>CP099849.1:7651766-8324186 GCA_030062745.1 Capitulum mitella | reverse complement strand
CCCATGGCGTGGTTCCAGTCCATACTTGACGCCTTTTTTCGAGTGGCCCCATGTTGCTTATTTTTAGCAGTTTGTTATCGCGGAGATCGAAATTTTCGTTTGAGAGATACCACGGTTGGGTCATTGAGTACTGGAGCGGTTTCATTCGTATGATCTGTGAAGTGTTCAGAAATCCAGGGTATGTTTTCACTGTTCGTCACACGCTTCCTCGCATGTTCAACATGCTCTTTTCGGAAACTGTGAGTGCCGTAGCATGTTCGATTTAATTACGTATTAGGTGATTGTTAGTACTTCTGCGGCTTCGTGAGATCTGTGAAGAATGATTGTATGTCTCTTGTGTTGTTTTGGGAGCAGTCATGAAATAGTCATTGCAATAACAGTTTAGCTTTTTCCCTTCTCATTAACCCTATTCCCGGAGGGCTAGACGGTACGGCCGATTCCCGGCAGGGGGGGGGCGGATTCGGCCCCCTGAGATCTCGAGAACTACTCGTCCGATTTCATCGCAACAAACGGCAATCGATTTGCCGTGACGTGAACTACATTTTTATAAAAAGAAATTTTCAAAATTTTGAAATTTGTGGATACAGGGGGGCAAAAATGTCAAAATGGGGGTACTTTTGGACTTCGTATAACTCCGTTGTTTATCGACCGATTTCGATGAAACTGGTATGAATCGAGAGATTATGGATAGGGCTTTTACCATGGGTCCACAAATCCGAAATTTTGAGAACATTCATGGGCGTTCACATGGTTTCAAAAATAGGAGGATTAGTTTTCTAACAACTCGATGAACAAAAGAGGCAAACACCCTTTTTTGGCTTCTGCTAGTCATGTTATACTAAAGAAGTACAAATCACATTACAATGTTTGTATAATGTTAGCATAGGCGGTGCCAGGGACATGAAAAAGGGGGAACTGTCATGGTCACACGTTTCTCAGATCAACTTGTGACTTTTGACCTTAAATGACCTCCAGTGACCTTGGGGTCACTTGGAATGATCTGCTATGCATTTAATATTATCTTTAAACGTTTTCAGTCGCTTGAATTCACTCTATTTCAAAAATTTCATTTTATGGCTGTTGCGATATAGGGTACGCGCACTGACATTTTAGGTCATAGCTCCGTGACCCGACCTGATATCAAGCTGAAACTTGGCACATAAGTAGAAGGCATCCTTCTACGTCATATATATTCCGGGTTTGGCATTTGAAAAAACGGCGCCGAAATTATTACGAAAAAACAAATTTTGACTTTTGACCTTGACCTGACCTTGTAAAATGACCTCAGATAAACAAAATTACATCTGCGCATGGCCCAACTATTTAGCTATACATCCATATAAAGTTTGAAGTTTTATCTTAAAAACTCTGTTTTTGGCAGACATTTTCCTTTTACCTTTAACATGGCCAAAAATGGCATGAGGTGCCTCCCAAAAACGTTGCCTGACTCTGCCCCTGAGCAAAGTAGAATTTTGAAATTTTGTCACGGCACGTAGAAAGAATAGCTAGGAAAAGTCACCAAGTTTCGTGAAGCTGCGTTAAAAAGCCTGGAATTGGCAAGCAAAAAACCCGAAGGGGGGCGGATTCCGCCCCCCCCCCTGCCGGGAATAGGGTTAAGTTACCTCTTGATTTAAAATGTCCGCAGCCTGGTGGCGTAAGTCCAATCCGGGCAGTGCTCTGGCGAGGTGAGTTGTGACATGACGCGTTCGGGGGGGGGGGGGGTAATGTCTACGACACCGGCCGACTCGGGCCGCCGGCTCACCGCGCGGCGCGCGCCGCCCGCAGATTCGTCGTCGTCGGGCGCGTCCGGCGGCGGCGGCGGCGGCGGCGGCGGCGCCGGCTTCTGGGAGCCGATCCCGGGCGCCGCCGGCAAGAAGCAGAAGGCGGCGCAGCAGGCGCAGACGTCGAAGAAGAAGTCTCAGCGGAACAGGGCGGAGGAGTCGGTGCTGAAGCTGTTCGCCGCGGCCGAGGAGCCGGCCGACGACGGCTTCCACTCCTGGGCCACCGCCACGCTCAACAAGATGAACGCCGGTGTCGACGGTGAGGTTCTGTCCTCCCCTCCCCGTCCCCGATGGGTGGCAGCAGCGCCTGTTGTACTAAACGGACGGGCGTAGCTTTTCATTCGGAGCTGGTTGCACATAATTGTTTGTTCTTAACCTACATGGTTGTCATTGCTTCGGACTAGGCAACATGAGTAACGGCGCAGGCCAAACATTGGGGCACGTTTGGATTCAGCAGCGAAATCCGAGCATCTTGCACCTCGGTGAGGCAGGTGACAATAATGGGTTTGGCCTCTGGAGGCTCGAGCAGCTGTGTGCTGTGACCACTGTCACGCTTGTCCGATGTGGTGCTTGCCGTCCTGTGCGGGTCTGCTGGCTCTCCCTCCCCTCGCCCTCCTACCCCGTCCCCGCCTGACCACCACCGCTCGGGCCGCGCAGTGCCGACATTCATCGGCTTCCTGAAAGACGTCGAGTCGCCGTACGAGGTGCACGACTACGTGCGCTCGTACCTGGGCGACGGCAAGGAGGGCAAGGAGTTCGCGCGCCAGTTCCTGGAGCGCCGCAGCCGCTGGAAGAACGCCTCCAAACGCGTGGAGAGCGAGGATAATATGTACGGCCCGGCGCGCGCCGTCAACCCAGCCAGCAACGAGTTCCAGGAGATCAAGGTGACCCACTCTCGGCAGCGTACGGAGCATCCGTCGACCAATGCTCAAATAATTGTATTTTCATATTTTCTAATGACGTTGCAAATGGCCAGAAAGGTGTTGAGATTATGCAGTCGAAGTGCTTGGTTTCGTGGCGCATGATGTTTTGCTTTTGTGCTACTCTGTGAGTCGATGTGGTGGACCTCGTCCCTGCCTCTGACGACGGCATTCGCGCCCCACAGCCGAAGGGCCGCAAGGGCAAGAACAAGAACCGCGCCGTGGACAGCAGCATCCTGGGCTTCTCGGTGACGTCGTCGGAGGGCCGTCTGAACGTGGGCGAACGCGAGACCATCAACTGAGCGCGGCGGCCGGCGGCGCGCCGGGCGGGGACGGTGTGGAGCTAGTCATGGCGTGGGCGGGACCGCGGGATGCGGACGGAGCGGTCGCGGGGACGGCGGCGGCAACCGCCGGACGGTGCGTCCCGCGAGAAAACCCTCCGGCTGCTGCACGGATGAGAGCGTTTTTTAATTTTATATGCGTCCAATTAGCCTTTATTTCCGCATTTCTGAAATTTTAAGGGTAGGCCTTTGGTGGCTCTTGTTTGATTGGTGAATCAAGTGTGCGTAGTTAGCCGAGACGGCCGATATTTGGCCATAAGGGGGAGGGTAACTGAAGGAGCGAGAGGGCGAGATAGAATAGGCAAGAGTGCGTGATGAGAGAGCGAGAGTGGGAGGGAAAGAGACGCGCGTGTACGTCTGTGCGTAGGAGTGGACGGCGTGGGAGCGGTGGACGGGACGCGGCCCTGACTGACCAGTACGAGACGGCAGCCTCGGCTGTCAGTGATTGACCTTGTGATGACGTCACGCTGAAACGCGACCATATACTCACTGGCGGCGGTGCCGGGCGTTGGTACGGTTCGAGTATTTAAGTATGTGCCAACGAAGGCGGCCGTTTCCGGGCGTGAGTTACGTGCGACGTGGCTGTGTGGTACGCGGCAGGCGGCCTTGTTCTGGGCGATGTGGTGCCGTCTGCCGCGGGCGACTGAGAAGAGTGAGGGTGAAGAGCGGTCGGATTAAGCTGAACGGGACGTTGAACCACCGCAAGAGTTTGTGATGACTTCTGGACCGATCCAGCGCGAAAAGACGTTCTCGGAGGCGCGACACGTGCTCATCAGGCATCAGCTGTCGGTGCGTGAGTGAAGTTCGGCGGGCGGCCGCCAGGTGGCGAGCGTGTCTTGCCGGAAGTGCCGGCGGATGGACCGCCCGTCTGCCGCCGGGCCCGGAGTGACTGTGGCCGGGGCCTTAGGCGGTGCCGGCAGCGGCGGCGCTTGCCGGAGACGGACATTGCCTTAGCCGCCACTGGGCCGCCCACTGTTTCCGTTGGCCGGGCCGAGTGGCCGGCCGTCGGGAGTGAATGTGCACATCAGTCCCATTGGT
This sequence comes from Capitulum mitella, assembly GCA_030062745.1. NCBI lineage: Eukaryota > Metazoa > Arthropoda > Thecostraca > Pollicipedomorpha > Pollicipedidae > Capitulum > Capitulum mitella. The sequence goes on along the minus strand of CP099849.1, from coordinate 8,320,106 downwards.
GAATAAAGGGAAACTGGACGGGGCGCATCTGAGAGCGAGAGGCGTGGGCGGCCGCGTGGCGGAGGCTGCGCCGGTGTGAGGTCGCTGTATCACGCATCGCCGTTTTCAACGGGCGGGAGCGCTGGCGGTTACAGCCCCTCAGAAGCTGTCATACGACAAGGACCGAAACGTGTCCATATATTTTGAGTGATTTGAGATGTTGCGAGGTCGAAAAAAGTGCAGGACCACGATAGTGTAGTCGAATTTTCCGTCACGAAGCATTTCGGCATGGCAACATGATCCAGCTACCGGGAAGTTAAAAAATGCGGGAAGTCTGGAAAGCAGAGGTTGCAAACATGACAAACAGGGCTAAGGGAAGCTGGGCTTGTGATAAAGTTGCCATGGTTGCCAGCTTTGTATGTCGCCGGCAGTAAGAGTAAGATTGACAAGATCGACGTGAAGGCCAGTCGGGAGGCTGTCGCTTGTATGACGCGATAAAACTGGAGACACCTGCCGTCGCAGTTATGCTGTTTTGAGCAACAGCGGTGGCGGTTGCGAACAGCCGCCATCTCAACGGGCCGGTTGACCGGTGACCCATGCTCGGTCACGCGGAATGGCATTGATTTGTAACGCTTAGTACTGGGCAACCCTTTTCTATTGGCTGCACTGAAGCGGCACTGCAAGTACGCCAGTGGTGGTTTGGGCCGATCTTTGACATTAAAATGAATACAAGAAGTAACATTTTATATGGCAAAACGAAGTGCGTCTTGTGTTCTTGACTCCATTCTCTGACGGCGATGTCGTGAACGTCATAACCGCGATGAAATGTCATGGAAGCACAGCCAAGGAGATCTGACCTCCATACCTGCAGAACATTTAGTTACGGTCACACCTTGATAGACCAAGACAGGACGCGGTTTTTAGCGCTAGATTCCATTTCATTGCTGAAACACGACGACGTAGAAGTTTGCCCGCCGTTTATTTGATCTACATGCTTGGCCTTGATTTATAGGTATAAGTGCGTTGTTGATACTAAGTTTGCACTGACGGATCCAGGGGGCCATCTCGGCCATGGTCCACCCCCAACCGCGATCTGGGGGAGGGGGCAAATAGCCATTTGGCCCCCCCCCCCCAAAGACATGGCTATTACTATACAACCAGAACTTGAAAGCGCGCTGGACCGAACCCAAGCCACAGCCAGCATCTTCCGCCCCCCAGCTCTTCCCCGATCAACGATTCGCTAACCTACCATCCACACAAAGGAAACTCGGGTTTGCTCCCGCTCCAGATGGGTCTGCTGGGTCCGCCCCTATAAATTTGCCGCTGTTTTTTTAGTCGCAGGGAAATGGCCCTATGCAGAATTTGACTGTAATCCTCACCAGACGAGATAGATTTGCCATCTCGTCCATTGACCTTGTTTCTAAGAATGCCGACGAACAGCGCATGCAGAGCCCGTTACGTACAATTTGACTGGCCTTTCATCTTTTCCGCATTTTCGCTTCTCCAAAACAAAATGATTACCTGGCCATGTTAAGTCCCCGAGTTATGACGTGGTTCTCGTGGAACAGCAAACCGTTTTTCTAGACCCCAGGCACATTTCGGGTTCTTCATCAGGGCTCTTGACGAGTCAAGGTGTAAGTCAAGCACTTAGCCAGGATTTTCCTCAGGGGTGGGGAGGAGCAATGTCAAATTTTGTGATATGCCACTGATTTATAACAAAATTGGTAGGAAAAACAATTTTATGCAACTGACTTCATGCTTAACGTACAAGGAAACATGTCATGCTCACTTTTATAGCATAAAAATGTTCACCAGGGTTGTCGATTTATATCCTTTTGAGAAGGCCCTGGCCCACCCAATGCTGGTTTGGGCCCACGGGCGAAGCCGGGGGGGGTGATGGGGGACCCGACCCCTCCCTCAGTTCACACTGAACTTCGGTCCCCCTTGAGAAAATCCTGGCTACGCCCCTGTTTGGGCCCGCCAATGTTGGTTTGGGCTACCCAATATTTTCTGCCGCTTTTAAAGGGAAATGAGTAATCATAACGAAAAGGACGGCCGAAATAGATGAGAAATACGGAGAAAGTAAAGAAGGTCAAAGCGATGTATCTGTCTTTCTATTTTCTATCTATATCTGTACCTATGTACATGGGGATACATGCAATTTTTATCTGACAGATAGTGGCAAAAAACTTGTAAATTTCCGTTGCTCAAAAATAACGTGTGCTAAATCCATTCAGAAACCTACATCTGGGGAAGGTTAGGTTGTCGGCTCGGCCCCCCAGTCATTTAAAGAAATCGATGCCTCTGATGTTCACTACTCTGTATTGCTGCGAAGTCGCTAAATATCTGGTGTAGACCGCTTGGCTCCGGACACGGCCCCCATGCCCCTTGGCTACGTCCCTGGTGTAAGTTTTCGGTGCAGGACTGTTATGACATTTGCTTGACACCATATCGGGTTGTGAAAGGTCGGTGACCTTTCTAAAGCCATGTAAGTTTACTTCACTGGTCATCACGTCAGGTTTGGAAATGTCTGGGGTGGGGTCCGTACCAACCAACGGCCTAAGGTGACCAAATGGCGGATACGGACGAGGGTTAATAACACAGTGTACAATACATTACAATACAATGCAGGTACATGTATTATGATGTTCATTTGTCGGTTACGAATGTCCTGAAATTGCCAACGCCTTAGGCGTGAGCGTTACTCTGCCTCAGGCCGCGACGACCTCCGTGGATGAGCTTGGCGGTATACGGCTGAAGGCTGCGTCTGCCAGTCCCCGTGCAAACCCACTGAGGATGCGACGCCCGTCTCTTCTGCGTGGTCATCGCTGATCGACGGCAGCAGCGCCGGCAACGTTACGAGCTCACAGGGTTCACCGTCCGGATCGCCTAGGTATATATGTATATGTATATATATATATATATATATATATATATATATATATATATATATATATACATATATAGGGGAGAGTGGGGTAAGGCGCCCACTTGGGTAAAGCGTCCACCACTATCTAGCGGCGAAACTAAACGACTTACCCCTATTTTAGAATTCTTGGTAAGCAGAAGCCTTTCGGAAAGTCGGCGGGGTGGATTTTGGTGCACCTGGTGCGTTCGAGCTAGTGACGGCAAAACGATGTTTGTTTTCGTACGTTACGATGTAAAAAAATACGGACATTAAGATTACGTTTGTGTGTATCTGGCCGTTAGCTTATGCATGGCAACATATGGTGGGAAAAAGCCTTGTGTAAGAGCATGTGTATGGTATGATCTATTTGCTATGTGATTGTCTCGTCATCCTGATATGTTTGAAATAATTGCAAGTGACGCCTGTAGACAAGGCGCCCACCCCCCGGGTTGGGGTACAGCGCCCAGTGGGCGTTTTAACCGCACTTAGATGGGCGCTTTACCCCACATTCATGCAAACAAAAAAAAAAAACATCCTTGCATCTATGCATTCCGGAAGTCAAGAGTTAGAATCGGTGCTTGGTTGGCACTGGAGCGAAAGTACCTATGACAAAACTGACCAAGGGGTAGAAAGTCAGTACACCGTTTCCCCATCCCCCGCTTCAAAGTATGGTCCTGTTTTTTTACTAGTAAAATAATGCATGACGTGACTCAGACCGGTGAGAGCTATCACCTTCACCTAATACAGAATGATACTGCCCCTCCCCTCGCATATAATGATACGCATAAGGGCTGCGCTGCACTGATGCACCAACTTTCAGTGATGTCAGGGGTGTACTGTTGCAGATATCATGCCTCGGAAATACATAAGGAAGACTACGTGGACAAGCTATAGTACTGAAAGTCTACAAGCTGCGTTGACTGCTCTAGGAAATGGCGAAAAGCTGAAAAGCGTGTCGACCCGATACAGTATCCCCCGCAGGAGGCTCCACCGCCATAGAGACAAGGTTGTCCGATCTCCAGGACGTCCGAAGCTGGGACGTTTCAGGCCAGACATCAATGGAGCATTTGAGGAGAAGCTTAAAAATTACGTTTTGGAAATGGAGAAGGCATTCTTTGGCCTAACGACTACCAATGTCCGGCGCCTTGCCTACGAGCTCGCCCAGATGGAAGGCATCACTCACTGATTTAACATGGAGAAGAAGATGGCCGGGCGAGACTGGCTACGTTGTTTCCTTCAACGCCATCCTGATCTCTCTATCCGGAAGCCTGAGGCGACCAGTTTGGCTCGAGCTGTAGGATTCAAGCGCCCACAAGGAAACGCTTCTTTGACATCTACGGAGAACAGCTCGACGCGTGCAAGGCGAACCCGATGCGAATATGGAACGCTGATGAGACAGGACTGACGACGGTACAGCAACCAGACTTTGTGATGGCTACCAGGGGACAACGCCGAGTGGGCAAGGTAACTAGCGCAGAGAAAGGTAGGATGGTGACAGTCATGTGCGCCGTCAATGCGTGCGGCCAGTACGTCCCACCAATGCTGATTTATCAGCGCAAGAGGATGGTAGAAACACTCTCAAAAGGTGTTCCGCCTGGTTCACTAGCCACAGTAACACCCTCCGGCTGGATGGATTGTGATTCATTCTTGATGTGGCTCAAGCACTTCGCAAGCGTCGTGAAACCCAGTGAAGAGGAAAAACACATCCTCATTATAGATGGACACCAGAGCCACAAGTCACTAGCCGCTGTCGACTATGCCAGAGAGCACGGAATCGTAATGATTACTCTTCCGCCTCACTGCATCCATCGCATGCAGCCATTGAACGCAAGTACCTACAAGGCACTGAAAAGTGCCTACAGCACTGCTGCAGACTGTTAGATGCACTGCCATCCTGGCAAGCGCATTACGGACTACCAGGTCGCGGAAATCTTCTGCGCTGCCTACCGCAACGCCGCCACCATCGAGAAAGCTATCAACGGGTTCCGGTGTACGGGTTTGTGGCCCCTGGACACTAGCGTCTTCACCGAAGAAGACTTCGCTCCGTCCACGCTAACTGAAGAGGAAGATCCCCACCGTCCGGATGGTCCCACGGGTGTCTGTGAGCAGCAAACCAGGACGTCCTCTGCCGTCCAGACAGAGCAGGACGCTTCCAACAGCACCAAGTTTATCGTCTTAGGACAGCAAGCGGAGGCAACAGCGCATGCCGTGCAAGACTCGGCGACTACGAGCAGTGCAGAAGAGGACCTGTGAGCAGGCCCCGGGGTTCTGTGCGTCAACGGCTATGCCTAGCACTTCAGCTTCAGGCTTAGCTGACATCTTTTCGCCAGTCAAAGTAGCGGTCAGAACGAGAACGAGGAAGGCGGAGAAGGCCGAACTCCTCACGTCTTCACCATACAAGAGGCGTCTCGAGGAGAAGAAGAAAGTGCCAGCAGTGAAGAAGAAAGCCAAGAAGAGCACAGTTCGCAACGATAAGAGTGACGATATCACTTGCTTCGTCTGTGGCATGCTCTAGGCGCTCTTGTGAACGCTGGATCCAGTGCACGGAGTGCAGCTCCTGGGCTTGCGAGCCGTGCACAGATGCAAACGAAAAGCAGAAATGTGTCTGTGACATCTGCCGTTAAACCTTCCAAAGCAGCCGTAACCACCAGTGGAAGTCACTCGTGCAAACAGCAGGGTCGATTTTGTTCTAAAACTTAACATTTCTTCGTTCCATATGGAAGTCCTTCTCCAGTGATATACGATTGTAGACTGGCGGATGGCAGTGGGAAGCTACGATTCTGTTTGGTAGATACGTTGGTACATTTCTGAGGAACGCGATATGGTGTTCTTGTCCTCGCAGGTTGTAGCGAGCGAAGAGCCTTTAGGCATTCCGTTTCTGCAGGTGGAGGGTACAGGTCTTGTTTCTACGTGCACGTATGTATTCTAGCAAGTTTACTTTGCAAGAAATGCTTGCTGATAGACTTTTTGTCAAGGAATACACACTATTACGTTTGGATGACTAAAGGCATGCAATTTTGCCAACACAGACCAAGTTTGTCTTTCTCGTGTTGCCAACGCGACGTCGATAACAGTAAATTTTAGCAGTCAAAATAAAACCATAGCTAAATTCTCCCGCTTTCAATATCGAAGAGGTCGAAGTTAGGTGAGCTTTCCGTTTTGAGATGGCTAGAGTTATTGATGTGCTACTGCTTACGCATCGGGTCCAGAACTCCTTGGTATTGCTGGCAAACGTGTGCTTGGAATAACAACACAGATGGTGACTGCTCATTCACCCTTTTGAAAAAATGATATCGGGGTAAGGTACTGAATCGCGCGGTTATGGCGGAGCTATGGTTGGGGGCGTTTTGCCCCACACCAGCGGGCGCTTTACCCCATATAGGGGGTAAAGCGCCATTTTAAACCGCTTTGGGAAAAACGATTTTGATATATTTTAGAAACATTCCTTCAAAACAGATGTTTTACAACAGCTAGCCAATTTATCAGAGCTTCTTACCATACCCTTCATTCCTTTGCAGCATTGCGACCACATTGGATATTGCCGTTTTTCCTTAAGGTGTGCGCTTTACCCCACTCTCCCCTATATATGCAAAATAAAGTAGGCAAGAGGCGTAAACATGCGTACATTCTTCAAGCATTTTTGTCGGACCAGCTAGGTAAAGACATGCAACCACAGGCACTTCCTTAGCAACAGAACCTGTGCACAATAAATGTTTCATGTTGGAATAGATGTTTAATACGGAGCAGCTCGGAGTTCGAGGACGTAAAAGTATTTCTTTGGCATCGATTTTTAGCGCTGAAAATGACGCGCGGTGCGAACCATTACCATCATTGGTTTATGAAGTGTTCAAAGTGTATTACTTAAAGAAACCGTTCACAAATGCTAGACCTGTCAACCCGGAAGCGTGCAGCTGACGGCCACCGGGCGCGAACACGATCCAGTTAGGTTGTATACATGCGTGATATAAACATTTGATTGTGAAATCCGGCGCGGCATTCCAGGCTGATCCAGATCGTTTGTTGACATTGTACACCATGACTCTGAATGCCACACCCTGACACTCCCAGAATTCTAATGAAAATGCGATTTGCTGCAGTGAACGGAGGATGTAAACATCTATCTATAGACGCACAGCAGACGTGCGAAACGTGCATATTATGAAATATTTGCGAGTCGTCACAGAAACGATCACATTATCTTACAAAACGTCTCAACACACAGTCATGTCCCCGGGTGCGCGGTGCCGTCTCCTATCCGAGCGCATCAACTTGCATTGCACCGAACCGACCTCTATCGACCATAAGGTCCCAGAGGCATTGATCGTTCGAGAAGCGCAGGCGCCTCCGACCGCGCGGCGCGCGCTGGGACAGTGCTGCCGCCTGACGACGGGTGATAGAACCAGTCGCCTGGCGACCAGTGTTTGCCAGCGGCCAGAATAGGCCGCCGGAAGACAGGAGCGCGGCAGAGGGCCTACCTGGTGTAAGCGGTGAAGGAGCGTCGGCTTCTGTCGAAACGCCGGGGTGGCGGCTGGCTCGGACAAGGTGGGCTCAGCTGGCGTGCCCGCCTGGTGCGCAAGGTGTGCAACAGGCAGTCTGCGGGCCGCGCGAAGCGGTCAGCGGAGCGGAACAAACCGTGAGTGGCTCGGCGCGGGGCCTGGTCGATCTACAGCACCTGCATGTGTGCGGTAAACCATTGATCTTGGAGAAGCCTTGCAAGCATATATGTCGTTTAGAGATGTTTTGGGTGCTCCTGCAACATCAGTGTTGGCTGTTCATTCCCCATTTATTCGGTAATTTGGCACGGGAATCTGGTACGAGTGAACACCACAAATAAATCGGTGCTCCTGGGATCATGCACCCACGTTCTCGTCCTTCTTATGCTCCATCCGCACCCCGAAAAGACACTACCTACATGCACTGAGATGCCACTGGATTCATACATCACTACCCCATGCAGGCGTAAACATCTCCAACCCGTTTTAACTAGGGACATCCAGCTTGTAAGATTTTGCAAATGGATGGTTCCATATGGGTAAAAAAGATCTTAACCTGATTTGCATAAGGTGAATTTTGCTTAAGATCCTCGCAGAGGAAGGGGCCATTCAGGCCCCCTGGGATGTGCCGACTTACCGGACAGATTTTGGCGAAACCATGCTGAAACTTAACGTCTGAACCAACTTCTCTTACATACAAGTGGCTTGGAAAATCAGTGACTCCTTCAGATCATAACAGAACACAACCGAATTTCATAGTATGACATACGGTGCTCGAAATATTCACGTTAACACTGACTTTATCTTTTTGCGTTTGGATAGTCTCAGAATATGTTTGAAAGCAATTTCGGGAGGGGTGGGGGATTCAGAGGTGACTTAATTTATCCGGAAGTGTCAGTAGTGTACTGATGAAGCTAAACAGCATTCTTAGTTACTCGTTTCTACCCATTATTTTCTGAATGAATCCGCCTATGCCAAGGCATGTATAATTATCTTCCATATATTTGGCTTCCATAAATGTCGTTATTGGGTTGAGAACTGTTGAGAAATGTTGAGAACTGAAGTGTTGGTTCATGTGTATTGGATCCAAGTCTCCCAAGATGTCTTACCTGGCTCCGTCCTCGATTCTTATTTATGCTCTCTCTCTGCAAAACGCGACCTTTGTATTAATGTTATGGTATGTAAAAACTTGTTTGCTTATCGTCTTATCGTTATCGTTATCGTTTACTTATCGTCTGCTTATCGTCTTGTTTTCATTACCCAAAAGTAACCTACACATGACGTTGCATTACGCTCTCGATGTCCCTGCATCTGTCCTTGACAGTCTCCGAACGTTTTGTGGACAATGTGGGAGATCAGTTATAAATTGCATACATTGATACGATCGTATTGTCCAGTATTGGTTTATATTATCGATATGTGAAGGAGCGAGCGTTCTTCTAAATCTGCCACAGACAGAAATTAAGCTATGTGTAAAAAGCATACGCAGGAAAAGTCGCTGAAGTTCAGTGGGATGGTGCAAACGATTTGGCGCACCGGAAAAACCACCGTTGGTGCCGAATCGGCTCCTGCATGAAAACGGGGCTAACATGTTCCCAGATTTCCGGCATGAGCATGCTCATGTTCCAAAACATTAAGTTTTATATTGACACACGTTTCAATTAATTGCATTTTCTGGAGTTCCCTTCCCTATATGTTTTAGAAAAAATAGTACTGAAGTCGTCATCAGCGATATTTTAGGCTAGTCAGGTGTATATGTGGAAAGTCGACCAAGGTGGAACATCGTGGCGTGGCCAGAACTTTTTTTTGGGGGGGGGGTTCCTAGAGGATGAGGGTCCCCAACGCTGAGAGGGGCCCCTTGAACACTACGAGGGGCCCCATGGCCGGAGGTGTCGCTTTGTATAAATGATTTTGGGGAGGGGGAAGAACGAGAAGGTCTCACAGCCTAAGCTCCCAACTGTAAGTTTCTGAACTTCTCAAGATTTAGGGCACTTTGTTTTGACCGACCGACCGTCCTCCTACCATCCCATGGTAGGAGGACCTTTCCTGGCTGACAGCTCCTTTGCAGAGGAGCATTGTTTCCGGTGCTCGCCTTTTGGTACGGGCATGCCGGCGTACTCACCTTTTCCGGTCAGGGGCCCGCCCCTGGCCGGACCATCCCGCTATTTGCAAGAGGGCTCTTTGTCTCTAGCAAATAGCCTTTGGGGTCCGGGGTCCTTTGGGGGAGTGGATTTGCCTTTCCCGGCCGCTTTAGGCCAATGCCAGGATGGCTCCTTCGTGGGCGAAAGAATTGGGGGGGGGGGGTCCCAGGGCCCCTAGGACCTCGCCTGGCTACGTTACTGGTGGAACATTCCCGTTAAGCTTCATGATAAGATCATGTGTCATGTATGTCTATTCAGCTGTTCAGACTTGCCACAGCTGTATGTGTTCGACAACAACGGAGAGATCTTTGACGATAGTCCCTGCCCATTGATCACTATTAGGCCTTGGTGCTTTCACACAGAGATGTTCCCATTATAATGAGTCCTTGAGAGTCACCCTCTTATCTTTAAGGGGACGGTGTGGTGAGGTGATTCGCATGCTCCGCTTGTTGTCGAAAGGTCCTCGGTTCGAGTTCGGGTATTAGCGACATTTTGCCATTCCCCGCGACAACCGGCGCGAGTGGCTGCGACGCCAAATAACCCTGACAGTCGAGAACGTCGCTAAAGAACCCCATGATATATAAATGATAAACGCAACTAATCAACCGCTCACGGCAAACGTTCGCCTGCTAAACCAAATCCAACTATTACTCGTCAGTTCACTTTAAGCAATACTGCACTCCTTTTCTTCCTGCATGGGGGAACCCGATCACTCTTGTTGTTACTCACGCTAATGCACTAATGCATTCACCAGACTTTTCCGACGAATACCCAGTTACAATGTTTCAAACCATACTGAATGCCCCATGGTCATGTGATGATCACGACCAATAGGGGACAAACTGGCCACGGCGCAATTCCTTCAGCATGATCTCCTCCGTCCACGGCAGAGGAGACCATTCGAGCCCCACCCACGGCAGATGAGACCACTCGAGCTCCGCCCATGGCAGAGGAGATCGCCTGAGAATGCATGTGGCGCCCGGCCAGCCGGCCGCGACGTGCAGTTAGCCGTTTGGGACACAGCAAACAAAATAAGGCCGCATTTCATTTAAAATGCGTAAGTGCTAGCTGGAAAAACTGCCCTGGAAATCTAATGATCCGGTCCCTGCAACACACGAAAATCGTTCGATGTGTGCACTGAAAGCACTCAGTTTTTGGCAATAGGAGGATGAAACTGTAAGAAAGTGTCATATTTCCACTCGAAGTACGTTACGAGAGATGCCTACGTTTCGTTCGTCGATGTCTGAGAGAGTAGGTTTTCAATGGCGGTGGGTATTTAAACATCTCGTGATTATTGACATCTGGAGCGAGCAGGGGCGTAGCCAGGGGCGGGAGGAGCGAAGTGGTGGCCGTCCCCCTTAGAGGGCTCCTTTTACCCCTGAGAGCTTACAGCAGTCTCAGATATGGCCTCTGAGGACATAGCAGGGTCCTCCATGTCCCGACAGGAGGCCCATAAGAGGTCCCTTGAAGCTCCTTGAAGCTATAGGAGGCTCTCTAACACTTGAACCGTCGACGTGCGACAGAAGAGATCAGTTAGATCATTATAAGATCGCGACGGTTTCGAATAGATGTGCTGCAGTACAAATAATTCAAAACTTGGCTGACGTTCGGTCTAGATGAAAGCATGAGGTTTTACTGCGCAAGCTTCTGGGAGAAGCTTCTTCATAAGTTGCTGTCGTGTATCACAAAGTCCGACGATGGAGACTTCCATCGTATTTGGAGGCCCAAGGCATGAGGGCCCCGAAAGCGCGAGGACCCTGGTACGTGAAGATCCATAAGGTCCCTTCCGTTAAGAGTGAGAGCCCCGACATCAGAAACCACCTGTGAAAGGTTCAAACCACAGCCTGGAACAGCTTACAGCGTAAAGCCCAAACGTTCACCACCAAGGGCGACAGCGGATGGACGCAGCGATTTGTTGTGTCAACACGCAGAAGTTCCGTGGGTCGGCTGCCAAGACCTTCCCTCTGATTCATGACTTATTTATTTATTTATTTATTTATTTACTTACTTATTTATTTTATTATTTATTCACCGGTCGCTGATACGATACCAGTATGGCGCGACGCGACTGCTACTGGTAAGTAGTCCAGATGTCAATCTGCGTCCACCTGTCGCCGGAATCTGACCTGCGACAGCAGAACCTCACAGACGCCGCTGCTTCAGACGGACGCGTGAAGCGGCCCGCGGACAGGATGGCTCCTGTGGAAGGCTTCTGGGGTCGGCCGACGTCCACTCTGGATTGGTGCGAGTCGAACTACATCGTCACCGGATACATAGCCGAGTTCTGTGAGTTGGCTAGAGCGTCGTTCTTCGCCCTCATTGAATGCTCTCATACCGCCGGTAACGAATCATTCAGCCGATTGACAAACGCTGAACAACTGCCGAATTAATAAAACACGCTACTTTTGCAACAGAATAATGCGTCTAAGATTGATGCACGGAGCGGCAACTAACTGGTCATTGTTTACATTTCTGTTTTTAATATTAACTGCAGCGGAACTTATAAAATGGAGCACTTTGCCCGTGTTGTTAAATGTTAAGGGGTTACTACAGAAACAGTCTTTAGTCCTTGTAGTTTGGGAACATTCCGTGGCCGCGGCTACATGCAGGACATCGTGTTGGCGCTGAGGCGTGAACCCACCACGTTCACAGGGAACACCCTGAGCAACATATCGATGATTATACCGCCGCTTTACGGTATATACGAGGCTTCGCGACAACAGTTCGAGGCCAGATTTACAACCTGCTTCATATTGCTGCTAGGTAAGCCATACGTTGTGTAGATGGCATGCACATGCAGTTTGTCAGACGTCAGCCGTGACGGATTTGATCGGCACACGGCATGGTGTCACACATGGTCCATATGCATTAGAATTCTCGTATTGGTGCTCCTGCGTGACGTAAATGAATGGCTCGACTCGGGAAAGGTGAAGGGCAAACATGGAAAGTTTAACCAAAGTTGGCTCGATTGCATGACAGATACTTGTCACCGCACACTGGCATAAATTATTCCCGTGCACCCTTGGAAACCGACGTAGGACATACCAACACACGTCGCCGTAAACAACGGGCAAGGAAACAGACTGCCGTTTGGAACGGACTACCACCTCCCACCACGCGCACTGGCATGTCCATCCCGCGAACCCTCCAATGTACGTAAATGTCCCGGCTTGAAATCATGCGCAACTAATAATACGTTACTAAAAAGAATACTCACTGTCGCTCTGATTTTTTTTTGGGGGGGGGGGCAGGGGTGAAATAAATACAGATGCGCATACATTCATCGCACTGTTTTTTTACGTCTTTTATCATTTTTTGTTTATATTGCATCACCCATTTTTCTAAATGCTTTCCAGTATTCTCCTTATACTCGTCTATTTTCTGTCGCAAGCGCTGAGTTTGTTGTTTTTGATTACGATGTATTTTTCGTTATTTTTATTTACCTTTACCTTAAGCCGCAATATATGGACTGATTAATGTGCTTTTCCGGAAATCATGTTTTTCTCGACCATTATGATGTGGTTGATAAGATGATAATTCCTTTACCTCAACATTACTGCCGATTTCGTGAAAGAGTTGATATATTGTATTTTGTTTTCCCTGTACAAGTACGCATGAACGTTCTTTCAGAACGTTTCGCCTTTGGGCATAACCAAAATCTAGGGATAATTATGTCAATTCCTCTGTTGGGCCGTTCCGATATCTACGAAACTGATAAACAAATATGGTATCACAAAATGTTTTGTTGCAATGGGTTTTATACTGCAATGCATGATAACATGCAAAAATAGTTGTGTGTCCACGTAAACGGTATGTCTGTGCCCATTCATTGTCGCCTAGCTCACTATTCCAAACGGTTTCCCATGTGTTGAGTATTTCTTTGTATTTCCCTCTCAATTTGGTGTCATATAAATCTTTGTTTCCACCTCCGAAGCTTACAAATAGTTGAATGTTAGTCCAATGCTCTGTTGATAGTGTGGGCTGTGCAATGCCCACGGCAGTGTCGTATTGAGGTGAGAGAGGGCCATTGGGCCATGGGTCATTCCTTGGTCGCCGGAGGAGAGATCGCTGGATCCTGTTGGAAATGACGGCCTGAAGGCTGTCACTACAGCACATGTTGCCTTGATGTGGCGCTGACGGCGTCTCATGCGCATGCAACATCGCCTAGACTTCCTGGGAGCGTCAGGGGCGTCCCAAGGTCTGCAGGGGCGCTCCTAGGGTTTAAAACGACGTCCTGGTTCTTGAAAGGTCGCCCGCAATGTCTGGACGCCCTGAGCCTGAAAATGTGTCTCTCAGGATTAAAAGGACGCTCCGAGGTTCGAAAGAGCGCCCCAATACACGACAGGGCACCACCATCCCTGAAAGGCGCCCATCACGTTTCAGAGGGCATTTCCGGCGCTTGAAAGGGCGCACCCCAATATGCCACGGTGCCGCTGAAAAACTGTCGCCGTTTTAAGTTGGTTGGCTTACACTCTGAACTTTCAGAATACCCCAAAAGTCCACGAGCTTTCCTCTCCTCCGGGCGTTTCTATTAAAAGCCCAGAACGACAAAAATTAGTCGCCCCAGGTTTTTAATATCCGTACCTGAAAGTGACATGCAACTTTTGACGAGAAAAGACGGCATCAAGTGCAGGCTAGGTCATTATGACGTCATGCCCCGAAGCATGTTTATTGGTCTCGATTGTCTCCGTTATAGTGGGTTTCTCTCGCGGTCCTCGACTTCCGACACACTCACTGATCTTCTGACTCGGACTCTCGTTTTCGCGTCAGATAAATGTTGTTCAGCAGCCAATTGACCCTCTGTGCTCCGAATAACTGTGCGGCGAGACCGTGTGAGACAGCGTGCCGGCGTGACCGGCAGTGGTGGGCTTCGGCTCCTCGGCGTTCCACATGACGCTACTGTACGAGATGCAGTTGTCCGACGAGCTGCCCATGGTCTTCTGCAGCTGCTTCCTCCTCTACTGTTTGTGAGTGGTGCACAAGTTCAGCCGACACCGCCAATCAGCCGTCGCCTCGGAATCCCGAATCAACGATTACGTCTGTCTTCTGATGGTCATTTCTCTTTTGTTAAAAGCATCACCAACGATTCCAGTGCATCCAATGGGAACTCGCAATATGACATTTCTCGTATGCCACTTTTCTGGTGTATGGAAACATTTCCAGCGATTCCAGTGCATCCAATGGGAGTTCGCCATATGGCAATGTATAAACGAGATCAGTTATTTCGAAGTGCGCTACAATGTCCTTGCCAGGGCGAGTCATTGCTAGCTGGATGTTATTGCTAACTCTGAACGCCAGTGATTACTTAAACAAGTTGTCTCATTAACGTGTTTCATGTGCCAAAAACAGTACACAGCTCCTCTGTAACGTTTTCAGGGTGGACATACAGCGCATGCAGACGCGAAGCCACTTCAACTGGCTGTCTGTGAGCCTGGTGGTGTACTCGGTGATCTTCTCCGTGTCGTACCTCTGGTACCCCAACCCGCTGCTGCACCAGGTGAGCCCGCAGCAGGCCCATCGTCACCACGCAATGAGCGCCGCCGGCCCGTAGGCACCGAACAGACGGAATCGCCGTCAGCCGAGCTCGGTGCGGCACGACTCGCTCACCTACGCTCACGTGATGTGTACGACAGCCTATAGGGCATGCTGGGCAGCAGCCCAGCCAACTTGGCGGCAGTCCTACCAACTCTGAAAACTGTAAGCGTTAACTTTATGAAGTGGCACGGAAAGAAACTGCACTGCAAAAAGTATTTCCGATCCTACAGAAATTTCAAAATGCTCCTGCATCGCTCGCCGCGCGTTGTGACAGAGCGATCGGTGGGGCCAGTGCGCCGAAACGCTGGTCCAGATTGTCAGACGAGACTCTGCCGGTCACGAGGCACCCATGAGCACCGCTGAAACGGCTGGGGCGAGACGACACGGTTACAAGCGACCGCAGCCCGCAGCGGACGGAGTTGTCGGTACGTGCGGCCAGTGACCCGTTCTTTGCAGGCTATTTACGGCGCGATCACGATCACCATCACCATTCTGGACATCCACCTGGTGCGCAGTCAGAACGACCCGCAGCTGTGGAGGCTGTTCTACGGCGGCCTGGTGCTCTACGTCACCGCCTTCGTGTGCTGGAACATCGACAATCACCTGTGCGGCCACATCACGTGAGTGGCGGTGCAGCGTTTTCGTCGCAGACAGTTAACTCGCACGATGGTGTGGTATTGCTACCGGTGTGTGAACGGTCTCAGGATCTCCAGGGAGAGGACCCACCTGTCGAAGAGCTGGCTGTATTTAAAATTTCGGGACAAAATTGTTTTCAGCATTGTTACATTTCTGTTGATTCCAGTTTGCGACAATGTCGTGCTCCTAATGCAGTCGGCGGTTCGTAGGGTTTTTATCTGTTCTTCAGAATTGAACACAACACAGACTTTTACTTCGCGGTCCGCAATGCATTGCTTCGGGACCTGTAGTTATGGAACGCATTCCAATGGACAGCCATTGTCTGGGTCCCACGACTACAACTGTGGCAAACTGACATTCTTTTCATTTATGGGTGGTTCTCATAAAACCTATCTTGTTTCATAGCAGATGTTTTCGTTTCATATTCTTAATAGTGGAAGGAACACGTTGGTCATTTTGATGGCTGCCATGTTTTGTTTTCGTTTTTACCACGGACATGATGCGCACTACGTTTCGCCGAATCACGAGTGAGAAAGACGATTTCAGTTCAACAGCTCCGTAACACCGTCAAATATAACTACCCAGAGTTCCGACAAGAATGCGAAATGCAGCATACCGGCCGGCATTTTTCGGGGAAGGCATATGTGCGACGATAACGAAATGTTGTTTTGGAACGTTTTCAGCACTCTCCGCGCAAACTTGCCGGCAGTATTGCGACCATTCACTCAGCTGCACGCGTGGTGGCATCTCTTCGCTGGATATGCAAGCTACATGCATATACTCTTCTGGTGAGAACGCCCCCTTTAATTTCGTCCGCTGTGTAAACCACACTGTACAACCTTTGCACTGCGTTGCAAACTTATGTCGTGACTTGAAGAATAATGCCGTTGTTCCTTTTTACTTCAAAATATGAGTATGAAAATAATCAAACATAAACAATGCAACCATTAAATTTTAAGGCGTCATAAAAGTTATAATTATTAAGGTCTGTTCTGTTGCTTGCACAGGGCAGCATACTAATTTATAAAGTTATGTAGAGCATGAGAAATTTCACGCTCTGCAAGCTTGACAGAATTAGATAAAACACAGGCAGCAAAAAGACTGAGGATCATCCAGTACATGTTGACCTACATGTGCTGTCGTGAACAGATGATAAAAAACTGCAGTGCCATTCATTAAATGCCAGCCAACCATTGTGCGCGTTTATTGTTTAACGACGATTAACACAAGACCGCATCGCCATTCACTAAATGGTAGACGATCACTGCGCACTGTTGCCTTGATGTAAAAGTGATACTGGAAATCAACAGTGCGACTGATTCTAAAGTCTTAGCCCGCTCACCCCGACTGGGGAGGGGTTGACCGCCCCCACTGAGATTTTTCCGAGACTGCGAGAGAGCGAACAAACACAGCGCCACGAAACTCTGTGTACCTTTCGTTTGATCATTTTTACTTACTGTATAACTTTTTTGACCTCAGGTCAGGTCAGATGACTTGGTCTAGGTCGGGTGAAATGGACCTATGTCCAAAAAAGTTTGGCATCCTGCAATTTTTTGGAACACATATTTCAACAAAACCTTCGGTGGTTAGAGATTCTGATAAATACAACAAATTTGCTATCTCGGAGTTTTCGGAAATTGCCATTGACGTTCCATTGACATGACAATTTCCATTGATGGAAATTTCCATTCCATTCCATTCCATTCCGTTCCATTCCATTCATTGACCTAAGGTGAAGCTCGTTTTCAATACGTGTCGTCGTTTTTTCGGAAACTGACGGATTTTTTGTAACAATTTGAGTGTGGGGAGATGCAGACATTTAGTTTCCGTCAATGGGAAAGCTTTACTGACCTCCGGCCGTTGACCTGAGGCAGGTCACGAAGAACTGTTATGGGCAAAAATGCACTGCCATGAAAATCGGCGATGAATGAGTCAGATCGGGTAGAAAATGGCAGAACTGACTCGCACATTTGCGAGTAATAATAAAAAGTTCAAAAGTTTTCAAAAAATGCATACCTCAGAAATGAACAAACTCTCGCGAACAAAGCTCTACCAATTATGTAGATTGATGTATAACTACTGAATTTTGTCAACATTTAAGACAAACGAGAACAACATTCAACAAACGAGAAACCATCACAAGAACGATTAAGATCAAGAAACAACACTTGGAGTGGATTATTCCGCAAAAATAAAAGAAAGCTAAAATTAGTTCCCGTTAATTTTACACCATTTCGGCCATGGCGTCTGCCGTGCAGCGGAACGAAAATCACGGTGTCTGTAACTCAACGTTTCGGCGTATATATTAAACAAATCAGAGAAATTGGGCGTGCATCGGCATCTGAGGACCTTTATCTGTTCGCTGGTGTCTTTACCTAGACATTGTTAATCACAGTCCTTGGGATCCAGGCCGTTTCTCTGTCTCATGCAGTCAGCTATGAGCAAACATATATAAAGCGTAAATGGCCTACATATTATCCAAAACTAAAAATGGGACCAATTTGGAGCTCTGCTCGTTACGAGCATTCCAACGGTGTGCTTATTTTTTTTATCGTGCGACCAATCGTTCGTGAGTGAGAGGGGGTGGCCAACGTCCCCCCCCGTCGCGCATGCATGGCGCCGTCTGCCATTCAGGCGCGGGTTAAATATTCCCCTTCTTCCAACGTTCAAATGATAATTTATCGCTGGTGTGGTGCCAAACGGCCGATACCCCAAAGTACATGTCACACCCTGCAAGACAACTCCCGACCAACGAAGGCCGGGACAAGGTTACGGCCCTCCAACCTGCCACACTTCGGCGGCGGGCGCCTGACCCATCGCTCTGTTTGCAGCCTGAAGATCTGGTGCAACTTGCGCCACCAGAAGTGCGACATGCACCTGGGGCCGGCGGGCCTCACCGTTCGACGGGCCGAGCCGCCGCCGGCCACCACCAGCCGGCTCGAGACCGGCGAAAAGACAGAATGGAAACGGCTCTATTGATCTACCCCAGGCTGGAGGCGTCTGCTGGTTCACTCCGGGCTGGAGGCGTCCTTACTGATTCACTCCGGGCTGGAGGCGTCTCTCTTGATTCACCCCGGGCTGGGGGCGTCTCTACTGGCTACTCGGGGCTAGAGGCATTTCGGTCCGATTTAGTCCGGGCTAAAGTGTCTCCGATGATACAACCAGGTTTATCACTCACAAATGTGCCATCTAATTATCTAACTTTTGAAAGCTCAGCCAACTGCCAGGACAGTGCCGAAGCGTCCCTGTCGAGTGAATGGTGAGAGCTCAGGTTCGGTCTCGCCACATGGCCTCAGAGATGAAGGCTTGTGAATGGCTTCGGGACGCGCCGTTACGAGTGACACAAAGTTTCTGCGGAACTGTAAATGTTCACGGATTCGGCGTGACGGTTGTTGTGATACTGGCGTAAAATGTGCGATATGTGATACAGGTGCAAAATGCGCGGACGAACGTTTACGCTGCGCTCCCAGAGGCCTTCTGACCACAAACATTTCTCGTCGTCCTAACTGGTGCGTCGCTGGTACGACGTTTTATACAGCTCGGGACCATCTTTGTTTGCGACGATTGCCGTCGATGCGCACAATGTCTACCAGAAATGAAGCTCCTCGCACCGCGTCCTGTTTGAAATCCCTCCCACTCATCTTGGGCTAGGGCCTGAATGTGATGGAGGGCTCGCCTGCCTTTTGCGAATACCTGTTCAGCGTCTGCATGCAGTACGACCATGCCTTTTCATTTGCGATCTGTTGCTTTGATTGTGAAACGCGTTTAGTTTGCACAAAGTGGAAATTTTCTGGCGTTGTTCTGCTCACATTTTTTTCCGTGTGATATATACGTTTTAACCAAACCGGAAAAATCAATCTAGTTAAGGTTTCACGATGAACTGCAGACGGAAAACGACACACAAAATAAACTTGGTTCCATTGATCGAAATACATCGCTGTTTTGTATGAATTCCAGACACGGGTTGCGATGATAGGCGCACTTCTAGATTGGTAACTACCCCAAGTTTACGTGCACTTTTACACTCTTATGATTATCTGGCGCGCTCCTTTACATATTAAGCAATGCGGCGATTATGGATTGACATTACTGCTTGTTATCTAAAATGAGCGTAGGCCCCCGATTTCAGCATGTGACTGCCGCTCTCGCTCGCCTGCCACCTACGGACGCTTCCTTACCGGAACAATGTTCTTTGTTCAGCCGCAATTCATTATCTTCGAATAGTGAGCCGACGCTAGACATAACGAAGCGTCTCAGAGTGCTGAATAATACCCATGCCACGACGAGCTGACAAATGTCGCCCACTTGGTACTTGATGCGGCCTTCCGCCCAGCGCAGCACACCTAACACCCTTCCCTGCAGATTCTGACAGCTTGTTTATAGGGTCTTCTTCGGCGCTGAATTCGCTTGGCTTCATTTCCGTGAGACAAGCAGGTCACAAGTTAAAGCCTCAGGAAATTTCGGTATTTCTGACAGCCGAGGTATGTTCTCAGGAGATTTGTCAGCGGTTCGGAATCGAATCAGAATAGATTCTGTTTTTTACCAAGTTCTTTAGTGATTCCGAATCCCAATGGATTCCCTATTCAACAAATCTCAGTCGGAACCAGGACCAAAATTGCATTTGTGGCCCGTGAATCAGAATCGAATCGGCTCACAAAGTTCTTGAGAATCGATTCTCAAATTCTTATCCATTTGAATGCATGCTCTGATTACCTAGTCAATGAGGCCATTTATTACAGACATTTGCGAGGATAACCATAAGGTCTGTCAGCACTGGCAACAGATAACTAAATGAGAAAAGGAAAGGAAAATTCCAGTTTTGATTCAAGGGAAAGTGGAACATTTTTTTTGCTGCTGCTTCTTCTTGTTAAACATGATTGTAAGAAGCTGTAATTATGGATGACTGTTGGTGAACACTCCTTTCCTCACCCCTGACCCTAGACACCAACGTCTTACATACTGGGGTTTTCTGCATCTTAACACTCAACAAAAAATTCGTTTGGACACAGTGCTCTGCACCCATGCATACAAATACCATGCAGCACATGATATACCTTATCATTGTCCCGTAATGATCAAAAGCGGGCCTCGGGACCTGACTTTTGCATTTGTCACAAAAAAACTAAACTAACGCGGCTTTTGTTATTTGGCATAAAATTAAATCGTGAATCGAATCATGAATCGCGAATCCAATCATTTCCATGCAGTTAAAACATGGCTTTTTAATCGCAATCAAATGGATTTTTTCCAGTGTAAATCCGAATCCGAGTCAAAACCACCTAACTGGGCTCAGACACGTAGCCAGGATTTTCCTCAGGGGCCAAATGTCAAATTTTGTCATATGCCACAGGCATATGACAAGGAAAGGCAGCAATTTTAGGCAATTTATCTCACATTTAATGCACGGGAAAACAGAATGTTTGCTTTTGCAACATATATATGATCACTATTACGTATTCCGCGAAATCGCCATGTATCTAGTGCAGACCGCTTGGCTCAGGCCATGGGGGCCATGGCCCCCATGCCCCCCCCGACTACGTCCCTGACTAGGCTGAGAATCTAAATAGAATCGATTTCCCATTTCGTGTCGGAGTACCATAAGTCTGATACTCCAACCCGTCAAAGGAAGGATAACGCATGAGACCCAGTCAAACCATACCAGTCTTGGATCACAAAAGTACATCATACGAGTACATACATCAGTCTGAAATGATACGGATCAGTTTGAGAATAACTGATCTCATGACCTACGCCAATAGCCACAAGATGACCTCCGACGCATTTTCGTTCTTTTCAAACAAAAAGTAAGTCTGGTTAATTGACTTTGCATATCAAAAATAAAATCTTGCAGTACTCGTTTCCACATCATCGTATTTTAGCATCCAAAGGTTGTCCGCAATGCGCGCCAACGCTGCCTGTCGGCGGAAACAATAACTGGATTCCCATTATTCATGACGTGGAAAGGGAGCTTGTGAGAAAATTTGGGAGAAAACTGTGACGCCTGAAGTTACGGACATTGCTCTCGCTTGATTCCTCATTTCCCTCCTGTTGTTCTCTCAACGTTTAGTGCTCCTCATTTCTAAGCCTTATGTCGATGCGTAAAGTCGTAGCTTCAGTTGTGTTTTTCTCTGCATGGCTCTGCAGGAGTTGAGTTCTAAAGCTCAAGACCATTTTCAGTCTAAATCAAGGTTGTGGTGTGACGAAAATGGATCGGTGTTCATCGCCTGACGTGGATGGAGAATGCGGTGAGGTGGGTGTGGCCTCAGCCACACCATTTTCAAAAACTGGTGTGACATGCCACACAGTTAACAGTGTTTCCAAAACTGGGTTTGGCATGGAGCCATCCACATCCCAAATTTTAATTTTCTCGCAGAATTATGAAGCACAAAGTAAGAAACAAATCATAAAGCAGAAACACAATGGTTATGGAGCAATGTCATCACAGAGCAATTCAGTCTAGTGGGTGTGTGGTGTGTATCGTTTCGCTCACTGCACACTTCAATGTTGGTTTACACAGTGCTGCGGCGTAAACCTGTAACTGGCGGAAAACAAAAGTTTTTCAAAGCCATTTCCATCAAAAGCGAACATGGAGTGGCTAAAATCCAGTGAAAAAATAATGGGGGGAGGCGAAAACGGAGTCTGTGGTCTGTCCAGGCTGATGTGTGCCATACCAACTTCATGTACAGTTAAATGCAGTAAAGCATAGGAAGGCAGCTGCATCGCTCCTGGCACAAAAGGCATTATGACCAATGATAACATTTTTTTTTTCGTCACGAGCGACAAAGAAAGGCAGTTCTAATATGTTAACAGCACGACAGTTTAACAGCAACAACACGCAACTGGTAGTCTGGCACTACCATAACACAAGGTGAGTGAAAACGTAGGGGATAGCAGGTAAGTCTGTTTTTGCACAACGGCAACCGTGATTAAACTGCACACAACGAATCACACCAGCCAGAAAGGCGCCTTACGAGGGGCGCATGACAAGAGAAGAGCGAGGCCAATACATTATCCATCGCTTTTACTGAGAAATTAAAAAAGACTTTGGATAGATGTCAACGCCGAACCAAGCTGCATCACGGTCCTTATTCTACGTCGTCACACGCAAACGGAAAAAATTGTGAAACAAAGGGCTGTCTCCAGCTGAAAACAGCATGATTCCCCTTCAAGTCCTGGCGTAGCCTCTGACCAGCGTTGCGTCCGCGTGCCGGTGATTCGATATTGTTTCTGCCAGTCGAAGAAAAATCCCATTCGGCTTACGTCCTCGTCCGTGATCACTCAAGCGCTTCGTGATGTGGTGTCTCAGTGCCGCTGGGACACAGGCATGATCCGTCCCTTCGTCGCAACAGTTCGCACACTGTGAGCTTTGCTCTCCAAATGGGTTTGTGTTTAAGCGTCGAGAATGATTTCGGCTGCACTGAATCTTTCCCCGAGCGAAACAGCTACGGGTGTCGTCACAAACTTCGGAACGAAGCAGAAACGTATGGTACTGTTCAGCCCTGCGCGCACTACTCGATCAAATCTTGGCTCTCAGTATGACAGCAGCCAATTCCATCGTGCGAACAATGTCTAAAACAGGCGTGATTTTTCGTGAGAAGTGGTCTTAAGCGGGGTCGATTTCGAAATGTATGTGACAGTGAGTCAGGCTACTGAAGTTGAGTCTTTTTCCGTATTTTCATGAGCAAAAATCCGAAACGTCCATGTTTTCTCATAACAGGATGATGGACCACTAACCTGACCCGATACTTTATAAATACATGGACCGTCACGGCATCGTGTCTGGTGCAGTTGGCCAGGGAACCATAGCCCTGGTGGTCAATACCCCTCTCTTCTTCAAGGTTTACTGGGTGATGTTATTCAGCGTGTGTTCGGCATTTTTATCACGGTTGTCATTCCCCAGACACAATGACTTACCATCCCGTGTACTTTCACTGTATGCCATGTTCGTGACAAACAGTGACTTGGATGCGCGACCTAGACCTAAGACGTAGACCTAATACGCTAGACGTACTCTTACACTCAAAACACACATTTGGTTCACATAGATAGCGTCGTCAAGAGCGCGAATCGTGCCTTGGGTACGTATCTATGCTCGCTATCGTCTCCTGTGGAGTTTGATAGGGCTATTTGATCTGGCGCCGCTAAACCGCGCACTATAAGACTGGACAGAATCCGACATAATTTTTTAACATGGTAAGCTACCAGCTTCAACAAGCTATTTGACTCGACTAATGACCTCTTTTGTCCCATTTGCGATATTTTTAGTACCAAATCGCGGCTCGTTCTGTGTGATTTCAACTTTTTATACTGCGCTTTTGGGCCCCGGACAAACTCAGGCGAAATACGGGCTATGTTCGGACTTGCTGTCCCATGTTCGGACTTGCTGTGCCCGAACCATCCGCGCACGAGTGATATTGTACGTTCCGGTCCCCCAGGTAGAAGCCATTAAAAATGGCACGTTTTACCGGTGAAAGAAAGAAAAGCACGTCGTGTGAAAGACATGTATGCAGGAGTCCCTATTTCTGACGCGTTTAATGACCGATGTTCCTTTAAGAAGCACGTGACATCTTCCGTGAAGCTGCTGTGACAAAATGTTAATATCTTTGTCGACGTGTACAAACACGTCGACAAAGATATTCGACACGTCGACAAAGACCAAGCGACTCTGCCAGTGACTGAGTGATTCAACCCGTTGACGGTCCAAATTAATACAGAATACAGACTGTCAGTACATCGTAAGGTTTAACACATGCACCGGGGGACGTTTTATGTTATCATTATTATGTTCTGATTATAAATTATGAATTATGAATAATACTATTATACATATACATAAATATAATATATATAAATATATAATATCTATTTCATATGAATACATACTTAATATAAATAAATAAATAAATACACACACACATATACACATATATATATATATATATATATATATATATATATATATATATATAAAGACATATGATTATGGCGTATGAATTATGAATTATGAGTGAAAAATTATGAAAATTACGCGCACTGGCGATAAAGGGGCATATTTTGACCCCTCTTTGATTGTTTCCACCAGCTCTCACGAACTTTTGTTGGAAGTCTGTATCGTGATATCAACAATGACAAAAGCTGAATGACTGACCAAGTTCATCTGGGTCAAACGATGTCAAACCAGCATCATTTCCTTTCTCCAAACCTAATGAACCAAATGCCACGAAATTTCGCGGGATCTTAGTCATCTGATCAGCTTACACACCGCAAAGCGACGTTGACCTTGGTGCTAACGTTGGTGAAGTCAATTGCGATTAAACAAGGTCATTACATGAAAATCCTGCAGTGTGTCCAAATGAAACCAAACACAATCTGGCGGATTGCTAGCAGGTAGGATAATCTTTATCAGGAAGCCAGGTGCAGTGGTTAGGTACTTAGGTCATCCGGGGTTACTGCAGTTGAACGTGATGAATTCCCACCAGGTCTTATTGAAACTATCTGAGTGAATTTGGGAAAAAGGAAAAAAACATTACATCTTCAATGATGGGACTGGGATGACCTCGACTGGCCTGATCCTAGCCATCTCTTCCTTTGAACTGTGAATTTATAAGACGGGTAGCTCTCCACAATGCTGCGTAGCAGGATGACCCGCAGAACCCATTCCATACACATCATAGGGTCCGTCCGCCGCCGATGACGGCTGAGAGGCGTGACCAGCCTCCCAACTTCGCCGGGCAGTACTACAAATACTTACGAACTTGTTTCATTTGTTAAGGAAAAAACGCTAGGAGCTCATCAGGAGACAGAGCAAATTTTAGCGTTCTAGACTATTGCCGCGAACGCTCTGCGAAAAACGAAAACATGAGGAGTGGACAGTTTTACCCTACTCCCCCACCAGTGCGAGTTAGCTTGATTTTTCTTTTGTTCTGAGTTGCTCGAGAAAAAATGTTTTGATAACGCCGTTTCGCTAACCGTGTGGCCACCTTTCTGTGGTTTACTGCACTCAGCTGCATATTAACGTCTTACGTTCGCAAATCATGAATATTTCTTCCTCGACGTTCTCAAAACTCGTGTGAAGTTCTGCTTACTACTTTTTCATTACAGCTGATGACGAAACCATGAGCAACAACGTGCCTTTATTGCAACACAGCGTCGATTTTCGTTCAAAATGGTCTTAAACTATCTCATACCGAACCACAGAGTAAAAAAAGCCAACAACATGTTTTACGCATTGTTGTAGTACATACGAATACTCATCACCGAGGGTGACAAAAAGACTCAAAGAATCAAGCCCAAACAAAGCCTTTAGTTTCAGCTGTTCCAATTTCAACCCAAACACTGCCACAGAATGCGTTATTCAGAACCAATCAGCGTGCAGATTTTCTTTGTATGGTATACGGTGATAGGGAGACTGATGTATCACTATATTTTATTTGTGGTATTCAACAATTAATCAAACTTGCTTCCCGCCAAAAAGTCCATAGAGGGACTTCATACCTTTGAGCTGGGTCATGAAACCATTTCGTCCTAAACTGACTTCAAAGATTGATGTCTTTTCCAAAAGATGTCTTTCCAGAAAAAGACTTTCCAAAGTCTTTCAAAGATCATTGTATGTTTCAGGGCAATTTGTGATAAGGCATTATTTTCGGAGTTTTATGAATTTCTGAGATTACTACGGGCATCCTTCACTGTCAAAAATGTTGAGACTGTCTTGGGTTATAACTCGTGACCCGTTTGTATTCTAACAATAAAACTGTACTGGCCTATTTAACGTCAAAGATTACAAAAAATTGAACGAAATTTGAGAGATGGCGATGATAAAATTTCTAAATCTATTTCTTCATTTATTTATCATCTATCTATTTATTATATAAAAATCTATTTCATGCCGCGGGTGGGTGCAACAACGTACCACTTGTCGTTCCTGTTGGAAATGACTGCGATGAGAATGACCATGAGCATCACAGCGCAAACCTGAAGTCTCACAGTGAGTTTGTCCTGAACCAGATAACACCTTGCTAACCAGAAGCACGATTTCTGACAAACAATCCGGTAAAACTGCCGTAATTACACTTACATAACAGCCCTGGCTGTTCCAAAGACAATGGTTTTCGACATCAAGAATCATTTGGGTTACACAACATATTACATTAATTATAAAACATTGAACATATACACGAACGGAAACGCAATATAATTGATAATATCGAAAACCAGTTTCCCTGGACCGGCGAGGGTTGAAATTCCCATTTCGGAAGCTAATGGCGACCATTTCTGATCTTATTAAAACGGCTAAGAGTATCTTAAGCACCAAGCTCAAATCAAGCGAAACAGTTGTTCTTTCTTGCGCTGGTTGCAATACTATCTTGTGACCTGAGGCGAGTTCCGTAAGCGAGGCGAGCGCCTTTCTTTACGCAGGGGTTCTTCGCTCGTGCGGTGTCTCGATGTATCCCAAGGTGAGTCGTGCCGAACTCGCTCGCCTATGTCCGAGCCGGGCCACATAACTGCCGAGGATGAGGAATTCCCAAGTCGGCTGGCCTTGGGTCCACGTCGCCGGGCTGGAGAAGCCGACGCGCGGCACCGCTGTTCACTTAACAATACAAGCAGTCCAGCAGCACTGGCCGACCGTGAACCGCACAGCTCGATGTCCGCAATATTGTGCATACTTATTGTCCGCAATATTGTGCATTGTGAAGAGCGTTCAGTAGGACGTCGTCTGAAAGAACGACTGGTCAACAACCGTGTATTAAAAATATCCGATACACTTCAGGAAATCGAAAACGGAACACACACGATGATTACAGCGGCACGTTCCCCAGGCTGGGAGCACTTCCACGGCCACGGCTCCTTCCCCGGCGGTCATTTCTTCCCCTCGATCATGATGATGTGGTAGCCGAACTTGGTCTTCACCGGCGGGTCCGTGTACTTGGGGCTAGCGATGGAGGACGGCGTGAGCGCGAAAGCGGCCTCCTGGAACGGCCCAACCATCGAGCCCCGCTGCATCCAGCCCAGGTCGCCGCCCGAGCGCGCCTTGTCCTCGCTGTACGCTGCCGCCACCTCGTTGAACTTGCCGCCTGCCTTCAGCTTCTCCAGCGCTTCCAGCACCTTGGACTGCTTCTCGCAGAGGATGTGGCGCACCTTTGGAACGGCAAGCGTCGCGCTGTTCAAACTCGAAACTGTACAGCACACGGACCTCTGACAAGGGTTATCCGCGCCATGAAATGCCCCTGAAGAGCGAATGGACCATAATCGCCGCCAGGGAGAAATGCGGACAAAGTACACATACGCAATACCGTAAACCAACGGATGCTCATTTACGAGACAACAACAGTACGTGCTATTTCTTATGGGACTTCAAACAAAACTGCAGCCACAAGATGACTGCATTCCAAAACCCACAAACACCATGAATATAAAAGATGTCTTGTCTTTTCATTTCTATAATGATATTTGGCTTTCAATTTCAAATACTTATTTTAATGTTCTGGTATATCTATGCAAATTACATCTTTAATCCTATTCCCGGCAGGGGGGGGGGGGCTGAATTGGTCCTCCCTCGGGTTTTTTGCTCGCCAATGCCAGCGTTTCTGATGCAGCTCCACGAAACTTAATGCTTTTCCTAGCTACTCTTTCTACGCAATGTGACAAAATTTCGGAATTCTCTTTTGCTCAGGGGCGGAGCCAGGCAACGGTTTTGGGAGACACCTCAGGCCATTTTTGGCCATGTTGAAGGTAAAAGGAAAATGACTGCCAAAAATAACGTTTTTAAGAAAGAACTTAAAACTTTATATGGATGTATAGCAAAACAGTTGGGCAACGTACAAATACAGCATATGCATAATACTGTTCACCTAAAGTCCTTTTACAAGGTCAGGCCAAGGTCATAGGTCGAAATCTGGTTCCATAGTAACAATTTTGGCGCCATTTTTTCAAATACCAAACCCGAAATATATATCACGTACAATGGTGTCCCCTACCTGTGTATCACATTTCAGCTTGATGTCAGGTCGGGTCACGGAGCTGCGACCTAAAACGTCAGTGCGCGTACCTTATTTCACAATAGCCGTAAAATGGAATTTTTGAAATAGTGACTTTAAATGATTGAAAACGTTTACTGATAATACTGAATGTACACAAGATCATTTCAAGCGAGTCTAGGGTAACTGGAAGTCGTTTAAGATCAAAGGTCACAAGTTGATCTGAAGAGCATGTGATCATGACAGTTCCCCCTTTTCCACGTCCCTGGCACCGCCTATGCTAACATTATACGAACAATGTAATACGATCATTATTCTTTTAGCATAACATGACTAGCAGAAACCAAAAAAGCGCTCTTCCTTTTTTCTGTTCATTCAGTTGTTGAAAAACTAGTCCTCCCATTTTCGAAACTCTGTGAACGCCTATGATTTTGTTAAATTTCAGATGTGTGTTCAAATGGTAAAAGTCCTCAATTCCATCGAAATCGGTCCATACACAACAGAGTTATAAGAAGTCCAAAAGTACCCCCCCCCCATTTTGATATTTTTGCCCACCTGTATCCACCCTTTTCAAAATTTTGGAAAGTTGTTTTCTTAAGTGTAGTTTACGTCATGGCAAATCGATTGCCGTTCGTTGCGGTAAAATCGGATGAGTGGTTCTCGAGATCTCGGGGGGGGGCCGAATCCGCCCCCCCTGCAGGGAATCGGCCATACCGTGTAGGCCTCCGGGAATAGGGTAATATACCAACGTTTGGAGCCAATACAAGGCAAATGCTGGGCAAGGGAATTCAGCTGCTGGAAGAGATCGGTACCATGTTCTTCTAAAATTCACATGATCAGAAGAAGGTTACCGAGAGCACCTAATCTAAACAGACAACCTACAAAAAATAAAGTTAAGTTTTCAAGGATATCCATTCTCTTGCATTTCTGCACTTCAATTATGTCTAGCTCAAAGTTTTCAAGCGCCAGCAAGATTCCTGGACTACAGAAATCGCACAATGCGCACTTAAATAATCATCATGGAATAAATATAAATTGAATACTACCGCCGGATATCCGTTACGTAGCCATGGACGTATCACGATCCATGTCATGCGCATTTTTTCCCATCTGTTTGGTTAGTGCGCCTCATGTGACATTTCTGCGCAATAAAACTTTGACCCTTTGACGCCCAGCATCATCTAACCTTATCTCCCGAACAGAACAGTCTTACTCATCCCCATCCTGTCTAAGACTACATTTTAGATTCAACAGCGTGGGCAAGTTAGCTCCTTTTAAATGTTTCATTCTGTGTGGGACTTGGAATAAAAAGCAATGGAAAGTGCATCATGAACAGGTGGCTGCACGATACGCCACATCTGTAAAGGCGGAGAAACACGTGAAACATTTTGCTCAGTCCGTGTAACGGGGAATTTTACAAGGGCGAAACAGGGTCCAGTATCAAGGACAGATCCTACAGCACTGAGGTGATGCACAACATTGCAGGGCAGGCTTACAAACAGGCAGAGACACTATCTCCCGCTTCTGAACTACATCGCGCAAGGCAGCCACGGCCCAAGAGTCAATGACGTAATAAACGTATGGGAGACCCGGATATCACTGCACAAAGAAGCCACATCCCAGTACATTACCTGGCTAGCAGGTCTCCATGAATCAGATTTTTTCCTGAATAACAGCCAACAAAATGGGGGAAATGGAAAGCTGACAATAACGAAGTATGCAGTTCTTTTAACCAGCCTCATATTTTCTATCATTCTCACAATGTCTGTCATTCTCCTATTAACTGAGCATATCTTGTGCACAATAACTCATCATGGACATTTCCAATTGCTGTAATTCAAATACAACAATACACAGAAAAATTTCACCCTCTAATGCTGTTACCTTTATTTTTTTCACTTGACCCTGCTATGCAATTACAAATGGTTGTTCGTAGTTTGATGATTATTTTTACTTGCTTCAGGTTGGATAAAAAAAAACAAAAATATGCACTGCCCCAAGTCTTGCACTTGTTTTGGCAGAGTTTTAATTTGTGTACTGTTGACTTCAGTTTGGCATTGCTAAGGAATCCCAGTTGGCTGCTGACAATTTGGTGGTAATTATTATTTCTGGGTTGAAACAGGGCAAAAAAATATATAGTGATCAGTTGAATATTTTGACAAACTAAGAAACCAAAAACAGATCATTTTGTGCAGCCAGAGGAAGCTTACGACAAGTCTTACACATTTTTTTTCCATAGAATGCTCAATAAAATGGTGCTTACCTTCACCTGAGATGTTCCTCCACCTTTCTTTTCTTTTCCTGCAGAGCCATCACCACTACTGTCACCACCAGATTTTCCTTTTCCACCCTTTCCACCTGCAGCTGCTTTTCCCCCTTGTGCAGCTTTCTTGGGTCCCATTTCTGTTCAAATTAAGTTAAGCTGAGTCATACTCTGCTGCAAGGGACACATGAAAGGATGTGCTGGAACAAAGTACTTCAAGAATCATTCATAAACTAACCATAATGCCATCAAACTATCAATGTTTCCCTTTGAACCCAAATAACAGAACTCTACATTTACTGTTGACAGTTGCATTGCTCTCACAAGGCAAATGGGCTGTCAGAGGTAAAATGTGCTTCAATCTTTGCTGTGCTAATAGCCTAAATCTTAGGTGGTCATATTTCTCCAATTTTCTCAACTTTTCTGAAATATGTTAGTGCTACAACTTCAAAATCAAAGTTACATTTAATTCCAATCTTGTCAATCTCTTAAATTGGCCAGTCTCTTACATTTCAACTCTCAAGACCCACTTAAACCTTAAACAATAGGAACAAAAAGACATTCATAATAGGAAAACAGAGTTGAAATGAGCTTCAGCTCAGAACTATGAACCTGGTGGGAGTTCACGCCTGGCCTAAGTAAAAAGTTTTGAAAGAAAACTGGTGTGCAACACATTTTTGTTGAGAAGTGACTTACTGATCAATGTCCACCACAGAAGGGCCATGGACATTTGTGACATAAACATTAAAAAGCATGTCATAAAAATGTTAAAAGGTGACCCAACCAAAACTTTAACCCATGCCTTTTCCTACTCCTTTTTGATTGCTTCAAAATTCATAACTTAGATATATAACAATAACCATGGAGACAGAAAGCCAAATGCCACTTGCACCAAAATACACCTGGTATTAATGCAGTGCAACAATATTGTAAACCAGAGCTGGGATTACATTAGTCTATGGATATCAGTCATTTTTTCCAAGAAAGATTTTTGTTGATCAATTGGCCAGACAATGCATGCACTGAGCTGCATGTCATACATCTGCCTCATACACTTATGTTTCTATATGTTGCTGTTAATAAGGCATTCCATTTTCTTCAATGATCTAAAGCTTGTTACAGTCTGTTGAATTGGTGGAACTAGGTTTTTACAGGGGGTTTACATTCCTGGGCTCCCCGAACTGGGTGCCCCGAGAATGTAATTTTTAACAAAGGTGTATGGCAATGCATAGACGGAATGCCCCAAGAAATGAGAATAAGTCAAAATTAGCAAATGCCTAATCCCTGACCATTTTTGCAAAGCTCTGTCCCAGCACGCTGCTAAGAAAGGGGCGAACTGGCTTGCTTGTTTTCACAAATCTCCATATGCCTCACTTGTTAGTACTGCTTTCCAGCAGCCTGTAGCACCTACATTATCAAATGAACGCAGAATGCAGAAACAACGTACATCCACCGATGTCGAGGCTCGAAATCACAACATTGGATCTGTATTTCCATTCACTAATCAAACCGGTGATGTCCTCACACAAACTTTGCATGTCATAATAAGTCGGCTGTGCGCCAATACTGTAACCACTCAATGACTGCCATATCAAACAGTTGGCTGGCAATTCCTGGGGGGGCAGGGGGCGGGGGAGCAGAGGAAGGGCAGAAATATTGAAAAAAGCGGCAAGCCTCACACTCTGTGCACGTTTCGTAACGGCAGAGTACTTAATGCTCATGCAATAATGATGTGTGCAGAGGCAAAGGAGGGCAAGTGGATGGCAAATCAAGTTGGTAGTGAGGCCAACCTTTAATTATCTGGCAGCAGCTTAGCAACTGATTCCAGGCTGTGCACGTAGCTGGTTACTATTAGCCAGGGAAGGCAGAACCATTCGGGCACTGGGGTCTTGTGGAACGTCCCCCCCAAACACCAAAGATTAACTCATGTAATGCATGGCATTTAACTCTTCTACCATTTTTAGAGGCAAGCCATGCTTTTCTATCGACATGGTTTTGCAGTGGGTTAGTTGCTGTGGTTAGTGATTGCTTTCTTCTTCCGGCCATTATCAGGTCAACGAAAGGAGCGTTGTCATGTTTGACGGTGCACGCCTTGCTGCTCTTGTTGTGCCATAGGTACGCTTTGTAACTAGTTTTTGCGTGCACTTCTGCGTTATTTTTCTTGTATTTATTTCTTGGGCTTCATAGGTTCGCGTCTGTGCCAATCATTTTCGTAAGAGAAAGTTGCATTAATGCCATGACATTGCGGGAACTGAAAGGTACCTTGGGCTGATCGAAGTCAAAGTCCTCGTCTATCGGTAACTGAAACTTGTAAAATGGCAGCTAACACAACTGAACGTAATCATTTTACCGACAGCTGGTGCCTGATATGGACGTGGGCGCGCCCGCTCCTCGTCTATGTCCGATTTTGTTTACTTCGAGGATTGCAGCGCCTGCGTTTAATAATCAGGACATTTTGCTAAAAGTCCCAGTGTCTTTGAAGTTACTTCAGTTTAACTTCAGAGCGCACACTCCCGCCACTAGGACTTACTGTTGGGTTGTGTTTGGAGGGTGTACCCGGCGCCGCCATGCTTGCTGGGGTTCGCAGCGGGTCGAGGCCGGGTCGCGGAGCCGTGACAAGCCCCGCGCTACGGAGAGACAGAGCTGCAATGGCCGAGAGGATAGCTAACCGGCGTATCAAATGGAGAATCCGGTTCCACGGCCCGCCGCCCTCCAGATGTTATGTTTTTTTCCACCTGGTCGCTGCGCTAGTTGCGCTGCTATCGGCTGCCGGCACTGCACCGGACTTTCCGTTGCCGCCGCGGGCGCTGTGGGCGCCCTGTCAACCGACGGTGCTCCCTCCAGTAACACCCGCAACGTCCTGCGGCGGGCTCAAGCTCAAACAACTCAAGAGAGTTGGGCGCTTCTTTGGCGCCAGAAGCTGCTACTGTATCAACTCAGTGGCTTCATTCCAGTCATGCCGCTTAAGACTTGCCGGGGACATCGAGCCCATCCCCGGACTTGACCGCCGCGCCCTCACCGTCCTCTGTCAAAACGTGCGCCGTGTGCGCAACAAGCTGCACACACTGCGAGCCATGGCGCCGGACCTGAGCCGACACGACGTGGTCGCCATGACCGAGACCTGGCTGCCTTCCGACGTCGCAGACACTGAGCCGCAGCTCGCATGGGATCAGCACACCTGGCTCCGAAAGGATCGGGCCACACACGGTGGAGGCGTAGCCTGCCCTGTCAGGTCTCATCTACGCCCAATCCGACGACAAGACCTGGAGCCCGACTCGGAGGTGCTGGTAATGGAAATCGGAGTCAACAGCACTTCATTCGTATTGGTGTGATATCCACCGCCGGACAGAGACGGAGACATTGCTGTAGTAATGGAATGTATCGCTAAGCTTCGAGACACTGGAATTCCATTATCATAGCCGGGATTTTAACTTACCAGAAATAGCCTGGCCCATAGCAACGACCCTGTCGCTCTTGTCAAGTCTAACAGTGCCTTGCAATTTTTAGACGGCCTGGACTCTCATGGTATGACCCAGTCAGTTCACCCTCCCACGAGAGGTGACGTCATACTTGGCCTAGTTTTATCTTGTGGCGGTGACATTGAAACGACTGTTAGCGATGGTACCTTTGATTCTGACCACCATGAAACCTTCTCTCGCTTTTATGTACGTGTGCCTGTTGTTCCGAAAGTGTCCAGATCAAGAGCTTTTAATTGTCGTGCTGCAGATTTTGATGGTCTTCGTGTCGCTCTTAGATGTTTGCCTTGGGGTCTTTTATCTCATTTGGACGTAGACGCCGCCTTAAAAATGTTCTACGATCTTGTAACTGCTGTTATCGCGGACTACGTGCCCACTGTCTCACGCTGCCGTCGATTTCCCCCGTGGTTCGACAGGGATGTACAACGCGCGCTTAGGGACACCGCACACCGTCTCAAAAAGTTCACACCTTCGCCAGAACATGACCAAGCGTTCCCCGGAGCCAGATCCGACTTCAAACGCGTTACCGACACCAAATATCGCGAATATCTTTCGAGCCTCGTTCACGACTTTCGCCATAACCCCAAGGGTTTTTGGTTATTCATCAAACCCTTTGAAATCTTCCCGTCGCCGTCCGACTACCCTCGCACACAGTGGCCAGACCCTTTCGAGTCCCACTGACTGTGCTCACCTTTTCAACGCAACATTTTGCGCCAAATTTTCAGACCTGCGTGTGGTCGCACTGCCTGATCCTCGGGTCTACCATTAGCCGATCCTAGACAACTTCACCGTTCCTCCCGGTAAGGCCGAAATTTTGTTGTCCAGCAGCGGCAAACACAAGGCTTGTGAACCAGACGCGCTGAGTGCCCCCATTCTGCACGAGCGTGCCTCAGAGCTGGCGATCCCACTCGGAACTATTTGCAAATTATCGGTCACTCAGTGCATTTTCCCCAACTTTCGAAAGATGCCAACATTATTTCAATTTACAAAAAAGGTGACAAAAATGATCCTGGCAGCTACCGCGGCATCTCTCTCCTCCTTCTTTGCTCCAAAATTTTGGAAAAAGTAGTCTGCGATTCTTCTCTGGAACGCTGCTTACCATCACTCCCGCCAAGCCAACACGGTTTCCTACCAAAACGCTCCTGTGCATTCAGTCTAAGAGATTCCCTCAAACATAGCTGAGACTCGATCCATGAGGCACAGGCCGATTCCATTTCACTGATTTCCCATCGGCATTTCCAAGCGTAAATCACGCACTCCTTCTTCACAAGCTTAAAACATCATTCAACGTCACAGGACGTGCGCACTCATGAATTGAGTCTTACTTAACCAACCGCAGGCAACGAGTCGTCCGTGACGGCAAATTTCTGACTGGATCCTAATCAAATCCGGGGTTCTCAAAGGCAGCGTATGTGGCCCACTCCTTTTCATCTGCTTCACCTCCGACTTACCTGCCCTCATGCAGACCAACTGCATCATGTTTGCCGACGACGTGAAGTTATACCACCGCATCTCGTCTACGGCGGACATTGACGCCCTTCAGGCCGACATGGACCGTCTCTCATCCTGGTCGCGTACATGGCACCTAAAAACAGAAGTAAAAAAGCCACGTAATGTCCTTATTACGTAAATCCCCAATCCTAACCACATATATGCCCTTTGTTCGCCGCATTGACTCAACCATAACCAAGGCGAATTGCATGCTTGACCTTGTCATTCGTAGCATGCAGTTACCCATGCGTCACATCAGTGCCCATTTTGATCATAAGGCTATGCTGTGTGCTTTTCACGTCCATTTTCGTTGCACGCTTGAGCACGGCTGTTTTGTATGGGCTGGAACTGCTGTCACCCATCTGAAACGACTGGAGCGTGTATAGCATAAGTTCCTCATATGACTGGCTTTTAATTCGGATGAACCTCTCGTCAGCATGAACTACGTCACTCTTCCGGCCCACTTTAACTTGCACAGTATGAAGTCTGGCTTTGAGCAATATGACCTCATGTTTCCGCACAATGTTCACCACGCGAGTCCCGACAGCCCTGAACTGCTGCCAGCATTCGGCTTGGCTGTGCCGCAGCGTTCTTCACGTACCCTCGCGCTGTGGAACATTCCTTTTGCTCGGGTGAATACCGCTCGGCGTAGCCTGTTCACTTGTATACCCACTCCAAGCAATACCTTCCCGGACTTTTTTAGGAATGTTGATTTTTTGCGTCCACTACGCCTTTTTAGAAGTCGAACGTGCACAGCTTCTCGAATTCGGTAGGGTCATATATGTCAACTTACCCAGGTGCCATGTCTTCACATTTATTTAATGCTACTATGACTGAATCGTATTTTGACCCATGCCTTTAATTTTTGGCTGCATAATAACGATAATACAATAATACAACAATGTAATAATGCAGCTGTAATGGTCATCATCAATCATGTTGGTTTTCGCAAAGTCAGATAAGAAGCCAAAAGGGAGTATTCAATCCTCCTAAATTTCTTGGAGCGCAGTGTCCTTCATGTCTTGGTAAGTGAGGGTTAGTGGCTGGAGTAAATAGCCCTTGAACCGTTCATGAGGGTCTATACACCCGAATATTCGTATGTGAAATATGGAGGCGTCCTTGGTGGTAAAAAAAATACGTTCCAACAGTCCGACAGCTCTAACATTTGCCTTCCCGCGTTGTCTGCCGTCGCCGCTGTAACAGTCCTTGCTAGATAAGCAGACATGCCGGGCCGAGCCGGCGCCCTCTCCGAGTCAACCCGTGCTCTGCTAACATACTGTGCCCTCCAGCAGTGCCGTCTGAGAACGTGCTGCGAGCGCCGGCGGCTCCCGGCCGCGCCGCGCAGAGTGGCCCCGCAGGGCCGTCGGGGCCGGTTCTGGGCCGCGCGAGGACCGCTGCCGGCCTCGAAATGCTTGTCATTGAGCCGCCGGCGGCGGGGGCCCATGGCATCCCCCGCCAGAGCTGGTTAAGTAGGGGTGCGCCTCGCCGCACCTCGGCCAGTCATGGAGTGGCGGGCGAGGACCTCCGTCCGGCACTCGAGCACAGCCCACGACTGAAGGTGAGAGACTGAGCACGGCCCATTGCATTGCAGAGCATTTTCAGAAAAAGCGTGAAATTTTTACATATAGACATATATGAATATATATTTCCATGTATGCACATATGCGCACATGCCATTCAACAGAGAAATTCCTTGCTTCCCTTGTGGGATTCTGGCATGAAAAATAGATACGACACCGCATTATTTCCTAAAACTTTTTGGCAAAGTTATTTCAAATACGCCATTCATTAATATTTTGATTTAGGTCTTAATAAATAAAGCTGAACACAGACACAGGGATCTGCATCGCATATTAAGAAGTACAATACCGGTTTCACAAATTTTTAGTTGAAAATGGAACAAAAACAGCCATATGCTCATAAAAGAAGAAAAGGTCGAGAAATTTACCCATGTATCTATCTATCTGATAATGCTGCTCATTCAACTAGCGCTGTTTCATATTCGAATTTACACATTTTTACATTAATAGACAAATATAAATAAATAAATAATAAATTTCACACAGGATACGGTGTTTTGTTTCGACCATTTTGCTACCTTCTTCATCCACGGAGGATTTTATCATCCGTTTGCTATGCCGAGATCAGGTTTTGTAAGCTTTCGGCGGCAGTCCGCCGCCCAGCCATTGCAGCGCAAACCCATCTTTGCACCCATGCCGGTCGTTTTGCTCGACGGTGCCCCTCATAAAGAATACGACTCCGAGGCGCCGACTTACGCCCACGATTTCTGTATCTATGGTTCGGTGTCCAGCCACGACATTTTGGACAAGCATGCACATATGTTTCAGACAACGTTTTTTTTTATAAAAGTTTCATCGTTCTCCGTCCAATGGTCACTTCATGGTGAGTGAATTCCTGAAGCCATGTCGCAGCATTCAGAACTGTAATCGACCGCCAAGTTCTGAAAAAAATGTTTGAAAGTATAGCGTTTGCTTTTTGGTTTGAAATTCTTCGTCCATCCTCTACCCAAAGTTGGCGTCACTTTGAACCCGCTCTGATGCGGTGTTTTTCAGAGGATGAATTTCCAGACTACATGAAATATGAAAATGGCCTGGAAAGCCAACTAAATATCATTGAAAAATCGGGACACCGTCTTCCCTAACGATTTTAATACACCACATGGATTTTACTACACAAAATAAAAAAGAAAAGATAATTTCGCATCAATGATTGATCGCTGACATTTGCCAGCAATGCCCATACGAGGTGTCCCTGTGCACTGGATCATGCCAGTGTCCGTCAGACTCCATGAGCAATGTTGGAATGTTCATGTTTCAAAACTGAATAGCCTTCCTTTATTTTTCCAAAGAGTTCTGGTGAACGAGACCCGGGCCATGAGGGCCTTTTGAGCTCTTACAGAGTCTCCAGGCGCGAATAACCAGCGACAGTGTTCGGCACTGAGGACGCACGAGGGCCCATTCAGAAGCCCATTACTCAGGCGCCAAATGTCGGTTTACATTGTTGTGCAAGCAGCTGTTCTGGTAACAGCTTGCCGAGGCGTGTTCTGTATTTACATTTCACGTCCCTGGCCGCCATCTCGTCACGACAGTCCTGGTGCTTTGGCCATCTCCGACACGTCTGAGCTTACTTGGCTTATTCAGCTAATGGTCTGGAAATCCCCAGCCAGCGTTGCAAATGATTTAGACAATTTTCGTAATGCGCCGGAAAATCATGTGCCATTAGGTAATGGGAAGACCCACATTATGTCTGTAATCAGAGCCGAGGTCAAAAGTTCCAATCGATGTGAAGATTTTACCGCGGCAAATAGTGCAGCGTGCGTCATAGTTCGCACAGCGAAACTGACAGGTGGAACAGGTAAATCTATGTCGTTATGACTTGCTAAGAGCAAACGGGTGTAGGCAGAAAACGGTAGGTTCTTGCCGACAAATGGCTGATTCTACTTAGATATACTGAACTGAGATATTCCATATTGCCACAAAAATATTTCGTGCGGCATACCAGCAGCTTGCGTAACCATGAGCATTATTTCGAATCATGTAACGCACCTTGTCGTTTGCTCTGGGTCGCAATTTTCACACACTTCTTGAATAGAGACGGATACGTTAGAAGAATTGATTAAAACTCATACTTAATCGGTTTTACGATGTCCGCGCTAAATCCTTGCTAATACTAAATGCTAAAAGCTAAATCCTGCGACAATCATTACCGCTGCGATAGTTGGCCAGACCGCTGTTAATGGGTGTTTAGTCTGCAATGGTTCCCGGGTATGATGGCACGTTCTGCTAGGTCCACACCAACGCCAGACGGCACCGGATGCTTGGCTGCACTGTCAGCGGGAGCCACTATGGTGTGCTGTTCGTTCAGATGTATTCAGGACGTAACCGATTCTGTCTCTCCATTAGATCTTCGAGGGCCGCTGTTAGCATTGTGGTATAAATAAACTGCTTGTGCGATGAATACATCCCTTTGAAATGCTCGCGGCATTATGCTCGTAGTCACGAAATTGCTTGGTTCAGAACCAGACAGTCTTCTTATCTTCCATATTAGGAGATGAAAAAGGCACGCTTTTATTTGTGCGACATGTGTTGTATCTTACAGCACTATTTATTAGCATTTATTAGATTTTATTATTATCGTTTTTATTAGCAATGAGCCGAAAACGATTGAAACACTTCAATGAATGTGACGTTATTTGAGTAAAAGGCGTCATGAAATACAAAATTGCCAATGACGATGTGCTAAAGTTGCTCCTTGGTACAGACGTTATGCAACCAGGGGCACGTTTCGCTACAGTACCGACGTTCAGTGAGTATTTACTTGACAAGTGAGCAAACACCCTTAAAACCACACAGCCTACATTCTTGGTAAAAAGGCCTTGAACTTGAAGTGCCAAAAACAAGTGACAAGGAATTCCAGGCGAACGAAAGCTTGAAGCTTGAAGAAATATCTCCTCCCATGTTATGCTGTCTGTAATGAAGCTGATTCTGTCATGCTCATAGTTGCAGGCGGGCATGTACAAACAGGGACGTAGCCAAAAGGGAACGGGTGATGAGAGCCATGTCCCCCCCCCCGACCCAAGCGGCCTACACTAGATATGAAGCGATTTCGCAGGAATACGGAAAAGTGAACATAAATATGCCCCAACAGTGAACATTGTATGTTTCTTTAGTTCGTCAATTGTGAGGCCAATTTTTCCGCAAATTTTGTAATATGCCAGTGGCATGTGACAATATTTGACATTTCCCCCCGCCCGATGAAAATCCTGGCCACGTGCGTGTCTGCAAATGACACAGTACATCATATTCGGCACGTGAGGGCCGTGCTCCGGACCATATTGTTGGTTCAATGTAACTCATGGTTTACCATTTGCGGGACTTTAATCGCCAGCCGTGGCCGTCTGACTGATACTCGGCCATAGGCTTTTGGTCCTGTTCTCGGATGTTGATATCGCAAGCTTAAAATGAAGGGCAGATAATACAAATCTTGCACTGTTACGGGGTAACCCGAACATTATCCACACGTCGGTCGCAAAACATTTACTCGGTCCGTCGTCTGCAACAAAAGTACGCAAACCGCGGTCCATTTTTGCAAAAATATTATGTCCCTGTGGTTTTTCATTCAAACATTTGAAAAACAGTGTCAGATGGCAAACATTTAGCTGCATGTCATGACAAGGCATGAAACTGGCTCTTCTCCAACAACAAGATGGTCATGATAATGTTTAAAGGCTAATTCAGCAAAAATATATATCAGAGACGGTAAAATCGCACTGTTGAATGGTATCCAGGGGGAATTTTCTTGCGAGGATTTTGATCTCGGAAAATTGTTGAAAATGATTGAAGATGAGATCATGGCAGCTTTTACAATACTTTAAATGGATTCTGTTTTCGAGATGTGATAGTTGTGTCTGCCTTGCACGGTCATTCAAAGAAACGCCTGCTTTGGCAGATTCATAAGACGTCTCAGGTCCATAAAAATGTTTAGTTTTCACCTCATTGACATCAGCAATCACAGGTAGAAAGCCCGCTAGACAGAAAACCTGGAGGCATGCGAAGATTCAGACCCTCATTACCGAGGTTTTTGGATTAGGTCTATGGCATCTGCTTGAAAGAAACCGTCCAAAATTCCATTCACGTCTCTCAGCAATGTTCGGAGATCTCCAGCCGTGCCGTAACCCTAGCAAATGCAAAAAGTGCAGTAGGTCCTCTGGCTGTCTTGCTCCATACACCTCTTTCATCAAGTTACGCCGCAAGCGCAAATGCAGCGAATTAACAGTTTTCAAGGCATCCGATTAAATACCACAATGCCAAAACGTTACTGATCAGTTATCTTGTAGCCCATTTGACTTAAGATAACATTTCTCCGGAAATAAGGTATTAAAAAACTAGCGTCGTCTGCTGAAATGAACAAATATTGTAGTTAAACGCGCCATCTTTCCGTCGCCGAAGTAACGAAGGCGACGTTAGACCCAAAAATGGTTCACCGTGTCGTGGATCCTGTTACCATTTCAGCTCACAAGCGGCAAATGCTATAATGTACCTGTGACATTCCGAAGCATTACTGAATCCTGTCATGATGAATTTGTTCATATTGCCGTCTCAGGCATAATGGAAAACAACAGGGGCATAGAAACGGGGAGGGGCATTGGACAGCTGCCCCCCCCCCCCAACTTTGATCAGCATTTAATATTAACCCTGGTGGTGCATGGGAAGAAACGACGCAGAAAACCACGTGTCTCCTCCACCTCCACAGGAGTGCCGACGCTTTTTGAGAACAATCCAGGGCTCCCAAATCATAAACGGCCTGTCGACCTTTTCAACTACCGGATCTGAACAAGAAAGCGAAGGATTATGGAAAGGTCAGGGAGAGGGATAAGTTGGGAGACGTATGACGGACCGGTTTTCCGGCTTGGCCCGCGGCTCAGGAGGTCCGAGTAAACATGGACCAGCGGAGAGTCAGGCGCGCCATCTGCAGAATCTGATTTCAGTTAAATGTCACGGTCTGCGTCATCGTACAGGCAGAATCGCGCTGGTACACCAAAAATGATGCAGCTCATCAGTACCGGAGCATGGGAGGCAGCCAACTGGCTTCATATCTGCAGAGAAAGACTGCTTTTCAGGGGCTTGGTTGCTGTGTTGTTGCAAATCTCATGAAATCTAGCAGAAGGTACTGAGTCCTACAAGATCCTTGCGATTTAAGTCCATGGGGCCTGCCATCATGAAGCGTGGCTTCTCCATGTGCATGGTAAACTTTTGTTGGTTAATTGTCACATCCGTCTAAACCCGACGCTTTTAATAATGATTGATTATTGTTACCAATTAATAATAATTACTATGTAATGATAAGTAATAATAATAAACCAAAAGAGTAAAATGCCCTCAATTGCAGTACGATGATATTGCAAGAAGAGAACAATGTCATCGTAAGGCATGTAAGACATGAACTCATACCAGTTTGCACTGGGTTAACGGATGGTCAAAATGTTGCAAAACCTGTAGAAACAGACAGCTTTTTTCAAAATTTAAGCCTCTTTGGGCAGTATTTAATTTTAATATTATTTCTTATATATCAGTGAGAGAAATGTTGGTACTGATAAAGTCCAAAATATGAAGAACATTTCGTACTTGTATTGTCATGAAGATGGTGTTCGTGCAAAAGCAGGCAGTTCTGCTAAAATGCATGCATGTGGTACAATGCGCTTCAGCAAAAACGTACTCCATAGTTCTGATCTTTTTTTTAAAAAACTGTTGCCAATGAATGAACGTCTTTGGTGATTTGTTCTGGGATCGTTTTCAGAACGCTTCTATTGTTC
This sequence comes from Capitulum mitella, assembly GCA_030062745.1. Lineage (NCBI taxonomy): Eukaryota > Metazoa > Arthropoda > Thecostraca > Pollicipedomorpha > Pollicipedidae > Capitulum > Capitulum mitella. Next base: position 8,276,877 of record CP099849.1, on the reverse strand, counting down.
ACTACACGTGACAAAGCCTAGACGGTAACTAAGATGCCGTTCATTGCCGTGAATAGTGAGTGACATTCAAAGATACCAAGACATGTTACGAAATAGCACATAAAAATTTATCTGCATATCTGCGTCTGAACAGCTTTGCAGGACAATAATGTCACCACTGCGATGTCCGTGACTATTGCCATCTAGGGGCAATATTCAGTAACTCGCTGATCAGCCTCATTCGTTGCCATATCAGGGACGAAACCAAGGGGGAATGATCATGAGGGCCATGCCCCCCTTGAGCCAAGCGGTCCTCAGTAGATATATGGCGATGTCGCACTTTTTCGATTTATATGCGATTCTGAATAGCGATCATATGTATGTTACAAAAGCAAACATGATGTTTTCCTGTGCGTTGAACATGAGGTAAATTGCATAAAATTGTTTTTTTCCTAAATATTTTGTCATATGCCATTGGCATACGGCAAAATTGGACATTTGGCCCCCCATGAGGAAAATTCTGGCTACGTATCTGTGCCATATTCAGCAAATCAGACTCCATGAACCATGTTCAGACTTTATTCTGGGACATCCAACATCGGAAAAGAACATCAGCACCGTGCTCGGGTTCCCTAGACATGCTTCTCAGGCACCTCGACCTCTTGATGCGGTGCCTGATGTAGGCCTTGCAGGGATCACTCAACTCATACGTATATCGTATGACGTCCTCACGTATGTGCGGACTTGAGAACTTGCGAGTGTGAGCCTCCTTGGGTGACTTCATCACGCTCTTCACCGCTTCTTGGCTCTTCTTGGTAAGCATGTTCGCCATCACCGATAAATGGTGAACCAACGAAAGCCCGTGAATGAGCATTCTGCGCACTATTGCAGGCATTCTATATCACCCGTACAGCTCTATTCACTTCTTGGCAGCGCTGCAAAAATATTCGTCAAATATGTCCGGGATCCAGCTGGTCTGACGCGTTTATTGCACCGAGAATGATGCCGCGGCGATGAACCAAGTCCCCATCAAGACCCCATCAAGTATTTGTGACAGACTGTTCGTGCTCCACACTGAAGAAGCGACGACACAGGTTTTTTGTGGTGGTTGTGTCACCTGCACCTGATGGGTTAGGCTTGTCCCAGTTTAGGTCTATTTCTATCTGCACACCTTTTTGCATGGTACGCTTACGCTCTTGGACATTAACTTTCATATCTTTGGTCGCTTGCCAACATTTCAAGTCCATGCGATTAGGAATGTGACTGACATAGTCAGCGCACCGTTAATAACAATGTAAATTGTCTGGAACTATGGCATGATTTCTATAAGGAGCTTTTTTCCACGACAATTGTCAATGTCGTTCATCTCTCCCGACGATGCAAAACATATCGGGCATGTTAAAATGGGCACATGGGCATCAGTAGTTCGTGTTTAGTCAGCCTCCTCTCTACTGAATTCTTCCGATTTCACGTCTCACATCAGCTCATTCTCCTTCATCAACCCTGCAATCTCTTTTGCCAGCTTGAATGACATTACACGGACGACGTCTTTTTCTCCCAACCGCGGATTTTCCTAAAGCTTTAGTTTCCCCCTTCTAGAACATGTGGCAAAAGGCTACGGTCCAAACAGACTTATACTGCATATTTTCAGCTGCATATATCTGATTATATGTTTAAAGCCAGTACATGAATCAAAACTGATTTTCATCATCTTCAGCTCGCCACCGCATAACTCTTTGATCGCGTCCTATGAGAGGATGTAATATTCCATGAGACAGCACTTCAGATGGCCACAAGTGAGGTCATCCAGTTCTTCTAGTGATACAGAAGCACCTGTCTCTGTCACAGAAATGCTTTCTGGTATGCATGTTTTTTTTGGCGTGTACTCTGCTCGTATGCTGGATCAACCCTTCATTTTTCACATTTATCGCGTTTCTGTCCAATGCATCGAGGCGGTGTTGTTGACACCTAAATTTGCTTAAAGACAACACAACCATTAATGCCAAAACGATATTACGATTAAGAGGCTCAACACCGTCTGACATTTTCCTTAGAGCTTTCCTACCTCTTGTGGGAGTGCTCTCGGCACGCGTAATAACTTTCGTCTGGTCTGGTTTCCCTTCAGTTCGAAGTTTTTTCCATGTGGGCGACGCTGATTGCTGTTAGAGGCGTTGACCTGTTCAGGTCAGACAGACGTCTTTTCTGGGTGAATTTGGACTCCTCAAAGGTTTTCTTTGGTCACCCTCCCTGGCCTTTCGAGGTGGATGGCTCACATGAAACGGGAGTCATCTGGAGGCGCTTTCCTTCCTGCTCACCTTCGGCCGTGCTTGGCGACTGCCACTTCACGTCTTCCTCAATCCAGAACAGTGTCAAAAAAACGTGACGATGAGGTTTTCGGCCTACGCCACTCGAATGCAAGCCTGTCCACGTGGTGGCGTATTTGCTCTTCCGGTACAGACGAGTGAAACGAATACAACATGGTCTCTGTTCTGTTTTTTTTCTTATTTTGCTGAATCCAGAGATCCGGAATCCTATCCGATTACAGCCCTTGGTTTCCAGTATGTGTTCAGTGATACGCAGTAAAGGTTTCTTCCTTCACAGGCCTGATTATCTGAAAGTGCGAACTTTAGTTGGGGGAGCTAAAATAACTGTTTTAAAGTTATTTCTTTTTTATTATTTCTTTGGGTCAAGATAATCTTGCGTCAAAGTAATAAGGCCAAAGAGTTCATTAACCTTTCTGATACCTTCCTGACCTCGAAGCGATCCTGGTGTAATCGAAGACACGTAATCACCACCAGAAATTGTTTTGGGCCCCTGGAAGGTGTCATGGAGGGCAAGCTCCGTATAACTGGAAATCAAAATCCACTGACATGACCACCTTTGAGGACGCCTATGAGGTCTCTGTGTGGATTAAAAACATGAAACGGGGTATCACCGTCATCCAAACGACCAAGCTATACGTTTGTTTCTGTTTTATTGTTCTAACGCATCAGGTTGTGAAATGGCTGGGAGTCGTACAAACGCCTCCCTGTACTTTCAGATGTGGAGGAATAGCCAAGTTGTTGCATGTCTTAGAAACCAATCTCTATCATGTATCATGTCTTAAAACATGACGCTTACGGAGGTCCAAAGCGGTTTCACTTGATTTTTTCTATGTATCTTATTCTCCGTGACCCATTTAGAGTTGTTGCGTGTCATGACAAGCCTGCTGGCAGACCAATCCTCACATTCATTGGCCTGCGCAGACCCTTATTTTGTTATGTCAGCGGATGACTACAGAATTCAGTTCTGATTACTTCATGTTCTAAAGCATGCGGCAAAAGAAAAACATTCATTCACAGAATATTTGACGGAGACAAATTGGGTAGATCTGGAGAAGGCGACCGAACTTCGTTACTTGACTTGGATGACCCCAGTGAACCTGATCTAACTGACTTGTGCTTTGCGGTATCTGCGTTCGTAGTGTAGTCAAGGTCACCACCAATGTCTCTCAGAACTGGCTGGACGCTCCTTGCAGTATAGGACAACTGCGGTGTGGAACAGTCTATCCAAGAACATTACAGACGCAGTACAAAAGGGAGCTTTTAAATCCAAATGACCGTTTTGGCCCCATGTTTTCTGCATGTGTAGGTACCGTGCTGACTTTCAGGTTGTTTTACGCGGCTACCTGTGTACGTGACGTTGCCATGACGAACTGTTATTTTGCAGTGACCCGGGTCTCTTTAGCGTGCTGCTTCACATCGATATTCGGCGTGTCCGTTTTTTCCGAGACGTCTGTTCAGAACTGACTTTTGGGCAATATACTTGACAGTACAATACAATACAATGGATTATAATAATCTCTTACTTACAAAATGCGGCATTTTCAATAGGTGGCCTCAGTTGCACGCGATTGACACGACTTAAGTCATGTTTTAGGGATAAATAAATTCATTCTGTAGACCAATGTCCACGAATTTTCGTTGGGATCGGCTAACTAGACATGTAGGAAAAACACGGAGTGCTGTGGGATGATTATTTAATGCTGGATGACCTTTCGACTGAGCTAGACCACTTATGCCTCGCGATTAGAAGTTAATCACGTAGATTACCTCCTCACAGTGCTGCAGTTGGTTGACGAGCTGCAACATGCACAAGCATTCTCACGCGCAACACAGTGCCCGTCCCACGGCCCGGCATGCGAGCGGCCGTCCGCCGCCGACCATTTAGTTTAGTTTAGTTTAGTGTATTCATTTGGTCGTCGACGGGGCAGCCCAATCACAGACGAAGCCATTAAATAAGAACGTGTACAACATACGCAAGATACAAAATAACAAACACCCAGGCAAAATATGATATAACACGGTAAGGCCGCATATGAAATGACTTGCACGGAATGAGTACAAATAGTCAAAGAGCATGCCAGCCTGGGCACATTGTTTAAAAGATGTGTTTGTAAATCGACGCAGTCTAACAACCATTCCTTCCTTTACGGTGTTTACATGCGCAAAGAGTGTATGCAACAATGTCTGCTGCCTAGACGCACGAGCAGGAATAAACACTGAAAATGACTAGTAAAAATGATGAATGGATCCTACCGCTAAAATGCTGCGTAAGAACATGATGTGCTGAAATCCCCGCGCTTACATGAAGACAAGTTTAAGATATTCTACCAAGTCCTGATAGGATGGTGATGTTGCGTGGGAATACGTGTTGAGCCGTATTAAAAACTTGTGCTGCGTTCTGTCTGTCCTATCTGTGTGTACAGCAGCCGCTCCCCCCCCCCAGATGACGCTGCAGCATTCCATACAGAGCGAACATGGGCGTAGTACGGTGCAATGACCGATGATCTGTTCAAATAGCCTCTCGGGCCGGCTTTCTGGAAGGATCGAATCAAAAGTCCCAGAGTTCTGTTGGCTTTTTTAACCATGTTGTCTTCTTACGGCCCGAATGTCAGGTTTGTATCAAAAATAGCGTCCAAGTCCCGAATAGTGTTCACGTGCTCGAGTGCCGAGTTTTCGATGAAATATATTGATTGCAGACGTTTAGTTTTTAGTGTCATGCGGAAGGGCTTGCGCTTGGCCGAATTTAAATCTAGGTTCCAGACTTTTGAGCATTGGCACAACCTTTGCAGGTCTGCTTGAAGGAGAGCTGCATCAGTTGCACAGGTGATCTTGTGGTCGCCTTTTACGTCGTCTGGGAACATCAAGCACCGAGAGGATATTCAGCTGAAAGGTCATTTATGAAAAGAGCGCAGAGCATCGGCGGTAACAAGCCCCCTTCTGGAGCTCCGGATGTAAGCCGGCAGTAGGTCGAGCACTAGCCATTGACTACGACGCGCTGCTGTCTGTTTTGTAAGAAAGATGAAACCAATTCAAGGCTGTCTCCGAAATATCAAACGAATTTTTAAGCCTATGGACCAAGAGAGCATGATCTACGCTCTGAAGAATCGCGGTGTGATCTGTATATATGCAGTCGTTTTGTGCGTTGAGAGATATGGAGTCTCTAGCTTACGATCGCCTAGACACAAATCCGTGCTAAGAAAATGATAGTACGGGCTGGCGCCACCCAACAAACATGCGTACGCCACTCCCTAAAGAACATTTCCGAACAGTGGAATCAGGAAACTGATCTGTAATTTTTTTGAGTGATTGGCACACCCCGTTTTGAAAACAGGCGCTACGTTCGCCTGTTTCCACCGTAAGGGAAAGGCTCCTTGCGCCAGGGACAGTGAGCGCATCTTGGCTAACAGTGTAGCGAGTCCGCTGCGACACTCGAGAATGATGCGGGCAGTAATCTCGTCCAGTCCACACACCTTGTTGACCGGAATGCTTTCCAGTCTTACTTTCACAGTATACACGTCGCACTTCATTCTAGTTAACAGCGGCACGTCGTATGCTGGAAGATCAGGCAAATGCGTAATTCGAGGCCCAGTGAATTTGGACGCGAACGCACGATTCAGAGCGTTATCCCGCTCTTCGTCATCGGTATTCTCGACGTTACTATCGCGTAACATAAGAAGTCTTCTTTTCATCCTTCAGACTTTTTCGAAAGGACCGAAAGCGCTTTGGATTTATTTTGAAATCGTCGCTGAGGCCGACTCAATAATCATGGTATTTAGTGTTAGACATGTCTTTAAAATGATGCCGTTTCCCACGGAAATCCGTCACGGCTTTGTCACTAACGTTACGCTTCATGCTTCTGAAAGCAGGCTCCTTCTTCTTAAGAATACCTCTCAGTTCCCGATCAAACCATGGCGGGAACTTGCGTTTAACACAAACGACTGGTATGCGGTCAGCGATCGCTACTTCAATTACGCTGTAAAAGAGGTCCACTGCGTCGTCAACGTGCATAGTATCTAGGATGGACCACGGCAATAGATGCAGACTCCCACAATACGTTAAAGCCAGCATGCTTATAGTTAAACGCTCTGGCCCTCGTGACCAAGGATGGAGCTGACTTCACTTTGTGCACGGTGCAAACAATTTCGAAGAGATCGAACTCAAAAACATCTTGTACCGTAGTCTCGACTTGCAGCAGCGATAACACCAGGTCAGTCTTTTGCCGCCAAGAGTAGGCTGGCTCACATGATGACCGAGCCCGCTAACAAAGAGTTGTCCAAGAAACTGGTTGTACGCCGGTCGGGTCACGCCACTGTCACTCTAGCCCAGCCCGACCTCTGTGGCGACGGCGACCACTTGATGTCTGGAAGACTGAAGTCGCCGACAGCCATGAGACAGTGGTGCGGATGGCTAGCCATAGCCGTAGCCGTTTGCAGTGCGGTCATCGTCCCCTCCAGGACTCTCTGTCTGGCACCGGCTAACAGTAGCATGTTGCGATGATGAGTCTGGGCGTAGTCCGCAGCTCCATCATGAGCTCCTCGGTGTCATCGCACTGGAGGTCCGTTCTTCTGGCCGGGTGCAGATGGGTTCGGACAGCGCACGCGACGCCTTCGCCGTAACCAGCTCGGTCTCTGTGGAACCAGACATAGTCCGGCAGGCCGACCTGGTGCTCGGAGTCGACCGTCTAAGCTTTCAGCCACGTCTCCGTCATCGCGATGTCGTCATGTGCCTCTAGCTCCACCGAATGAGAACGAAGCATGTGAAGTTTGCTCCTGCGGCTGCGGACGTTCTCAGTGATGATGATCGATCTGCTCCGCCGCCGGGTCCCGGCTTCGGCGGCCCGTGCTCCGTGCGTGGGTCCCGGATTGAACTCCGCGTCACCCGACAGAAGTGCTCTCGGTGCTCGAAATGTTGCCGTAGTGCCCGCGTAGTGCGGCACCCTCGTTGTTGTGGTGCCATCCCGTGCCGGATGCTGCGACGCTGGGCACAGGTGGCGTCCATAACAACCGCAGTGGCGGACAGACATTCAGGTTCTTCCCGACATGCGGAGTCTCAGTCGGCTGCCGACAGCAGCAGGAACAACAGCGGCGACGAGCAGGCGAAAACGCACTCCGCAGCCGGCGAGCCGCGAGCTGGGGTCCAGCGTGGGAGAGGTGGACTGTACGCGCACTGGGCCAGTTGACCGCTGCCATGGCGGGGCTCAGAGCATGTGCGAGCTCCGCGACCTATCATCGACTTGCTGTGGGTCGCGGCTGGCATGACGGTGTTGGGGCACCCTCCAAACAGCCCGAAGATAAGACCTAATGTCGGCATTGTGCTCTCGAAAATGGAGCTAGGTTGCTTCGACGCCACTTAACCCTATTCCCGGAGGGCTAGACGGTATGGTCGATTCCCGGCAGGGGGGCGGATTCGCCCCCCCCCCGAGATCTCGAGAACTACTCGTCCGATCTCATCGCGACAAACGGCAATCGATTTGCCGTCACGTGAACTACACTTTTATAAAAAGAAATTTCCAAAATTTCAAAATTTGTGGATACAGGAGGGAAAAAACGTCAAAATGGGGGGTACTTTTGGACTTCTTATAACTCCGTTGTTTATGGACCGATTTCATTGAAACTGACATGAATCAAGAGATTATGGATAGGGCTTTTACCATGGGTGCACAAATCTGAAATTTTGAGAAAATTCAGGGGCGTTCACAGGTTTTCAAAAACAGGAGGATTAGTTTTCTAAAAACTGAATGAACAATTAAGGTAAAATACTTTTTTGGCTTCTGCTAGTCATGCTATGCTAAACAAGTAAAAAACGCATTGCAATGTTTGTATAATGTTAGCATAGGCGGTGCCAGGAACATGAAAAAGGGGAACTGTCATGGTCACACGTTCTTCAGATCAACTTGCGACCTTCGACCTTAAACGATCTCCAGTGACCTTGAGGTCTCCTGGAATGATCTCGTGTGCATTTAATATTATCGGTAAACGTTTTCAGTCATTTGAATTTACTCTATTCCAAAAATTTCATTTTATGGCTATTGTGATATAGGGTACGCGCACTGACATTTTAGGTCATAGCTCCGTGACCCGACCTGATATCAAGCTGGAACTTGGTACACAAGTAGAGGGCACCCTTCTACGTCATATATATTCCGGGTTTGGCATTTAAAAAAACGGTGCCGAAAAAATTGCAAAAAACAAATTTTGCCTTTTGACCTTGACCTGACCTAGTAAAGTGACCTCAGATAAACAAAATTTTCTTTGCACATTGCTCAACTATTTAGCGATACATCCATAGAAAGTTTTAAGTTCTATCTTAAAAACTCTGTTTTTGGCAGACATTTTTCTTTTACCCTCAACATGGCCAAAAATGGCTTGAGGTGCCTCCCAAAAACGTTGCCTGGCTCCGCTCCTGAGCAAAGTAGAATTGTGAAATTTTGTCACAGCGCGTAGAAAGAATAGCTGGGAAAAGTCACCAAGGTTCGTGTAGCTGCGTTAAAAAGCCTGGAATTGGCAAGCAAAAAACCCGAGGGAGGCGGATTCAGCCCCCCTGCCGGGAATAGGGTTAAGCTGCTAGCAGGATATGATAAATGGAAAACTTAGTCAGTACAGTGACTAAAGTACACAAAAAGGGTCTTACCTGAGGAGCGGTTTGACAGGCGGCCACCTCTGGCGCCTGCCTGCGTCTGCTTTATCGTGCCATTGATAGAATGTGCGAGCTACCTTCCGACGTTGCCGGACAGCATAGCAAAAAGTTGCGTACTGGTCTGAAGGTTTCAGATGGCGAAAGATGCCCTCAGAATACAACAGAGGAGAGGCAAGATTAAACGTTCCGCTTTTCTTACCGCAAAAGTTATCCGCAATATATTTTTCAGGGAGGCGCATATTTTGCCCCTCCTCCCAACAGTCGCGTGTCAACACTCTGAGCCGTGCAGTTATGCGAATGATTGGGGGAGGAGGGCTCTAGCTTTGTGCACCATGATTGCAGCGATATGCCATCGTTTACACAATGCTAACCTTTCCAGCGTCTCAGAACGACGAGCCAGCCTTCCGACCCTGGACATCGGATACACGCAGCATTCACCACCACTGAGTCGGAATTTTCGTCACTGACCTCATCATGGAGAGCAGGTGTGAAATGGTTATGTGCCGAGACCCGAACGAGGTGTTCTCTGTCTCTATCCAACGCTTGTTATTTATATGCCAGCAGAGAAAGCTGATGGTAAAAAACGAGCGGTCTTAGCTACTTGCAACACTTGGTCAGCACCTGTGAAATTCTGGTGGCTGTTCAGATTTCAAACGGCACTGCAGACATGAAAGAAATACTTGTGAATTGATGGAGAACAAGAGAAAGATCATGCCGAGGAAAAAGCAAATAAGTGCAATTTATCATTAGCTGTGAGCAATTGACTGTGACCGGCTCTGTCGTACAGGAATCGGCAGCTGCTCGCGACGCTGCTGTTCGCCCTGGTGGCTGCCGGAGCAGGGATCACAATGACGTCAGCGGCCTCCATCGCACAGGAAGGTGAGCTCCGACAGTGTATCTGTGCAGGTGAATTCACCTTGAATCAGCGGAGATGAGTCGCCGTACTCTGCAGCGGTGTGCTGTTTCTGTCGGTCTAGCTACACAGGGCTAAATCGAGGATGACGACGGGGCCTGTGGGAGATATCAAAACTAAGAATGGCAAAAGTCACGCTGCGAATCAGAATGAATGTTGTTCATATCACTCCTCCAGCCGTCGTATTTCTATCGTGATCTCTTCTCAAACAGTAGAAAAAAGAAAAAAACACCAGGTCAAAGCAATCGGCGTAAAAAGCACGTCAAAAAGACAAATTAAGCCTAAAAAGACCAGTTTTAATTGGTTTTAAGCCACCTTTTGGGAAGAACTTTTCGAATCAGTGTCATATTTGCATGGACATGATAGCAGGGTGTTTTGTGTAATCCACTACGTTGGGATCAGCCAAATCCGTTTGAATGTGGATCGTCTGTTGCGCAGGCCTAACGGAAAATCGCTGAAAGTTGGCAGAATAAATTCACACGATGAATGCAATCGAAGGTACCGCCAGGAAAACTGGCCCTGAACTGAACTGAACGTTTCTCTGCCTCCATTTCATCATATGAAAGGTGGCTATCGTAGGTGGTCATGCCTACGCATTGTCATCAGGATCTGAGAGGTCGTCGCCGTTGTTACTGATGTCTCCCTGCTTCCTCTCGAACTTGTAAGCTCGTTCTTTTCCACAACAATGTCTTCCTGCTGTCTCAAAGATCTCTGGGCTCGTAGATATCTGCAATATCTCCCGCCGCCTCCAAAACATGTCCGGTAGTCGGTATCTAGACTGACGTTCTCCCACTGCCTGTGCAGTGCCTGACTCGCGACTGGAGCGGCGTTCGGTGTCTCCGGCGGCGAGCAGCCGGCCCCAGCTGTCTCCCAGTCTCTGTCTCACCAAGGGATGCGTCACCGCTGGTATGTGCTAGTCTCCTCCCGACGGAGAGCTGGGCCATCCAAAAGGAACTGGCGTCCGGCGTCTGGTGGTGGACCTTCGTTTCGGTTGACCTCTGTCTTATTTTGTTTGATTATCTTGGCCCCAAATTGGCTGACAGCTTGCATTAGTATTTTTTTAATTATCCGTCATCGTTTCGAAATAAAACTTCCTCACATTCTTTACGTACATCCCATGACATGTCGTAGAACTCTATGGAACGCCACAACAGACCCTTGCATAGTCTGCAGTCCTCGCGCTACACCAACACGTTTAGCCTGGCTCCGATTTGGGTGGTTATTGACAGCCCCCCCCCCCCGGAGGTTTTTCAAACATTGCGAGAGAATGAACAAAAGAGGCGCTTTGAAATTTTGTGCGTCTTTTGCTCGATTTTTTTCTGCAACTTGTGGTGTAGCTTCAGACTCAGGTCAAGCCAGGTCCCCTACATAGTTCCGGTCAGGGACGGCGGACTGCCTCTTCGGCGGGGGGGGGGGCAAGCTCTATCGGATCAACGGCCGACCTCACTGGGGTTACCTTTTCCCCCCGCAAAAAAACGAACTTTGTTCTTTTTTGCATCACCCAGTTTTTCGTTAAATAAACAAACTTTTTTCGCAGGTTTTGGCGCTGGTATACATTTATGTTCTCTAAAACGGAAGGTTTTTTTTGTTAAGGCCTATATCCATCGACATTTCCCGAGTCTTTGCCCGTGACCGTCCATCTACGTAATGACAAATGATGCAAATATCTGTCTCTTATGCTGTCTGCGTTCACAACACGAATTCAACATTATTATAACGTATATTTGTAAACGTTTGAAAGACAGTTTTCTGGCACAAAATTAAATATAACTCGAAACTCGGTAACAAAGCTCTTACAGACTATCACACGAGAACACCATCATTATCTCAAGCACCTGCCAAAGCAGTTTTGACTGTCCCCCACACACACATAATGTAATGATGCCAGCATCAAACCTCAGACATAATGCACGGAGCCATCTTGCCAGATTGCCCAAGAGACCAACAATCAGTAGCATGCCCAACACCACTACGCATGGTATACAAAAAGGAATCTCAGCATATACGTCAAGCTGAGGGACGCTAAAGACACATAGGGCTGATATGTAATAAATATAATGTAATTTTCCCCATAGGGCTAATGTTAAATTCCAAAAAGTGGGGCTATGGCCCCCTCCCTCCTTCCTCTTGTCCTATGCCCATGTATTAACCCGCGTCTGACTGGCGGTTGGCGCCGATCACGCTCGACTGGGGGGTTGGCAGTCCCCCTAACTCACAAACGGCTGGTCGCACGATGAAAATAAGCACACCGTTAGAAAGCTTGTAGTAGAGCTTAACGAAGAAGAATTCAAGACTGGTCTCATTTTAAGTTCCGGATAAAATGTAAGCCATTTACGCGCTATATGTTTTCTCATAGCTGACTATATGAGACCGAGAAACGACCTGGATCTCAAGAGCTGTGAGTAATGACGTCTAGGTAAAGACACCAAGGCACAGATGAAGGTTCGCAGATGCCAGTACACTTTTAACATCTCCGATTTGTTCAATATATACGCCGAAACACTGAGCTAAAGACATTGCAATTTTCGCGCCGGTTGCCGGTGGGCACCGTAGCCGAAGGCGGTATGAAATTAACGGAAACTAATCTAGTGTTTTTCTATTTTCGCGAAATAAGCCTATTCGTGTAAACTTTATTGATCTTAGTCGTTCTTTTGATGGTTTCTCGTGCTTGAAGATTGGAAGAATTCATGTTTATTGGAGAGAGTCTACTGATTTCCAAAATGTACTTTTTTTTACTTTTTGAGTTTACTGGCATTACTTGCAACTGTGCAAACCGGTTCTACCATTTTCAGTCCGTCCTGAGTAATTCATCGTTGATTTTGGCGGCGGTAACTTGACCTCAGGTCAATGGCTAGAAGTCATGGTTACTTTGCCCATGGACGATAGCAAGATGTCTGCGCCACTCCATACTAAAATGTTACGAAAAATGCCTTCCATTTCCGAAAAACGACATGTCCTAAAATGGACCTGACCTAAAGCCAGTGACCCAGTAAATTCCGAAAAATCCAAGATAGCAGATTTCTTGCATCTCGCAAATACAGCTCCGCCAAAATTTAAGCATGGAAAACCATCACAAGAACGACTAAGATCAATGCAAGTTACATGGATAGGCCTATGTGATTATCATAGGCTTATGATAGGATCATGCGAAAATAAAGAAAAGCTAAAATTAGTTCCCGTTAATTTCTTACTGCGTACTGCTACGACGCACGCTGACAACCAGCATGAAAATTGCCGGGTCTTTAACTCAACGTTTCGGCGTATATATTGAACAAATCTGAGAAATTATATGTGTATCGGCATCTGCGGATCTTTACTTGTGCGTTGGTGCATTTACCTATGCGTTGTTAGTCACGGCCCTTGCGATTCAGGTCGTTTCTCGGTCTCACGCAGTCAGCTATGAGAAAACATATATAGGACGTAAACTGCGTACATATCATCTAAAACTAAAAATGAGGCCAGTTTCGAACTCTACTCATTACACGGTTTTCAATGGTGAGCTTATTTTTATGGTGCGACCAACCGTTCGTGAGTTAGAGGGGGCGGTCAACCGCCCCCTCCCCCAGTCGGGCGTAATCGTCGCCGACCGACGGTCGTGCGCGGGTTAAGGCCGAGAAAAAACCGTGGGTTTGGCTCGAATTGGCCATCGCAGTATTCGGAGGGACTGTTACAGGCCTGTAGCCGGAAATAACCTCGAAACCAATTGTATTCTAAATTGAGGTAAGAATTCTTTGGCTGAGGATAACCAGGAGCTGCACATTCTTCGTGTACAGATGGGTGCAGTTTTTCACCGGTCACTGAAAAAAAACTACGCAATGCTGCACAGCAACTCTCCTCCCCGATTCCGCACCACCGTGAATCAGGCATAAAGTGCAAGTATCATTTGCTGTCATGTCCGATGTTTTATTTTCTCCGTTTCATAAATGTTATTATTTTATTTTTAACTGCAAATCTACAGCATCAGCGTATACCATTGCATATGCCTATATACCTATAGTAGTACAGCACTTGTATGTCTGTCACTTATCATCACTGCCTACAGCACTTATAAGAAGGATCTTTCTGTAGTGCGCTGCGCCATTCAGCCCTGCTTAACTTTGAGATCAACCTCATTTAGTGCATCCGATGAACAGTGGCAGGCACGCCGTTGGCTGATATGAAAATGAGGATCGGACATTCTGCGAAATAAATGAGAGGGTGATTGATGGAGCATGTCGTAGCAAAAACCTCTGCCATTGGGTACGTACAGCGTGACCACGGGCCTCCATGCATCTGTGAAGTCGATTTGGTAGTCCTTCCACGGATCATGCAGCGCGAAATCACAAGGTTCCTATCAGGGATCCCATTAGCCACACCTGCGGCCCTTCGTGACGCAAAAAAGAAATGGAGGTTGCGCCACATTAACAGTTAGTGCAAAACCGTCGGACCAAGGGGAGATTTAGACGGGGAAATCATTGTAAAAGTCATGCAAAAGATTTTTCCAGCACGCGTTCGCCCATTGTTGAAAACGAATTAACTAGTTAAATCATGTCAGAAAAAAACATTGCCATTACCACTCATCTGGAGCCCTAGCAGATCGCAACCAGAAGTCGGAAGGACTGGAAATATGGCCAAGATATGATCCGACCCCTTTCGATTTTGATGACAGTTTTTGCGTTTATAGTGGCCACCAAAATGTGGCCCGCCATATTTTTTTTGCTCTGATGACCTCTGAGTTCAGCGTTACAGGTCATGAAAAGCCGCCGATTTTTTACGGACATTGCATGATTCAAATGCTCATAACTCGGTGACAGGCTGTTAAAGAAAGGTACGATTTGTGCCATTCAAAAGAGAAATGCTCCAGCGTTGATAAAGAACTCCATATTCGGGGGCCTCGGAATAATCTTTGACTTTATAAGGCCACGCGAAACATTGTCAGGTTTTACCCTGTTTGCTGGCCGTGGTCTTCGCGAAAATCTAGCACAATATGTCCCCAGGTAACCACAAGAAGCTCGGCGAAGGAAACCTGGATAAACTGAAACTTTTTTATGTATCTTGACTTGAATGCTGCCTAGTGGCGCTTGAGAATCATACCTGGGACTATTTAAAAAAATTGACTGATTTTGTGCCTTTGTTTATCCGACTGTCCAACAATTTGGTGTGCACGATGTCCTGCGTGCCTTGTACACATAGCCTGGTATCGAATGCCTTGACCAGTAAGGTGAAAGGTCACGACACTCCACCGATAATCGATCCCTGCCATCCAAATCTGACCTACCCGTTCGTCACACTTGCGAGAGAATGGAACTATTCGGTGTTCTTAGGACTTGTAGCCAGCTCAGATAATCCTAGTCGTGTTTCGTCTCGTTTGGCTTGGGAAGGTCAACCAAGGCCTTTGACATCGGTTGACCTTAGTTGGCTTATTTTGACTCCAGATGATTTATATATTTCTTGGGGCGCTGGTTTTTTGAATGTCGCATCCATTTTGCACATACAGAGTCATCTATGCTTATTCCATGTCCGACAGAGGTCGTTGGCTTTGATGTCATTCTGGCCTGTTACGTGCTTTGGATGATTTGGCCTACTCATTTTACCGGAAGCTATGTTGAAATGAACCTTCGATTCTGCAAACTGCTATACGTGAACATTGTATATGAAGTCCGGAATCAGTGTCCTAAAAAAGCGATCAATGGTGAAAAGTCAACAGGTTATCAAAGACAGTCGAGGTTAATGACCTCGGTTAACCTTCTCGGTGCTCGACTAAGTTTATCTCAGTTGGCTTAAAGGCCTAAAAACACCCGATAAATTTATTTCCATGTAAATGTGAAGAACGTGTAAGTCAGATCTGGACGACAGGAGTCGATAGGTGATGGAGTGTCATGATCTTTGACCTTTCGTGCCAGACAATTTGAAACTAAGCTGACGTGTAGCAAGCACACAGGACATTGTGCACACCAAACTGCAGAACAATCGGACAAACGAAAGGTACGAAATCAGTCAATATTTTTCAGATAGTCTCACAGCATGCTTTTCAAGCGCAACTTGGTAAAGCTTAAGCCAAGATACCTGAAAAACTTCAATTTGCCCAGAAATGATTTTTACCACGCTTATTGTAGATACTTTGGGACATGTTGTGCTACATTTTCGCGAAGGTCACGGTACGCCAACATGGCTGAAACAGAAAATGCTCCATGAGACCTAGTCAGGTCGAAGGTCATTCAGAGGTCACCAAACAAAGAAATGATTTATGAAAGCTGGAACATTTCTCCTTCTAATGGCGCTATTCGCATATTTCTGTGACAATCTCCCACGAAGGGCATTTGAATCATGTAATGTCTGTAAAAAACCAGTGACCTTTCATTCACTCATGACTAAAAATTCATGGCTGGCCATTTTTCGATAGGTACTATGAGCGTACCAAATTTCATCAAAACCGAAAGGGATCGGTCATTTCTGGTGCAATTTGACGTGCATTGACCCAGGTATTATTCATCGGGTATTTTCCAACAGGGGTGGTCGCAAATGTGAAAGAGTCGCTAGTCGGGGCCCTTACCTTATACATATTCTTCTGAAATAAAAATGACGAAATTTAGGGTTCTGTTTATCATGGGCTTTCCAATGCTTTGCTTATTTTTAATCACGCGACCAATCGTTCGTGAGTTAGAGGCGGTTAACAATCTCTCTAGTCGGACGTGCATGGCGCCGTCTGCCAGTCGGGCGCGAGTTATGTGATGCGTCCACGCGAGCACTTTATTGCGAGCCTGTCTAACCGCTCAGTAAACCACTGGGCAACTCTTCTGGACGAGGCCAGTCACATGCGGTCCGCTCCGCAGCCTACCAGGTGCTGAACAACATGAACACGGACGTCAACCCGTGCGACGACTTCTTCGCCTTCGCGTGCGGCAGCTTCACCGAACGTACAGTGATCCCCGACGAGAAGACGTCCGTGTCGACGTTCAGCATGGCCTCGGACAAGCTGAAGCTGGAGATGAGAAAACTGATCGACGCCCCGATCACGGCAGCGGACTCCCCGGCCACGGTGCTCATCAAGAAACACTTCGTCAGCTGCATGGACAAGAGTGAGTTGGTGGTGAACAAGTTTAAAAAAGTGCCAGTCTGGCTGTTGTTATATGCCTTTCTGCGAACACCCGACATAATGATGGAAATGTGTCGTCTAGCTGACTGACATTTTCGCCAGGGATCTAGATGAAAGAGATGTAAACATTTGGTTACGTTGCGTTCTGAAATGCAGTAAGGATATACTCGTTAGTGCTTACTGGACCACAAGAAGACTCATTTTATTTTCCATCTTCATCGGCGAGCAGTGCTCTCTTTTTGTCAAAGGAAAGCATCCTCTCGCATGCCAAGTGCAAGACGATCTGAGTCGGAAAGCACTGTACTGTTCGGCTGCATACGGAACTTTTATGATTCAGCTTGTGTCTCACTTACAGAGGGTATCGAGGAGCGCGGTCTGCAACCTCTGAGGGAAATCCTGAGCCAGATGGGCGGCTGGCCTGTCCTTGAAGGTGATGTACATGGTTCAGTCACGCTCACCAACGGCATACAGCAGAGCTCCGTAACTCGGTAAAGCTACTGCAAGGAAGCAGAATGTATCACGAGGTCAAAAGCATCCACGCGTTTTAGCTGTCTCAGTGGACGGATTACCAAAGAAACTCCGGCTGTTTGGTTACTGGGCACTCTGGGTCAGCAAAATCCGTGAGTGGTGCGGGAAGTTCACTCTGAGGAAATGTTTTCGGTCCCGGAGCGTTCCTCCTTGCCGCAGGAATGTGATCGACCGACAGCGAAACGCTATTCGTTTTCACTGGCATACCGTTCCTTATCAACCATACGCAAAGCATTTTCGTTGGAACATTGGTCATTATCATGTGACACGCCCTCACTTATTCATAGAATGAACATGGTGGCAGTGCAGCGTAAGTCAGTATACTACCAATTTCCTCCTTTTCTTTCCCCCGTTAAATCTGAAGTGGGGTTCCGTTGTACTTGACGCTCCAGTTTTTATTTATCAGTTGTCATTAGCCGGCACCAGAATACCACTAAATGTCCTGTGACCTTCACTGTTATCACCGAAATCTGTTACACAACAAAATGTCACTTTTTCTGATGAACACCGAATGATCAACCGTAAAGTAATGAACATCACGTTCCACTGCTGCAGTTGCCGAGCTGGGTTCGGTTCAGTAAAGACCGACTGGTGTCAAAGCGAAATTCCTGATCACGAGGTATGCCAGCGTCTGGACCAGTGGCACCACTCGCGGCGCTTCCAGCTGACACGAGCACGACACCCCATGCCATCGCAGTGTTGCTCGTGGTCACACACTTATCTTCGCAGGCGGCGGATGGAACCCGAACACCTTTCAGTGGACCGACGCCATCTACCGCAACCGGAAACTGGGCTACAGCCACGACTTCATCTTCAGCTTCACTGTGACTCCCGACTACAGAGTCAGCACTCAGTACATGATCGACTTATACGACCCATCACTTGGACTTGATCGAAAATATCTTATCAAAGGTAACACCAAAATTATGAGATGAGATCAAAAAAGATTAGCTTGGCGAAATGTTAGTCATACGATTCTGGTCTTGACACGCGCACTGGAAGGGGTCTTTTTGTGCCCCCCCCCATGTTTTTCTTGAATATCTTGAGAACGGACCGGAGCTGGTTGCTGTTACTTTGACACTAGTGACTACTTTGCTATTAGTGACGTTTATGGCAATTGAATAACTCTCGATTGACGCAGAAAAATTGAAAATTGGCCGGAAATTTTTCAAGTTCAAGTTTCGGGAATTTCAAGTCAAACAAACATAACGAAATTAACGGTTGTCGCTGACAAATGGAGACTTTGTGAAAGAGCATGCGTTCTACCTGAGATTACCTTTTGAACACAGTCACGCAGTGTCATTCGGGCGTAAACGATGGATGTACCCAGACCAAAGCCAGTGTCAATAAGGGTAAAGATCATCAAAGGTCAAGGTCAAACGGCTTGTGACCTGATCCAGATTTGCTTTGCATTATGTCGGTTTGTATGAAATATGCATTCAAAGACCCTAATAAAAACACGTGTACGCACACTGATACGCCTAGATATACCAGGGTCAGTGAAGGTCAGTGTCACCAAAGTTCAAGATCAAATATCTTGTTACCTGTTCTAGACTTGCTTTGCGACATGTCGATTTGTACGAAATATGCATTCAAAGACCCTAATAAAAACACATATGCACTCATGGATACGCTTGTTTATCCCAAGGTCATTTCTCGTCAACGTCATCACATGTCAAGGTCAACTGTTTCGTGACCTGGTCCATATTTGCTTTGCAATATATCGATTTGTATGAAATATGCCTTCAGGGACCCTACTAAAAACACGTTTTGCACATTGATACTCACATGTATATACATATATACATACACATCCATACGTAAATATAAACCCTGGAAGTAATCAGATGTACCGATGTTGGCTACCTTCACTGAAAATACCCCAAAAGATACGTGTGGCGCCCCAATTTACACTCAAGCTATCCCATAATGCTCGAAATCTGGACTGTAAAAGATGAAAAAATGACGCAATAGGTCAATGACCCGGCATAATCTTGACTCGAAATCCTCAGTCAAGATGTCAGAGAAACGGAAATTGTCTCATTCCACGTTTTAACGCTCAAACAAACACTTTTTTCCCGTTTCGTTCGAAGAGTCGTACAGAGTGGCCTGCACGGGCCGAGAAAGTGTCCAAAATTGACCTTTTCGACCCCATTTAACCTTAAAAATACTGGCCTAGGGTCATGGAAATTGCACACAATGTAGATAATTATAGGCACACCCTGCCAACAAAATTTCACGTTTCTAGCTCTTTCCGTTTCCGAGATCAGAGGGGGAACTTTTGCTCCCCCTTCTAGTGCACGTTAGTGCGAAACCCCCTTCCACTGCGCAGGTTAATGCAGGTGCAAAGTGGCGATGCGCTGTCGGTGTGGACATGAATAAATAACCATACCTCAATGTTTGTAGCTTTATAGTTTGCGTGGCGACGTATCAGTTTTCTGCTATTGCCTCACACAGAAATACAATGTCTCCATCTCTTTAAGGCTTGGGATGTCTGTGTCTTATTCTATAAAATGTAGATCGTTTAATCGCAGAAACCTTGTCAATTAGGGGGATTCATGAATAGAGTGAAAAGTGGATTGGCTCGAAGAATATGAATGAAATTTTCCTAGACAGATGAAAGAAACAAGAGAGAGAGAGAGAGCTGTCTTGCCCAAATGGAGTGAGTATACGATGTGAGCGAACCCATCAATACGTTTGATGGAAACCAGAATTGCTTATGTTTGCTTGCTTATTTGCCTGGCCGATTAAACGTTATTTACAGCACCTGTCGACTTACGATTTCTTGATCAACAGACTAAGGACTCAGTGAAATGTTTCAGAATTACTTAGTGCTGAAGCTAGGTTTAAACCTGTAACGTTAAACAAAAGTGATAAACGCTACTTTATCTACGTTATCCAGGAATTTCGACCGTCGACCATGCCGCAGTCAAGTGGGCAAACATCAGCGTTATTCCGCTACGGAGCTGAAAGGTAGAGGTACTTTAAATGGTCAACAGACTGTGTGCGTGTGTGTGTGTGTGCGTGTATGTCGCTATGTCATATTGCTCATAATGTGTTCATGTCGTGCGTAGTTTTACTGGTGTCTTTCTCTCTCTCTCCTCTCTTTCTTACACAGACACACACGCACACGCACGCTCTTGAGCGACACAGTTCAGTTGGTGTGTGGCATTGGGTCTGCAGGCTTCAACGACTCGGACGTCCAGGGCTACTTTAACTACATGGTGGACATGGCTGTCCTGGCGGGAGCCGACCCGGAAAACGCCAAAATGGAAATGGCCGATGCCCTGCGCTTCGAGATAGAACTTGCCAACGTACGTTTTACAAACGCATGCAAGAAACCAAGGAAGCGAACATCTTTTCGCCCTCTTATGCTGCACATCCATGCACGCCTCATACGTCTTCACCTCCATGTCTTCATATGCCATCCTATAGTCCGAGCAGTCGCTGGCTATTTCGGCCTTGCGCTACCCAATATAGCTCCTCGATTTCCTTTCGTGCGGTTCGAGGCGAGCCGGCGGCGCTTGTCTCGACGACCCGTGGCCGTGGCCTGGGACCGTCTGCGTGCCGTGGCCTCTCAGGTCACGTAACGACTTTCGGTCCTTTGCGAAATGAAACGTGTGACTTTGCAGACTTGATTATATATTTGGGTGTTTTAGCTCTTATGGGCTGTTGTGATTTTGTTTGGTAATGGTAACCGTTTATAGAAGACCTTCCGAGTGAACGCTGTTCTTACGCATACAATTAATTTGACTGAACCGACTTAAATCATCGAGCACACGAGGAAGCCGTTTATACTGAACTTCAAAAACACAGTTTGTGAGTCGTAGGTACGCATGAGGAACATCGGCAGCCTAATTTCAATTGTGTGTAGATGTCGCTGCCTGCCGAGGAACAACGCAACATCTCCAACCTCTACAACAAGATGACTTTGGACGAGCTGAGTGACCTGGTTCCCGGCATCCCGTGGGTGGAATACTCAAACAAACTCCTAGAGGATGCCGGCCACCAGGTCTGTATGGAACACCGGTACCTCTGCTTGTGCGGATCCTCATGCCATGACGAAACAGGCGTAGCGGACTGTGCATGTCCGAGGACCTGAATAGTTCACCGAACATCCCGACCAGTCCGAATCTCAGCAAAGAAATGTCGAGTTTTATTTCTGTCTTTCAGCCATTACTTCCTGTCTGCTGAGAGTCGTCGTCAAGACCGGTATAGTTTGCCAATCCCGCGTGCGACCTGCGGTGCTCTTCTCTCACCGGGTTACCGCTGCTCAGACTCGACCAAATCACCTCCCACGTAGGCAGGGATTGAAAATCCAGAGTCCATCGATGCACGGTTACGCCAGGTTTGGTCAGCCCCGACTTGAGAATTAGGATCCGCCACGACTGGATGAGCAACACACTGTTCCATTGAGGCTGAGCCGGATGGTTTGTGTCCCACTAACTCTTACCGAGAACATGAGGTCGTTTGTTCCTGGGCGTAGGGGAGATCCGGGGTTCCACGGACCCCTGTATCGTCTGGCTCTTCCTATGCTGATTGTCTCTCTCTGAGTGCGCCGTGCTCCCTGCAGGTATCGGGGAACGAATCCGTCAACGTTGAACACCTGGACTTCCTGAAGAACGTGACCGCCTTGCTGGAGACGACGCCGAAAAGGTGTGTGGACGCCCGGTGCCCGCTGGCACATCAGCATCCCTTACCCCCTGTGTAGTTTGTGCAAGTGTGCTGCATGGGTAGTTCTGTGTGCTTTTCACAATCATTTGTGTGTCGTCCGGGTGCGGGTTCAGCTCGCGTTTCACTATTATTGTCTGCCGTCAGCGTGCTGATCCTGCCGGCTCTTCACGTCCGCTCTCTGTCTTCAGGGTGCAGGCCAACTATCTGTTGTGGCGTGTGGTGAAAGCGTCCGTGAACCAGCTGAACCTGGCCGCCCGGGACGCGCGGCTGCGGTTCAGGGCCACGGTGTACGGTATCACCGAGCACAAGCCACGCTGGAAGGAGTGCCTCGGCAACGTGATGAGCAGGTGAGCTGAGCAACCATCGTATCAGTCCGACACGCCTGCTCCATGTCCTGTTCCTGACCTGATGCCACCGACCTGTACTCGCTGTGTAAACCTGTTCTTGTACAATGCAAGCGCAATTCTCCCTCTCTCTCTCCTCTCTGTCTCTGTCTCTGTCTCTCTCTCTCTCTCTCTCTCTCTCTCTCTCTCTCTCTCTCTTTCTATTCTACAAATTATATACCTGACAATGATGTGCCTAGTAGTGATTGTTAAGTAACCAAGCATCTACTAAATCATTCATCCAGACATACCACCGATTTGAATGCAGCACAAGCATAGGGGTAATGAAAATCGCTTGCTGTGTTTCGCATCATATTTCACATTCACATGGCAGACACAGCATACAGATTTGCTGTATTTTACGACTCTGCAACTATCGGCAATGTCTACCCAATGGTTTACTCTTTCAGCTTCGAAATAGGAGCGGGATCCCTGTATGTCAAAAATCATTTTGACAAGCGTTCGAAGGAAGAAGTACTAGACCTTGTGTCGGATATCCACGAAGAATTCGACGACATCATTCAAGAGCTGACATGGATGGACAACGTTACAAAGTATGATAAGTGACTTAAAATGCATGGGCTTCGCACAGAGGCAGAATGACCCAGTTTTTGGGAGGAACCGCTTTGCGATGGGATAAATGCGAAATGGCGAAATATGTGTGAATGTGGGGGGAGAGGTAAATTCGTTCTTCTCCGTACAGTTAATGTTACCTTTCCGGGGGGGGGGGGCGAGGTGTGACCTCCTGGCCCTCCCCGCTCCTACGCCGTGGCGAAGCAGGTAATCAAGGAATGATGGAAAGAAAGCCTGTTTGAACCACATGTCTCATGTCCACTTTCTAAGCATTACTTTATACATTTTCGCCACAAACATATAACCATTTCACTTAAAAAGGGGATGGGTTTTTGTCCTGCCTTGAACATTGAAAAATCTTGAAAACATTTATATCCATTCTGCTTCCCTGGATTTCTCCATGGCGCATTAACAGTTGCTTCCGTTTTTGTCTGTTATACAAATTACCATACTCGTCTAAGGCAATTTCATCTCCATCCTGAAATATTTTGATTATGTGATACGAGATGATATAGCGTACATATCATATGGCCGATATCGTTTTATATAAAGAACCATAGGCACATCCAAGGGGGGCGTGGGGGGCCGGGCCCCCTTAGGCCCCCATTTTTTGTGAAAACCATTGCACATGTTTTACGGGCAGGCGGTTTTCGCATGATTTCAGGTCTTTCTAAGCTCCGGGCCCCCTCCTTAACCCTATTCCCGGAGGGCTAGACGGTATGGTCGATTCCCGGCAGGGGGGGCGGATTCGGCCCCCCCTGGGATCTCGAGAACTACTTGTCCGATTTCATCGCAACAAACGGCAATCGATTTGCCATCACGTGAACTACATTTTTATGAAACGAAATTTTCAAAATTTCGAAATTTGTGGATACAGGGGGGTAAAAATGTCAAAATGGGGGTACTTTTGGACGTCTTATAACTCCCTTGTTTATGGACCGATTTCGATGAAACTGGCATGAATCGAGAGATTATGGATAGGGCTTTTACCATGGGTCCGCAAATCTGAAATTTTGAGAAAATTCATGGGCGTTCACAGGGTTTCAAAAATAGGAGGATTAGTTTTCTAACAACTGGATGAACAAAAAATGCAAACACCCTTTTTTGGCTTCTGCTAGTCATGTTATACTAAAGAAGTACAAATCGCATTGCAATGTTTGTATAATGTTAGCATAGGCGGTGCCAGGGACATGAAAAAGGGGAACTGTCATGGTCACACGTTTCTCAGATCAACTTGTGACCTTTGACCTTAAATGACCTTCAGTGACCTTGAGGTCACTTGGAATGATCTCCTATGCATTTAATATTATCTTCAAACGTTTTCAATCGTTTGAATTCACTCTATTTCAAAAATTTCATTTTATGGCTATTGCGATAGAGGGTACGCGCACTAACATTTTAGGTCATAGCTCCGTGACCCGACCTGATATCAAGCTGAAACTTGGTACACAAGTAGAAGGCAGCCTTCTACGTCATATATTCTGGGTTTGGCATTTGAAAAAACGGCGCCGAAATTATTGCGAAAAAACAAATTTTGCCTTTTGACCTTGACCTGATCTTATAAAATGACCTCAGGTGAACAAAATTTTACCCGCGCATGGCCCAACTACTTAGCTATACATCCACATAAGGTTTTAAGTTCTATCTTAAAAACTCTGTTTTTGGCAGACATTTTCCTTTTACCCTTAACATGGCCAAAAATGGCATGAGGTGCCTCCCAAAAACGTTGCCTGACTCCGCCCCTGAGCAAAGTAGAATTTTGAAGTTTTGTCATGGCACGTAGAAAGAATAGCTAGGAAAAGTGACCAAGTTTCGTGAAGCTGCGTTAAAAAACCTGGAATTGGCAAGCAAAAAACCAGAGGGGGGGCGGATTCCGCCCCTCTGCCGGGAATAGGGTTAAGAAAATCCTGTCTGCGCCCCTGTCAGGAACTATGTTGGGTGGGACTGGTTGGGTTAGATACTTAAAACTGCTTTTCTGAGTTTGTATGAGTAATGCTATTTCGATTCCATAAATACCAGTATCAAACGATGTCATCAAAGCCAAATCACTTTATTCATATAAACCTGGGCAAAGGATTCACAATCTATGGCCTGCAGACCTCAGAGACCATACAGACAACAATGATTTCGGTTCTTGTTGTAGTTTCAGCACAGCGAGGTCGCAGAGGAGTGCCGTCACTTGCTTTTTTACTTCTGTTCTCATTGATTCGGCCTTTAGCGTAAGGTTTGGTGGGTCGCGGCAGATTGAAGGATTGCTCGTCAGATACCAGATGCAACAATTGCCGCGCCTTTGTGCATGCCACTGCCATTTTCTTTCAGAGCACGGGCCGTTGAAAAGTCGAAGGCGATCAGCTACTACATCGCCTACCCGGAAGAACTGCTCAATGACACTTTGGTCAGCGAATTTTACGAGGATCTCGTGATTGAAGATGATACCTATTTCCAAAATTATCTGAACCTGTGGATCTTCGATATCAACTATGCGTACGGAAAACTTCGAGAACCCGTGGACAAAAAAGATTGGCGTCGTCACCGCAAAATAGCGATCGTCAACGCGTTGTACAGCACCCAGGAGAACAGCATAAGTTAGTCCAGCTGTGGACAGGAGAAACATTTTTAGCACTAATTACTGGGCTTTTGAAGATGTGTGTTAGAGCCACCATGGTGCCGAGGAGAAAATGACGGATGCGTTCGACGTCGTTCTTGAGAAATTGTTTCTCGGAGCAAAGCTTTTTTTGAATTTGGGGATTTTGTTTTAAGATATAATTTTATTTCCATTCACCGTGATAAATTAAGTCTAAAAAGGATCAGGAATGCGCTTAATAGTTTTCCGTCCTTTGTTGCTTTATCCAGCAATCCACATTTTTACATGGACTAGTAAACTTGCATTAATGCATGGACATCTGCAGTCACTGCATCACTTTATACGCTGTCTTTGTCGACCTCCTTCAAATGTATATACATATATATATATATATATATATATATATATATATATATATATATATACGCATGTGTGTGTGCGCGTGTGTGTATGTGTAACAGCGATCTGTTTTTCAGAATTTCCAGCGGGCATTCTTCAGGGCGTTTTCTACAGCAAAGACAGACCCAAGTACATGAATTACGGGGCCATCGGATTCATAATTGGACATGAAATCACTCATGGCTTTGACGACAAGGCAAGTATACACAACAACGTATTACAACACCGAATAAGAAATGCGAGATGCCATTTAACTATTTGAAACGCTTTTGACATTGTAACCAGTTTACTAGACTATTCTCACCGAAGCTATTTTCGCAGCACATTTAGGCCATAGCACATTTGTAACCTATGTAGTGACGATCATTTTCAGACTCGTAGATTTTGAGACGTGAAACCATTGTACATCATATTCAAAATGACATTGGGCTGCTGGATATCGCGAAGTTTTGACGAAGTCCGTGTCACCGCAGGGCCGCCAATTCAATTCTGAAGGCGATCTGAAAGAGTGGTGGGAGCCTGCGACCAAGAACCGTTTCCTGAAGAGCGCACAGTGTATCATCGAGCAGTATGGCAACATCACCGTGGACGAAGCTGACATGCAGGCACGTTTGCCAGATTTTTAGAATATACAGCGCGCTGGGAGACGACCAAGGGGATTCGAAAGCCCAAGATGCTGGGAAAAGTGCAGGGTATTCTGAACAGTATTACAAAACTAAGACGACGGGCTGGAAAAAGGTATTCAAACGCTGTTAATGTTTCATGGAACGTCAGTAAAAGAGCGTTGAATCTTACGTCCTTGGTATTTCCATTTCTCCTTGTTAAGCCATGTGCTCCAAAAATGGTGTCAAGATGTCTCCACTGCTAAACGACACGTTACGTTTACAACAACGCAGAAACCTCCACAGCAGAAGACATGGTGACGGTTCCATTCGCCGGTGTCCGCCTTCACGACGAACCGGCCTCGTCTGGGGTAATCTCACGCCCGCTCGTTACTCGGGCTTTCCACAGGTGAACGGCATCATCACGCAAGGCGAGAACATCGCCGACAACGGCGGCATGAAGATCGCGCGCCGTGCCTACGGCCGCTTCCAGCGCAAACACGGTCGCGAGCCGGCACTGCCTGGCCTCCAGCAGTACACCAATGAGCAGATGTTCTGGCTGGGCTCGGCCAACGCCTGGTGCTCCGTCTACAAGCGCGAGCGGCTCCGTCTGCTCCTGCTGACCGACAGCCACGCGCCGGCGTTCGTACGCATCAACACGGCGCTCAGCAACACGGACCTGTTCGCCGCCGACTGGCAGTGCCCGGCCAACTCGCGCCTGAACCGGCAGGACCGCTGCGGCGTCTGGTAGCTTCCTCTGAGTGTCCCGCTCGTTGTCTAGTGGCCTCCTCTGATGGCCCTACCCGGTGTCCAGGAGCCTCTTTCGATGGTCCAGCCCGGTCTCTAGTGGCCCCTTCTGATGGCCTAGCCTGGTGTCTCGAGGAGGTTCTTCTGTCCGCTGTCTGGGGGCCCTCCAGAGCCCCACTGCTTTGGTGTCTGCTGGTTTTCCCCAAGGTCCCCCCTGTTCGTTATCTGGTGGTCTCCACGAAGGTTCTCACCACGAGGTGCCTGACATTCTTCTAGGGACCCACCGTATGGCGTCTTGTGGCTTCAGCACTGCGAGGGTTCTGAGTGAATCTGCTTCACCACTGCTTGCGGTATGGTTCGTTCGTCGATGTTCGGCCCGACTCTGGCAATACTTGATCCTGAACTGCTCCGAAAATGGTCTCTGGCTAATTTTCTGACGAATAAAGTTTGATTAGCACGCCTTGTTTGGTGTTACAGTTCAAGTATATTGGGGGGCTTTGCGTGGACCATGTCATATGAGTATTCACAGGGTGGGGAGGTCTGCCACTGCACACGTGTCGATTCCACCCCGTAGCGTGTTGCCGAAGGCGCACACCATGGTGCTGGAGAAGGCGAGGAGGTTGAAGAAGCCGCAAGCCGCGCTGGGCAGTGAGAACAACTCCACCTGGTGCAGCTGGTCCGGTGGACCCCCGACTGCCGGCACCGGCCGTCACAGGTGTTCAGAGAGCTGCAGAGTCTCAGCTAGGCTGACACCGTCGGCAACAGGTTTCCCGTCACTCAAAAGACGGTTTAAGACCAATAGATGAAAGGTCATCTTTATACGACCCCTCTCCCAGTCACGTGATTACCTCACAGGACGTTCACAGGTTGCGGCTGTGATATGCACAAAGCCGTGATTTCTCTGTATGCTAAAGAGCATTCTGGCCGTATGCGGTCACCCATGTACAACATACGGACCGGCAGGCAGATGGTCGCGATCACATTGCCGCCAATCGTCCAACGTCCAGCGTCCAGCTCCAGCGGCGTGGCCAGCTCGAGCAGCACGAAGGAGCCGCCCGTGAGAAGTACAGGTACAAACGATGTGACGCCGAAAAGAAATGAATCCAATCCATGCGCAAAACGCATGCCCTGGTATTTGAGATGCGCAATTCAAAACTGGAGGAGATGAAAAAGTCCTTTGCATGCTTTTAGCAGCAGGATTTCATACATGGTGGTCGCTCGGAAAAGTTCAGATCGATTCAGTCAGTGAGTCAGTCAGTCAGTCCAAGGCTCCGAGCGTCTAGCGCCCGAACACGCCAGCCGATTGCGACACAAGTGACACCATCGGGTGCGCCGACTCGGCGGACAGATTATGGTGCAGGTTTCGAAGCGATTCGTGGTGTATGTCACGTGCCACGTGGCGCGAGCCGGACCTCTGCAGAATTCAATAAACCACGGGTACAAGTCAAAGCGGATTCTGTTGACTCAGGACTTGGAGACAATATGGGTCCGACTTGAGGGTGCGTGCTCTTGTGGTCAGCATCCACGTGCGATCTACGTGGCAGTCCTCAGGCACGGGTCTCGCTTTGGACTTGAAACCTCTGAGTGCCGTAAGCAGTGACCCAGGTGGCCGAAATTTGGTGGGTAGATAAAGGAGCACAAAGGCCATCCAGCCGCACCCAAAATGATGAACATGGTGCAACGGGTCACGTGCAGCACACGTGCGCTTGTTTTCCACCCCATTTTAGGGCATCAGTAGCAAGATGCCACCTATGTGAGGGTGCAGGATGAGGTCTTGGGTCCTCCGTTTCCGGGAAGGTCCACAATTCATTTCGAACTACAGGACGAGGACATCAGGTGTCGTTTCATAGGAGTAATGCTGCTCCTAAGTGGATACAGAGATCTGCGTGTGAAGCTTTGATTTCAACCCACAAACCAACCGTGTAACTCGTTGTTTCACCTGCTTCGAAATCGAAGCAGGTGAAAGTGTGCTTTGCACGTTTTTAGCGACTATGATTTGTACATGACGGTCGTTCAGAAATGTTCAGATCGAGGTGTTTGTCAGTCAGTCAGTCAGTGTGTCCAAGCTTTGAAGCCTCTAGCGTCCGAACGCGCCAGCCGTTTGCGACACAAGCGGCGCCATCGGGTGCGCCGACTCGACAGATAGATCGTGGTGTAGGCTTCTAAGCGACTCATGGCGTGTGGCACGTGCCACGTGGCGTGAGCCGAACCTCTGCAGAATTCAATTAATCACGAGTACAGGTTAAACGGCAGGTGATGCTGACTCGAAACTTGCTGACGACATGAACCATACTTGCAGGTAGTCACTTTTGTGGTCGGCATCCACGTGCGATCCACTTGGTGATCCACAGTCTTGTGTTTTGATTTGGATTCGGAGATCTCCGAGTGCCGTCAAAAATGGCCTAGGCGGCTGAAATTCGGTGGGTAGATAGACCAGCACTAGGACTATGCATGAATACCCCACAGGGTGGGTATGTGGGTAGTATGTGGACCAACGAATCACTTGCAGCGCACGTGCGCCTCTTAAACACTCCTGTGTTTCTTATGGGCCAATTGTTGGGACGAAAACGGCGCAGTTTGGTGCGACGATGGCTTGGAAAGGCGGACTGGCAGATGGGCGATCAATTTCATTGGATTCAGGTCGAAACCGGGTGCAGCCTGTACGTGATGCGCGAAGTGTCCAAGAATACCACCCCTTCTTCATTGCCGCAAAACTGCTACCGCTGGGATGTTAAAAGCTAGCGGGCGGGACGACGTGATGTGTGGCAGTCGGTATATATGGCTGTTTTGCACGTCGAAAACTTCAGCCTGATACGTGCAGGACGTATGTGCTGAGATGGACCTCTCTGCTTTTCAGACCTTTGGTTTGAGAACTGTTGATGATGAAGACCTCAAATTTTGCAGTGAGCTGCAAAGTCACTAACGCTACCCAGCACAAACAAGAATTAAGGCATCAGTGGCCAGATGCAATCGATGTGAGCGTGCAGCTTGTAGGACTTGGGGTCCTCCGTTTGCGGGAAGTTTGAGATACCTACCTTAGTACTCTTATTTAGATAAAGAAACTACGAGGGTGGGCTGAAAAGTTCATAGGCTGACTCGGAAGGAGTTATGCCACAGCAATGAAACTTGGTATGCATTAATTTCAACCTTTTGTGATACTAACGACATTGTTTCTTTCAGATCAACTGACGATGATTGAGTGATTCAAGATTTTGAAAAGTAGAACCAGAGACATTTTGTGAATATGGATAAAATTCGGCACTGTGGTGTTATCAAATATCTGCAGAAAAAGGGGTTAACCCCCAAGGTCATTCACGCCAACATGGTTGCTACATTAGGGGATGATGCTCCAGCTTTATCAATTGTGCAAAAGTGGGCAGCTGAATTCAAGAGGGATAGGGAGAGCCTTAAAGATGACCCAAGGTCCGGACGTCCTGCCACAGCAACCACCCAAGAAAACATCGACCGTGTTCACCACATGGTGATGGTTGACAGACGTTTAACTGTTAATCAGATAGCTAATACCGTAGCTATCTCCCGTGAACGAGTAGAGAATATTCTGCACAAAGAACTAGGCATGTCAAAGGTTTCCGCTCGGTGGGTGCCACGCCTTTTGACGCCTGACCAAAAGCACACCAGGCTGGTCATGTCGCAGGAAAACTTGGCGCTTTTTGAAGTAGATCCAACCAGTTTTCTTGAACGTTTCCTCACCCAAGATGAGTGTTGGGTCCACCATTTCGGGCCAGAGACCAAACGGCAGTCGATGCAGTGGAAACACCCCCCCCCCTTCTCCCGCTCCAGAGAAGGCCAAGGTGGTGTCGTCGGCAGGGAAGGTGATGGCCTTCGTCTTCTGGGAGGTAAAGGGCATTGTGTTCATTGATTACCCTCAGAAAGGACAAACTATCAACGGAGAATAATATGCCAACTTGCTGAGGCAGCTGCGAAAGGCTGTCAAGTCAAAACGGCCTGGAAAACTGACCAAGGGGATCCTGTTTCACCAGGACAATGCTCCTGCTCACAAGTCGGTGTTTGCAATGGCTGCTGTGCGTGACTGTGGCTTTCAACTGTTTGATCACTCCCATATTCTCCTGATTTGGCGCTATCTGACTATTTTCTGTTCCCAAACATGAAAAAACACTTGGCTGGGAAGCAGTACCGGACTAACAATGAGGTCATATCTGCTGTTGAGGACTTTTTTAGCGATCAGGATGAGAGCTTCTATACCACCGGGATCCAAGCGCTGCAACACCGCTGGAAGGAGTGTGTGGATCGCAGGGGAGACTACGTTGAAAAATAAACCATTTATGGTCTTATTCGACCAGTGCATCATTGTGAGCCTATGAACTTTTCAGCCCACCCTCGTACACGGGTGCACAGGTCTGCGTGCGATACATAGCTTCGGTTATAACCTCAAATCAGCCGTATAACGCGTTGGCATTGGTTCTCCTCTAGTGCTATCTTCATTTGAAAAGCAGAAGAGCCGCGGGCGAAGCACTTCAGTTTATGTTTCCGACGGAATAACTTATGGTGTCAGATCTTAACCGCACAGGCATCCGTCCGCTCACCTGAAAATTTTCTTAATAAATTGACTAGATAACTCGTGCATTAACCCGCGCACGACCGTCGGTCCGTTTCGAACATGGGCGACTGGGGGGGGGGGGCAGTTGGCCGCCCCCTCTAATTCCCGAACGGTTGGTCGCGCGATAAAAAACAAGCATACCGTTGGAAAAGCTTGTGACGAGTAGAGCTCGAAACTGGCCTGATTTAAGTTTTAGATAATATGTAAGCAATTTACGCCCTATATATCAGTCGGCTATGAGAAAACATATATATATGTTTTCTCATAGCCGACTGCATGAGACCGAGAAATGGCCTGAATCTCAAGGGCTGTGACTAAAAACGCTTAGGTAAAGGCACCAGGGCACAAGTAAAGGTCCGCGAATGCCGATACACGTCTAATTTCCCAGATTTGTTCAATATATGTGCCGAAACGTTGAGTTAAAGACACGGCATTTCTCCCGGCAGCTGTAGGTGTGCGCTGCTGCCGTATGCAGTAACAAATTGACGGGAACTAATTTTAGCGTTTCTTTATTTTCCCGAAAAAAAGACAATCTATGTATATTCTATTGATCTTAGAGGTTCTTGCGATGGTTTTCATGCTTAAATTTTGGAAAAATCCATGATTTACCAATCTACAAAATTGGCGGAGCTTTATTCGCGAGAGCCTGGTTATTTCTAAAATATGCTATTTTTTCAAACTTCTTGGGGTTCCTGGTATTACTTACGTTTGTGCAAACCAGTTCTGACATTTTCTACCCATTCTGAGTAATTCATCAATGATTTTGACGGTGGTACATTTTGGTTCACAACAGTTATTCGTGACCTGGCCTCAGGTCAATGGCTGGAAGTCATTGATACTTTGCCCAATAACGTAACTAGATGTTTGCTTCAATCCACACTAAAAATGTTATGAAAAATTTCGCCAATTTCCGAAAAAAACGACGACATGTGTTAAAAATGGGCTTGACCTTAGGTCAATGAACCGGAAAATTCCGAAAAATCCGAGATGGCAGATTTGTTGGATCTATCACGCTCACTAATCCCTGAAAGTATTTTTGAAATATCTTGTTTTGCGAAAAAGTTAGAGGGCGCTAAACTTTTTTAGACATAGGTCTGTTTGACCTGACCTAACCTGAGATCAAAATTTTGACACGAGATGTAAAACTGATGAAGCAAAAGGTACACAAAGTTTCGTGACTCTGTGTTTGTTTTCTCTTGCAATCCCAGAAAAACCCCAGGGGGGCAGTCAACTGCCCCCCCCACGGTCGGGGACGAGTTAAGTTGCATGCCATATATCAACCTCTTGTATTTTTATTCCAGTTTGTTTCTGTTAAAAGCAGCCTTTAAATATTCTTCAATAGCCTGAAACTTGTTACGATGTGCTGGTAGCAAATAGACGAGCTAAGTTGCTAATTTTTTACAAACCTCCACAGACATGACTGGTCGATATTGCCTTCCAGCAGCCTGTAGCGTTTATGTTTGTCAGGTAGACATAAAATACCAGACACGCAACACGCATCCATCGGCGCCGAAATTCGAAATCACAGCATTGCGATCTGAGTCTCCACCCACTGAACAAACGGTGATGTCCTCAGACTGTTTGTTTGTTGTGAGTTAAGACGCACAGTCTCTGGGGCTTAAGCGTTTTTGTCTTGAATCAAGCCTTGTGTCTCGTTGGGCGTTATTCAGTCGTCTTTGTCCTCAGATACTTTTTTATTTGATTGTCTGTTGTGGGTTAAGACACGAATCCTCCTGGGCTCAAGTGTCCGTGTCTGAAGTCAAGTCTTGTGTCATATGTCCTCAGACTATACACTTTACATGCAACAAGTCGACTGCGCGCCGATATTGTACCTAACCAATGACTACCATATAAAATAACTGCCTGATACTTTCTTTGGCAGAGGCAGGGTAGAAGTATTTAAGAAGAAACTGCAAGTTTCGCACTTCGTGCACGTTAAGTAACAACAGAGTACTTGATGTGCCGGCGGCTCCCGGCCGCGCCTCACAGCGTTGCCCCCCAGGACCGCCGAAGCCGGTTCTGGGCCGCGTGAGGACCGCTGCCGGCCGCTGACTACGCGTCATCGAGTCGCCGGCAAGAGGGGGCCCATGATACGCCGCCGCCGGAGCCGGTTTAGCCGGGGTGCGCCGCGCGGCGCCTCGGCCAGTCGTGGAGTGGCGGGCGAGGACCTCCGTCCGGCACTCGAGCACGGCCGACGGCTGAAGGTGAGAGGCTGAGAGCGGTCCATGGCTGAAGGTGAGAGGCTTAGCACGGTCCAGGGCTGAAGGTGAGAGTCCGTGGAGGGCCGAGGGGTGAAGGTAAGAATTCGAGCACGGCCGAAAGGTGAAGGTGAGAGTCCGAGCACGGCCCACGGCTGCAAGTGCGAGTCAGGACACCGCCGGAGGGTAAAAGGCCGATATCGGCCGATTGAATCGCAGAGCATTCTTAGGAGTAGTGTGATTTTTTACATCTCTTCGTCCGTTGCGACTATTTTATTTTTTTACTCTAATGCCCTAAAAAACCGACGCAAAGACAAAAACTGGGCTCGCTGTATTTTGCGTAACAGATAGCAAAGTTGTCAGCTGCGGTGATGGTCCTGCTATAGTCTTCAAATTTCGTTGTGTGGATGGAGACGCATAATTAAGATGCTGTAAAAATGAGGTATGCCCATTTATGACTGAACACAAAAATCACATTTCGAGGCCAGGTTTCGTAAGCTGTCTGCGGTAGTCCGTCGCACCGCTATTGCAGTGCAAAGCCATCTTTGTTCCCATACCAGTCGTTTCCCCGACGGAGCCCCCTCGTAAACAATACGACTCCTCGGCGCCGCCAAATGACGAAACGCCACAGAAACGAGGTTTCTGTGGCTATCACTCAACGTCCGGTAACAACATTTTGGGCGTCTTCAATTAATGTATCGGATAGTTTTCTCTTGTAAAATTTTTCGCCAATCTCGGTTCAACGGTCGCTTCATGACGAGTTGATTCCTGAGCCCATTTCGCAGCATTCAGAACTGCAATCGGTCACCAAGTTCTTGACAAAACTACTTGGAAGTATGGCGTTCGCTTTTCATTTTGGGTTTCTTCAGCCAGCCTCTAAGGGTGACGTCATTTTTGAATCTGCTTTGATGCGATGTTTTTCATGTGATGAATTTCAAGACGGAATGAAATATGAAAAATGGCTAGGAAAGCCAAATAAATAGTGTTTTATAAATCAGGGTAGAGTCTGCGTTAGACAGTTTTAATGGATAAAACAGCTCTAATTACACAAAATAGAAATAAGGATAACCTTCTGTTTTGGGAGATCAGGACATTCCCCGACAGACGATTGTTAAGATTAGGTAGATTTAATTACGTGAAACAAGAATTAAACATAATTTAGCATCAACGATTGGTCGCTGACCTTCGCCATCAATGCCGTAACGCGTTCTTCCTGTGCATTTGATCATGCCGATATCTGTCAGACCCAATCTATAGTATTGGAAATGTTCAGGTCTGGAAATGAAATTGTCTTTCTTTAATTTTTTCGAAGAGTTTTGATGAACGAGCCCTGCACCGTTACGTACTTTTGGACGCTGACGGGTCCTCCAGGTGCAAATAATCAGTGTCAGCGTTCGGCATTGAGAATGCCATTAAAAAGCCCGTTACTAACGCGCCAAACCCCAGTTTATATTGCTGCGTAAACAGCAATGTTGGTTGTAGCATACCAAGACGTGTTCTGCAAATACATGTCACATCTCATTACGACAACCCTCGCATCTCGGCCGTCCTCGAACAGGCCTGTGTTTATTCTGCTCATTCAGCTAAAGGTTTGGAAATCCCCCATTTGTCTTGCAAATGACTGGAAGATATTTCGTCATGCTCCGGAAAATACTGGGCTGAATCAAAACCAAAGTAAAAGGTTCTATTTTTAAAAGTTTTATCGCGGCAAATAGTGCCACTTATGTCATATTCCGTGTACCGAAACTAGCACATGAAATAGGTCAATCTATGCTGTTTTTTCCTAAAAACGGACGGGTGAAAGCAGGAACGGCAAGTCCTCGCCGACAAGTGACTGAACTGAGCTACGTTATCTGGCTACGGAAATAATTCTTGCACCACACCAATAATTTGCGCGGCCATGAGCAGTAGATGAAAACGGGTAACGTGCGCATTGTTTTCTTTGGCTCGCAACTTTTAGTGGCTTCTTTGGTAGAAACGTACATCTTAGAAGAATCAGATCGCTCATTATTGATGCTTCACGATTTGCGCCAAATCTTGCGCCAGTCATTATCGCTGCGATGGCTGGTCAGACAGCTGTGCTGTTAATGGTTGTTTATCCTGTACTCGTTACCCATGTCTGATGGCACGTTCTGCTAGGTCCGCACCAAAGCCAGACGGCACCAGGCGTTTGGCTCAACTGTCAACGGCAGCTATTATGGTGTGCTGTTTGGTCAGATATATACAAGACGTAACTGATCTTGTCTCACCACTAGATCTTCGAGAACCGCCATAAGCATATTAGTACAATTATACCCATTTTCCGAGGAAGACTTTATTTGAAGTGCTCATGGCATTTATGTTCGTTGTGGCAGCATTCCTTGACTTCAAAGCTAGATAAAGTCTCCATATCCTCCTTATCATCAAACACAAAGATTCTTGTTTTTATTTGTACTACATATTTTCCATTTTACGGCACTATTTATTGCTATTTGCTACGTATTGTGTGCATATATATATATATATATATATATATATATATATATATATATATAAACACATCTGTAGATATATATTTTATGACTTATGATACAAATATATACCGTCATATGAAATCGGCATAGCCATGTGTGGTGTACCAATATCCTACAGTCGTTTCTTGGTAAAGACGTTATGCAGAGGCACGTTTCACCACAATACTGTTCCTTCAGCGAGTGTTTACGTAGCAAGTGGGCGAACACCCATAAAACCATACAGCCTTGTAAAAAAATCCTTGAACTTGGAAAGCCAAAAATAAATCACAAGGAATAACCAAAAAGAAAATGGTGAAGAGACATCTTCCATATTGTGCTGTTTGTAATGAAGATGATTCTGTCGTGTTCAGCGCTGCAGATTGGTATCTGCAAATGGCACAGTGTATCGTGTTTGGTATGTGGTGGGTCGCGCTCCGCACTATGTTTTTGGTCCAATGTAACTCCTTATGAACCATTTGTGGGACTTCAATCGCCAGCCGCGGCCGTCTGACTGAAACTCGGCCATAGGTTTTTGGTTCTGTTGTGGGCTTTTCACACTATCAGCTTAAAACAAAGAGCACATAACACAGAACATTTTTCCGTACGTTGGCTTCAAAATCCTTTACTCGGCCCGTCATCTGCAATGGAAGAAGAGTGCTCACGGACCGAAAAACGCCACACGCATCCCGTTTTTCGCGAATGTTATGTTCCTTCTTTCTTTCCAAGTTCAAACATTTGAAAAACGGCGTTAGAGAGCAAAAACCTAGCTGCAGTGCATGACAAGACATGAAACTGGTTCCACTCCAGCAACAAAATGGTCATGATAATGTTTAAATTCAGTCCGCCATTTGCAATGGAACATAAATTGAACATTGAACTAATGTGTTCTCGTTTCATCTAACTCAACAGTTATCTTGAATGTTATCCAAGACATTTTTTCCCAGACCTATGATTTCAGAAAACGTTCAAGATGATTGAGAAGAAAACCATGACAGCTTTTGCAATATTTTAAGAGCGTTTTTTGCGATATAATATTTCTATTAGTCTTGCAGGATCATAAAAAGAGACGTCTGTCTTTGCACATCCATAAAACGTCCCAGAGACATATAACTGCTTGGTTTTCACCTCAGTGCCTTAGTAACGACAGACAAAAGGCCTGCTAGCCACGGGTCGAAAACCTGGATAGATTAAAAGGTTTAGACCCCCAGTATTGGGAAATTTTCAAATTAGTCCCTTGGCATTTCCTAAAAAAAATGGCCTGAAATCCCATGCAGGACACCCAGTAATTCTTAGAAATCTTTAGCAAAGCTGCTAGCCTATTCTGCAGAAGATGCAAAAGATGCAACACGCCCTCTGCATGTCTCGCCCCAAAAACGTCGTTGGTAACCTGCACTGCTGACGTAAATGCAGCGACTCAGCTGTTTTCATGACATCCCAGTGAAATGTCACAATACCAATACGCTATTGATCCATTATCTTGTAGCCAGTTTAAATTAAAATGGCATTTACTCCCGAAATCACGCAATAAAAAAGTCGATTCTTATAGAGGTCTTTGTAGGTCGACGGCCGATTATCTGGTAGCCAATTTACCTCAAAATTACGTTTACTCTTAAAATAACTTAATGAAAAGGATAGCATAGTGTGTTGAGCAGAATCACTACTACAGTTTTGCTCGCCATCTCGCCGTCAATAACTAATGCGATGAAGTTAGACCTGCAAATGGTACGTTTTTGTACGTCATCGTTTTTGTTACCATTTCAACGCACAAACGGTGAAGGTTACAGGGTAACTGTAAAATTATGAAGCATTCCTGAGTCCCCTCATAACCCTTGCCGGGCTAGCCTCAGGACGTTCCTTCGCTGGGCCGGGTGGTCATGATCTCGGAAATCTCGGAAACCCTGGATTCTGGAAAAATCTCGGAAACCGGAAAAAAATCTCACAAAAAAACAGATGTCCCGGAAGATCTCGAGAACTATACGACCCACAGAAAATGTAAAAATATCATTGAGAAGCATTAAAAAAACTGCAGCGGATCAGCTACATTTTTCAAATAAGGTCAATATTAAGGTTACCAGAGGTCATCTTGTGTGAACGTCTTTTGTTGACATTTTTGTCAAAAAAACTAATGAGCAGGGCTTCTATGTGGTTCAAAACGGCCTAAGAGCAAAAAAAGACCTCATTTACCCAAGTGGGCCGGAAGGGGGTATTTGAGGCCAAATCTGACAATTTCAGGGAAAGTGGAAAATGAAGGGGAAAAGTGTCTTTTTGTAATGGCAGGAATCTCGGTTTTTCTGAAAGTATAAGAACGTCCCTCGGCCGCCTGACGTTGCAAATGTGTGTGACACGCATGTGAAGTCTGCAACTGCCATATTAAGATAAAAAAGACCACCCTAGGTCAAGGTATTCACGCCTATGCGTCCGGCGTTTCTAGTGTTTGTTGGTTCATTTGCAAGATCAACATTGATCTTGCTCGGTACATCATGTCATTCCATAACATCGGATCATGTCATCATGTAAGTCACTGATATACCGGGCGGCGGCCGCGGCCGCATTGCGAAAGTCTAATATGTGGCGGAAGTTAATTTTTTAACGTAAGAGGTTTTGTTTTGGCGGCCAAAAATAAGCAGATTGGAGCAGTACAAACTGTATAGAAGGAACATAACAATGTCGAAAGCTCAGTTAACCTGACGTCACGGACCTAGAAATTTCAGAAAAAAAGTGAAGCAAAGGAATTGTTTCTGTTGTCATTTTCTCTAAGTCTACCGAGTTTCATGCCAATCGATACATTTGACGAAATATTATAAAAATATTTATAATGTTAAGTATTTATATATAGCATTTATATTATAAATATAAATGCTATAAATATATTATTTGACGAAATGTTAAATGAAATTTCACTTTCATTTCTTTTTTTTTAACATGGTCTTACTTGACCACTCCTAAGTCAATGACCTGAAGTAACCTTGAGTTCCAAAATTGGCACATGATGTAAAAACGAGATATAAAAAGCTATCCCAAGTTTTGTATCTCTGCGCCTTTTCATTTTTTGGCCATCCTCAGGAAACCGTGGGGTTCTTATGAATCCCGTCCTGGCACAGGTTAAGATAGTGACAGTCACATGGAGAACAATCCAGATTTCCCAGTCAGTCGACAGTCCCAAATACCGAGATCTGAAGAAGAATCTGAGCGATTTAGGACAGGCCATGAGAGAGGGATTAAGTTGGGAGGCGTATGGCGGACCGGTTTTCGGCCTGGCCCCCGGTTCGGGAGGACCGAGTGAACACGGGCCAGCGGAGAGACGGGCGAACGGCCTAAGTCGATTTCAGGTTGGTGTCACGGCCGACCGCTGCGTTTGCGTCATCGTTCAAGCAGAACCGCATTGGTACACCAAAAATGCTGCAGCTTATCAGTACGGGAGCATCTGTGAAGACTGACTGGAATCATGCTGCATACAAAGACGGTTTTTCAGGAGTTCAGTGACCGCATTGTCACAGGTGTGATGAGGTCTAGCAGAAACCGCGGAGACCCGCAAGATTCTTGCGATCTCAACAACGTTTAACTGTGGCTTACGCGTCAAAAGTATTTTTGTGTCTGTATATCGAAATGGCTAGGAAAGAACAGACCTAGTATATGTGAATTCAAATTAACGAGGTGCAACATTGACCTAGATATGTATCGGTTAAGACAAATGCTATCCTGTTCGTGTTCTGCATAGCGTAGGTACAAAACGGTGCGACAAGTATAAGCTAACCTCACTGAATACCATCATTGTTTTTTTTGCGTAGCTGGATTGACAAGAAAAAAAAACTATTTCATAACTCTGGGAAGTTTGCTGACCCCAGGATCGAGAATACAGAAAGCTTCCCAGAGCTTCCTAAATGAAGCTTCATTCTCAACCTCCTAAGTTTCCATCTGAAGCGTGGCTCCTGTATGTGCAACGTAACCCTTGTGTTCATTGACTGTCACATCCGCCTACGGCCGACGATTTAAATAATAAAGCAAATCAAAATAAGTGAAATGCACTAAACTGCATTAAGACGATTTTGCAAGAAGACGACAATGCCCTCGTACGACATCTTTCAAATATGACCACGGAAACAGTCGGGGCTAAGCTGGTGTGCAGATACAGGCGGTCTAGGTGCCTTCCAGCCGCCAATATTGAAAACTACCCGAGTGACTGCGAGTGGGCATTTTTGGTAAGTGAAGCCAGGAACCGCTGTCAAATAACAACGCGACTTTCGTTCTCACTCCGCTTTGCAAGAAAGTGTCTCGGATGTTTTCATCTCTAAAGCGCTTTTAAATAAAAAATGTTGAAACCTTCTGTAAATAAGGTCAAATGACCACACGAACACGTTTTCAGCATGTGGTCATTTGTACACAATGCTCCGTTTAAAGGGGAGGTGAAGTAGGATTTTCCCCTTTCAAAAAATTGATTCCCAACCTGAAAAGCACAAATAATGGCAGGGGAGGTGGGATTTCCCCCTCTCAAATCTTAAGCCTGCTCCCAGTTGGGGCAACGGCTAAACAACCGATTCCCAAACAGAGGATGGCTGAGCTGGGCTTACTAATTCCATAGGAGCAGAGCCATGTCCCTGAACCTATGCCTTTGGTCATAGATTAACCTGAGGAGCTTAGGATAATGTGTTCAGGTCAGTTCCGATTTATGCCATGAGTATGAAAAGGCCTCCAGTGGGATTAAATGAGCAACAGTTGACATGACCCTTCACTGGGCAACAGGAGTCGATCTAGTGGTAAGGAGAGGGCCTCTATTTCCAATGGATTGATATTCGTTTATGGAAGAAGCAGCTAAAAAGGGGTCCCGTCTTAAAGGATGAAACCTGATTTTTTGTTGGCTCCTGCTAGAGCTAGGGCCTACCGCATATGAACGAAACAATACCGGGCTTAAAGAAAACTAAATGTGAATACAGGCCTAGATCGCCGTTGGCCTAGCCGTGACGGCCCGGCGGGCCGGCTAATGCTCCAGTAAAATATTGACATCCAGCTCCTCCAGGCAGGCTGTGTCCCATAAAAGGTTACCACACTGATGTCTATCGAAATCTAGACATCTGACTCGCCAAAGAATGCATAACGCAGTTCTACATCATAGTTATCTACTGACAATCCTCCACTGTTGAGCTCGACCAGAAGTCTTTGGTAAGCGGCCAGGTACCGAGATCCGTGGCTCACCCTGGTCTTAGTTTTCAGCTAAGATCAAGAAATATCTCATCCCCAAGTGAACTGCATTTCCCGTCCGATAAAGACAAGAACGTAAGGAGAAACCCACGTCACGTCAGATGCGAGTATGTGAACACGTTGGATGATGTCTGAAGGGCTGATGTAAAAACTTCGTGAGTTTTCCGCGAACCCCCTAAACATTTTCCCTAAAACGAGCTCTGGCTATATAAAGTAAATGTCTCTCACTTCATAGACTTAGTTAACTTAAACTTAGTTAACTTAAAGTACGGGTTTGCGTGTGTGCGTGTGGGGAGAGAGGACAGACCATTTTAAAGTTATTTCTTTATTGTGAGCGCCATAGAGTTCAATTTTTTTCTTCAATGGAAAGCGCAGAGCCTCAATGCCTCGCACTGGTTCCACAGTCCGTGGCTCTGATAGCCTCCAGTCTACCAAAGGTTACTTTTGCGATTAATTTTGACCTCAACGCCAAGGCTTTGACGGGGCCCTGAATTTTGGTGCGATGATCCCAGCCCAGTGAGCTGAAAGGCAAAAGCGGCCCTGAAGAAAATACGCTACCATGAACCCTCACTACCACAGGGTGGACTGGTGCGAAGGTTGACGTAACTTCCCTCAAGTTTTTAGCGATTGCCCCCAAGCAACTGCTTTCATCGTTCTGAAAGTCAGAATAGTTGAATTTGGGATGTTTTAGATATTCTCTGATCATGTGAGCTCAATAATGTAAAAGGTCACTGAGCTATGACCTCCATATCGACGCCATGCCAAGGAGAACCTACGATACGGCGTCGGTCGTCATCGGATAATGAGCGTTTGATGTGTTTTACTGTAGTTACTCTTAATAAATGTAATAA
The DNA here is from genome assembly GCA_030062745.1 of Capitulum mitella. Lineage (NCBI taxonomy): Eukaryota > Metazoa > Arthropoda > Thecostraca > Pollicipedomorpha > Pollicipedidae > Capitulum > Capitulum mitella. The sequence continues at coordinate 8,234,144 of CP099849.1, read as the reverse complement.
GCATGGATGTTACCCATAGTATGAGTGACTTCCGCATTTAGTCATTACTTGGGTAGGATAATCCTAGGTCAAAATCATAAGCTCTCTATATTCATTGACCTTTTTGGTCTCCTATTTTCCTCGTAGGGATCACGGCGTAATCATGCGTAATTATCGTCAGAAGTTATTTTCGGCCCCTCAGAGACGCCCGAATGGATGCGTCCCATATAAATGTATAGTGACATAGTCACCTTGAAAGGCGCCTATGAGGTCGCTGTGTGGATTAAAATGATAAAACGTGGTATCATCCTGTACTGAAACGACCAACTTATACGTTTGTTTTTGTTTTGTTGTTCTAACACGCTAGACTTTGAAATGGCTAGGGGTCGCATTAACCCCTCCCTGGACTTTCGAAGGTGGAGATAGCCGAGTTGTAGAACGTAGCTGTAGAAACCAGTCCTCAACATGCATTATATCGTAATACATGACACGGAGACTCAAGCGTGATTTCAGGCGGTTTTCCGATTTGTCCTCTTCTCCTGAAGAATTGGTGCGTGGTATGACGAGCCTGCGCCGGCCAACGAATCCTCGCGCACATTGGCCTGCGCAGACCCTCAGTGTGTCATGTCGACGGACGATTACGGAGTACAGTTTTCATTGTTTCATGTTTTAAAGCATGCAGCAAAAAATCATTCATTAACGGAATATTTGACTGGGACAAATTGGGTAGATTTGGACAAGGCAACCAAATGTTGTACCTTTTGTTGTCTTGCATGATCTCAGTTAACCTGATCTAAGTTGCTTGTGCCTTGGGATATCTGCGTTCATAGCGTAGTTAAGGTGACCACTATTGTCTTTTATGCTTCACTTACAAAATGCTGCATTTTCAGTACGTGGTCTCAGTTGGCCTCGACTGTTGTGATCTAGCTCATCTTTTCGGGATAAACGAATCCATTCTGTAGACTAATTTCCACAAAGTTCCGGTGGTATCGGTTCAGTAGATATGCAGGGAAAACACAGAATGTTAGAGGATAATCATTTAACCCTATTCTCGACAGGGGGCGGCTGAATCCATTCCCTGTCGGGGTTTTTGCTTGCCAATTCTAAGGTTTTGGACGCAGCTCCACAAAATTTGTTGACTTTTCCTAGCTATGTTTTCTACTGTAATAACATTTCGTAATTTTATTTTGCTCAGGGGAAGAGCCAGGCCATGTTTTGGGACGGCACCTCAGGCCATTTTTGGCCCTGTTGAGGGTAAAATAAAAATGAGTGCCAAAAATAGTGTTTTTAAGATAGAACTGAAAACATTCTATGGATGTATAGGTAAATAGTTAGGAAACATACGAGTACAATTTTGTTCAACTGAAGTCACTTCACAAGGTCAGGGTGGGGTCAAAACTTAAAACTTGGTTCCATAGTATCAATTTTGGCGCTATTTTCCAAACGCCAAGCACATAATACATATGACGTAGGAGGATGTCCTCTACTTGTGTATCAAGCTTCAGCTTGATATCAGGTCAGGTCACGGAGGTATGATCTTAAATGCCCATGCGCCTACTCTATATCAGAACAGCCGTAAAATGGAACTTTAGAAATTGAGTGAATTCAAATGATTGGAAACGTTTTCAGATAATATGAAATGCACACAGACTTATTCCAAGTGGCTCTAAAGCCACTGGAGGTCATTTAATGCCATAGGTCGTAAGCTGGTCTGAAGAACATGTGGCCATGTCTATTTCCCGTTTTTTCATGTCCCTGGCACCGCCTATGCTAACATTATGCAAACATTGCAAAACGATTTGTCTTTCGTCAGCATAACATGACTAGTAAAAACTAAAAAAATGTTCTAAGCTTTTTTTGTTAATTTGGCTTTTGCGAAAGTAATCCTCCTATTTTCGTGAAATTTTCGTGAAATTCATTTCCTCCCTGTGAAAGCTTATGACTTTTGTCAAAATCTCAAATGTATGGACCAGTGGTAAAAGCCCCATCCATAATCTCTCGATTCATGACATTGTCATCAAAATCGGCCCGTAAACAACAAAGTTATAACAAGTCCAAAAATATCCCACTCCGCTCAAAATTCCAAAACCTTTTTTTTATAAAAACACAATTTACGTCATGGCACATAGATCACTGTTTGATGCAATGAAGTCGGATATGTAGTTCTCGAGATCTCGGGGGCTGAATCCACCCAGCTGCCAATCGGCCATACCGTCTAGTCCTCCGGGGTAATACCGGATGACCTTACCGACCTGAACTAGGCTACCTGTGCTTTACAATTAGAGGTTTATGACGCAGATTATCCCACGAAGTGCCGCAGCTGGTTGACCAACAGTAGCCATCTCATGCGTAACAAAGTGCCCGTCCCACATGAGGCATGAGGGCGGCCGGCCGCCGCCGGCCATTAGTAGACCGTACGAATTACCTCCCGACGTTGCAAGGCCGCGTAGCAAAAAGATGTGGCCGATTTAAAAGTTTTAAGTGGCAGAAGATGCACTCAGAATATAACAGGAGAAAGGCAAAATTAAACGTTCCAGTGTTCTTTTCTCGAAAGTTATTCACAATACATTTATCAGGGGTGCGCAGTTCTTGCCCCAAACAGTGCGCCTCTTAACACCTGGGTGGGGGAGGAAAGCTCTAGTTTTGTGCGTCACGACTGCGTCATATGCGATCGTTTACACAATGCGAAACTTTCCAGGATCTGAGGACGGCGACGCGGGTTTCTGACCTTAGGCTTCGGATACACGCAGCATTCGCGACCTGCTGACTCGGAACTGTATCGCCGACCTCAACATGGAGAAGAGGTGTGAGAGGTTTATGTGCCGAACTAGATGTTCTCAGACTCCGCTAAACGCTTTTTTATATGCCAATAGAGAAGGCTAACGGTAAAAAAACGCACCATCCTGGCTGCCTGATACATTTAGCACCTGTGAAATTTTGGTGGCTGTTCAGATTTCAAACGGCACTTCATACACAAAAGAAATAGTTGCGAATTGATGGAGAACAAGAGAAAGATCGTACCGAGGAAAAAGCAAACAACAGAAATGTACCACTAGCTGTGAGTAATTGACTATGATCGGCTCTGTCGTATAGGAATCGGCAGCTGCTCGCGACGCTGCTGCTCGCCCTGGTGGCTGCCGGAGCCGGAATCACAGTGGCGTCAGCGGCCTCCATCGCACAGGAAGGTGAGCCCCGACAGTATGTCTGTGCCAGTGAATGCAGCTTGAATCAGCGGAGATGAGTCGCCGTATTCTGCAGAGGTCTGCTGTTTCTGTCGGTCTAGCTATACAATGGCTACGAGTGATAAATCAAGGATGACGACAGGGCCCGTGGACGATGTCGAAACTGAGGGCAGGTAAAGCCACGCTGCGAATCAGAATGAATATTGATCACTTCACTGCTCCAGCTGTCGCATTTCAATTGCCGTTTCTTCTCGAGCAGCAAAAAAAAACCAGGTCAAAGCTAAGTGTGTGAGCATTTAAAAAACATAGGTCGCGCGTCAAAATCACCAGTTTAAATTGGGTTTAAGCTCACCTTTTGGGCAGAACTTTTGGAATCATTATTGCATTTCAATGGACATGCCATGAATGTAATAACGCTAGGGACATTTTAAAACTTCTTGTCGTTCCAAAACGAAATTTTTAAGGCGTACTTAGTGCAATCAGTTGTGTTGCGATAGATGACGTGTGTACGGATGTTGATCGTTTGTTGTATGGGCCTGACGGAAAAATCGCCGAATATTGTCAGCAGAAGAAATTCACACGATGAATGCAATGCAACGTACGGCCGGGAAGCGTGATCCCGAACTGAACAGAACTGAACGTTTCTCTGCCTCCATTTGAACACATCAGAGACTGCTACCGTAGGTGATGTCTCCGCATTGTCATCGGGATCTGAGAGATCGTCTCCGTTGTTAATGATGTCTCTCCGCTTACTCTAGAACCGGTAAGCTCCTTCCCGTCTAGATTGTCTGTCAGCTGTCTCCAAGATGTCTAGGCTCGTAGATATCTGCAATATCTCCCGCCGCCTCCAAAACATGTCCGGTAGTCGATACCTAGACTGACGTTCTTCCACTGCCTGTGCAGTGCCTGACTCGCGACTGGAGCGGCGTTCGGTGTCTCCGGCGGCGAGCAGCCGGCCCCAGCTGTCTCCCAGTCTCTGTCTCACCAAGGGATGCGTCACCGCTGGTATGTGCTACTCTCCTCCCGACGGAGAGCCGGACCATCTAAAAGGAACTGGCGTCCAGCGTCTGGTGGTGTACCTTCGTTTCGGTTGACCTCTGTCTTATTTTGTTTGATTATATTGGTCCCAAGTTAGCAGTGAGTTTGTATTAGTAGCTTTTTGTTGAATTATCCGTCATCGTTTCGAATAAAAACTTACTCATATTCCTTACGTACATCCCATGGCATTATGTTACAAAATTGTATGGAACAATGCGAGAAACCCTCGCACTGCTGTCAGCCCTGCCCCTCCCTGAGGTTTTTCAGTTTGAACATTGCAAGAGAACAAAAAACAAACAAACAAAAACAGTCTAAGAAAGTTCTGTATGCCTTTTGCTTGATTCTTTCTGCATGTTGTCTCAAACTTTCGACGACGGTTCAGATCAGGTCTCTGGCCTAAGTCAGGTTAAGTGAGCCCATGTCCGAAAAATTTAAGCCTTCCACACTAAAAAAACAAGACATCAGCAAAAAACGTTCAAGAGTCAGACATCTTGACAGATGCAAAAAACATGCTGTATCAGACTTGCCGGAAAATCCTGGTCATTGACCTAAGGTTAAGTCCGTTTTCATGACATGTTTTAAATTCAAAAATTAACTGCATTTTTCCGATATTTTGCGTGTAAAGTGATGGCGACTTCCAGTGGCCATCATTAAGTCTCGGCAGACCTTCAAGCACTGACCTTAGATCAGGTCACCAGAAGCTGGTATGAGCAAAATGCACTTCCCCAAAATCCGCGATGAATGGTTTGGAATGGATAGAAAATGACAGATTGGCCCTCAGAACTGACAATGAAAGCAATAAGATAAAGAAGTAGAGAGAAAAAATTATGAAAGATTGCAAATATGTGAGTTTCCGTAAATAAAACTACGCCAATATTGATAGGGTCTGATTTCTTTCGGAAGTTGAACATAGTAAATGATAAAACGAGTCTCTGGTATCAGGAAACACAAACTGGTTGGGCCTACTTTACCAAAATAAAGGAGCACGAGAATTAGTTTCCATCAGTTTTGTACCACGTTCGTATCGGCATCTGCGGACATCTATGTGTTTGTTGGTATCTTTACTTGGAGTTTCTTACGACCCCTGAGATCCGGGGCGTTTCTCGGGACAATGTCAGCTATGCGAAAATGTATGTCGGCCGTGAAAAGGTTACATGTTTTCTAAAAGTGAAAATGATCAATTCTCGAGCTATTCTGGCCACCAGCTTCGAGACGCCATACTTATTTTTAATCGCGCGACCAATCGTTCGTGAGTTAGAAGGGGTTAACAACCTCCCTAGTCGGACGTGCATGGCGCCGTCTGCCAGTCGGGCGCGAGTTATGTGATGTGTCCACGCGAGCAGTTTATTGCGAGCCTGTCTAACCGTTCAGTAAACCACTGGGCAACCCTTCTCGACGAGGCCAGTCACACGCGGTGTGCTTCGCAGCCTACCAGGTGCTGAACAACATGAACACGGACGTCGACCCGTGCGACGACTTCTTCGCCTTCGCGTGCGGCAGCTTCACCGAGCGTACAGTGATCCCCGACGAAAAGACGTCCGTGTCGGCGTTCAGCATGGCCTCGGACAAACTGAAGCTGGAGATGAGAAAACTGATCGACGCCCCGATCACGGCAGCGGACTCCCCGGCCACGGTGCTCATCAAGAAACACTTCAACAGCTGCATGGACAAGAGTGAGTTGGTGATGAACAAGTTTAAAAAATGTTAGTCTCGCTGTTGTAACGTGCCTTTCTGCAGACACCTGCCAAAATCACGGAAATGTGTTGTCTAGTCCATTAATACTTTCGCCAGAGATCGGTATGAAAGATATACATCCATTTGGTTACGCTGCGCTCTGAAATGCAGTAGAGACATTGTTTTCAGTACATGATGTATCGCAAGGAGACTCATTTCATTTCCCCACTTCATCGCCGAGTAGTGCCCTCTCTTTGTCAAAACAAAGTTTCCCCTCGCATACCAAGTACAAGACAATCTGGGTCGAATAGCAGTATCGCCTGGCTGCCTATAGAACTTTTATGATTCAGCTTGTGTCTCACTTACAGAGGGTATCGAGGAGCGCGGTCTGCAACCTCTGAAGGAAATCCTGAGCCAGATGGGCGGCTGGCCTGTCCTTGAAGGTGACGTATAGGGTTCGGTCACGCTCACCAGCGACACGCAATAGAACTTCGTAACCCGGCAAACCTCCTGCACTGGAAATAGGACGTACCGCTACACTTCGATTAGGTCAAACTCTTTTTTTTTCCTTTCGCGTTTTCTTTTTTCTTTTTTTCTTATTTGAAATTCACTCGTTTTAGCTGTTTTAGCGGACACATGAACGAAGAAACTGCGGCTTATTTATTACTGGACACTAAAATATCAAACGCGCAATGCTCAAATAGCACCTTGGCTCAGCGGAATCCATGTGTGGTGCTAGAAATTAACTTGGTGGAAATATTTCGGTTCTGGAGCGTTTCTCCTTGGTTATGGAATATGACCGATCGACAGAGAAACGTCATTTGTGTTCACTGGAATACCGTTTGTTATCAACCGCAAGCGGAACATTTTCGCTGGTCATTAAACATATACATAGAATGAACGTAGGGGTACTGTAGAGTCAGTCAGTATAATGCCATTGTTTCCTTTATCCACCTCCCGTGAAGTCTCAAGTAGGGTTCCGCTGAACTTGAAGCTTCAGTTTTTTTTGTTGTTGTTAATCATTTGCCATTCGCCCGCATCAGAAAACAACTAGTTGTCCCATGAACTTCGCTGTTGGCATCGAAAAATCTTAGCACCAAAACGTTGCTCTTTCGCACCCACTGGTCCAGTATAAAGTAATGGACACCACGTTCTATTGCTGCATTTGCCGAGCTGGGTTCGGTTCAGCAGAGACCCGTTGGCGTCAAAGCGAAATTCCTGATCACGAGGTATGCCGGCGCCTGGACCAGTGGCACCACCCGCGGCGCTTCCAGCTGACACGAGCACGACACCCCATGCCATCGGATTGTAGCCCTTGGTCGTCACACGCTTATCTTCGCAGGCGGCCGATGGAACCCAGACACCTTTCATTGGACCGAGGCCATCTACCGCAACCGAAAACTGGGCTACAGCCACAGCTACATCTTCAGCTTCACTGTAACTCCCGACATCAAAAACTATACTCAACGTATGATCGACTTGGACGACACATCACTTGGACTCGGCCGAAAATATCTTATCAAAGGTAAGATCAAACAGTTCAGTTGAGCCAAATGTAAGTCATATGATTTTGATCTAAATGCAGGTGCAGAGTCGAGATGCGCTGTTGCTGTGAACACAGCTCCAATAAATAAATATATTTCAGTATGGGATTGGCCTGTAACTTCATGGTTTGCATGGCGGCATTCCATTTTTTTGTTATTGCCTGGAAGAAAATTACAATGTTTACGTCTCCTTCAGGTCCGGAATGTATGTCTCATTACAAGGAGTGTAGATCGTTTAATCGCAGAAAATAGGCCATGCCGGCGCCGTGACGTGATTGATAAGGAGCCAGACAGCAGAGTCCGGTGCGCGATGCGTGGCATGCACTGGGTTCGAGCCCAGAGCGGGCACCTGCACTTGGCCCAACACCGAAAGGGTCGGCCAGGCACGGGACGGCCGTGTCGTGGAGTTGCATGGCACGATGAAGATCCTCCAGCGCCATCTTGCTCGGCGTCTGAGACAAAATGATTTCATTTTTGGGAATATTTGTGTGGCGGGGTCAGCGTCTAGGAATACACTCGGCTTAGCTTTATTTAAAAAGCGTACTAATTAAGGGAGACTGATAATCAGAAAGGAAAGTGAATCGGCTCGAAGAATATCAATGAAATGTTCCCAGACAGATGACAGTGACAAGAGAAAGCGAGAGTGAGAGAGAGAGAGAGAGAGAGAGAGAGAGAGAGAGAGAGAGAGAGGCAGAGAGAGCGAGAGAGAGAGAGAGAGAAAGAGAGAGAGAGAGAGAGAGAGAGAGAGAGAGAGAGAGGGGAGAGAGAGAGAGAGAGAGAGAGAAGAGAGTTACCTTGCCAAGATGGAGTTATCCAGCGATGAGAGCGTATGCAGTGATACGTTCGATGAAAATTTGTTTGTCTGCTTGCATACCTGCTTGATTGAACGTTATCTACGGTATCACTCGATTCACGATTTCTTCACTAACAAAGTTGGGACGCAGAGTAATGTTTGAAAATTACTTGGTGCTAAGGCTAGAATTAAAGCTGTAACATAAAATATAGGTGATAGATCCTGCTCTTTTGCATAAATTTTAATTGGCGATCGGAAGACCAAAACCACAGTCCAGTGGACCAAATATTGGCGTTACTCCGATGCGGAAAGCTTAACCCTATTCCCGGCAGGGGGGCGGAATCCGCCCCCCTCCGGTTTTTTGCCTGCCAATTCCAGGCTTTTTAACGCAGCTTCACGAAACTTGGTCACTTTTCCTAGCTATTTTTTCTACGTGCTGTGACAAAATTTCAAAATTCTATTTTGCTCAGGGGCGGAGCCAGGCAACGTTTTTGGAAGGCACCTCATGCTATTTTTGGCCATGTTCAGGGTAAAAGGAAAATGTCTGCCAATAACAGAGTTTTAAGATAGAACTTAAAACTTTATATGGATGTATAGCTAAATAGTTGGGCAATGTGCAGATATAATTTTGTTTATCTGAGGTCATTTTACAAGGTCAAGTCAAGGTCAAAAGTCAAAATTTGTTTTTTCAATATAATTTCGGCGCCACTTTTTCAAATGCCAAACCCGGAATATATATCACGTCGAAGGATGCCCTCTACGTGCGTACCAAGTTTCAGCTTGATATCAGGTCGGGTCACGGAGATATGACCTAAAATGTTAGTGCGCGTACCCTATATCGCAATGGCCATAAAATGAAATTTTTGAAATAGAGTGAATTCAAATGATTGAAAACGTTTACAGATAATATTAAATGTACACGAGATCATTCCAAGTGACCCCAAGGTCGCTGGAGGTCATTTAAGGTCAAAGGTCACAAGTTGATCTGAGAAACGTGTGACCGTGACAGTTCCCCTTTTTCATATCCCTGGCACCGCCTATGCTAACATTATACAAACATTGTAATGCGATTTGTACTTCTTTAGTATAACATGACTAGCAAAAGCCAAAAAAGGGTGTTTGCCTCTTTTTTCACTCAGTTTCACTCAGTTTCACTAATCCTCCTATTTTTAAAACCCTGTGAACGCCCATGAATTTTCTCAAAATTTCAGATTTGCGGACCCATGGTAAAAGCCCTATCCATAATCTCTCGATTCATGCCAGTTTCATCGAAATCGGTCGATAAACAACGGAGTTATAAGAAGTCGAAAAGTACCCCCCCATTTTGACCTTTTTGCCCCCCTGTATCCACAAATTTCAAAATTTTGAAAATTTCTTTCTATAAAAATGTAGTTCACGTCACGGCAAATCGATTGTCTTTTGTTGCGATGAAATCGGACAAGTAGTTCTCGAGATCTCGGGGGGGGGGCCGAATCCGCCCCCCCTGCCGGGAATCGACCATACCGTCTAGCCCTCCGGGAATATGGTTAAAGACGGACGTGATGTTCATGGTGAACAGACGAGTAGTGTCGCTCAGCCATATCGTTCGCGATGTGAAATTTATGCCGTGCGTGGTTTTAATGGTCTCTCTGTTTCCTTCTTTCTCTCTTTCTACTTCTCTCTCTCTTTCTCTCCCCCTCTCTCTCTCTCTCTCTCTCTCTCTCTCTCTCTCTCTCTCTCTCTCTCTCTCTCTCTCCGTCTGTCTCACTTGAGCGCCACAGTCTGGCTGTGCCTGCAGGTTTCAACGACTCGGACGTCCAGGGCTACTTTAACTACATGGTGGACATGGCTGTCCTGGCGGGAGCCGACCCGGAAAACGCCAAAATGGAAATGGCCGATGCCCTGCGCTTCGAGATAGAACTTGCCAACGTACGTTTTGCAAATGCAGCCAGGAAACCAAGAACGCAAACTCTTATCGTTCACTTACGTTGCACCTCCATGCACGCCTCATACGTCTTCACCTCGACATTTTCACATGCCACCCTATGGCCCGAGCAGTCGCTGGCTATTTCGGCCTTGCGCTACCCAATATAGCACCTCGATTTCCTCTCGTGTGGCTCGAGGAGAGCCGGCGGCGCTTGTCTCGCCGAGCCGCCGTGGTCTGGGACCGTCTGCGTGCCGCGGCCTCTCAGGTCACGTAACGACTCTCGGTCCTTTGCGAAATGAAACTTGTGACTTTGCACGCTGGATTGCATGCATACGTTTTTTAGCTGTTACGGGCTATTGGTTATTTTGTTTGGCAATAATCACCGTTTACAGAATAATTTCCGTGTAAACGCTGTTTTAACGAAACACTTAATTTCACCGAACTGACTTAAATCATTAAGCGTGCGAGGAAGCCCTTTCTACTGAACTTCAAAAGCACAGTTTGTGAGTCGTAGGTACACATGATGAACATTGACAGCCTAATTTCAATTGTCGTGTGTAGATGTCGCTGCCTGCCGAGGAACGACGCAACGTCTCCAAGCTCTACAACAAGATGACTTTGGACGAGCTGAGTAACCTAGTTCCCGGCATTCCGTGGGTGGAATATTCAAACAAACTCCTAGAGGATGCCGGCCACCAGGTTTGTATGGAACACCGGTACCTTTGTTTGTGCGGATCCTCATGCCATGACGAAACAGACGCAGCGGACTGTGCATGTCCGAGGACCTGAATGGTTCACCGGACATCCCGACCAGTCCGAATCTCAGGAAAGAAATGTCGAGCTTTACAGTTGTCTCCCAGCCATTGCCTCCTGTCTGCTGAGAGTCGTCGTCAGAGTCGGTATAGTGTGCCAATTCCACGTGCGACCTGCGGTGCTCTTCTCTCACCGGGTCACCACTGCTCAAACTCGACCAAATCACCTCTCACCTAGGCATGGATCGAAAATGCAAAGTCTGTCGATGTACAGCTATGCCATGTTTGGTTAGTTCCGTATTCAGGTTAAGAATTGCCGACGCCTGAATGAGCAGCCCAGTGCTCCATTGACGCTGAGCCGGGCGGTTTGTGTCCCACCGAGAGCATGAGGCCCTTTATTCATGGGCAAAGGGGAGATCCTGTGTCGCCTGGATTTTCCTCTGCCGAATTCAGTCTCGCGCTAAATGCGCCGTGCTCCCTGCAGGTATGGGGAAACGAATCCGTCAACGTCGAACACCTGGACTTCCTGAAGGACGTGACCGCTTTGCTGGAGACGACGCCGAAAAGGTGTGTGGACGCCCGATGCCCGCTGGCACATCAGCATCCCTCACCCCCTGTGTAGTTTGTGCGAGTGTGCTGCATGGGTAGTTCTGTGTACTTTTCACAATCAGTTGTGTGTCGTCTGGGTGCGGGTTCAGCTCTCGTTTCACTATTATTGTCTGCCGTCAGCGTGCTGATCCTCCCGGCCTTCACGGACACTGTCTGTCGTCAGGGTGCAGGCCAACTATCTGTTGTGGCGTGTGGTGAAAGCGTCCGTGAACCAGTTGAACCTGGCCGCCCGGGACGCGCGACTGCGGTTCAGGGCCACGGTGTACGGGATCACCGAGCACAAGCCACGCTGGAAGGAGTGCCTCGGCAACGTGATGAGCAGGTAAGCTGAGCATACCATCGTATCAATCCGACACGCCTGCTCCATGTCCTGATGCTGACCTAATGCCATCGACCTGCACCTGCTGTGTAAACCTGTTCTTGTACAATGCACGCGCATTTCTCCCTCTGTCTCTCCTCTTTCTCTCTCTCTCTCTCTCTCTCTCTCTCTCTCTCTCTCTCTCTCTCTCCTTTTCTCCTCGGTTAATTATATACTTGACATTGATGTTGTCCAGCAATGACTGTAAAATAAGGAAGCATTTACAAAATGATTCATCCAGAGATATCACCAGTTTTAGGTAATATTATCGAAAGAAATATAAATATAAAACTATCGAAATCTTCCCGATGGTTTACTTTTTCAGCTTCCAAATAGGAACCGGATCCCTGTATGTCAAAAATCACTTTGACAAGCGTTCGAAGGAAGAAGTACTGGACCTTGTGTCGGATATCCACGAAGAATTCGACGACATCATTGAAGAAATTACTTGGATGGACAACGCTACAAAGTATGATAAGTGACCTAAAACACATTGGTTTCGCAGAGAGAAATGCTCCCTTATTTGGAGTGACCGCTTTGCGATAGGACAAATGCGAAATGGCGAAACACAGGAGCCTAGGAACATCCAGAAAAATTGTTTGTGGAGAGGGGGCGGAATCGTTTCTCTCCATAGGGACAACATTAAATTTCTCAAAAGTGGGAATGGGCATGCACCCACTGGCCATCCCAGTTTCTTCGTGTGCCACGAAATAAGCTGTCCAAAAACGCTGGAAAAGGAAGTTATTTATATCACATACTGCGTGTCCGTTTTGTAAGCACTATCCCATATCTTCTTATACAGATACGTAACCATTTAACTTAGAAGAAGGAACAGGTTTTTGTCCTGTCTTGAACCTTCAAAAAAAAACTTGGAACCTTTTATACCCATTTTGTTTCCCTCAAGCTGCCCATGGTTGCATGAGGACGTCCGTTTCGTCAGTTCAGTTTTGTGAATCACCATACTCATGTAAGGCTATTTCATCTTCATCTCCAAATATTTTGATTATGTTATACGAGACGATATGGTATACATATCATAAGGGGAAAATCCTTGTGCATAACGAACTGTGTTGTTTTGAACTGGTCGGAAGATCTATTTTTAACTGCTTTCCTGATTTTGTACGAGAAATAATGTTTTGATTCTGTAAAAACCAGTAGCAAACGATGTCATCAAAGTCAAAGCACTTCATTAAAGAAAAACTCGGACGAAGGATTCACAATCGATAACCTACAGATTTCAAGGATCGTATCGTCAGACAATCCTGATTTTGCTGCCTACAGCATTTTCAGCATAGCGAAATCGAAAAGGAATGCTGCGACTTACTTTTTTGCTTCTGTTCTCACTGATTCGGCCTTTAGCGTAAGGTTCGGTGAGTGATCGCTACCTACTCCTAGAGTGTTCGTCACTTACTCCTAGACGCTGGATGCAACAATCACCCTGCCTTTGTGCATGCCACTGCCATTTTCTTTCAGAGCAAGGGCCGTTGAAAAGTCGAAGGCGATCAGCTACTACATCGCCTACCCGGAAGAACTGCTCAATGACACTTTGGTCAGCGAATTTTACGAGGATCTCGTGATTAAAGATGACGATTTTTTCCAAAACTATCTCAACGTGCGGATCTTCGGTATCAACTACGTGTACGGCAAACTGCGAGAGCCCGTGGACAAAAAAGATTGGCGTCGTCACAGCAAAACAGCAGTCGTCAACGCGTACTACAGCTCCCAGGAGAACAGCATAAGTAGGTTCAGCTATAGCCAGGAGAAACATTTCCAATACTAATTATCGGGCTTTTAAACATTCGCCTTTGTGTCATCACAGAAGGCGAAAGAAAATGACGGATACGTTCGACGTTGTTCTTTGAGAAATCGTATTTTAATGCAATGCTTTTCTGAATAGAGGGATTTCATTCTAACATACAATTTCACTCCCATTCACCGTGATAAATTAAGCATAATAGGACTGGGAATGCTCTGAGTAATTTCTCGCCCTTCGTCGCTGTATACAACAATCTACAATTCTACATGAAATAGGTAACTCGCAGTCACCCTCGCCCGCTGGGGCCATTTTTACAACCTCGCCGGCCCGGGAAGGGGGTCCGAAAACGACCCTACCCTACTAGCTTTTCAACCAAGAGAGATAGAGAAACTCGGTAGAGACCAGTGTGTTGCTTGTCACATAAGCACCTCAACGATATCCATTTTTTTGGTTTCAGGTCAAAAGGCAACCTCATATTACGTCACGTTCATGACCTCAAGGCGTCCATGTCGAAATATGTCGAAGTTTTTTTAGTAACATAGCTTACAAACCTTTGAAAATAAATTGATTCCGTAAGTACCAGCGTGTTGATCGTTGTCTTAACTATCGGAAAATGCATAAATTTTAAGTCTAGACCAAGGAATGGCCTCCCAGGTCACGACGATGTCATGATAGAGCTTAAATTTGCAACGGGAGGCATGATAGTCAAATTACACTTTTGTCGGGTCACAGGTCAAACGAGCGACGACACGCATGCCAAACTTGGTACACTGGCTCTCCTCGAAGGTAGTCACCTATTTGGGGTCGAGGCCGCCTTAGTTCTCAAGGTCACCATCAGGGGCGTTCATGTTGTTTTACGGAAATCGCTCCTTTTCGAAAAACACTCGAAGTAGAACTACAGAACTTGATGTGCGGTTAGACGGGCATACGGTCTACCCTAATATATTGTTATGGTGGCCGCGATGGTTTTTCAGGGTCACCGCTAGAGACGCAATCGAAGTAACAATTTTCGAATTTTCGAATTTCCCTGATTTAGCGCGACCTTCACCTACAAATTGGCTTTACCTTACTTCAAACGGTGCTCGTCAAGATAATGCTGAAGTGGTGGATCCCAGTAAAAGATTCGTGCAAATGTAAAACATTCCCGTATAAAAACCACAATGGCGTTTGACGTCGAAGCTCGGTATTCATGCCTGATCTGGCTTGACCTCTGATGGCCTGACCCCTCTCATTCATTAAAATCAGGTGACTGACACCAGCTTTTATGAAAGAAACATGTAACGCAACGTTGCAATACCCAAGGTCCAGATATTACATGTATTGCTCGATTTAGTTAAAAACACGGCTGACATGCCCTTGACAAAATGGTTATTGGTCGCGACTTATTGCATGAAAAATTCTGAGCATTTCACTCATGATGCAGAAATGTTAAAAACAAGTTAGTAAAATCAACGCTCTGTCTTTTGATATTAAAAATTCATTGAAGAAAAAAGGTCCTAAAACGACCCCCGGCCGGGCGAGGGTTAATAGAAGGACAAATGGAGTCATTGTATAATATATATATATATATATATATATATATATATGTGTGTGTGTGTGTGTGTGTGTGCGTGTGTGTGTGTGTGTATAGATAGACATATACGTATATCGCCGGTCTTTTTTCAGAATTCCCAGCGGGTATTCTACAAGGAGTATTCTACAGCAAAGACAGACCCAAGTACATGAATTACGGTGCCATCGGATTCATTATTGGACATGAGATCACTCATGGCTTTGACGACAAAGCAAGTATACAAAACGTGTAACAGCACCTGAGAAGAAATGCAAAATACTATTTGAATCTCTGAAAAGTTTTTTCGTTGTAGTCAATGCTCAAGATTATACTCACCAATGCTGTTATCGCAGTAGGTTTATGACTTACGCAGTGACGACCATTTTGAGAAAGGGAGGTGATGAAAAGCGAAATCAGTGTGCCGCAGATTTAAGGTAACATCGTACCATTTGAACACTGACTGATATCGCAAAGTTTTGACAAAGTCCGTGTCACCGCAGGGACGCCAGTTCAATTCTGAAGGCGAGCTGAAAGAGTGGTGGGAGCCTGCGACCAAAAATCGTTTCCTCGAGAGCGCCCGGTGCATCATCGAGCAGTATGGCAACATCACCGTGGACGAGGCTGACATGCAGGCACGTTTGCCAGATTTTTAGAGTATACAGCGCGCTGGGAGACAATCAAGGGATTCGAAAGCCCAAAATGTTAGCAATGTTTCACCAAGATGAATTGTGGAATCTGGGTCTACGTTAAGGGAAAAACGTACAGCATTTTGAAAAATCAAACTAAGAAGACAAACAGAAAATAGTGCCCGAACGTTGTTGACTTTTCAATTGGGCATCAGTATAATTACGTAGAATATGACGTCCTTGGAATGTTTATTGGTCTCTGTTGAGCCCTCTTCTCGGAAAATAGCGTGAAGATATCTCCATTATTAAAAGACGCGTAATGGATCATAATAGCTTTATAATAATCACATAATAGCTACATATAATAATAACTACAAAATAATTACAATCATTACAATAATTTATATCATAACACGGCAGAAAATATGGTGACTGTTCCCTTCGCTGGTATCCGCCTTCACGACGAACCGGCCTCGTCTGGGGTAATCTCACGCCCGCTCGTTACTCGGGCTTTCCACAGGTGAACGGCATCATCACGCAAGGCGAGAACATCGCCGACAACGGCGGCATGAAGATCGCGCGCCGTGCCTACGGCCGCTTCCAGCGCAAACACGGTCGCGAGCCGGCACTGCCTGGCCTCCAGCAGTACACCAACGAGCAGATGTTCTGGCTGGGCTCGGCCAACGCCTGGTGCTCCGTCTACAAGCGCGAGCGGCTCCGTCTGCTCCTGCTGACCGACAGCCACGCGCCGGCGTTCGTACGCATCAACACGGCGCTCAGCAACACGGACCTGTTCGCCGCCGACTGGCAGTGCCCGGCCAACTCGCGCCTGAACCGGCAGGACCGCTGCGGCGTCTGGTAGCTTCCTCTGAGTGTCCCGCTCGTTGTCTAGTGGCCTCCTCTGATGACCCTGCCAGGTGTCCAGAGGCTTCTTTCGATGGTCCAGCCCGGTCTCTAGTGGCCCCTTCTGATGGCCTAGCCTGGTGTCTCGAGGAGGTTCTTCTGTCCGCTGTCTGGGGGCCCTCGAGAGCCCCACTGCTTTGGTGTCTGCTGGTTTTCCCCGAGGTCCCCACTGTTCATTATCTGGTGGTCTCCACGAAGGTTCTCACCACGAGGTGCCTGACATTCTTCTAGGGACCCACCGTATGACGTCTTGTGGCTTCAGCACTGCGAGGGTTCTGGGTGAATCTGCTTCAGCGCTGCTTGCGGTATGATTCGTTCGTCGATGTTCGGCCCGACTCTGGCAATACTTGATGCTGAACTGCTCCGAAAATGGTCTCTGGCTAGTTTTCTGACTGATACAGTTTTATTAGCACGCCTTGAGTTTAGCGTTGTAGTTCAAGTGACTTTGGAGTCGATACGAGGACCATGTCATACAAACATTCACGGGAGGCGGGTGGTCGGCCGCAGGCCATCTGATTCATACTTGCGAGGCAGCTTTGGGGCTATTTTAAAGGGTTTCGGCGATATTTCTTATCACCTCTAAGAGCCTGTTTTGAAGAGCGCCATACATTTCAGAGATGTTACAGAGATAACCTTTGCATCCTTAATACAGCATCTGTAATTACAGAAAAGTTTTACCTTGAAATCGTCTGACCTACGCACATTCACCGCAAGTTTTACGTCATATGCCATTTTTGTCACCTTGTAAAAACATTAGCAGAAAGACTGCTATCTGACACTGCACCAGTTAGTTTTATTAGGGTTTGTATGTTTTATGGAATGGTTCGAATTATTCCACTGAATGACACAAGCCCATTCATTGGCATTCTGCGCGTGACTTTTGTGTACCTACCTGGGAGAACCGCATGAACCAAGCACCATTCAAGCACCTCACTTCCATGGCCGGGCCGCTGTAGACACGCGGGCATGAACGAAGAATAATGCCACGTGCAGCGCACACAGCACGGCACCTTCGCCACGGCGCAGCGACGCGACAGTGCCTTGCCGGTCACCAGCCTGCGGCTGCCGCCCACGCGACGAGCGTGAGAGGCGCGCCGGCGCCGACACTCGGTGACCGGCAGCTGGCGCCGACGGCGCGTCCGGCCGTCGGCGCCGGCGGCTAGCAGTAGCGGGCGTCCTCGGTGCTGGCCACCACCCAGTCGAGCACGGCGGGCACCTTGGCGTAGACGCCCGGCGAGAGCGGAGAGCCACATCCGATGCCCCAACTGGTGAGGCCGAGCAGCAGCCGGCGGTCGGGCCGGTCAGGCGCCGCCGCCGTCAGCGGCCCGCCCGAGTCGCCCTGGCGACACGCACCACAGGTGTCACGGCTGTCACGGCCGAGACGGCTGGTCGGGAGCCGGTGTTCACGAGGGGTCGGACGCACCGAGGTAGCTTGGTAAAATTTTCAAATTAAACCCCGCGTCTAGCGGGACGGGGTTTCGACGCCTCCCCCCCCCCCCTTTGGACTTTTGGTATTAGCAAAAAACGAGTGCAGCGCGCTTGTATTTGCAGCACATTTTCTTACACCCTTTCCACATATTCCGCACAATTTACAACGTTTGGTCGTGTTAGGCCACTGACCTGGGCCACATAAAAGAGGTCAGCCTTCGGTTTTTTAAGTCTTCTACAAACCACGCCCTGCGATTCGTCGACCTAAAACCTTCAGAGACCGTGGTCGACGACATTCCTAAAAATTGTGCTATCTGGAATATCCTGTCAATGTCAGGGTCAATAACCTGGGCCAGCTCAATATTCACCCTGTTTTCCCTATTTCTAACAGTTCTGAACCGTTTCTTGCTTGCTTGTGGTGCCTAAAATGCACTCGTAAACCAAAGAAGTCGCTAAAAACGACAAATGATGTTGACCCATTTGTCGTTTCGACCCATTTGTCGACCTCACCACCCATGAATGGTCTGGCCAGGCCGCATTTGGGGTGCACTTGCAAAAAGGACTCTAAAACCCCGTTTTGATGATTCCTGAGGTAAAAAAGACAACAAAGTTGGTTTTCAGTCCAAAATTGCATCAAGGTACTTCCAAGCTGCGAAATGACCTTAGATCATCTGACGTCATGCGTGGTCACCGTGCTAGGAGCTGAAACAAATTCCTGGTGCCTGAAATGCATTCCTGGCCCAAGGAAGTCACTAAACACGACGAATAGTAACCAACATGAAGGGTCGGGAGGTCAGGTCAGGTCACATCTGGAGTTAACAAGCAAAAAGGAGTCTGAAACCCCGCTTTCATGATCACCCGGGTACAAATAGGCACTGGAGTCGATTTTGCGGTTCAAAATTGCACCAAGCCGTTTTCATGCCGTGAAGTGACCTTAGGTGACCTCAGGTCATGCGAGGCCATTGTGTTAGAACCTGAGTCCATATCGAGATGTCCAGCTTTATCTCTCTGGTTAATGGCACGTCTAAGCGTAATAAATGAAACCCAAGCTTCCTTCAAATCAGGTCATGATCGTACGTCAGGTTCAGCTATGTGGTCGACCTTATACAGTACTCACGATTATGGAACCAAAGGAAGTTCAGTTCAGAGGCACTCCTTACCCCTTTTCTTGCATCGTTAATGATCATCGGCAAAACACGAAAAAGGGAAGGAAACGGATGAATGTTAGATCAGGCCACATCTATCGTTGTAGAAGCATGCCTGGACCAAAACTCGTCAGCGACATCCAGAAACCTCACAAATATAGCAAAACGAAACATAGCATTATATCAGTTCGCCTTATGCAATATATGATTGGATTCATCTTATTAAATATAAGTCGCCGTAATATTGATTTTATGAGCTTTCCATTGGTATGCTCAGAGTTGGGCTAGCTTTATTAAGGATGTAAATAGAGCTCGTTATGTAAATCTCTATTTTTACATATGTGGGCATGAGGCTCCATTGTTTTTTAATTTCCCAATTTTTTTTTAGAGCTTTGGGACATACGCATGACGAGTTTGCCGATGATATAGTTTTCA
This sequence comes from Capitulum mitella, assembly GCA_030062745.1. Taxonomy (NCBI): domain Eukaryota; kingdom Metazoa; phylum Arthropoda; class Thecostraca; order Pollicipedomorpha; family Pollicipedidae; genus Capitulum; species Capitulum mitella. Next base: position 8,214,464 of record CP099849.1, on the reverse strand, counting down.
GTTTCTCCAACTTTCCGCTCGTAAGATAAAGGGGGGAGGCGTTGGAATGCTCCCCCAACCAGGCTCCGGCCGTCCACGGCAGGGTGCCGGTTGGGCGCGGGTTAAAATTTTCGGGCAGGGAGGGTGCAATAGTACCGCAACTGTGGCCGGCTTTAAGGGTACATGAACTTTGAAGCATCTCGACTGGTTTCCTTTTCGTCGGTTTTAGCACTTCTGACGATGCGATTAGCAAGAAATACAGCTTTAGAATCATACCCAGCTGGGTTTTTTTTATAGCGATTTTGATACAAATAAATTTGATAAAGCCTTAATCCTAAACAAAACAGCCACGCGCAAGCAATGACTATACGAGCAACATTCAGTGGGCCTTGTTGCTGACGTTGTTACTTCGATAATTACAAGGTCTCTACCAAGCGGTCGTAAGAGCCCATTCGAATGGGCTCACTGAGTGGAAGAATACATTAACTCATTCATCCCACTGGCGGTCCCCTCACCGTGCACGTGTCGATTCCACCCCGCAGCGCGTTGCCGAAGGCGCACACCATGGTGCTGGAGAAGGCGAGGAGGTTGAAGAAGCCGCAAGCCGCGCTGGGCAGTGAGAACAGTTCCGCCTGGTGCAGCTGGTCCGGTGGACCCCCTGACTGCCGGCACCGGCCGTCACAGGCGTTCAGAGAGCTGCAGAGCCTCATCTAGGCTGACACCGTCGGCACCAGGTTTCCCGTCACTCAGAAGACGGTTCAAGACCAATAGATGAAAGGTCATCTTTATACGACCCCTCTCCCAGCCACATGATTACTTCCCAGGGCGTTCACAGGTTGCGGCTCTGACATGCGCAGAGCCGTGATTTCTACGTAAGCATAAGAAGCATTCTGACCGTGTGCCGTTTAAGCTGCATCAGCCTTTTTACAGTTGGCAGGACAGAAGCTGCCACGACCCAAAAATCAAAACAAGCGTAAGGCAACATTCAGCACCCGAAAGGACAATGTACGTTTTTTTTTCGCACGTACGCGGCCGGTTACCTCAGTGATACCCCAGCCGGCGGCCACCACTGGCTGTGCCGGGTACAGAGCACGAGCCGGGAGACAGATGGGCGCGATCACGTTGTCACCGATTGGCACGTCCAGTGGCGTGGCCAGCTTGAGCAGCGCGAAGTCGTGCGAGAACAGCATCGGCATGTACATGGGATGTATCTTCACCTGTCGACAACCGAAGGAGACCAGTGCCCGACACAGGAACCCGGGCTACCAGTCGTCATTGGAGGCGGACTGAGGGTTAAAGTATATGGGACGACTTTTTCAGCCTCCTGCCGATGTCTGTTGTGGAAGAGTCGGACCAGCCTGTCACGAGAGATGCAGATACAAGTGATGTGACCCCTAAAAGACCCGAATCCAATCCATCCGTAAAGCGCATGTCCTAACAGGGACATGGTCAGTGTGAGATCGACCAGGGGGTAACGCACCATAGTCCCAAGTTGCAATGGAATATTGTCTGGAGGGTAATCTGTGCCTTGGATGTCAAATTTTCGCTTCTCAGCTCCGTCTGACGAGTGCTTTTTGCACCAGAGCAATCTAAAATTTTAAAATTTGATGATTTTTGACCAAACGTTGGGTGAGACAGTGTGAATTATTTCAGCAAGTAATGACTGCATTTTCGAAAACTGGATATCGTTGTGATGAGGACGAAATGCTGAGATTTCTGATATTTGCGTTTTCTAGAATCTCTTTTGGTCTTTATTTGACCTTGAAACAAATTTCCAAGGTTAAATTTCGAAGGTGAGGCCAGTGATTCCGATTCAAACTATGAACAGGTGAAATGTTCTCCAAAGGGTTTTAATTCGTTTTAAATCAAAAAAATTCCTTATTGTTATGTCTAACACTATTCATACACGTATAATTTATGACGTATTGGTTGAAAATATTCTCATTGGGCATTTCCTCGTTCGTTACCGGGGAACATGACATAAAAATTACAAGTATAAACAGGGACGTCTATTTGTATCTTTTGAGAGGGTCTTGGCCCATCCAATGTTGATCTGGGCCCACCCAATGTTGGTTTCGGCCCATCCAATATTTTCTGCCGTTTTTAAAGGGAAATGAGATATAGTGGCGAAAAACGGCCGCAATAGACAAGAAATAAGCAGAAAGTAAAGATTAAAGTCTACAGCGATGTATCTATCTATATTTTATATATATATACGAATATATATATATACCTATATACATGGGGATAAATTCAATTTTTATTCGATCAATAGTAACAAAAAAAAACATAAATTTTCATTGGCCAAAATAAAGTGGGCTAAATCCGTTGAGGGACCCACATTTGAGGGGAGGTTAGGTTGTCGAGCCCTCGGCTCGGCACCCCCCGGTCATTTACAGAAATCGACGCCCCTGGCTATAAATGGTTTATGGTACATGTGTCAGATTATCACGTCATGCTGTTACGAACAAACATCAAGTGGGAATACAGACATGAGAAACACTCGGTGTCGTTCGCGACGAAATCGACCGCAAACTTAAAAAAGTCCAAGTTTTCAGCTGATGCCGTCGCAGACCGGACAGAGGGCAGGCAGTGCGGCGAGTCCAATCGTCTTGGGTGCCAGAATGGACAATGAAGTACGGAAATGAGAGTAGTTGATATGCTCGTCATCATGCTGTCACTGAAATATTTTTTTCGTAGACTAATATGACGACTGCGTTTGGCACCGTAGCTTGAGACCGGTGGCTGTCTGTTTCGAAAATACCGTGCGCAGTACAGATTAAGCTGTGGGAAACTTTTGACTCAGTGTGGCATTAAATGTTTTTCACAGCATGCGGCTGGGTCGTTTCTAAGCTCTGTCACCAATTTTCCATTCTCTTCCCGGCGGGCGGAAGAGCGCGATGTAAAACTACAAACTTTTGTTTGGGAATGACAATGATATATTGTAGTTGAACTGATTTGTTTTGCATGATGTAAGGTCTACTTTTACGCGTTTTTTCCTGTTGTTAAGGTTCGCGAGTTGGAAGGGTGTTTAGACACCCCCTGGCACGGGAAAAGTGGACCTGGACGACTGCTGCGGGGCGGGTTGAAAAAAGCACACAATCTTCCCAGTCGGCCCAATGGACAGTTTCTACAAATCTCGCACCTCAAAGCAGAAGTCAACAAACGAAACTGCGGGTATGATCAGTTAAATGCAAGCTGACTGCATTTGCGGTCGAATCAGTTCAGGTGTCCCATCATCGGAATCTGGGTGACGTCATTTCTTAAGACTGAGCCTTAACGCTTTACCGCCCCCGCCACGCACTTCCTGCGGCGTATAATGTGGACCAAGGCCATGCGGCACGGCCATCTAGAGTGAAAAGAAATATAACAACACCTTCGCAGCCAGCGAGAGATGACAATAAATATAATGCGATTACGGACTTTGTGGTATAAACATGAAACAAAACAATAAACTTGGGTGCTCAGAACTGCTTTTGCCGGTCGTCCATGCTACCTTTTCCAGTCCAGGTCGGAAATTCCCGACAAGGACGTTTTCGGTGAAAGCATAGCGAATTTGAAGTGCATTTTGTAACATTCAACCTGAAAAAGGGGAACTTTGCTCAATTTAAAGCAAATGATAATTTTTTGCAGGACGTTTTACCTGTGAAAGGTTTCAATCGGAATCACTGACCTCAGCTTCATAATTTGACCTCAAAAGTATATGTTTCACGGCCAAAGACATTTTGAAAAATGTGAACAGCACAGAGATGCAGCATTCCGTTCTCATCACAGCGATGTTCAGTTTTCGAAAATGTGTTCATTGGTTACTGGAATAATGCACATTATTTCCCCAAGTGTTTGGCCAAAAATCATCAAATGTCAATATTTCATATTGCTCTAGCACAAAAACCGCTCGTCCGACCGAGCTAAAAAAAAAGATGCAAAATCTCAGCCACGGATTACCCAGCAGACCAGCTTTTATCAAAGTTTAAGACTAGGTTTTATTAGTTTTGGTACGTGCTTGGTCGATTTGTCCTGAACGCACCAGTATTTGCAATACATAACCAACAGAAACGCTTATTAACGCTTAGTGCTATCTAAAGTGCTATTTGAAGAGCAGAATAGACGTGGGCAGGTGTGTCGATTTGTTTCGTTTGAGAGGGCCCTGGCACAAGCAATGTTGGTTTGGGCCCACCCAATGTTGTTTTGGTCCCCACTCCAACATTTCCTGCCGGTTTTAAATGGAAATGAGTAAAAATAATGCAAATGACGGTAAGAATAAAGTCTAAGCGTTGTATTCATCTGCATTTTCGTCTTCTGTCTAGTAAACCTATATACATGGGGTAAATGCAATTTTCATTTGAGAAATAGTAGCAAAAAACATATAAGTTTTCGTTGACCAAAATAAAATGTGCCAAATCCGTTGAGAAACCCACATTTTGGGGAAGGTTAGGTTGTTGGGCCCGCGGCTCCCCCCCCCCCCGATCATTACCGAAACTGGCGCCACTGGCCGCGGCCTAAACACTCTTATTTTTTGTTTCCGACAGGAAAATAACTCAGTGTCGGATTTCAACCGCACGACCGTCCGCTCACCTCGGACAGAGCGAGCCTCAGGTCGTTGCCGGAGTCGCGGCGCAGCTCGTGCTTGCCGAGGATGACCTGCACGTCGCTGAGCCGCATGTTCCGCACGCAATGAGCCGCCGTCATCACGTACCGATCGTTGATCAAGGGATCCGGCGCAGAACGGGTTGTGATCGCCAGGGTACACTAGCGCCGCCTGTTGGGCACAAATGGCGGCTGGTCGACGAAGCCACCCAGAGCGGCGTGATAATGAACTGGACAGTATCGCTAAATCTTTGGCTGACCCAACGCATCTGATCGTGAACTCAGCTGCCCACTGGCAGCAGTGAACCTCACATGTCTTGCGATCGCTCTGTCAACAACGAGCCCTGCCCAGTGCGCAGGTCTGGTTGAGCGATGCTGGTTACGCAGCGCTCCGGCCCCAGCTCACCATCCACGGAAAGGCATTGGGCGCCGCCGCCTGGCCGCCGAGGACCCGCGTGTTGTGGTTGACCCGGCCGCAGCAGGCGCTGTTGCGCGCCAGGCCGGGGATGCGGCGGCCCCTGATCGTGCGGTCCGGTCGGAACAGGGAGAACGTCCGCGGCCGGCCGGCCTCCGGCGCCGGCCCCGCCAGCCGCAGCTCCGTCAAATACTGCCCGCAGCGGAGACGGGCAGCCGCACCGAGGTCATCCCACTTCAGCAGGCCGCTGTCTGATTGTGAAGGGCGAGCTTTGAAATCAGGTTTTAAAACGACTCTCGAAAGAACAGTCTGAATCACGACAAAGCGTTGTATCAACAAGGCTCATGCAAAATTCAGAGGGTTTCCGCGAAAGAATATTGGGCTGCAGTACATGGGCAAGAGGTGCCACCGATCTCACCGTGAAGCTGGTCACGTTGCCTGCCGTCCGGCCGCAGGCGGAGTGCGGAGGCTGGCGGCAGAGCAGCAGGCAGAGCAGCGGCGTCCAGAGCGCGCGGCCGGCCATGGCGCCGCGCGGCGGCCGAGAACACCGCCCGGACAACGCGCCGGCCGCCGTACCAGCGGCCCGGGAGGCGCCCACACACGGCCCCGGCGAGCCACAGACGGCGTCCGTCCCGGGAGGTGACGCCGCCCTCCCTGGTGAACCGGCAGCGCCGCGCCGAATGGACGGCTCTCGGACCGACGACCCGTTCACCGGGAAGGCTATTAGCTGAGTAGAACCAGCCGACCCGGTCAGGCGCAAAAAGCAGTGCTACAGGACCGTCTGGACCGACGCAGGGTACACAGGTGGCGTGTTCGGTTTTTGTCGGAGGACTTCATCGTTCAGCCATCATCTTTCATGTCGACCGTTTAAGTTATTGCTTGGATGATTGAAGTGAAATGCGATAGCGCCCTATAAGGATGAAAGGATTGCTCCTGGTTTATACTGCATCGTCTCCCAGGGTGTATCGAAAACTGTTAGCTCTTCGACATATGATCATGGAATTAATACTATCCTTAGAGAGAAAGGGGCACGCATTTACAATTAGCGACCCACCATGGACATCATTAAATCTACCTCATGTACAAATGTAAATGTCCTCACGTTCATGATCAGAGCGAAGTCATAAAATAAAAATAAAAGAGTGACATTGGCGGTGCGTTTAGTGAAGCGAAATACCGCGACGAAGCAGGCTAATTCAGACGGAAATTGTAAAGCCTTGTCGATTCATGCCAGTGTTTATTTCTCAGAACGTTCCTGAGCGTATGTTTTAATTTTCTATCGCAAGAACAATCATCGTGCGTGCATATTTTTTCTGCGCGCGCAATAACATTCGGACTAGCCGTCAGCTATGCAAAAGGAATACTGTAAGTACCTTGATAAGCTTCTCACAAACTTGGTGGTCCCAGAAAATGTCGCAGAAAACGTTTCCAGTACTTGTGTACCGAAAGGTGTGTAAAACGTTTCTAGTATTTACTTCTTGAAGACACCTAGAATATTCAGATGTATTATATTAGACTACATTCTGTAATCCTTCGCCGATATGGCGCAGGCCATTAGGTCTGTGGAAGCCAATGACCGCAAACGTTCTTTGACCTGCGCCCGCTCGTGATATCACGCAACAGCAACAAATTGGTCTCAAGAAGCAGCCGCGGGATGTTGCTTGGAACCTCCGCAAGCGTATATTGTTGAGACGTGTTGTAAATTATAGACTGGTTTCTAAGGCTACGTGTTACACCTGAGCAATCTCAGTTCAAAACACGTGTCTCAATGTACCATTCCCATTAAACGCGTGACACCTCAAGTTCACTCAGCAGTAACGTAGCGTTGCGGGAGAAATATGGAAAATGAATATACTTTTATATTCAAAGGTTCAATATCATTGTCTCGCGAAAAAAGGTAATCCTGAAACAGGTGCGGTAGAACCTTTATGGAGATGGGGGAGGGGGCAAACGCGATTTTTACCTCGTTTCTTTCCATGCAACGCCATACTGCCCAAAGTTGGGGGAGGGAGCAGTTACCCCCTGTCCCAACCCGTTCCAACGCCCCTGTCCTAAAACAAGCTCTTGCATGCCACAGACTTGTATTAACTCCAAAGATCCAAAGCCAAACCTGTGGAATTCACACACATCTCATCGTAATGCTACACACATATCATAAATCTGAGCCATGTCAAAATGTCGGATAAACCTCACAAAACTACAAAAAAGCTAAGTTCAGGACATGATACGGCTACCTGTGACCGGGACACCTTCAGCCGATCGATTCTTCTCAGGTTCTGGAAGCTAGTCAGCCACGCCTGTCATTTAATTCCGGAAATTTGGAGCAAAATGATTTCTGTCCGGGCTTCAAGTCAAATATATGTGCCCTAATTTCAAAAAGCCGCATCGGAAAGACGTATTGCAGAACAGTGGAATGTACACCAAGGCCTAACGTTGGCCAGGAAAACTAGGGCATTAGCCCCCTCACATTCAGTCTGAAGACGAAGCCACATAGCCCATGCGGCTTGTGATTCCCTCACAAAGTCGTCCCGTCATGCTGCGTAGTCTGCAGACGGTGAAATAGGCGCGGCGGCCATGGGGCCAGCGGGCTTCAGCCCCCCCCCCCATCTTTTTGAGATTTAATATTGACCCTATGGGCGTGGAATAGGAATGACAAAATGCTTCTCCCCCTCCCCCCCCAAAAAAAATGAAGAGGAGTTCCCATGCCTCTGGATGGTGGGCATCCAGGATGCAGCAGCTCCGCGACAGAAAAACGCAACTCGACGCCACCTGGCTCCCGATTACCTCAAAAAGACACTCGGTCTCTACTCTCCGACTAAAACTAAGAGTACAGTTAAACAACACGTCAGGTGGGGATGAACACAGGAGCGTGCAACGGTTTGCCACTTGCTTTGGATAATTCCTGTAGTTGAGCCCATGGAGTCACGCACCATAAGAAGCAGCGCGCCCAGTATATCCCCGGCAACATGGAGCACATCCCAAACACAGGACTATTTCCATTCTTTTCATCCCGAGATCGGATCATTGGTCCTAGAGCACATCAGTGCTGCCTTTCAATTGTGCACCTTGCAAAGACCACAATAACTGTAAGGTTCTACCGTTTCAATGAAAAAGTCTACAGGTGAAAGGCAACAATGAGGATGCTCGCAGGCCACAAGCTTGGCCGGTGACAACGAAGTCATACCAATAAAAACGTGGCCAAGATACAACGCCACGCACAAGTTATACCTGAAAACATAACACTACCTTCCAGACACCCCAACATGATCGTGAAAGGGCTATGCACTGGCCACACAGTCAAACGATGCAGCCTCATCAAGATTCTGAAGTTGTACACTTGAAGGACGAGGATACTGAGAGCGGCAGTCTGTGCAACTGATCGGGAGCTCACACTGCATCAACCGACGCGACGCCGTCGCCAGTTCACCACTCCCCGCACAAGCGCAATGAGACGGGGGCGCGACCCTGGTACAGCGTCGTATCACAGGGCGACCGTTCGGGCCAACAAAACGCAAACATGGGGCCCGGGAGGGCCGAGGCGCTTGAACGGCGCGGATCCCGTGGTGGCGTCGCTCCGCCACAGTTCAGCCCCATGAACCAAAACTCCGCGCTGCTGGCGTGATCGACGGTGGCATAGATCGGACAGCCTCCGATCGCGTCAGCGCCCGCACCTCTCGTGCCGAGCGTGTACCATCTCGCAGCCGCGGACGGTGTGACCACCCCCTCGACATCGTCCTCTGACCACACCACGGGTGAAAAAACGCTACCCAAACGTCCACCGGCTTACAGTAATGGGCAGCGGCTCACAGGCCAACAGGTGTCGACCCGTCGCCAGGCGCTGCTCAGCTGGCAGCGACGCCCGTCAACAAACGGACGGCACAGGACAGCGGCAGACAGCGGCAGACAGCGGCGGACAGTAGCGGACAGCGTCTGCTGCGCGTCGTCGGACAATGGCCGCCCCAGCACGCCCAGCACAGACTGTCGGACAACAGCGTGCGCCGACGCCGCGACTCGTTCCCAGAGCCAGCCCAGACGGCGCTCCACACAGGGACGGCGGCGTGCCTCGCTGGCCGCCACGGCGGAGCCGTCAGCCGTCACTGGTTCAGGATCGAGTAGAAGGAGGTGCCGCCGCTCGGGTCCACGGCCGGGATCAGGATGACGCTGCGTCCCAGCTGCGCCAGCTCCTGCACGTGCAGCGTCGTCTGGGCGGGGGCGGCCACCTGCACAGGGTGCAGCTGAAAGCAGACGCGGCAGCAGTGAACGACGCGCAGCCGTGCGGCGGCGTCAAAGGCGCCCGTCAGAGAGCGGCGCTGTAGGAGCAGTCGATCACCCGCAGGCGCCATCAGTGCAATCACTGCACTGATGGCGCCTGCAATCATTGCCTGTTGAACACTACACTGCAGTGTTGAACAGGCCTGAACGCAAGGATCCAGGAGCGGCGGCTCAGACAACAGACCGCTACCAGGAGTTGGCGATATCTCAGATCGACAGCGCCACGAGAACTGATTCTCACTGCAGCACACCCCGCTGGTCGGCGGCCCACCGGACGTGCCATCGTTCACTGTGCGTCTGACCGGAACTCGTCAGAGGCGGAGTCGCGCGGTCACCGAGCACGCCTCACCTGGACACTCTGCATAGGCTGCTGGAGCGCCGCCGGCTGGTGAGCGGCGCCCGCCACCTGCACCTGCTGCTGCTCGGCCTCCTGCTGGACCTGCTGCTGTTGCTGCTGCTGTTGCTGCAGCTGCTGCTGTTGCTGTTGCTGTTGCTGTTGCTGTTGCTGCTGCTCCTGCTGCTGTTGCTGTGGCAGCGGCGGCGGCGGCGGCGGCAGCGGCGCTGGCAGCGGCGGGGGCGGGGGCGGGGGCGGCGGCTCCCGCTCGGCCGGCGCCGACTCGGGGCCCGATTCAGGCGGTGCCAGGGGCCGCAGCAGCGATGACGCCGGCTGGATGGTGTGCGTGCGGTTCACCATGTCCACGTTGTGCACCCTCCTGCGGCACCCGCGTCGCACGGTCATGAGACTCCACCCACAGACAGGGGCGGGGTTGGGGGAAAGGAAGGAAACGCGAAAGGGTGACCAACGTCGCGAACAACTCTGCGGAACGACACCGCAACCATGGCCTCAATTATTGTGCTCGATCCACAAAAACCTTTAAAATCCTATAACGCAAAGCTGTGACTCCCGAACACGTTTCAAACGGCACAACGCCGAAGTTAACATGAAGCTGGCAGCCCGCGAACGTATCGTGAACAAAAAACCAGCCGCCGGCCCTGCGACACACGAGCCACCGACATCCTCCTACGACCCCTCAAGGCTGGGCCCGGTGCATCGAAGTCTCGCAGACCACGATCTCCAGCGGCCGCCCTGACCCCAGCACCGCCGCCACCGACCTGAGATGGGCTCGTAGGTCGTGGCTGGCTGCGTACATCTTGTCGCACATGACGCAGCGGAAGCGCTTCTCGCCGCGGTGGCGGCGCAGGTGGTCGTTGAGCTTGCACTGCTGGATGAACGCCTTGGGGCACAGCGTGCACTGGTACGGCTTCTCGCCTGCGGGCGCGACCGGGCGGCAGTCAGCGCGGCGGCCGCGAGGTCGGCTCCGGCTCCACGCTAGCCGAGCTGATGGAGACCGATCCTTTTTGGCGTTAAAATTAACTGACACGGTCAAAGGAGTCCCATTTTCTCACGAAGTTGTCGCGCCGACGGTGAAACCTGCGCCATAACCGGAATACGAACCATGGCCTCGCGCTCCAAATACGACAAGGCTAGCCACTCGGTTAGCGCGTCTCTCGCTGTGTCGCACGATCAGCTACTGAGGCGACGCTGCTAAGTACAAATGCAGGGGTTTCCAGGACTATGAGAGAGGCGGCAGGACAATATCAGGGAGAAAGACTGCAGCACATGGAGGTGAGGACAGCACGGTCTTGCAACAGTGCAAATGCGTCGGAAAAACGGGCCCTGTTTATTAATAACACGTGCAAATTCCTGGCAAGGACCCAAGTGATTCACAGCTATCATTTTCAAGGAGAATTCGTATGTTTAGTGATTACTTGACCTTTGCCAGCAGCTGGCAGATCGCAGGATAAATAGTAAACTGAGATTGTACAGCTATCTAAAAATACTCAAGCCAAAAGCAAGATGCAGTGAATCCAGGAAGGTACATTATCCAAGTCATCTTCAATTAAATACCTAGTAGCACGCAAAGGCATGGCGAAACAACGACCGACTGTCCACCAAACAACGAATTACACGATCCACGTATCACACGTATCCCAGCAATGAAAAAAGCAACACAAAATCGCCAGCCTCCCCGTCCCCGGTCTCCATGCCGTCGGCCACTGACCGGTGTGTATTTTGGCGTGGTTGCGCAGTCGGTCCTGGCGGGCGAACACCTTGCCGCACACGTCACAGCTGTGCTCCGGCCTCTGGTGCACCGAGATCACGTGCACGTTCAGGGCACTGGACGAGCCCAGCCGAGCGCCGCACACCTGCGGCATCGGGCAAGCTTCAACACGCACACCGAGCTGAAGGCATTCTGGCGGGTACCATGCACGGAAATCGGAACGGAAACGACCGCTATGCGCGCGGATGGATGCTGATCCAGAAGGGATGCTCCAGAAACGATGACAGCCAACGTGCATACGACTGTGCAGAGTATTATATAACACACGAAGCGCAGGCCTTGTTTCAGGTTCAAGAACAGTCCAAGTCACTGTGGCCTCTTAGTTTCGGACAATCCCACAGCACGCTTGAACTACCCGGCCTCGTAAGACCAGCCAACGCCGACTCACATCGCAGACAAAATCCCTCTGGAGCGTGTCGTGGTGGTATCGCAGCTTGTGGTGAGTCAGGTAGATCTTCCTGATGAACTTTTTGTCGCAGGCGTCACAGGCGTACGGCTGGGCGGGGCCGCGTGACGCGTGACGCCGCACCAAGTGCTTCTGGTAGGCGGCGTTACGCCGGAAGCTCAGCCCACACTCCGGGGCCGGGCAGAAAAACAGAGGCTTGTCCAGCCCCCTGGCAGAGGCGGCGGGCGGTCAGACCAGCGGACGGCAGGCGCGCAATACCTCTCATGTGGTCGGCAAGTCACCCAGCCTGAGGTCCACAGTGGTGCAGGCAAACCAGCAAATACAAGAAAATGAGGCCTAGCATACGCCCTAATAACCTGAAACTGCAAAGGCGTTTTGCGCAGTAATTTTACATGCTAATGAAATGTGAGCGACCTGTTCTGCGTTTGTCGCGACCACAATGAACAATCATTTATAATGAAACCCATTTCCGCATTTAAACATGTACGAATACCACTGAAGCAGAAATGGAGCGAAATCCAGTCTCCTCGTTCTCCCCATTTTAAGCAAAGCCCCCGGTTCCTGTTTTTACTGTGTCTCGACAGCTCGGTACTACCCTTTAAAGCATCCCCTGTCACCAGGTAACTTCATCCCATGCCCCACATGTCACCACCTGTCCCAGTCAATGTCAACCTGACACACAGACGCACATCTCACCTGTGACTGCTCATTTTGTGCTGCACTAGCTGGCGACCAGAGGGGCACACCTCGGCGCACAGTTCGCAGTGGTAGGGCGGCGGCCGGCAGTAGCGCAGGTGGACGCGGAAGATGGTCATGTTGCGGAACTCCTCCTCGCACTGGTGGCAGATGAAACGGTGGAGCTGGCCGAGGTCACCGCCCCCGACCGTCAGCACGCCACAGCCGATCATCTCCTGCCGGCAGGTCAGATCAGGTCAGGCCAGGTCAGCCAACTCAAATTAAGTCAGGTTACATCAGGTGAGATCAGGTCACCTCACTTCATGTCACGTCAGGTCAGATCAGTTACGCCTAGGTCGGAGCAGACAAGGTCGATGAAAGCCCACTAAAAACAGGAGGGATTTGTCAGGCCGGGTCAGGCCAATGACAGCCAAATGGCGGCCAACCGTAGCCGAACACGCCATGAAGCAGACCTCGTCAGGAGAGGCCAGGCGATTGTCAACATGCCAAGGTCGGTCACATCGCACCATGATCAAGCCAGTCCACTCCACGGTACCTCAAGCGAACCGTGTCATGTAGCTCAGTTGGTTAGAGTGGCAGTCACCCAGCCCAGGCAAGACGGGTTGGAGTCTCAGAGCTCTCTACGTGGCCCAAAAGTCAGCCGGGGACTGGCCAAAAGCGGTCCATATCGATTACCACAACGCCGCATTGCGTTTTTGACAGCATGTTAAAATTTCGCCATAAAATCAACCGTTTCCTGGAATTGCTCGACTGGGTATGACTTTCAAAATCAGTACAACAATGTCTGCTTAGAATGAACCCTGATCCCGAAACACCATCCCGCAAGTCATTCGGATCCAACCGATTTTTACATATCGTTTCCACCAGATACAAAGACTAGTCGAGTGACCGAGCCAATGGCAAACCTGGAAGTGTATGGACACAGACGCTGTCGCACATCTCAAACAATCTTCCCAATGTCCGTCCACTTCAACATTCTGCCCTACCCGCAGAGTCCTGGCCCGCAAACAGGGGGGAAGGAGGGGTTCCTGATCTGGGGGCGCCCTCCGTTCTACAATAAACCTGAACCACGTCGCCGCTGTAGGCGTACCGCCAGACCCGGGGGGAGGGGGCATCCCTTGCAGCACGCCGCCGCTGGCGTACTGGACGACAGGAGCTATGGGAGCCGTCCTCACCTGGACCACGTCGCCGCTGGCGTAATGGACGACAGGAGCTCTGGGAGCCATCCTCACCTGGACCACGCCGCCGCTGTCGGCGTACTGGCAGGCATGCGTCTGCAGCTGGCCGGCGCCGGGGAAGCAGACATGGCAGAGCCGACACATGACGAACGGGCGAGTCGCCGGACACCGGAGGCGCCGCCGGCCGCGCGTCCGCGTGACTCGACTGAGGCAGATCATCGGCGAGCTGGGTCACGGGCGGTTCACAATCGGTCACTGGCTTCTTCAGCAACGCGTCTAGGTGATAAAAATTCGTCCGTAGGCGATATAAGTTGGCGCAGGCGTCTATCATGGAATCCTTCCCTTTCGCGGGAAATCGACACCGATTACCAGACACCGACGCTGCTAACTGTACCGTATACGACGGTGGCTTCGATCAGTGGGTCACAGCGAGAAGCCATCGGAAAGCCACTGGAAGTCCCAACTGGCGAACGTTCTTGATAAGCTACTTTCCACACGTTATGACAACATGGAAAATATCGGAACGAAGAGGTTTTACAAACGAGACGTCCAAACGCAACAAAATCATTCAAATGCATTACAACAAAACACATCTGATCCGCTGACTGTAAACCACACAGGCGAATGAAATGTGCTGCATCTCACCTACTGATTGGGCGTTCACAGCACAACCACCAGCAAACCTCATCGCGCTCCACATCTCCCAAAAACAAACCCCCCACAAACCACCAGTCCCCCTCCCCCATCGCACTGAAGGCCAGGGGCACTTCACGCGCCGTACCGTGATGTGGGCGGCCAGCTCGCCGGGCCGCTTCTGCACGCTGGCGCACAGCGGGCACGTGTACTCGGGGTAGCCGCGGCCGGCGCGCTGCCCGTGCCGCGCCGCCATGTGCATCCGCCGGCTCTTCTCGGAGGGGAACTGGCGCGGCTCGCCCCGCCTGCGGCGCCGGCGCGGTCAGGTCATGGCAGGCCACGGGGTCACGAGGGGGTCACGGAATTCGGAGAGACAAAGAGCGCTGGAGAGTCACACAAAGGAGCCAAAAGTCACTGAGCGCGAGCAATGGGTAGTGGAATTGTCATTGACAAGGCACAAAAAATGGCAAATGAGAAGTATGTGAAGAAAGGACAGAACAGTCCAAATGGCATTTTGCTGTGGCAGCATCTAAAGGTCTGCACCATGAGCAGGAAAAACCGCATTCAAGGCTTGCCCTTAAGTCACAAAACTTCCAAACATCAATGGGAAAGTGCTAAATGGTAGAAGTCTGGTATGCGCTGTACCCCCTTCTACCTTATGACAGCCAACCACAAATCTTCCGTGCTTAGAGCTTACTTTCCCTTGCAGCCGCTGGTGCAGACGAACCGCTCGGGCCGGTCGTCCTCGTCCGGCGAGTCCTCGTCCCCGTCCTCATCCTGGTCCTCGCCCTTCACCTCGGCACTGCGCTGCGGCGCCTCAGCACTGGCGGCCGGCACCTCGGGCAGCGAGTCCAGGTCGTCGGCTTCCCGCAGTGGCGAGGGCACGGGTGACTCGTCCGCCGCCATCTGCACCCTGGACAATCGGCGGCCGGGTCAACGAGCCATCCAGCCAGGCCACGTCCAGACTGGCCGGCAGCTACACAACCCAGCCAATCAATGGGCAAGTCCAGAGGTGACCATGTAAGCATCAGTTCTGCTGATTGGCCATGTGTTGAAACTGGGCCCTCATAACACAAGCAAACAGTAAGCTTCAAAGAAACCTCAGGATCAGAACTGAGCTAGCTAGATGTCATTAAAAAAAGCATGTGCAGAAACACACAAGCATGTGTTTAAACTTAAATGTAACAAGCACATGACATCAGCATCTGTAGCATCACATGAATGCTTACCTATACTCCTAGCTGCAGCAGTCCCCATGTCAGAATGTTTGGAATGCCCTGGTTGTGCTGACTTCACCATGTTTCCAAGGCTCTGAAAATGATTTTAATGAGCTCAGTGGCCAAGTGACACCAAATATCCAGTTACTAATGCCCCAGAAGTTCATAAATGTGCATCATCAGCTGCCTGCAGATGGCACTGTAAACATTATCAGACCTCACCTCCAGGCATGCACTGAGAGACAGCAGGTGTTCCTGAATCTTGGACCACTCATCCTCCCTAGGATGGAAGAGGCCATTCAACTTGCTAGAGAAATGTAGCTCCACATTCATGACAGCCAGCAAACAATCCTATAGGACATTGTTGTAGTTGCAGTAACTATCATAACACATTCTGAATCAGGGGTCCATACCCAATAGAAAACCTGCAAGAAATCTGACTGTGATACACATTTCATCAAAACAGTAGTGGGAGAATATTTCAATTGCTCCATTCCACTACATCAATGAATTATGAGTGATGATCAACAACATATTGCAGATTTGAGGATTCATAGGTATTCTGATCATGGGCACCAGATCAGACATTCTTAACACCATTTCTTACATCTGTCTCAAACTTCCAAGCCAACATTTTAACCACAAATAATAATTATGGACTATCTGATCACACAAAATGGGTATGTGAAACAGCTTAAGGGTTGATAAGTCAGTTTCATGTACTTACAAGACTGCAGAGGTCACTGATTGACTGGAGAAGTTTCTCTACTTCATATAAAATGTGGCTTTGTTGTGGTAACATTTCAAGAATCTGCTGGCACATCAATCTTGTTTGTGATAGCAACAAATGTCTTAGATGTGTCCTATGCCTTCTTTTTTACTTGAAAACTGTCTTAACCTTTTCTGCCTTAAAACTACAGGGTTCTTATGCTTCCTTCTCTTTTTAACAGGTGATTTTGACATGTCTATTTCCTGCCTGTCAGTCTCCACCATGATGGCTTCTGCACCAACTGACATTTTTGCGCAGTTTAAATTGTCCTCTTTTTCTACATAGTTCTGCTTCATTTTGATTTTCTGCTGTCTGGATTGATACATGTTTTCTGGTCCCTGGACATTTTCCTGGAACTGCACCCTTGGAGTTCTTGCATTTCATCTTCAGTCAGAATTTAAGTTGGCTTCCAATGCAATGGAGGCTTGCAGTTTTGAGCAATTACATAATCTGAAACTTCACAGAAATCATACATTTTTGTGGCCACTACCCTATCTCTTTCAGCCTTCAAGGAACTGCCAGACAGTTGTCCAGTAAGAAAGAACTGGACCACCATTAGCAAACCATCCATAAAATACCAAACCCATCAAGGTTACTTACAGATACAATGAGATACACAACAGATACATGAGACCAGAAACTGAGCAGCAAAGTGCAGACCACAAGTCCCCAGTCTTCCACTGCTACCACTTATCTCAAATAAATTTAAGGGTTACCTCTATTTTACAAATCACTGTGGCAAATGACTGTCATGATCAGAATGACCTCAAACATGGGATGCAAAAATGCAAAAGGTAAGAGGGGAGAACAGCATACACTTACATCAGTAACTAGCGCGACAGGGAAAGCTTACCAAACCATGCAACAGAAGTGGCTTATTTCCGGAATATTGCACTGGATGACTGGTTAAAAAAGCAAAGGACGTAGTACCCATCCTATCTGAAGGTTTCCAGTCAAGCCCATTTAACATATCCGATACGATCGTTCAATGATCGTAGTGATAACGTGCTAACGTATGCATAGTAAACGATCTGGTCCGTAAAGTCTGCGCACGACTGGGCTATCCGCGTTTTGCGAGTACGAAGGCACAAATCGTCATCCGTATGATGACAAGAACGGACAGCAACAGCAACAACGAAAACAGATGCGGTGTACGGAAGTTATCACAGAGGACATGATTCAAATGTGACGCACAGCGCGAAGATCCCCGTGAATTGCGCTTGGCGATTGTAATGTTTTGGTTTGGGGCCGGCGTGTGATTGTGCGTTATTTTTAAAATCGTGGCTCGTTGCCGGTGAATCTTTACGGTGGGTGATGTTTTGAATGCTTGGGTCATTTTGCGTAGTATCACGCATAGAAAAACGCGATTTTCGCCTCTGCAGCTTGGATTGTTGTGGGTCCGTACGTGCCCGCTGGTTAAGCGTTACTGCTTCTTCGATATCCTACCTGATTCTTAAGCTTCTTGAAGTCTGCGGTATGTTCAAGCCTTGTGTGAAGAATGAGCGATAGTTCTAGAATATTTAAGCGAAAATATTTAAGCTGTTGTAACATTACACCAAAGACTGAACCTAATATTTCCAGGCCAAGTGAATATAGTAGTTTGCATTATGGAAGTCCCCTCATTATGGTATGGAATATGGTACAGGTGTTGCATAATGGTAGCAGAAACCCAGGCTATATGCAGCTGAACTTCTGTTATGGTTTGCTCGCTTCTGTTGGTGAAAAGCCATAAGATTTGTAAAAATATGCATGTCAAGATGTAGAATATAATTATTGATGTTAAATGATCATATTTGTCCTGCATTGCTGTACTGTTTAGTGTTGACCTCTGTGGTTATGAACATTAATTTTAACTGAGCAGTATTTTCTGCTCCTGAATTTGTTTTGTTGGTGCTTCACTCTTGAGTGAGGTAAAAATGTGTTAAAGGCATATATTAGCTATAGTTGTGAAGCTAAGTTGAAGTAAGATTCTGCATTGCAGCAGTTTTTTTAAATGTTTTTAGTATTAGAAGATATTACCTTGGACCTAGCAGATTCTGCTTAAACAAGTTTTCTCTGTGGCAGATGGAGAGTCAGAGCATGCTGGAAGCATCATTGATTGCTGGATCACAGCCATTGCTTGCTGCTGGGAGCTTGGATAATAGCAGATCAGACATCTCTTTCTGTCCAAACTCCCAGAACACACCTGTGGCTGGGGTGCAGCAAAGACCAGCTGGCTGTGTGGTGCCCGAGTCTGATGACAGTGACACAGATTTTGAAGAGGATGAGGCAGTGCAGCCAAGCCAAAGAGTGTGTCGTCTTAAGGATTGCATGATTGATGACCCAGGAGGCCCTGAAGCTGCCAGTGATGAGCTGGATGATGCAATTCAGATGAAGCTCCCTGGGGAGAGGACTCCTGGGCATCTAATGGGCTGCCATCAGGAATTGATGGGGGACGGCTGTCAACCACGTGCTGCAATGGCCCAGGTGGGATTGGACCACGCAGGTGTGGGAAGTGTCGATCCAGAGGCGGAGACACAGTTGTACGTCGGACGATCTGCTAGTGCACTACCCCGACCGTTGCATCAGAAATCCTTAGTGTCGGTGGACTTAGAGACTGAAACCCAGGTGTATGGGTTCACCAAAAACCCCACATCCGAAGCAGTCGATCTTGAGGCCAATACCCAGCCATTCATGAGAACATCAACCTCAGAATTTAAGGATGTAGACCTCGAAGCTGAAACCCAACTCAACACGTCTATCAAAAACTCAGCATCAGGAAGTGTAGACCTTGAAGCTGAAACCTCAACTTTACGCACCATCCAAGAACTCTGCATCAAGGGCTGTAGACCTTGAATCTGAAACGCAGCTGGATGCATCTCCGAAAAACTCCGCATCGGGAAACGTTGATCTTGAAGCTGAAACTGTGTTGTGCACACCATCCAAGGATTCCACATCAGGGGCTGTGGACCTCGAAGCTGAAACGCAGCTGTGCGTATCAATGAAAAACTCCGCATCGGGAAGTGTGGACCATGAAGCTGAAACTCAGCTTTACACACCATCCAAGGACTCTTTATCAGACAGCGTTGATCTGGATGCCGAAACTCAGCCGATCACTGCAGAGGAGAAGCGATCTGGTGAAAATCGTTTGGACACAAGTGATGCCGACTTGGAAGCCGCCACTCAGGTCTGCCGTCCAAGGGTTGGAAGTTGCCCAGACCCTCGTGAAATGAACCTCGATGCTGCCACCCAGATTTATCGGCCAAACGGAAGTGGTCGTATGAACTCGTCTGATGTTGACCCTGAAGCCGCCACGCAGGTGTATCAGCCCGGACTTTGTGGAGGGTGTTGACTCGTCTGACGTGGACCTTGAGGCTGCAACTCAAGTGTACCTTCCTAGAGGTGGCGTGGATCTGGAAGCCGCCACGCAGGTGTATCAACCTGAAGTTTGCAGATCCGCTGGTTCGTGTGACGTGGACCTTGACGCTGCCACTCAGATATACCATCCTGGAGAAGACAGCCGTGCAAACTTGCGCGATGTAGACCTTAAAGCTGCCGCCCGGCTCGAGCGGTCTAGAGCTGGCGGACCTGACGATTCGTGTGACGTGGACCTTGAAGCGGCAACTCAGGTGTATCGTCCTAAGCGCGATGTGTGCGCGGACCCACGTGATGCGGGCACGGAGGCGACTGCCCATTTTCATCCGTCAAAAGGTGGCAGCCCTGCAGACGCCCGCGTCGTGGACCGGGCGGCCACCACCGGAGACGAAGAGCCGGGCGAGCGCCGGCAGCCGGCCGCGTTACCGACCTTCGCCGAGACCGACTCCGACACGGACATCGAGCCGTCGCAGTCACGTCTCGTCTCGGCAGCCGCCCCGGGCCCGGCGCGGCCGGCGGCCTCCGACAGCGGCAGCGACACGGACCTGAGCGGCGCTGGCGCGGCGGCCGCCGGCGCGCGCGTTGTCGCCGAGTCGGGCAGCGAGACGGACCTGGACGAGGACGAGGTGCCGACGCAGGCGGTGGGCGCCGGCCGGCCCTCTGCGGAGAAGCGTCGCCGCTCGGTCGTCGCCAGCGGCCGGGAGCGGCCGGCGGCGCCGCGGCCAACCGGCCGAGGCGCGCCGCTGGGGGCCGACCCCCGCGCCGGCGACTCGGAGGCCGACGATGAGGAGGACCGTGCGGAGAAGCGCAGCGCGACCTGCTCTCGCTCGGCTAGGGGGATGGAGGACTCCGAGGACGAGGACGGCGTCGAGACGCAGAAGAGAGGAAGGGTGTCACCGGTGGATGCGTCGAAAAGCACGATCAACTCGAACGCCGAGAAGCGTGCAGAAACCCCGAGGAGGGCGGCATTGTTCGTCGACTGCTTCCCAGATTCAACTGGCTGGCTCTGACAGCGATGAGGATAACCGGGAAACCCAGAAGAGATGGGACGCGCCATCATCCTCTGGTTCAAACAGACCTGGGAGGACCAAGGGAGGAAGCCCGTCGACCCAGACGATCTCGCAGGGAAAAGTAGACGACTCTGAGGATGATGAGGACCTCCTCGAGACCCAGCGGTACCCCGCTCTCTCGTCTCCTGCAGACGTCTCAAGAGGCACGTTCCCCTCATTTGACGGAAAGGGCCGAGAAATTCAGCCGGGCGTGTCTTCCGTGGCTGCCGCGGAGCTGACCAACAACTCAGACGACGAAGACTTGATCCAGACTCAGGTGGCGACGATCAGACAACCTCGGTCGGGTTTGTCTTCCCTGGCTGCAGCCCAGCCGACTTACAGCTCAGACGACGAGGCCCTGGTCCAGACCCAAGTGGTAGCTGTGAAGCGGTCTCGGTCGGGTCTGTCTTCCCTGGCCGAAAGGGGGGCCGGCCAACAAGGGGCCAGCCTATAGCTCTGAAGACGAGGATCTGATCCAGACTCAGGTGGTGGCGATGAAACAGCCTCTTCTGGGATTGTCGTCGGTGGCTGTGGCGGAGCAGGTCAACAACTCGGACGACGAGGACTTGATCCAGACCCAGGCGGTGACGATAAAGCCGCCTCAGCCGGATCTGGCAGAAGCTGAACCGGCCGACAACTCAGACGACGAAGACCTGGTTCAGACCCAGGCGGTGACGGCGAAGCAGCGTCGGCCGGGCCCGTCTTCCGTGGCCGACGGGGAGCCGGCGAAAACGTCAGACGACGAGAACATGATCGAGACCCAGGTGGTGACGACGAAGTGCGTGGACGGTGCGGCGATGCGGCCGACCGGCGACGTGAGCAGCGCGGAGGGCACAGCGGCCACGCGGCGGACGCCATCGCCACGTTCGCCGCCGGCTGCCGGCTCGCCGGGCCTAGACTCGTCGGCCACAGAGCTGTTCGCAACTCCGCGCCGCCGGCCGAGCGGCAACGGCGAAACGCAGGAGAGCGTCGGCCGCCTGGCGCTGCCCAACACGCAGGAGCTGCTTCAGGGGCTGCGCGCGGCCGAGTCGCCGCCGCCGGACCCGTCAGAGACGGAGACGGAGCCGGACTCGGCGCCGGACTCCGCCTGCGATCCCCGGCCGCGGAGGCGGCTGTACTCGCCGGACTCCCTGTCGGACTCGGACGCGAGGGGGCGGCCAGGGTCCCCGCTAGACTCGGAGCCGAATAGTCCTCCCACGAGCTCGCCGCCAGCGGCTGTCTCCCGTCCCGTCGACCAGCCGCGGGCTGGACGGAGCGGAGGAGCGCCAAGAGAGCAGGACAGGGAGAGCGACGCGGACGCCACCGGCAGCTTCACCGTCGAGGAAGCCGACGATCTTGCCGCTGAAGATGCAGAGACTTCACACAAAGTGAGAGACCATGCTGCCAAGGACCGGTCGGTCGACGGTAGATCGGCTGCGTCCAGTGAAGCTGCTGGAGTCAGCGGTGTGGAAATTTCCCGCACTGAAAATGATGGTGTTCCTGCGCCGGACGCTGGACCTTATCGCGAGCCTGTCATTCGCCGTGACGCTAAAGCACGCGCTAGGGCAACAAGTGAGCGACGTGCTGCGACTTTCGACGAAGATGCTGCGACGGGAGAATCGGCAAACTCCACCGCTGGGACGTCGGGGACTAGCAGCACCGTCGACAATAATGGCCCAGGGAATATCCAAACAGGCACACGCTGTCGCAGAAAGCTAACCTTTGTTCCTACGGATGCTGAGGCGAGCGGCAGCGAATGCACTGCCGTCGCCGCACCGGTGACCGGAGGACGGAGAGGACGGCGAAAACTCGCGGACAGCGTGGCTGGCCGCCAGCCTGCTGTCGTCCTGGCCAGGATCGATGGAAGGAGGTCGGAAGAGAATTTGCGGACCTCCGCCGGCAGCGTTCGACTCGAAGGCGACCTCTCTGATGCTCGGAGGCACAGTGAGCCGGCGGCGGCGGCGGAGAACCCGCGAGAGGCCTCTGCGGAGCGTCGCCGAGGTGGCGGCCGTCGCGGCCGGGGCCGCGGGAGGAAGAGCCAGGCCTCGGGGAGAGTCGCCGCGAACTCTGAGCTCCGCGCGGCGAGCCTCTCGGGCCGGGACGATGCCGAACACGTCGAGGAACGGCAGCGTGCCGCCTCCGGCCGCCGCACGTCCGGGCGCCGGGTGCGCGCGCCCGACAAGTTCTCGCCGAACAAGGCGGCCTGCGGCGCGCAAAAGCGGCGCAAGAGTGCGGCGGCCGACGGAGACGCCGGCGGCGCGGCCGGCCCGAGCTCGAAGCGGCGCCGCCAGTCGCGCGAGGCGGACGGCGAGCCGGCGGCGGCCGCCGGGCCGGGCCGGGATGCGGAGCGTCGGCCGACGTCGGCGCCGCGCCGCGGTCGCGCCGCCCTCAGGTCGGGGCTCGCCGGAGAGGCAGGAGCGGCCGGAGCGGGACAGGTCGCCGCTGGCCGCCGCCGGCGTTGGACGCTCGTCTCCCGGCCCGGCCCGGACCAGGTCCGGCCGGGCCGCTGTTGTTGGGCGCCGTGCCGAAGTCGCTGAGCCGGCGCCGTCGGGTGATGAGCGGTCTGCGCCGGGCGGAGAGCGCGGACGATGACCCTGCCGCCAGGGCCAGTCCCGTGGTGTCCAGAGGCGGACAGGGCCCGGCGGCCGGTCTTCCGGAGCCTGACGCAGGTCGCGCGGCCGCTGCCGGCCCGTCGCGGCCGTCGCGCCGCCGCGTCGCGGCCGAGGTCCGACCCGGCGCCGGCTGCGGCCCCCGGCGGCCCGCCGTCGCCGGCTGGTCCGAGGACTCGGCGCGGCGCGCGAGGTCGCGGTGCGGAGCTGGCCGTCCCGGTTTCCAACCCGGCCGCGGCGTCCACGGCCGACGGCCGGCGGGTCAGGGCGACCTCCCGCGGCGCGCGCGGCCCGGCGGCGCCGGCTCAGCGCGCCACGCCGCGCGCCGCAGAGGACTCGGCCGGAGCCGTGTCGAGTCGCGTCCGCGGAGAGGACGCCTCGCTGCCGCCGCCGCAGCAGCAGTCGGCGTCGGCCCGGCCCGGCCGCGGCCGACGCCGGGCAGCGGCGGCAGCGGCGGCGGCGCGGGTAGCGCCGGTGGAGGCCCCGGCGCCTGCTCCACCGACCCGTGGAAGTGGTCACCAGGACCGGCCGACGTCCACCGACTGAGAGAGGTGAGGACTGGTCTGCTGGGAAGTCATGAGCTGGTCGGAGTTTAAATTGTAACGCTTGGCCCATGATTCGGTCAGTTTTGCTGTTGCTCTGTGGCTGACAGTGAGCTGTGGGCTTATTTAGCATGTCGAGAGCGATACCAGGTCTTTCTCTAGTAATGTGCGTTGCGTCGGTCGGAGGTGATGCAATGTTCTTTTCAGACGTTGCACTTGATTTGGCGGAGGTGGACGAAGATTCCAGCTCGGGGGACTTTGCAGAGCCCTCACTCGTCTCGGCGTCTTCGCAGGCGGTAAGGTCTTCGTCTTCGCTGGCGGTAAACCTCTCTCGAAGAGAATGGCAGATTGGGTCAATCCAGGAAGCTGTACGGTAGTTGATTCCCCAGTTCTTATGTTCGAGACTTTAGCTGGCTTCTGTGCTCTGTCGTGTTCAGAAGTATTCGTGCTGTTTCGGGCGATCTGTACGCCCTGCCTGTCAGGGCCATGAAATCGCAGCTTCGCTACTTCTCTGTGGCCTGTAACATCGGGTAAACTACTCTACATCACATCGGGCCGTGAAGGATGGCTCATGTGACATACTAGGCATTCAGCGTGGCAAGGAACGCCGATGCATAGTTCGCCCAAACGTGATTGATTTTAACCTATTTGTATTCACTAGAACAGTCCGCAAACGTCACGTCTGCGACTCGTGAAACTGCTCTCATCCGCCGCCGCAGCCCTGTGTTGTATTACGTAATGGCCGTGCTTTGTGTGTGCCGACATTGGGTGAGTGTGTCATTTTGTGCCGACAGTCGTTGAGAGTGTCCGTGTTTGACGGCAGTCGGTGAGTGTGCCACTGTATGCCGTCAGTCGTTGAGAGTGTCCGTCTTTGACGACAGTCAGTCTGTGACAGTCGACACAGTCAGTCTCCGTCTGTGTCGACAGTCTGTGAGGGTGTCGGTGTTTGACGACAGTCAGTGAGAGTGTCTCCGTCCGTGCCGACAGTCGTTGCGATCGACGGCCAGGAGCGTGCTGGGCGTGGCCGGTCGGCTGCGCCCGCGGGTCCTCTTCACCGGCTTCTCGGACCCGGCCGACGAGCGGGCCGTGGCCGCGCTGGGTGAGTCTCCGGCCGCCGCCGCAGGTGGCCCCGCCCGGCAGCCGCTCGCGGCGTCGCGTGGTGACGGGAGCTGCTGCTGCTGCTGTCCAGTGGCGCCCGTCTGTTCCGGGTTTTCGCGGGAAGTTTCGGTGTTCGCGGTGGAGGGGGCTTGGCTCGCCTGTTTGGGTTTTGGCGGCCGTTGTGTCGGTCGGGACACGTGCGGAGCTGCAGCGGGTGTGCAGACGATCTGTTGGCTGGCTGTAACAGATTGTTGTGGCGAATGTTTCGTGGTATCTGGTGTCGGTTATCCGGACGGCGTATCGGGATATACCAGGTCAGGTTTGTTTGTGGGAGCATCAAACAATGCATGCAGAAAAATATGAATCTTTGTGCAAGCTTACTCTCAACTTAACACACTTTTTCCTCCCGGTGCTCATTGCATAGCAGCCTCCCAAACTTTGATCCGTTTTTCTTGAATTGCGGTGACCTTTAGTTCTAAACCTGTCTCATGTTTCACATGCATCCACCTGGCCCTCCTCCGTCGGATAGATATGACGACTCTGTTTCCTTTTGTGTTCGACAGGTGGAACCATGGTGGAGCATCCCGACGAGTGCACGGTTCTTGTCACGACCGGAGTCAAGCGGACAATCAAGTTCATGGCCTGTTTCGCGCGAGGAATTCCCATCGTTTCGCCTGCTTGGCTGGCAAAGTCCAGACAGGCCAAGTTCTTTCTGGGTTTGTTGCAGTGCAGGACCCTTGTTTCTTCCATGCGTTTGCGTCTCGTTTGTTGTTGTCGTTGTTGCGTTGTGTTGTTTTCGTCCCTAATTTTTTTACGGACCAAAGAGCGTCCAAAGAACGGCCGAAGTTCTTTGTTGGCAAGTCAGGCCCCGTGTGTCTCGGTTTCGAAGGATCGCGCTTTCACTGGTCATCCAGACCCATGTTCGCAGGCACACCAACGCTGTTTGGACTAAGTAACGCCCGACACGGCGTGCCGCTGTCACAGCCGCGCGGGCCGCCCGCTGACGTCAGACGTAACGTCACACTTCGAGCGCGTGCGTCCCGCCGAGCCGACGGTGACGGCGCCTGCCTCTTCGCAGACCCGTGGGACTTCCTGGTGCGGGACCGGCCGGCGGAACAGAAGTTTGGCTTCCGTCTTCACCTGAACCTGCGCAAGGCGGGCCGAAGCGCACACCCTCTGCTCGTCGGCTGGTCCGTGTACGTCACACCGGGCGTGGTACCTCCGCCCGACCAGCTCAGAGGTGAGCGGCCTGCGCTCATCATGGGCTGATGGCAGCTGGCTACGTCAGACTGTGGCGCCGTGAGGTGTGTGTTAAATAGGCGTGTGCATTCAAGGTGACGGAACGCTGCGTTTTGTACAATTGGTCCTAGGCTTGGATGTTCGACCTCACTGTTTTAAGACGAAAACTTCTTGGGTCTTCTCAGCGGGCAACATGAAAACGCCTTTTGCCCTAGACTGGTCATTACCGACACCGTACCATCTCCGTCCCACCGTGGCTGCGGAGTGAACATGGAGCGATCCGCACTGACCGTGCCCTGACCCTGCCTGAGTGACTGTGGAGTGCCCCAGGTGCAGTCGGTACTGACACCGTACGCTGTTGCCGTTGCGGTTTTTGTAGACACCCTGCCCCGTCCCCCCTGCATTGGTACTGGAGTGTTGCACTGACGCGGTGTCCCGTCTCTTTGCCGCAGTGATAGTGGAGTGTTGCGGTTTTCCTTCCCCTCCTGCCGTAATGGTGGAGTTTTGTAATGACATCTTGTCCCGTCCCGCCTGCCGTGGTAGTGGAGTTTTATAGTGACACCCTGTCCCGTGCCTCCTGCCGTGGTAGTGGGGTGTTGTACTGACATGGTGCTCCGTCCCTCCTGCCGTGGTAGTGGGTTGTTGTACTAACGCGGTGTCTCGTCCCTCTGCCGCAGTGATAGTGCAGTGTTGCACTGACACCCTGCCCCGTCCCTCCTGCCGTGGTGGTGGAGTGTTGTACTGACGTGATGTTCCGTCCCTCCTGCCTTGATAGTGGGGTGTTGTACTGACGTGGTGTTCCGTCCCTCCTGCGGTAGTAGTGTGGTGTTGTACTGACGTGGTGTTCCGTCCCTCCTGCCGTGGTGGTGGAGTGTTGTACTGACGCGGTGCCCCGTCCCTTTGCAGCAATGATAGTGGAGTGTTGCGCTGTTCCGTCCCTCCTGCCGTGGTAGTGGAGTGTTGTACTGACGCGGCGTCCCGTCCCTCTGCCGCAGTGATAGTGCAGTGCGCGGGCGGCGTGTTCCTGGAGCGGCCGCCCCGCAGCGCGGCCGACCGCCTGCTGGTGGTCTCGTGTCTGGAGGACGCCGCCCACTGGCCGGCCGCGCACCGACTCCAGGTCCCCATCGTGTCCGCCGAGCTGCTGATGACCGGCATACTCCGTCAGCAGCTGGACGTCAACGCCCACCGGCTCAACGTGTGACCGCGCCGAACGCCACCGGGCAAGACAAGGCCTGGGACCTGGGACTGATCTAGAGGGGACCAGGTCAGACCACTCGACCACCGGGACCGACCCGTGCCACTGCAGACCACTCCAGGCCAGGTGGAACCGATTCGGACCACTCTGGAACCAGGTGTGACAGAATGGGTTCACTCTGGACGCGACCATTCCGAGCCACGTGGGACCGGCCCGGACAGAACGGCTATTTGGTCTGGCTGGAGTACCTTCGCTCGTGGTTAAACCGAAAACGGGTTGACTTGGGTTCAACTGCTGTGTATGAAGCGAAACGTGTAGAAGATAATGTCAGCTGTTTTATGTGAAATGAAACATATGTGAAAAGACTATAAATTCATTAGGCTGCTTGCATTCCTTTCTTAAATGTGTGGTATCCTCGCATTACGTTACACGCATGGTTTTTCCACATTGTCTCTGAACGCTGCTTGCATTCCTTTCTTAAATCTGTGGTAGCCTCGCATTGCGTTACACGCATAGTTTTTCGACATTGTCTCTGAACGCGGCGTCATCTGAGACTGCAGTGCGTGGATCACTGTGTATTCGATCTTGAATGCGGTTGCAAATTGACTTTTTACACAGCAGTTTAGTGGGTATTTTTCGAGCTTTGCCGTGAAAATGTCTGTAGGAAGATGTCTGTATGTGAAAAGGATTTTTAGCGTTGAGCGTTGCACAGACGCCGCTGTCTTTTAGATCTACTGTTGCCGAGTGCCAAATGTTTGTGTAGAATCGATGTGGAATAAAGATTCGTGAATTGTTGCATCGTGTTTTCTTCCATTTCCCGGGAGGAGGCAGGATCCTACTGTTTTTTTTTATATTTATTTATAAATTTAGTTGAGCCGTACATGAGCCTTAATTTTTTCTTGTCACTGATCCCAGATGCTCTGCGAGCAGTGCGAATGTAACGTGAAAAGACGCCAGATCTACCGGGATGTCAGGCGGCACAGCGAAAGAATGCCGACGCATACAAAGCCTTGACGTCATGATGAATCAGACAACACGAGTGGCGTGTGTGAAACTAGGTTTATCTGGGCTTTATTTACTAGCATATCAACGTAACATTCGATATTCCGAAAACTGAACTTGCCAGCACAGCGTCCAATGAGAAATGGCGTCTTTTCAGAAACGAGCTGGGAAGATGGAAGTTACGCCGATATCCTGCAGTTAATTTTCATTTCGTTCGGGAAACCAGACCATGTTGTCGACATACACGCTACCAGATGTCTCTGATCGTCTCTGATCGTCTCTGATCTCTGATTGGCGTGCATCCCAACCAACTTCATTTAGCTGTTCGTTTGATTCACAAGGCTCGTCCATTACAGCTGATCACCGCTTCTCCGAGGATGCCGTGTTTTTCAACATCAGCTAACAGTGCCTTCAAGGGCCAGTCGCGCTGTGTTGTCCTCAGCCGCAGGTTCAGATGTCCTTTTACCGACAGGTCTTCCTCAGTGGCTGCCTTGACGCGCCACCTGGTCAGCTCCAGACTAAGTTTCTCGAACTCTCCGCTGCTCCACTGTCGATCAGCATCCTGAGTGGGACTCCTTCGACAGTCTCATTGACAAACAGTCAGTCCTTGATTTCGTTACCGTTAATGACCACCAGGTTTCCTCGCGCTTCTTTGGCACTCTTTGGCGGGTGCTCAGCTCCGCCCGAATTCCGGCCTGCTTCCGGTCTCCCCACTGATCCGACCGGATGCCTCGCTTTGCTCGCTCGAGCTTCCGACAGCGGCGCTTCATTTAACCCCCGCTGCAGCAGCACCAACACTCGCCGGCGAATGATGGCTGAAAACGCAGGAGCGTTGATTTGTCGCCCTTGACGCCTCAGGAGCGGAACGACGTCGACCAGCTTCTTCCCCAGTGTTCCCACTTCGGCTCAGACGTGGCCCCGCTGAGGCGTTTCAGTCTGGCCGTTTTGTCGGGTGACGCTTCTCGGCATGATGGTCCAGTCTTTGGCCCGACATCGCAGTTTGCCGCTCCAGTTTCTCGACTTACTGACTCGACATCGTGGCGTCTTGGTCCCGCTTCTTTACCAGTAACGAAGCCAGGAGGGGAGCAGAGGGGCAAAATTACCCCTCCCCTAGTGGTCAGGGGTTTCCAGAAATCCGTCATTATCGCCGGACAAGGTGTTTAAAACGCAAGAATGTTTCAACAATGGAAAATAATGTCTTTTAATTTCAAAATCTCCGGGTGCGTTATTCAGTAGGTTCAGTTATCCCATGTTTGAAAAAAAAAATGGCAAGAATAGCATTTATTACGTCTTATTATTTTAGCCTTGACCTTCCTTATCAAAATCCTGGTTACGCTTTTGTTCTTGACCAGCCGATCCAGTTTCTGGTTAGCTATTCGGGCCTTCGGATGCAGCTTTACAGCTTGCAGGTCCTGTATTATAAAAATGTACTCTTTTCTACAACAGACTGATACAGATTGGGTGGTCCAGCCGCTGGGCCCACCCGCTGGTCCCACATTGCAGCTTGCTGGTCCAGCTTTAGAGCTTTCTGGGCCAGCTTTAGGGTTTGTTGGTCCTGCTTCTTGGCTGACTGGTCCAGTTGCTTGTGCACCAGTGTGGTTTTCTGGTCTAGGTGTAGTCTAGCCTTTTCTCGGGCCCTTTAATCTTCATCGCAGGAAATGCTTTAAAACGCAATCTGCGTCTGAGTACGAAGAAGTAAAAGGCAGGTCTGCTGTTCTTATATATGCCGATAATAATAAAAGATATTCGTCTATACTATACATGCGGAAAACAATAAAATATATTCGTCCACCACACAGCAACATGCTCTGTCGTCCGCTGACCACGCAATAAGCGTTTTTTTTTAAATCTAGTCTCCTGCAATGCGTACAAGCGCCACCGACCGTTCGCCGCACGCGACTGGAAACGACTCCAGACTGTGATGAACATCTCGTGCGATGGACACGACCTCGTGTAGTGAGTTGAGTAGTTGTGAACTGGAATAATA
Organism: Capitulum mitella; assembly: GCA_030062745.1. Classification (NCBI taxonomy): domain Eukaryota; kingdom Metazoa; phylum Arthropoda; class Thecostraca; order Pollicipedomorpha; family Pollicipedidae; genus Capitulum; species Capitulum mitella. The sequence continues at coordinate 8,184,135 of CP099849.1, read as the reverse complement.
GATGGCGTTCTTTCGCTCTTAGTTTAAAATTTTATGTATTTTCAGCTCGTTTGATATTTTGCCTTTCTTTTATCTACGTCTATATAAGTTGCCATAAACTGCCCCACAAATACATTGAAAGACATGTTGTCCAAAGTGGCCAGGTATGTGTCAGTTTCCAGTTTGTCCAAACGCCAAAACTAGGGTACCAACCATGAAAGCTAAAGGAACCAAGACCAAAAGAAGCCTTCGGCTATAGATACTAACACTGGATACTAAAATGATTAACTAAGGAAACTAGTGTTGCGAACCAAGGAAAGCTAACTCAACCAACCGGGGCTGCTAACGGAACTAACCGAGTTAGCAAAAGCAACTAACTAATAACATTAAAGCAAACCCTGAAGGGTACTAAGGTAACTAGTCCCAGGCACTATGGCAACTAGCCAAAGGGTAGTTAACCAAGGCAACCAATAAAACTAACAAGAGGAACTAACGCCGTGATTAATGTAACTAACGTAACCAACGTATTAACTGACGTAACTAATGTAATCAGCGCAACGTCCGTGTCCAGACTGCGTTTATAATAATGGCATGCGAATAATAATAACATACATTATGAAAACAATGCCAGAAGCTCCTCGGCCAAAGGCCGTCCTCGGGATATATTTGTTTTTTAATCAGAATCGCAATGGTGAAAGTACATTCCGGAGCGTGCGGATTTATGTGAAGAGCTTTTCAGGAGAAGTCGGAATAAAAGTAGATAGATGTGAAATGTCAGTGCTGGATGCTCAGACCGTTTGGATGACACGAGCCAGGAATGTGGGCCAAGACTGCTCGTACTAAGGGCGGCGTGTGCTTGTTTGCGGGGCGAGGTCGTGTAAGCCGGTGACCGTGAAGCGTCTCCAGAAAATTTGACTGGTGTGGAAGCAGATGTTCGTGCGCACTGGCATAGGTTTATATCTAGAATGGGCGATACCATTTTTATGGTCGTACATTTTTGTTTAAAGGCAACGTGGCTCGCCAACATTTTGCTTCTGACATAATTTGCGTTGCAGGGCGCAGGCAAAGACTTTGGAGCTGGTGTAGACAGCAGCACCTCCAACTGGGATTAAACAAGCGCACTGGAAGGGAGGTCTTTTTGTGTCCCCCTCCCCCGTAACTCTTATAAATCTCGAGAAGGGATCGGAGCTGGTTAATGCTACTTCGTGACATTTATGGCAATTAAATAGCTCGTCAACTGACACAGAAAAATAAAAAATCGGCAGAAATTTTTCAAGTTTCAAGCATTTGAAGTCAGCCAACATAACGAAAACGACGGTTGTCGCTGACAAATGGAAACGCTGTGAAAGAACTAGCGTTCTACCCAAGATTACCGTTTGAACACAATCAGGCGACATCAATCGCGCCTATGTGATGGATGTACCAAGATCAAAGCCAGGGTCAATAAAGGGCAAGGTCATCAAAGGTCAGAGTCAAAAAGCCTGTGACTTGATCCAGATTTGCTTTTCAACATGTCGATTTGTATGAAATGTGCATTCAGACACTCCAATAAAAACACGTTTGCGCACACTGATACGCTTACGTATACCACGGCCAGTCAAGGTCAAGGTCATCAAAGGCCAAGGATAACTATTTTGTGACCTGTCTAGATTTGCTTTGCAATGTGTCGATTTGTATGAAACATGCATTCAAAGACCCTACTAAAAACACGTTTAGCACATTGATACTTGTATATACATATATAGATATACATACATGCATAAATATAGGCGCTAAAAATGATCAAATGTACCAATGTTGGCTACGTACGCTGGAAAATGCGCTAAAAGATGCGTGTGGCGCCCTCATTTACACTCAAGCTATTCCCGTGTTGCTCGAAATCTGATCGGCAAAAGATGAAAAATGACACCATAGATCAATGACCTGACATGACCTCGGTCCGAAATCCTCAGCCAAGATGTCCGATAAATGGAAGTTGTCGTATTCCATGTTTTAACGCTCAAACAAACACTCTTTTCCCCTTTCGTTCGAAAAGTTGTACGGAATGGTCTGCACGGGGAGAGAAACTGTTCTAAGTTGACCTTTTCGACTCCATTTGACCTTAAAGGTATTGACCTAAGGTCATGAAAATTGCACACAACGTAAACCGCCTGTGAACGTAAGGCCTCACCCTGTCCAAAAAAAAAATCATGTCTCTAGCTCTTTCTGTTTCCGAGGTCTGAGATCTTCCAGTGAGCGTTAGCGCGAAACCCCCTTCCACTGCGAGGGCTAAACAGCAAAAGCAGAGTAGCAGATGAAGCTGTGCATGTTGGTGTAAAGGTAGATCGCTGCCGAAGTTTGAAATGCTTGAAAACTATCGTGACAGCTGTCATGGCCGTGAGACTGGAACATTCTTAACACAGTCGAAACTATGCAAATCAATCAAAGCAGCTAAAGATACCAGCAAACTCAACTTGCACACTCACTAGTACAACCAACAACTGACAGTTCTAATACCTGAGCCAAACCAGCTCACTATGGCCAGATCCATGGCAACACTAGGGCCAAGGTGGGTAAGTTGGTAACATTGCTGGGTTACTTTAGTTGGTCGGGCTTAGTAACCAAAGAACGTACCAACTGCACCACTTCAGCATTAGTTGCCTGTGATGGTTGGCCTAGTTTTTCATAGCAACATGCTGGTAGGGAACTGATGCAATAACAAAAGCATATGTACCACATTAGTTAAATGAACTAATGCTGATAGAGTTAATCAGAGTTTTTAGTTTTTTGTTAGCACTTTCTTTAGCATTCGCCATCGCTAGTCAAAATATCTTCCAGTGTAATGGATGGAAGCTGTCTTCATCTGTCTGCGATATTTCATTGCCGTAACGTTTCACTGTTCTTAAATTTTGGCGGACTTTGGAACTTTGCTAGAAATCGGGAATTATGTATGTGCATATATTCATCCGTTACGCGTGACTTTTTTGCAAGGGTTAGGAAAACACAAGCGTGATCGTTCTATCCTGTGACCGCATCGCGCATTTTCACTCCACATTTTGTGGTTTGTTTTTTTCGCTCCGATTTTTCTCATTTATTTTGTTGCCTTTTCAAGTTTCCATCCGTTTGCTGTTTGGACAGGCAGTTACTTTCGTTTTCGTTTTCCTTTACTCCACTCTTCGGTCCTCTTTTTCGCGCTTCTTCTCTCCCTCACGATGGGGAAAAGGGGAAAACGAAAAAAGCATTCGAACACTGACCCGGACATGATTTCGATTGTGAACTTGGATACCGCCTCGCACAATACCTTGATTGCAACCACCGATGCCAACCCATGCTGCGACACTGTACCGCTCGAAGATGCCATTGCCCAACTTCGCTCCTCGCCAACGCACGGTACAGAAGCATCTGATCTCTCACAGACCGTTACGGCCATCACTATACACGCTGCTGCCTCTCGCATGTCATCTGATCACGCTCCTACTCGCGACATGGATACTACGCCGAACACGCCCGCTGCTGAACTCTCGCCCGACCTCCGTCTCTGCTCCCACTACTGACCGCCGCGTACGAACCCGATCAGCGATAGCTCGACACCCTCTGACGCTGACATGGATCCGCTCGGATCATACGTTACTATTCAGCCAAAATCAACAGACGTCTCCTTCCGAAAATCAGTGTGTTCTGTCCCGCAAAACAGGTGGCAGCTATCTGCGGATCCTTGGCAGCCAACTTGAAAACTGAAGCACCGGCAAACGGCTCTCTCATTATCAAAACCTCGGACAGGACGCAAACAAAAGCATCCAAAAAAATCATCAACATTCTGTGGCCAAAACGTCACTGTGAAACTTTATGCCTCCCGGAACACCAGTCAAGGCACTGTATTCGCCCCTGAGTTGAGGTTTATGCCAGAGGCTGAAAGCCAAGAAGAGCTGCAACCACAGCGTGTGGTACACGTCTGACCACATTCAAAGACGGCCAGCGACGTGACACCAACCTCTTAGTGCTGACGTTCAACATCCAGAAACTCCCCGCTACTTTCGTCGCTGAATACCTCCGCTACGATGTGTGCGTCTTTATCCCCAACCCTCTGAGGTGTTTTAAATGCCAACGGTTCGACCACGGCTCCAGAAACTGCCGGCAAGAAGCCAGATGCTCCAAGTGCAGGAAGGCTCCGCACGAGGGGACCATTTGCACCTCGTCTCAAAAGTTCCTCAGCTGTGGGAGCACTGACCACACCACCAGCTCCGCTCAGTGGCCCACAATCTGGAAAAGAGAAAAGGAAATCTGCGAGGTAAAAGCAAAAACGGGAGTGTCCTTCCCGAGGAACGAAAAACTGTCCTGGCGAACAAAACATCACCTGGCAAAGCTTTTGCTCAGGCAGCCAAAACAAAAACAACGCCAGTCAGCACACAGACTGATAACCTTCCTGAACTGGCTACACTCACACTCAATTTCGACCTCCGCAACAGCAGCAACCCAGGCACAAACACAAACCCAGACGGCGGCTCCGTCACAGGGCTTCTGACCCGATGGCCCGACGGCCCGTCACCCGCCCGAGGGCGGGATCAGCTGGCCGGCCTCCGGCCGACCGGTCACCTTCCCCCCGGGAAGGACAATCCACACGGGCGGACACAGCCGGCCCCAGCCGGGGCGACCGCCCGGCACCGGCCCGGGTACAGGATGGCCGAAGGCCGAGCAGTCCCGGCGAGCGTACCCCCGGACCAGACCCGATCAGTCAGTGATCGGGGCTTGGGCGCGCTCCGACGACCGACCATCAGCACCAACAGGTGCTGGTGGCGGCCGTTCTTAAACACACAGTTCATGTCTCTTTTACGTTAGTCGAATTGTCGAGGACTTTTATCAAAGTGGGCTGAAGATCAAACCTTTTTTTATTATCTTCAGCATCTGCCATCATCGCCATGCAAGAAAGGTGGTTTCACCTACTCGACAATGACAATTTGTCACTTTTCAGTTATGATTTACATCGTTTTGACGTTTTAGATGGACTGAGACGCCACGGTGGAGTGACGCTGTACATTTCAAATGATTTTTTCCATTCACCTAACATAATTAACTGCGACATGCAAGCTGTAGCTTGCACAGTACGACTAAATGGAAGGAACATTGATGTATGCAGTGTATACTTATCTCCCGACGGCGATGACAGAAAACTTTCAAATGATCTCGGTCAACTAGTAGCGCATTTCACAAATCCTTACATTATCATGGGAGATTTTAACGCTCACCATCCGGATTGGAATAGCATCACTAGACCCGCTGACAACGGGGTAGTATCAGAGAAGATTTTATTTATATGAAAAGCCTTTTACAAAACAATGGTGCTGATACTTCTCCTCGTGCCGTAAAACGGAATCTGCCATTGACCTAACGCTGTGTTCGCCAACGTTAGGAACATGGTTTGAATGGTCAGTAGACAGTGATGTATATGACAGTGATCATTATCCCATTAAAATACACCCAAATTTTTCGACCACCAACGGTACTTTGCCACGAGGTTTACCAAGGTGGAATTTAAAAGACCGAACTGGGACGTTTTTACCCAGTTGTGCTATCCAGAACCACTTGAGTTCGACTCCTCGGATGAAGGTATCGATTTTATCGCCGAGCGCATTTCACAAGCGGCATCTTCGACAGTTCCTCCCATATCATCGTCATCTAAATGTCAAGTGCCATATCTCCCACGCAGTGACGCGAAGAACGCGAGCTTTTCGCGCCTTTCTTAGACACGGAGACGAGTCACACCGCACTGAACGCGATTGCGAGCGTGCTAGAACTCGTCTAACCTGCGCAGTGGAAGGCGGTTTCGCGCTAAAGCGCACTGGAAGGGAGGGTCGAAAAATGTTCCCTCCGATATCGGCAACGGAAGGAGCTAGAGACATGAAATTTTGTGGGCAGGGTGAGTCTATGACCACTTACATCGTGTGCAATTTTCATGACCCTAGGTCAATATCTTTAGAGTCAAATGGGGTCGAAAAGGTCAACTTTTGACGCTTGCTGGGCCCGTACAGGCCGTTCCGTACAGTTTTTCCAACGAACAGGAAAAAGGTGTTTGTTTGGCCGTTAAAACGTGGAATACAATTCCCATTCGTCTAACGCCTTGTCGGAGGATTCCGGGTCAAAGTTATGTCAGGTCACTGATCTATGACGCCATTTTTTTCATGTTTTGCATATCAGATTTCGAGCAACACGGGACAGCTTGTGTGTAAATAAGGGTGCAACACGTATCTTTTGGGTCATTTTCAGTCTCAAGCTTTTATATTTGTGCACATATGTATATGTATACGTGTATGTACATGCATCAATGTGCCAAACGTGATTTTAATAGGGTTTTTGAATTCGTATTTCACACAAATCGACATATTGCAAAGCAAATCTGGACCAGGTAGCAAAATAGTTACCCTTGGCTTTCGATGACCTTGAGCTAAAATGACCCTGGTGTACATGTAAGTGTATCACGTGTTTTTATTAGGGTCTTTGAATGCATATTTCACACAAACTGGCATGTCGCAAAACAAATCTGGGCCTGGTCACAAGATTTTTGACCATGACCTTTGATGACCTTGACCTTGACTGATCCTGGTATATGTAAGAGTATCAGTGTGCGCACACGTGTTTTTATTAAGGCCTTTGAATGCATATTTCATATAAACCGACATGTTGCAAAGCAAATCTAGATCAAGTCACAAGCTGTTTAACCTTGACCTTTGATGACCTTCACCTTTATTGACCTTGGCTTTTGTCTTGTTATATCCATCACTTATGCCCGAATGACGTCGCGTGATTGTACTCAAAAGGTAATCTTGGATAGAACGCTGGTTCTTTCACAAAGTTCCCGTTTGTCAACGACAACCGTCGTTTTCGTTATGTTTGCATCACTTCAAATGCTTGAAACTGGACAAATTTCCGGCCGATTTCCGGTTTTTCTGCGTCAATCGACGGGTGATTCAATTGTCGTAAATGATACAAAGCAGCAACAACCAGCTCCGATCTGTTCTCGAGATATTCAAGAAAAACAGGTGGGGGGCGCACAAAGACCCTTTCCAGTGCGCGCGTTGGTCATTCGCACCGCAAAAAGGGACTCATGACATTCTTTCATCTCGCATTTCACACGGAAAACTCCATTAGGACAAATCTGGAAGATAGACCGAACACTCCCAGGGAAACGGACGTCTTTTTCTTTCCGGCTTTAGGATTCAACGGCACTGTTGCATCTGAACCTTCGATGGCCATAAACGCAGTAGGTCAAAGTATAGCCCACTGTACTTCCTCCGAGAACTACGGCCACGAGTTCTGCAAATTTGCACGGTACTCATTTATTGTACCACATGACGCCTTTTTATCGGATAACTAGGAAATTTACAACATGCCCTTCTCTTTTTCAGAACTAAAAGACGCCATATCACGTACTGGAAACACGTCAGTTGGTCCCGGCAAATTACATTATGCTTTCTTCAGGCACTTACCCGACACTATGCTCCAACTCTTCGTACAATCATTCAACGGTATTTGGACATCATATACATTCCCAGACTCATGGAAAACATCCACCGTATTCCACTGTCAAAACCTGGAAAAGATATGAGCAATCCTGACATTATGGACCCAGTGCTCTTACTAGTTGCCTGGGAAAGGTTTACGAGCAATGGTAGTGAAGAGGTTGATCTGGTTCTTAGAAAAGGAACAAGTCTTATCAAAGTTTCAGTGTAGCCTTCGGGAAAACCACAGTGCCATAGATAACGTGATACGCTTATAAACGGACATTCGCAAAGGATTTAAAAACAAGCAACACACAACTGCACTTTTTCGTGACATACGTCGTGCTTACAACATGGTTTATAAACCCGCTTGGATCGAAAAGATACACCGTATAGGCGTAAAAGGACACATGGCAAGAACTTGGTGAGAATTTTATCGGAAACAATACTTTAAGAGTTCGTTGCCGCGCCAATCATTCCGCCAATTGTTACCTTAGAGAATGGTTTTCCTCAGGGCCGTTACCTTTCACCAGTACTTTTTAACATCATGGTCAGCGATATCTTTAACCCTTTTCCCGGAAGGCTACACGGTATGGCCGATTTCCGACAGGGGGGCAGATTCGTCCCCCTCCCCGAGATCTCGGGAACTACACATCCGATTTGATCGCAACAAACGGCAGTCGATTTGCCACGACGTAAACTACACTTTAAAAAGGAGGTTTCCAAAATTTTGAAAGGGGTGGATACAGGGGAAAAAAGATATCAAAACGGGGTACTTTTGGACTTCTTATAATTCCGTTGTTTATGGCCCGATTTCGATGAAATTGGCATGAATCGGGAGACTATGGATAGGACCTTTACGATTCGTACACACATTTCAAATTTTGACAAAATTCATAGGCGTTCCAAAGGTTTCAAAAATAGCAGGTCCATTTTTTCAAAAACTAAATGAGAAAAAAAGGCAAAAGCGCTTTTCTGCCTTCTACTAGTCATGTTATGCTAAAAAAGCACAAATCGCATTACAATGTTTGTATAATGTTAGCATAGGCGGTGTCAGGGACATGAAAAAGGGGGAACTGTCATGGTCACATGCTCTTCAGGCTAACTTGTGACCTTTGACTTTAAATGACTTCCAGTGACCTTGGAGTCGCTTGGAATGATCTCGTGTGCATTTGATATTGTTGGTAAACGTTTTCAGTCATTTGAATTCACTCTATGTCAAAAATTCCTTGTTACGACTGTTGTGATATAGGGTTCGAGCACTAACATTTTAGGTCATAGCTCCGTGACCCGACCTGAAATCAAGCTGAAACTTAACACAAGTAGAGGCAGTCTTCTACGTCATATGTATTCCGGGTTTGGCATTTGAGAAAAAGTAACGAAATTTTTACTATAAAACCATATTCTGACTTTTGACCTTCACCTGGCCTTGTAAAGTGGCCTCAAGCAAACAAAATTGTATGTGCACGTTGTCCAGCCATTTAGCTATACATCCATGTAAAATTTTAAGTACTATGCTAAAGACGCTAGTTTTGACAGTCATTTTCCTTTTAACAGGGCCAAAAATGGCTTGAGGTGCCTGCCAAAAACGCTGCCTGGTTCCGCCCCTTAGCAAAAAAGAATTTCGAAATTTTGTCTCAGTGCGTACAAAGAATAGCTAGGAAAGGTGAGGAAGTTTTGTGAAGCTGCATCAAAAACCCTGGAATTGGCAAGCAAAAAACCCGAGGGGGCCAATTCAGCCCTCTGCCGGAGATAGGGTTAACCCTATTCCAGGGGCTAGACGGTATGGCCGATTCCCGACAGGGGGCGGATTCGGTCCCCCCCCCCCGAGATCTCGAGAACTGCTCGTCTGATTTCATTGCAACAAACGGCAATCGATTCGCGACGAAGTAAAGTACATTTTTTTATAAATAAAAGCTATCGAAATTTTGCGAGAGGTGGATACACGGGGCAAAAAAGTCAAAATGGGGATATTTTTGGACTTCTTATAAGTCAGTTGTTTATGGACCAATTTTGATGGAATTGGCATGAATCGCGAGATTGTGGATGAAAATTTCACCATTGATCCAAACATTTGAAATTCTGAAAAAGTCACAGGCGTTCATAGGATTTTTAAAATAGAAGGACCAGTTTTTCAAAAACTGATGTAGCAAAAAAGTTAAAAACACTTTTTTAGATTCTACTAGTCATGCTATGCTGAAGAAGTGCAAATCGTATCACAGTGTTTGTATAATATTAGCATAGACGGTGTCAGAAACATGAAAAAGGGGGACTGTCATGGTCCCATCTTCAGATTAACTGACGACCTTTGATCTTAAATGACCTCCAGTGATCTTAGAGTCGGTTGGAATGGTCTCGTGTGCATTTAGAATTATCTGAAAACGTTTCCAGTCATTTGAATTTACTCTATTTCTGAAATTCCATTTTACCGCTGTTGTGATATAGGGTAAGCGCACTGATATTTCAGGTCATGGCTCCGTGACCCGACCAGACATCGAGCTGAAAGCTGGTACACAAGTAGAGAGCACCCTTTTTTGTAATATGTATTCTGGGTTTGGCATTTAAAAAAATAGCGCCAAAATGTCTGCTATGAAATCAAATTTTGTCTTTTGACGTTGACCTGACCTTCTGAAAATATCTCAGATAGCCAAAACTGTATTTGTATGTTGCCCAACTATCTGACTATCGATCCATATCAATTTCAGGTTCTTTCTTAAAAACGCTACTTTTGGCAGTCATTTTCCTTTTACCCTCGACAAGGCCAAAAATGGCTTGAGGTGCTTGTCAAAAACGTTGCCTGGCTCCACTCTTGAACAAAATAGAATTACGAAATTTTGTCACAGTACGTAGAAAAGTGAAAAATTGGGAAAAGTGACGAATCTGCGTCGAAAACCCTGGAATTGGCAAGCAAAAAACCTGATGGAGGCGGATTTAGTCCCCTGGCGGGAATATGGTTAGCCAAGTGCAATAAAACATATCACATTCCATATATGCAGATGATACTGCCCTCTGGTGCATATACGGTGACATGCACGTGTGCCTGACCATGATCCAGGGAGCTCTGCAGCAAGCTGAAATTTGGTCCAAAAACAACGGCTTATTTTCCTCACCTCAAAAATTAGCAGTCATGACCTTTTCCAAGCACAAAAGACGTATAGATTATGGACATGGACTGTAGTTGGATGGCCACACTATCGCATTGGTTAGATCTTTTAAACTTTTAGGCGTCGTACTCGATCCATTGCTCTCGATGCGGCGACATCTCGAATACGTACAAATGAAATGCAGGAAAAGACTCAACCTTTTCAAATGCATTGCGAACACCGTTTTGGCGCCAACCACAGTACACTTTTACATCTATAGAAAGTTTTTGTATTACCTATAATCGATTTCGGATGCATAGTATATGCACGAGCCAGCAAAGCCACACTTAACAAATTCGACACAGTACAAAACAATTGCATGCGACTGGCCGTAGGAGCAATGAAAACATCACCTACCATTGCCCTGCAAGTGGTCACTACGATACGACCATTACATGTACGCAGAGCTGAGCTCACTTTGAGATATTGCTGCAAGATAAATTTTGTCAATTATCCCGGAAATATCTGTTTTCAAGTACTACCCAGCATATAACACAACTACGTCGGATCAATGAGGAGGCAAACTGGTTTTCCTAGAGCATCACGCATCAAACTTTTGTCTCAAACCATTCATTTTAACAAACCGCACATACCCCGCTTACCGGCCGTGACCATGGCACCATGACAGCCAGCTGAAAGGGAAGTTCTTAAGTTTGTGCAGGGAAACAAAGATCTACATACGCAACAAGAAATACAACAACGCTTTAAGAGCTTTCAGACCAAACATCGGTATTATTATTTCGTTTTTATTGATGGATCCAAAGAGGTGATCACACGGCAAACGCAGTGATACGTGGAGAGTGTACCATGCAAAGAAGATCATGAGACAACACTTCCATTTTTATAGCCGAGCTACACGCCATTCTTTCAGCACTGAATTTTATCAAGGTTAGCGAGGGCATTTAGCGTTAGTTAGCGTTAGCGTTAGCGGGAAGGCAGTCACCCGCGGAGGCTCACTCTCCGCTGTGCAGTCTATCATCTGTTATCCATCATCCTTTTTAAACATTCATATAGTACAGCTTCACTAGACGCTGACAGAGGCTGGGGTAACGGTTTTTATGGATTCCCGGTCATAACAGCATTGCAGGAAATACACAAGCGAACCGAGCGACAAAGCATACACTAACATTGATGGACATAATTACCATTTCACCGGACCTTCCATCCATAAAGACATCCATTCACAGAACTGACACGGCACACTAGCACCAACAATGGGTCAGTAACACTAGACACACACAAATGCACGATATTAAACACGATATAGTTCAGCGGGTTTCTGCGTCCAGAAAGAGAAGACAGAAGGAAGTTCTTGTAGCTCGCCTCCGTATTGGCCATACATGACTCACACATAGTTTTATATTCTCTCATGGACCTCACCCAACCTGCCGAAATTGTGATGTACATCTCACAGTCGCCGATTTTCTCATCACCTGTGCGGTGTATGACGTTCATCGCCGTCCTCTCATTCCTATTGCCAAAGACACAATGTCTCCCTTTCACTTGCGGTTTTACTTGGTGACGATCACCCAGAACTCATCCAGCTTTTATTTACTTTCTCACGCAACGCTGACCTGATTCACCAACTTCAATCCATGACGCAGACAACATTTTAATCCATGACGTAACATAATGCATCTGCAGGGCATGAAATGGTCCACGTGGGCCGAAATGCCCTTTAAAAACCCAACAAACAAACAAACAAACAAGACCTTTCCGCCTTACATGGGAAAAATTCCTGGCAACATTATGCATTAACGGTCCACTGATTTACATCCACAAACGTGTTGTGGATATTTATAACGCATTTTTACTTGGAAAGCCTGCTGCTCGTTGTCATCCAACAATGGTTGGTACACAATCAGTATAAAACAGAACCAAGCGATATCGTGGGCCGTTTCAACGCACATGACTCTAACTTGCCAGCAATTCTCCCATGCAATCCAGCTTTGTAACTTCCACTTCATTTACTCGCAGTAAACGGGAATTTTCAGTCCACTAAAACTGAAGTATACAACTACTCATTTATAACGCGCGAATTAGATTTTGCTCTTAATAAATGCGGAAACACGTGTGTTGGGTCGAACAGCATTCACTGTCAGCTATTTAGGTACTTGAGAAATGTTTTATTAACGTATCTCTTAACGCTATTCCCGGAGGCTTAGGCGGTATGACCGGCTCCCGGCGGGGGAGGGCCGGATTCGGCCTCCCCTGAGGTCTTGAGAACTACGCGTCCAATTTCATCGCAACAAACGGCAAACGATTTGCCATGACGTAAATTGCATTTTTTAAAAAAAGAAGTTTTGAAAACTTTAAAAGGATGGATACAGGGGGCAAACAAGTCAAAATGGGGATATTTTTGAACCTCTTATAACTCTGTTGCTTATGAGCCGATTTTAATGAAATTTTTATGAATCAAGAGATTATAAATGGGACTTTTACCATTGGTCCATACATTTGAAATTTTGAGAGAATTCAAAGGTGTTTACAGGGTTTTAAAAATAGGAAGACTAGTTTTTAAAAAAAACTGATTTAGCAAAAAAGTTAAAGAATTTTTGGGCTTCTGCTAGTTATGCTATGCCAAATACGTACATATCGTATCACAATGTTTGTATATATAACAGTCCAGACCACAGAACACCACCCGCCACAGCCTTGCTTCAAACATGACAGACTGGACAAGAGCCGTGCAGCACGCAAACGCCCACCATTTCACGTCCAAATAAGCACGATTCTGGCAGACCTTCAGTTTGCCGTGCCACCTACTGCACCTGGACCGCCTCTCGTGCCGTGTTGGACTCACCAACCACCCACAGGGCAAAATACCTAATTACTGTACGCAAAACAGACATAACACAAACTGAAATCCTCACCAGCTCAACGGACACACCACAGTCAACAACCTCAAATCATTCATATACACGGACGGGTCCAAAATCGGCGACAAAGTTGGATTTGGTCTCTCATCGCCCGGTTTCGAGCTCGGCAACCGCCTCCCAGACAAAACATCAATCTTCACAGCAGAAGCCATGGCCATTCTGATAGCCATTCGCATGGCAATCAGACACAACCTAGAGTACGTAGTTGTCTACTCCGACTCGAAATCAGTACTTCAACTACACTATACATCTACATCACACGTAATCACACTACATTACAGACCAATTACATCACACATCATCACACTACGTCATGACTGCATACAACAGCAAGTGTCCCATTAACGTAAACAACATTTCATTTCTTTGGATATCGGGAAACGCAAACATCACAGGGAATGAACGAATAGACCAGATTGCAAAACAATCATTAGCCTTTGACACTTGCTTTGACATGAAATTCTCACTGGATGACTGTAAAGCAGCTCTCCAGCACTACAGCCATCAAAAACAACAAAGCGCACAAAACTACCATAAACACCTGCACACAATCAAGCCCACACTTGGCGCCTGGGACACATCAAACTGAAGATGTTATTTAACGTCAAGAAGTCGTCCTTACCAGACTAAGAACGGGTCGCACAAAACACACGCAACCAATCTTAGAGGACGGCTCTTATCAAGCACCACAATGCAACAGCTGGCACACCCCACTTAAAATTAGCCACCTCCCGCTAGAATGTAGAGATTTTGAATAACAAAGACGACCCATCAAGACCTTTTATCAACAAAAGGAAATTCAAATAACTCTGAGCACCCTTCTGGGTAACCAGTACCCAGACCTACTACACCTGCTATTCAAGTATCTCAATGACACACACTTAGCATGGAAACTCTAGCACAACAGCATCGCAACAAACAGCACCACATACACAGACATTGACGGTGACCTGCTTCATGGGAACTTGGCCAAAATCGCGCATTTTATTTATTTGGTCAATATGTCCCGGGCTCCGCCCGCACGCGCAGAGACAGCCGTGGGGACCGCGCGACCTACGAGTTCAAGCCACCAACAGGCAACATCGATCAAGCACCAGCACCACACTACACGACTTTACCACAACACAACGCCCCACGTCCTTCTTCACTCTTTACTCTTTTCTTCTTCCGTAACACCCGGCGTGATCGGGTGAGCGCTTAGCCAGCGTGAGAGGCTGTGTGGGCGATCTCCTCTAGCCTGCATGATAAAGACCCCTCGGTGCTCTTCGTGAGGAGTAGGCGATGTGCCGGAATCTTGGCAAAATCCAACGTAAATCATAATGCATTTTTTTCCAGGAGAGTTAAATATAACAAATCTGACAGTAGTAGAGGCGGCGGCTCCCTTTCTTTTCCCCTGCGCTTCTTGCCTCCGCTTCACGGAGGCCCCACACCACGGCGACGTCATGAGCGACTTTTAAATTTCGTCTGCACACATACAAACTCAGAGTTATAAAAATCACTTGCACTCACCATTTTTTCTCCCTGTAACGTTAAATGGAACACTCGTGCTGTCTTTAAAGTCGCCACATACTCTCTAACGTTACGTAACTCACACAGACTTTACAGGCGGCGCATAATAACCAATAGGTCGTGGCACGCCTTTAAACTGAATATCGGTCAGTCAGATTCCGAAAAATGTCTCGGTAAGAAATACGAGGCAGAATTACATGCCTGCCTTCTACGCCTTACGTGCCCCGCAAACGTGGAATCTTCCCCTTGGACTTCACCGTACTTGGTTACAAAGTGGGTGGCTTGCTACTTAGGTATTAGGCTACGGGGAATGTCCAGTTGAAACGGGACCTGTCGAGAAGGTCACTGGCAGGGGTATATCATGTTACCCTTCAGCTATATTCGTACCGTCGCCGCGGTTGCTCGCGCTGATGAAGACAAAAGGATCCAAGAAAAGTCGGGAATAATCCGGACGGGTCCCGGCCCCGTGCGTCTAAGCCTCGGACGTGTAAACGAACCCTTGCGCAGCATCTTTCCCCGTTTCCACTGACCGCTGGCAGTGGTAACAGCACCAAGTTGAAGCTCTTTGGATTGCACTTTTCATACCAAGATAAAGATATCATGATGTCGATACCAACGGTGTTTCCAGAATGACAGAAAAGCCCCTATCCCAGTTAACATTCCTTTCAAAACGATTCTGTTTAAGAATGTTATTGGTATATCTTAAGGTATCAAGTTACATTTATCACACTTATGGTTACACCGTGTCACACCTCGAGCAGTGTGACATTTAAAAATTTGCTGCTGTGGGAAATCACATTTGGAACTTCACGTTTGTGGAACGGCTATCTGGTCATACGTGCAGATTTCCTGCGGGCACTTGGCGATGCCGACTGCCGACCGTCATTGAGCCGAAAAGGAATGTCCGTTCTTCATTTGACTTTTCAGCGATGGCTGACAGTCGGATCTTGGTTTCAATGCCAGGCACGTAGCCAGGATTTTCCTGGGAGATGTCATATTTTGTCGTATGTCACTGTCATATGAAAACACCTGCAAGAAAAAGAGCAATCGTACGTAATTGGCCTCATACTGAACGCAAAAAAACATAATGTTTGTTTTTGTAACACATCTATGATAAACTATTCCGTATTTCTGCGAAATCGCTTAATACCTGGTGCGGACCGCTCGGCTTGGGCGGGGCATGCCATCCCCCCCAGCTTCGTCCCTGTTCAATGCACACGTTCATCCGCGTGCCATCTGTTCACGTCACGGCGGAAAGCACCGCGTCAGAATCCCGCACGTTTTGTGCCCTGCCGTGGCGGTGCATCACCGAGGCGGTGTTCCCCAGTGATGCGTTATTTCTCCTCGGAAACCCGGGCGGCTTGATGGGCCCATTGACAACACCCACGTCTCCGTCCATCACGTCTCTAATGTATCGCTTCCGATCCCGGGGCGCGGACGCCAGTCGCGAAACACGACGCCGCCCACGCTCGACGAGCGGACTCTGCTTTCAGCCCTCCGCCGGCCAGCTGGTCAGGATCTGCGACAGAATCGCCGGCGGCCACAGAAGCGGCCGCGTCGTTCAGCTAGATTTTCTTCCCAACGCGTTGACGACCGGCCGAGAGACGAGGCGCAATGCCCGTGGTCTGCATCTGGGCCAGTTGAAACGACAGGAGTCGCAGTCAGTCACTGAGCTGTGATGTCATGGTGATCCCGCGCTGAAGTTAACGAGATATGCGGACTACGTGGATTTGAAGAAGAGACGTGCTGCCATATGACATGCTCTAATCCAAAAGCAGACATTTGTTTTTGTGTTTTCCATTTGGACCAGAGAGACAATCTCTCTAGACTTGGCAGCAACACTTGTGACTATAATGATGGAGCTTCAGACAGCCTAAGCGTTCTCCTGATGCAACGAGTAAACGACCTGCTTATTACTGATTTTGTATTGCGTCCCTAAGAATGAAGGCATTCCAGGGACATCCAATCGTATGTCTGTCAGAGCAAAGAGCATGAAAATTTGACATCCACCAGGAAAATCCTGGCTACGTACCTGGCACTGAAACCAAAATCCGAATGTCAGTCATCGCCCCCGGGTTACTGTCATCCCGTTAAGGGGCGGCGGATGGTTGCACCAGCAGTTTACCGCAGGACACGGTCAAGACTGCACTGTATGCTTTTGCCCATCAGCATTTAACCCGCGCACGACCGTCGATCAGTTTCGATCATGCACGACTGGGGGGAGAAGCAGTTGGCCGCCCCCTCTAACTCACGAACGGCTGGTCGCACGATAAAAATAAGCATACCGTTGGAAAGCTTGTGACGAGTAGAGCTCGAAACTGGCCACATTTTTAGTTTTAGATAATATGTAAGCAATTTACGTCCTATATATGTTTTCTCATAGCCGGCTGCATGAGACCGCAAAACGGCCTGAATCTCAAGGGCTGTGACTAACAACGCATAGGTAAAGGCACCAACGCACAAGTAAAGGTCCGCAAATGCCGATACACGTCTAATTTCCCCAGTTTTGTTCAATATATACGCCGAAACGTTGAGTTAAAGACACACCAATTTTCGCGCCGGCTGTCGGCGTGCGGCGCAGCCGTATGCAGTAAGAAATTGACGATAACTAATTTTGGCGTTCCTTTGTTTTTTGCGAGAAAAACCTATCCATGTAAATTTTATTAATCTTAGTGGTTCTTGTGATGGTTTTTCACGCCTAAATTTTGGAAAAATTAATTAGTTACCAATCTACAAAATTGACGGAGCTTTATTCGAGAGAGCCTGTTTATTTCCAAAATATGCTATTTTTCTAACTTTTTAAGGTTCCTGGTATTACTTACGTCTGTGCAAACTAGTTCTACCAATTTCTACCCATTCTGAGTAATTCATCGCTAGTTTTGACGGTGGTACATTTTGGCTCATTACAGTTATTTGTGACCTGACCTCAGGTCAATGGCTTGAAGTCGTTGATACTTTGCCCAATGACGGTAACTAGATGTCTGCTTGACTCCGCACTAAAAATGTTATGAAATATTCCGTCAATTTCCGAAAAAAAACGATGACATGTGTTAAAAATGGGCTTGACCTTAGGTCAATGACCCTGAAAATTCCGAAAAATCCGAGATAGCAGATTTGTTGCATCTATCAAGATCACTAATTCCTGAACGTGATATCTTGTTTTCTGAAAAAGTTACAAGGCGCTAAACTTTTTTGGACATAGCTCTGTTTGACCTCACCTAGGTCAAGTACCTGACCTGACCTGAGCTGAAAATTTTGACACAAGGTGTAAAAATGACGAAGCAAAAGGTACACAAAGTTTCGTGGCTCTGTGCTTGTTCGTTCCCTCGCAATCCCAGAAAAACTTCAGGGGGGCTGTCAATTGCTCACCCCCAGTCGGGGACGGGTTAATTCCAAAGATTTACGACCAAAACACGCGTTCAGGCACACGATTCTGCTAACACGTCAGGACTTAGCCTGGTTGCAGAGGAGTTGATCGCTGAGTATAATACACAGTCATTTATATCACTGTGAGGTGAACGGTGTAGCTTGAAAGCAAATATCCGCTTAGAGTGTGTGACATTCTAAATGTTCGCTTTCATAGCAAGGCAAATACCCCTGTTTGGACCTTCTCTCATAAACACTATGCTCTCCGCACGATATGAAACCATATGGCATGTGTCCACATCCAAATCGGGACCATAAAAAGCTGATTTGAATTTTGTCCCGTATTGCCCGTTCAAACGCCAAAAACCGGTCTTTCGTGTTATTCTTTCTTGGGCATAAAATGAATATTTGATATGAATCCTGTGCGCTTAAATCTCATCAACGTCTCTGCCACAAAGACATCCTGGTTAATAGATTTACGCGGTTGCAAGCCTTTTTCAACCAAGGCGCCCTCCTCTCTCGCTTTGCCTCACTGGGACAAAACGGTAGCTCGTGACGAATAAAACAAAACGGCCCCCAAAAGAACATAAATGAAATAGGAGCAGCCATGAGTTGACTAAGACTTTATGACGTCCGTAATGGTCCGATTTGTTGCGGACGCCGTTCGTGGCCTCATCCAGCCATTCCTCAACTTTTTTGCTATCAGACAAGCGTGATGCACTGCGTCACATGATTTGTTCGTTTAACGTGCTTCTCGTACGGAAATGTCGTCGACAAACCCGCCAGCTCTGAGAGAAAAACAGCGGCAGACTGAGGACTACGTCAAGAGCGCGCGTCGAATTCACCGGCATCAGCGAATCGACTATACTGCATTGTTGTCGAGGTGCTCATAAATTTGTTTGAGGCAACTGAAGTGGACGACATTGGGCTTAACGTCCAGTACTAAACAGAGGCTGTTGTGCAGTCCCTGTGCGTTTCGACCGTGTTGACCTTTCTAATTCGGGTCAAGTAGTGTTCATTGAGAATAACGCTTTTTGTGTCTGCCATGAACGGTAAAGCGATTGTCGAGCCCGCCACCGTCTAACCGTGGATTGGTTGGCTCTTGGGTCTTGACGCTCTCGACTGCCAGGTCATTTCACGTCGCAACCTCTCACGCAGGTTGTCGCGAGGGACAGCGAAATGTCGCAGTTTCGTATAACCGTGGGAACAACGTGGCTTGAATCTTTTGGTGCATGTGGTAATTCTGGGAATATGTAGCGACTCATTTTGCACTAGTGATGTATACATGTGAAATATTAAAATACTCTGTGGACTTCTGAACCGCGTTCTAGCAGACAAGCAAAAAGTTTTTCCGCTTTTTCAAGTGTTATTCCCCCGCAGAACGCCTTTACTAGGAACATCGGATAACAACACGAACGATGGGCATGGTTCCTTGCTCTCCACAGTTTCCCCTTAAACAAGTGATGCATAGTGTTGCATGGGAACAGGTGCCTTAGGACCGTTCGTGGCTTTCCTCTTTTCTGGGCTTCCAAGCATTTTGGGCGAGAAGATTTCTATCACCATTTAAGTGGCATGAACAAGTGCCACAAAACACATTATTTGAACATCGGAATATTTCTGAGCATATTGCAGTAGTGTATATAACTTTCTGTTAATTATGAGTCTCAACACCAGCATACCACGGTGATCTGTGGCTTGCGTTCACAGCAAGCCGACAGAACGAAAACAAATCGCTTCAATCACACCGGGCATTTCTGTAAATCGGACAGTCATTTACAGTCAGTCTCAGTCCACAGAGAATATGCAAATCGAAAACTGCGCAGGCAGCGCTGAAACCTCCCCCGCATAGCTTCATAATCGGGTTCACGATGTGATTCGACCGACCATCGGCCGTAGTTCCGAACACCAGCGGCTGGCAGCTCGATCGCTGATTGGCTGGCCGCCCGGCCGCCGGCGCCGGCTCCTCAGGCGTGGGAGGCCGCGGCCCGGGGCAGGCCGTGCTCCCACGCTCTTGACGTCATCAGGGGACTCGGGCCGGTGACGGTCGAGCGCCCCGGGAAGTTGGCGGTAGTTGATGGCGGCGTCTCATGTCCGACGTCCGCCATTCAGACGCTCATAAAACAGCCCTGATGCCACAAATTGCCGATTCCGAGCAAATGCGGGAATTGGAAATCTAAACAGCATCGCTGTTCTTGTCAGGCCGTTGTTGAAAAAAGATTGTTTTGCTTTTTATTTCCACCATGCATCTTGCGTCTTTCATTTAAGCTGGCAACGGAAATTCAGGCTCATTCCCTTAAAACAGAAGACATTCTGCAGTCCTATGTCAGCACAGGTTCAGGGCATCACAGATAGAGGCGTGGAATACAAGGCTAATTATGAGACAACACAGTCGTTTTTTACTTGTAATCACGGCGTAATCTTTCACGGACAGGACTGAACTTACACGTAAACAGCAGAATTGGGCCATCAAACGGCGTTGTCTCTCACTTAGAAAAAAGACTTAGCACTACGCTCAGTGCATACCCGACTGTGAGCAGATTAAGCGATTTAAAGGCAGCAACCTTGTCGTTGAGTGATGTATTCCAAATCGGACAACAATTTTGCACCTCAACATGGGTTTTGAACTGAGATAAGCAAGTTGTAGCCCGTAATCTTGCAAGCCTATCCGTAACGTACATTACTCTTCAAAACTCTACATCTACGGAGAAACAGGCACATACAGGTTAACAAGTTTAAGCAGGTTCAAAGCGATTTCCCACGGTTTTTTGACAAAATTTGGCATTAACTCTATGGGTGTTGACCGGGAAGCATTGACCCAAAATGCTTCTTTGTCTCCCCCAACTGTGGGTGCATTCCCTCGACCCTGATTATCAATCACATTTCTACAGTCAAATCAAATTTATTTCTCAAATCGGACCAGGTTGGACATTCCTTTTAAGCTACGCCAAACTGCACGCAGTTTGGAACTTGTAATTCAAAATTGAAACACCCGAAAGCGTATGTTGCATGCTTTAACCCTATTCCCGGAGGGCTAGACGGTATGGTCGATTCCCAGAGGGGGGGGCGATTCGCCCCCCCCCGAGATCTCAAGAACTACTTGTCCGATTTCATCGCAACAAACGGCAATTGATTTGGCGTAACGTGAACTACATTTTTATGAAAAGACATTTTCAAAATTTTGAAATTTGTGGATACAGGGGGAAGAAATGTCAAAATGGGGGTACTTTTGGACTTCTTATAACTCCGTTATTTATCGACCGATTTCATTGAAACTGGCATGAATCGAGAGACCATGGACAGGGCTTTTACCATGGGTCCAAAAATCTGAAATTTTGAGAAAATTCACGGGCGTTCACAGGGTTTCAAAAATAGGAAGATTAGTTTTTTTAACAACTGAATGAACAAAAGAGGCAAACACCCTTTTTTGGCTTCTGCTAGTCATGTTATACTAAAGAAGTACAAATCGCATTACAATGTCTGTATAATGTTAGCATAGGCGGTGCCAGGGACATGAAAAAGGGGAACTGTCATGGTCACACATTTCTCAGATCAACTTGTGACCTTTGACCTTAAATGACCTCCAGTGACCTTGGGGTCGCTTGGAATGACCTCGTGTTCATTTAATATTATCTGTAAACGTTTTTAATCATTTGAATTCACTCTATTTCAAAAATGTCATTTTATGGCTATTGCGATATAGGGTACGCGCACTGACATTTTAGGTCATAGCTCCGTGACCCGACCTGATATCAAGCTGGAACTTGGTACACAAGTAGAAGGCAGCCTTCTACGTCATCTTTATTCCGGGTTTGGCATTTGAAAAAACGGCGCCGAAATTATAGTAAAAAACAAATTTTGACTTTTGACCTTGACCTAACTTTGCAAAATGACCTCAGATAAACAAAATTACATCTGCACATTGCCCAGCTATTTAGCTATACATCCATATAAGATTTTAAGTTCTATCTTAAAAACTCTGTTTTTGGCAGACATTTTTCTTTTACCCTCAATATGGCCAAAAATGGCATGAGGTGCCTCCCAAAAACGTTACCTGGCTCCGCCCCTGAGCAAAATACAATTTTGAAATTTTGTCACAGCACGTAGAAAGAATAGCTAGGAAAAGTCATTAAGTTTCGTGAAGCTGCGTTAAAAAGCCTGGAATTGGCAAGCAAAAAACCCGAGGGAGGGCGGATTCCGCCCCCCCCCTGCCGGGAATAGGGTTAAGCGAACTGAGGCTTCTACATGGCGGTCGCTCGGAAAAGTTCAGATCGAGGTGTCCGTATGTATATCACTCTGTGTTCACGCTTCGCAGTCTCTAGCGTCCGAACGCGCCAGCCCATCGCGACACAAGTGGCTCCATTGGATGCGACGGCTCTGCGGACAGACTGTGGTGTAGGCTTCGAAGCGATTCGTGGCGTGTGGCACGTGTCACGTGGCGCGAGCCGAATCTCTGTAAAATTCGACTAATTACAGGTACAAGTCAAACGGCAGATACAGTTGACTGAAGACTTGGGTACAGCTTGGGCCCAACTTATGGGTGTGTGCTTTTGTTGTCGGGTTGCGTGAGGTCAGCACCCACATGCAAACCACATGGCGGTCCACAGACACGTGTTTCGATATGGCCTCGACGACCTCCGAGTGCCGTCATCAGTGGCCTACGCAGCTGAAATGTGGTGGGTAGATGGACCAGCACAAGAGCTATCGAACGGTATCCCTTATGATGGGCAGAATGCAACGGGTCACATGCAGCGCTCGTGCGCCTCTTTAAAACCCCTGTGTTTTCTATGGGCCAAGGATGTAAACGGCACAGTTTGATGCCGGTGGAACTTGAAAAGGCGGGCAGGCAGGTGAACGATCAATTTCGATGGATTCGGGCCGAAACGGGGATGCAGCTTGCCGTAAAACGCGAGGTGTCCAAGATTAACACCCCTCCTTGACTGCCGCAAAACTACTACCGCTGGGATGCTAAAAATTGGCAGGCAGAAGCACGTGACACGTGCCATTCGATATTTGTAGTTTTTTGCATGCCTCAGCCTTGTGTGTGCGGGACGCACGTGCTGAGTCCCGCAAACTTTTTGCATTCAGGCCTTGGGTTTGGGAACCGTTGGTGCCAGGTGCGAATTTTGTGGTGGGCTGCAAAGCCACAAACGCCATCCACGACAAGAAAGATTTAGGATATCAGTAGCAAGATATAATCCATGCGGACAGGCAACTTGTTGGGCCTGGGATGTTCCTTTTGTAGGAAGGTGCACGCCTCATTTCTATCTGCATAACGCAAAACCATTACCGCTGGGATGCTGGAAAATGGCGGGCAGAAAGCACGTGATACGTGACACTCGATATTTGTAGCTTTTTTGCATGTCAATATCCTCAGCCTGGTATGCGCGGGACGCGCGTGCTGGGATGTGCCACTTTGCCATCCAGGCCTTTCAACTGGCAACCGTTGGCGCTGGAGACGCCAAATTTTGTGTTGCGCTGCAAAGTCGTAAACGCTGTCCAGGACAAGCAGGATTTAGGACATCGGTGGCAAGATGCCACCCAGGTGAGCATGCAACTTGTTGAACTTGGGATCCTCCGACTGCGGGAAGGTGCACGACTCATTTCTACCTGTTTGACACAAAACTACTGGGATGCTGAAAATTGGCGGGTAGGAGCACGTGATACGTGGCGTTTGATACGTCTGGCTGTCTTGCATGTCCATACCTTCAGATTGGTTGTGGCTGAGGTGAACCCTTTGCCATTCAGGCCTATGGTTTGGGAGCCGGTGATGCTGGAGGCGCCAGATTTTGAGGTGGCTGCAAAGTCACAAACGCCATCCAGGACAACCAAGATGTAGGGCATCGGTGGCTGGATACCACCGGTGCAGCCAAAGGGGGCCGGGGGCCTGGGCCCCCCTTGGATCCCCATTTTGTGTGAAAACCATTGCATACTGTCTTCCCAGGAGCGGTTTTCACATGATTTCAGGTCTCATTGAGCCTCGCCCCCTTACCAAAATCCTGGCTGCGCCCCTGCTGGATGCCACCCATGTAAGCGTGCAACTTGTTGGACTTGGGGTCCTCTGTTTCCGCGAAGGTGCACGATTCATTTCTACAGACATGACGAGGACGACAGAAGTCGTTTCATAGGGGTAATGCTGGCACTAAGCAAGTGCACAGGTCTGCGCGCGGTACAAATCTTTGATATTTGCCCCAAACCAACCGTGAACGTATTGATTTGCCTTTAGTTTATGGTTATCTTAATTTTTCGGTTGGCCATAGAATAGTGTATATTATGAACAAATATGACACAAGGGATTTAGTCTGACTTCCAATGTCTGATTGAAGCTTTACTGGTTTATGAAGCCACACACCCTATTCGTGGCAAGGTGGTTTCCATCATCATTTCAGCTAGGAAATCAGAAATGTGCAATCTTTTTGCATTAGCTTCTACGACAGCGGGAGGACAATTTTCACAAAACTGTTGTTGCTGAGACGCGGTAATGACGATAATCATTGTACCACGCAGTCATTATGTTGCCAAGTTTACGGGCAATCCCGCACACCGACGTGAATAGCTTGCCCGCCTTGACCAACAAGCTCACGAGGGCCGCAGTTCTGCTGCATTTCGTACTGAACAAGACAATCAATAAAAAAGCTAACAGCGTCATTATAGGCCAGGTCATATAGCGTTTTATGCTAAACGATAGACGCGATATCCAGATATCGTATCGTTTTTCCTTTTGATGTGTGTTTAAGACGCTTATCAGGGATAGCACAAAGACCAAGTATCACACTGCGCGTCATAAGTGACTTCAGATGAGGTCAGCGATGGTCATGTGCTCTAACTTTGGGCAGCGTCTATTTAATCTTTTCTCCAAGGCAAATCTAGCTTTATCGACCAAAATATTGCGGACACAGGCAAATGAACGTCAATACAAATGTTCAGAGCTTCTCATGAAACTCTACATCAGTAACACGCAGAATGCCAAAGATTAAGTAGTGGTCTAATTTGGTCTCGCGGCCCAGGTTGACTTCGGTTCAATGTTTGAAAAAATGTGGGCTTCTGTCGAAATATGAAGTAATTTGATACTATATGGAGCCAGCTCGTGACATGACTCGTTTGTAAACGTGTTTCTGAAACAGTTGGTAAAATAAAAGCAAAATGCTAGTTGAGTGAACGACGTAGTCTGTAACGTAATTGGTGACTTTGGGATCAGGAAACTTGAGATGTCTTATGTCTCAGTATGGAAGTTATCGATCGCCTTTTGAAGCACCGAAATCGGATATTTAAATTCTCGAGATAGGTAAGTAATGTAAAAACGCCCTTCCCCTCAATAACAAAGCGACAAAGATATCCCATTCAATACCGGTTTAACTGACAGATAATTATGTGAATGCATTACGAGGGGAGATTGAGTGGTAAGAAAAGGATCATTTGTGTCCGGATGAAGAAAAAAATAAGTTTTCCTGGGTAGAATGGACAGGGACTGCAGGCGGATAAGGATAAATTATATCCGCTACACTATGGGCTGCTGTGATAACGGTTAACAGAGAAAAGAAACTATTGTTCGAAGTCACTAGCATGAAATTACGTAAATGATTAATGATCACGTCTGTTCGAATGTTTCGGCTCGTGGCTTCTTCGTCGTTGAAGCTTCAGTTAATTACGTCGCGTAGTAGCTTTGAATCCGCTTTGTTCACTTTGCTTCGCTTCGTGGAATTTTTTGTTCCAAGTCTTGCACTTTCTTGCAACTGTGGCTTTTAACCTTGGACAGGTTGACCCGCGACTTTCGGCGGACATCGGACATCCCCACTTTTTTCTGCCGCGTTGCTCTGTAACCAAAGCCCTTTTGCTGGGTTTGCTTGATCTCCATCAAAAGACCGGTTGCGCGAACCAAGCAGTTTGCAGTGTATGTTATAAAGTCATGAAAGGCCAATGCATACCATTCATGTCCTACCGCAAGATTCTCATAGATCAAATTTATCTAAGGACGGTTTTTTCCAGTATAGTGTCAATTTTTGTGTTAAACCATTTGTGACAGCCATTTAAAGATGTTCTGCTACCAAAACATATATTTAAAGCATTTGATGGAATTTCGTGGTGTTTCTGGACCCTCCTGTGGTATACCAGGCATAAATGTATCTAACATGCGATGGTCTTTTAGCACCGCATACCAGAGAAATTGCGTCGCTACGCACTACAAACACTCGTGTATACACGAGCATCCGAAGTGGAATACAAATATGATAATTACATGCCAATATATTGGTATGTAATTCATATCATTTCACGTATTTCGGCCTTGGGATGTCTGTAATCTCCGATTTGTACGGCACAAACAGCACGCCCCGAATCGGCTAAAAACGGACCTTTGACTTGACCTGGAAGCTCGTACATAATCCGAAGGCTAGCAAATCTGAGATGCCCGATGTTGCGTCGTCGAGGACAGTGGATTATCATTTGGATCAGGTAAAGCAGGCCATGTGCTACAGAATTACTGAGAGGGGGCGTCTGACATCCAGTGCCAACAAGTGCTAACTGGCGAGAGCTGGTAGAGAGCAGATCCCAACAGTTGCCTGATTGAGCGGTAATAGTAACTGGCTATAGGATACCCAGCTTACCTTAGTAACGTAAACGCTAGTAATTTGGAACAATTTGTAGTAATTTGTAGTAACCTAACGTTAGTAACTTGTTTTTCTTCTTTATTTTTGTGATCGAAATGGCATTTGTTTCTAATCTCCTTGGTTTACGCAAATGTATAACAAGTTATGTCACTGCAAAACGAAATCTTACGTATAATTGTAGGGCATCAAGTGTACGATCGCGATTCTGTACCACAGTATTTCAGTCTTCCCGTTTGTTTAACTTGTAGCCACATGTTTTGTACTTCTGTCTAACTGTTCATGAACTGGCACGAACTTTGTTTTTTTTCTCCTGCACTTTACCGTGTTTTGAGCCCCCGTCTCCTGCGTCATGGGAAACAGCAAAGCTAATACATTGCTAAACAAAGCGCCAGGGGAAAGTCTTGGTTTTAGAGGCGATCAGGTTGTCTCGAAGACTTTGTTTGTGACTGCGGCCCACTCGCGGTTTGATCCACCAATATCTCGGCGGCCTCACATCGCGGAACAAAATTAGGGGACTTGTTTCGTGTCATTAGCATAAACAATTTGACAAAAGGACATTCTTGCCGCTAGTCTGTGGTGAAACATCCGCTTCCTTTTCCCATTCTGTGTAGTCGTTATTAGAAAGCCCTAAGTTGTGGAGAACGTGAATATTTTTTTTGCGATGCTCAGTATCTTTCATACGTAAATAGGTTTTGTTTGCGCTTTCTTTACGTCTATGAGCCATAAGCGCCACCGGAACCTTAGCAGTCTATCTACTGTTTTGGAATCAAAATCAGCGATGAAGATGTTCATTTGCTGGTCTTATTGTAAGTAACGATGGATTACCCAGGAGTTGAGCTACTGCTTCCAACCCCGTATACAGTTAATAAAAGTCGAAGCATGGGCACCAAACGTTGAGAGATAACGTACGCAGCTGGAAACAGCGTAAACTCTGGCACATCCATTTTGCCATCATCCGTCCAATACAAGTGAAAACATTTATGATACATTACTTATAGCTCATGACAATGCCAATAGTTTATGGTAGTGATAACAGCGTCATGTCGTGCTACCGTTTCAATTTTTAGTGACCTGAAGGAGAGAGTTTTATGCTGTTCCAGAGCGCTTGTACATAGTTTTTCAGCTCTGAGTAAAGGCAAGGAAAAACAACGTCTTTCTTTACCTTGATGAGCGAACGGATTTTGTCATTGGCATTTTTCAAAGGACAAACAAAGCCAGCCAATCAGGCCCTGTTTTTGCAAGATGCAGCTGCTCCCAGTAACAGCGTTTCCTTCGCCCAGCATTCCTAAGACTTTCGTATCAATTTGTGCTCTCACTACGATATGAACGGTGGATAATGTATGGAATGTTAATCGAATCGAAACTTTCCGTTACACGATACGATCATTTTCGAAGAATTGTTGGCATCACATGAAGGGCCAATGTTCAAAGCAGCTCATATGCTGCTGTGTTGCACGCGTAAAGATGCTGGCTTTGCTTTGGCTACTAACTAATGGTAATCGGGAGGGCCCCCACCCTTCAGGTCTTTTGGGAAGATTATTTTCGCGTGGTGAAAATTTGTATTGCATTTACGAACGTGCCTTAGACTAGACACCCCCCCACACACACACACAGCCACCACGTTACAGCCCGACATGAGTGTAGTCAGGATTTTCTTAAGGTGGGCCGGAGCTCCGTGAGAACTGAAGCGATACGAAAACCGACTGTTGGAAAGACGACGTGCAAGGAGTTTCACTAACAAAATGCGGGCCTAAGGGAGCCGTTACCCCCTCCTCTGGCTGCTCCAATGTAGCCTGAGCCCATCGACATCATCATAACCCAATCCCCACCGAAAACCTGCGTTGCCTGTTTTACTAGACCCGGGTGTTAAAACCTGGTGACTCCCATGGTGGGTAAAGTTGCCTACAGACATGGGAATAAACGGGAGACAGTTTGAATGTTAATTACCAACAAGGTGCCTTGTGAGGCGCATGATGAACAAGGCCTACTTGGACGCTGCTTGCATCACTGCTTTCCCTTTAAACCCTTGAAACTAAATCCCTTAAATATATATATATATATATATATATATATATATATATATATATATTCCCAAAGACCAGGATATTTGTCAATCTCTTTCAATGCCTTCCACTCAAACAACTGCAAGTCTAAACGTCACGCGTGCTTATGACATTGCTTGCTGCCGTCATTAAACTGTTCAAAAATACGCATAGAAACTAAGTCTAAGACTGAAAATATTCTTCCCGACATAGACCAACCCTAGTCCTATTCAACAGTACCCCTCATGGTATGGAAGGTGCAACGAGTCACGTGCGTGCGCCTCTTTTACACCCCTATGTTTCTGATGGGCCAATTGCCGGAACGCAACGGCGCAGTTTGATGCAATGATGGCTTGGAAAGGCGGCCGGGCCATTGGGCAATCAATTTCGGCGGATTCAAGTCGAAACGGAGGTGCAGCTTACATATGAAGCGTTTGGTGCCTAAGCGATGAACACCCCTCCTTCATTGCCGCAACGCTGCCACAGCTAGGATGCTGAAAAT
Source organism: Capitulum mitella (assembly GCA_030062745.1). NCBI lineage: Eukaryota > Metazoa > Arthropoda > Thecostraca > Pollicipedomorpha > Pollicipedidae > Capitulum > Capitulum mitella. Next base: position 8,154,640 of record CP099849.1, on the reverse strand, counting down.
TCAGGAGCATGTGATACGTGGCATCCTTTATAAATATCGTTCAGATATAAATAGCTTTAAACAATGATAGAAATTAACACACACACACACACACATATATATATATATATATATATATATATATATATATATACAAACACTGGTTCCTAAAGATAACAGCAGCTTCACTGGTAATAATTTTCCAAGAGATATTTTCGATTTCGCGAATCAAGCGCTTGTTTTCTGGGTTGTATTGATTGGGAACCGAGGAGAAACTTATCATGGCCAGAAGAATCCATGTAGTAAACCATGTAGTTCATCTGAAGTATCTTGTATTCTGTTGATGTTTCGTCAAACATTTGACATTATCGAGACCTCAAATGACCTGAGTGACATTAGATACCACGTAAAAAGCATGAGGTAACACCAAGCATGGCTTGTGATGAGATTATTAGTGAAGTTACATAGTACTAAAACGTATTACTATAGCTTCTGAGGAAAAATATGAGACACCAGAATACTTCATTTCGGTTTCCACGAAACACGATGCGCACATAGCGTCCATAGAGAGCTTTCAAGTAAAAACTTGGCAGACTGTTACAAGCAAATAAATCACCTCTCGCTACGGCCTTCATCTTGGTCTCTGTTCTATCCGTGGGCCCAATGGGGCTCCTTCGTAGAGAGCCAGGGTTCCCCGCCCATTAACCTGCCTGTTAATGGACGGGTTCATGTTACGTATGCAGACGGCCTCGAGCACATAAAGTCATCGGACATCGTGGCATCTGCCTATGATCATGACGTTTTCTATCATTTGTTGTCTGGTGAGTCGCTGGCCATGGTGGAATTCAGTGCAAGTTTTTGGGCCGCCGCTTTGCATGTGCCTTGTAATGCGTCCACTGATTGAAGTGGTCGTCAGCGCAATGTAACTACCATTTGGGCGGAATGCACAGTCTCCGAGGGGGTATTTGTAACTACAGATCACACACAGATAACTACAGATCACATTGGGTTGTTTCAGTAGAGCTTTGTCACATTCGTATTGTTTGTCTTAAGTAGGGAAAGTACCGTGGGATTTTGGTAGTAGATAGTCATTACACTGGATTGACAACCATCTCACTCAGTGGACGCATTACAACGCACATACAAAGCGGCGGCCCAAAAACTTGCACTGAATTCCACCAAGGCCAGCGACTCATCAGACAACAAATGGTAGAAAACATCATGATCATAGACAGATGCCACGATGTTCGACGACTTTATGTGCTCGAGGCCATCTACATACGTGACATGAATCCGTCCATTAACAGACAGGATAATGGGCGGGGAACCCTGTCCCTCTACGAAGGAGTGTTACTCAGGCCATTTTAGGTCTCGATAAATGTCAAATGTTTGAGGAAACATCGAAAGAAATACCAGATACGTGAGATGAATTATATGGTTTATTACATGGACTCCTCTTGCCACGATAAATATTGCCTCAGTTCTCAGAAACTGCAGCCCAGAAAACAAGCGCTTGATTCGCAAGATCGAAAGTATTTCTAGGAAGATTGTTAAAAACGAAGCTGCTCTTATCTTTGACGATCAGTGTTTATTAAGCAATCTGCTTCCAAAGTACATGGCTATATATATACGTGTGTGTCTGTGTTTCGTTAAAAACGAACGCTTATTCCTCATTTACCTGTTTCTTGGCATATCGTTGAAGTTCTCGGGCCTTTCTTGTAGCAAATTCGTCGAGATTGCTTATCAGATGTACAAAATTATTAATTTGTTTGTATATTTACGTTTTGTTTAATATGTACGGGGAAACGTTGTATTAAAGACACAGCGATTTTCGCATCGTAGGATATATACCACCGCTGCTTACATACATACCGTATATATATGCATTATAAATAGCTTCAGCCTGATGTGTGCGAGACGAACGTGCTGAGGTGTACCCCTTTGTCGGTCAGGCCTTTGGTTTGGGAGCCGCTGGTGCTGTGGGCGCCAAATGTTGTGGTGGGCTGCAAAGTCACAAACGCCATCCAGGATAAGCAAGATTTAGGAGCATCGGTGGCAAGACGCCATCCGTGTGAGCTAGCCACTTGATGAACTTGAGATCCTTCGTTTGCGGCAAGGAGCACGATTGCTTTCTACATGCAGGTGTAAAAATAAATTTATATTCCATGTAATAAGTGAATGGTGAAAAAAGAGTAAATGAATTCATTTCTTCTTCGAGGGTGGCAGGTGTCGTCACATAGGGTAATACTTGTGCTACACTGGTGCACAGGTCTGCGTACGATACAAAGCTTCGATTTCGACCCCAAGCCAGCTGTGTAACGCGTTGGTTTACTTCTAGTTTATAGTTCCATAGTTATAGCTTACAGCTATAGGTCACAGCGAGACAGACGACGCGCGAGTCTTATTTCAGTTGACAGAAAAAGTCAAATTGAGCGGCCTGGCCTGGCTATAACGATTTTTGGTGAATAAGACCTTTGTAACCACCTGGAATCAAATCGTAAACTTTTCATCAGCAGATGGGCCAATTCTTTGAATTTCATGTAGTTGTACTTGCAATGCGTCAACTTGCAAAGTCGTTCTTTCACATAACTTTACGAGAGTAATGTTTTTACTCATATCTGTTTCTACATGCGTGTTTTTGAACAGCGCAATAATGACAGTGAGCCATATCAAGAGCGTATGTGGTGTTTAAATCTGCATTTTACAGAAATAGGTCGACAAATAACCCTTTATACCACAAATGGCATACAGGGACCCTAATGATGCAAAAGAGCTACGAAGTAGGCCTAGCGTAAAGCGTCTTACTGCTTAGTTAATAGTTTCTGAATGCCAGCATTTCCGAAGCTTTTAGACAATTTCAGAAACAAATAGTGCGGGGAAATTTTGCCAGCCATATATATATATATATATATATATATATATATATATATATATATATTACAACAGCAAAGTCATTTCATGAAAAGTTGGCTAGCGATGAACATTTCACTTAAGCTTCATGACATATGTCAATTTGTGAGTGAAATCTTAAAAAAAATAGCAACCAAAAGCAGTTCGTGTGCCTCTTTCTTTCAACAACCAACAACGCTACCTGCATGCATCGACGTAATAGCTGAGTGGCGAAAATGAGCCCTTTTTTTAGTTAATCTTGGAAACATTTTAGCACGGGTAAAATTTAACTTCAGTCCTATGGTCATGCATAGAGATAATATACCTAAAGTTGTTTTTGGCAACATCAGTAATTTCGACGTGGTTTCATATCTGCATCTTAGCGAAATGATAAACTGAAGCCTCATTTTCCAACATTAAGAGGGTAAATGAGATCATCATTTTTCTCGCGCCCATCAGTCCAAAAATGGCCAATATTAACACAATGCTTTAGTGCACCACATAACAACCTCAGCAAAGAGCGGGTTTGCGTTTCAGTGTATCAGTCCTGGTGTTTTGACACTTCTAAGCATGCTATGCAACGTAACTCGGCTGAAATACCTTTTCTATAAAGCAACGAAGCTCGCCTTTTATATGCACTAAATATCTGGGACGCCTTGTATGCTATTTGGTCTTTTTACAGAACGCGTGTGTTGTTTTTTACGCTTCTTTGGGGACTTCATTATGTTGCTACGCTCGTTACATTCGTGCGATGTCCCAGCTACTTCGTGTCATCCAGATAAAATGTGGTGGGAGCTGGTATTTTGACGTTATATGTAAATATGATTCCGCTTCGCCATTACGGGGGCGTCGAGATAATGAGTTGCCTAATTGTGGTCCTAAAAGTGCGAGAGTGCCCATCTGTTCTGCATTTTTATTAGAAGTGCTGCCAATTGTAAAAACACTACCTGTTTAAAAGGTGGTGGCGAGCTTTCAAGCCGTACCGTGAAAACGCCCGCTGCTCTAAATCGTCAAATCTTTCTGCAGCTTTGACGAAAACTCTGATTCTCGTAGACTAAACAAGTGGGAGCAGCTGGATGTGGCTTTCGTTATTGTCATCCAGTACAAAATACTCATTTCTTTAGTGAAATATACAACGCATAAAAATAAAAAAATGACCGCATTTTACGCATTCCCTGTTTTTGATAGGAGTGATAGCCTGGTATAATACGGAGAAGGGGCGGTGAAAGATTCTTCGGGGTGAGGGTGGGAGCAAACTGTTCGCGGATGAAGCCGCCTTTTTCGGCGGAGCCTAAACTATGCTTAAAATCTGATTTCCCCTCGGATTTGGGTCACTTCGCTTTGGGTTCAGGCCAGACATAACAAGAAACAAATGCGACGACATTACGACGATGATGATCAACAAATCACTCGACTCCCCACTGTCTTCCGCTACAGCATGCTTAGTTTGCAATCATATCTTATTAATTTGCCGTATGTTTTTACACGTCAAAAAGATGTACGGAAACACCTTTCGCTTCACTTAATGGACGTGGTTTGGTTTTGCTCGGCAAAAGCGAGAAACGTGCCACCCAAACGATAATGTTAGCGGAGTTTTTTTGCCCAGGTTCTTGTCACTGGGCGTGCATGTAGGACACACTGCAAATGTTTTGGCAAAAAATACACGACTTCGAAAAGGTACCGTGGAGAACGGTCGAAGCACTCCTAAATAATTGTGCACAGGGAGGCATACGGGTGCTCACAGTCACAAACGTCACCATCTTGTTCTGATTCCGTGCAGGGCCAGAGCCCTTTTTTCTGTATCTGCCTTACTTTGTTTATCTCTATCTCTGTCTAGATATGCCTTTATTGATAGGTCTTGCAACGGCTCTTACAATGTTTTTGAAACCCCGAAATTGAAGGGTGCCTCAAACTCAGCACCATCGAGCAATTCCATTCTCAGCTATGAACAAGGGGAGTTGGTTTGAATCGCGATGGCCAAAAACACGCTAAATGACATGAAATGACAAAAAGACAAAATGATGTGTAATCTTCGTACATGCTTTCATTTAAATCAGCCTCAAGGAAACGCGGTCAATTATTTCAATAAACGTGTACAGAACTGGTCAAGGGAATTAGTTGCACAGCAACATAAGTAATGAAAGTTTGAAACCGCTTAACGCCCTAACCAGTTGCTATTTCAAGACCTGACTGCCAAAAACTTGTTTGTGGCACACGGCCATTTTTTATTGGGGAAGGGAGCAAAAAGATATGTTTGGCTACCATGCTTTTCAGTGGGGAACTGCACCGTCCCCCTCCGCTTCCACCACCACTGAAAAGAAGTGCTTCATAATCTCAAGTAAAAGGCGACAATACATCATCAAAATATTTCATTCCCGATATAGAAAGAGAGCCGCCCACGGTATAAAGGTGAAGATGCCACCGCGGAAACGTAGAACAAATAAGAAATCCTGACTTAAGCCAAGTCGGGCGGATTTTACGTCCCCGCGATAAATGCAGCAGTAGGACCCTCTGACACGGAGACTCGGGACATTATTTGCGCCTGTCGCGCGCTCATCCGGATTCTTCTAAAAATACGCCGCGTCCGGAAACGCCCTCTCAAATTTCCAAAGGCACTTCTAAATATGGTCGCCGTCCGACCGGAGCCAGAAAATCCTTTGACACCGTCGCCAAATACCACGCCGGACGGAGGGCGCCGGCCGCAGGCCGTGACGTCACCGGGGGCGGAGCCAGTGACGTCACGGCCGGCCGAATTATAAGCGTTCATTGGAGATGAGCGACAGTATCGGGCCGAGGCATAGCAGCGGCGCGCCGTCCGGCACAGGACCACTCCGGCACGGGCAGCGTCAGCAGCAGCAGTCGCCGTCTCCTCGCCCCGAGCACCGCCAGCCTCAGGTAGACAGGGCTGTCGCAGCCCGCGGCCGCGAGAGGTCCACCAGTGCGGAGCTTGGCCAGAGGCTGCGGCGATGTTCGGAGAGACGCGGCGATGTTGAAAGATGGTGGGGGTGGTGTTTTGTGGCGGACGCCGCACGGTTAAGGGTGGGGTGTTTGGTTCATGGGTGGTTTTAGGGATAATGGGATCAGATGCGTCTCAGGGGGATCGCTGCTACGAATTCTTTTCTGCATTTGGCGTTTGTTCTTCTATGGATCCTGATTGGTTGTGGTTGGGGGATTTGATTTATTGGTAGTTTTTGATAGATTTAGGGACAGCAGGAGTAATGACAGCCCGGCTCCTCTTAAAGGGGTGACTGCTACGAATTTTGTTCTGTTCTGGGCGTCTGGCGGTGGTGACCGTTTGCGGTGCGTAGGTCCTCAGACAGGCCTTGCCCGTCCAGCGGACGGTGTTAGAGCCTTACCACGACATTGTCGGACACGCTCGACATTATTTGAGCTATGTCAGGACGTTGTCCGAACGTTATGAGAGAACAATCGTCAAGTAATGTATCTGAAATCAGTGGCGTCAGGATCATTTTGTGGTGATATCTTTCTATGCAACACCGTAGGCCTCATGCTAAAATGTAACAGGAAGTTAGTATGGTTTCGTTATCCGCTACACTCCCGTCATGGACCTATCCTGACATTGTCATAACTCTATCCTGGCTTTAGCATTGGCAGAATCTCTTAGTTTTGGCCCTGTGCGATCTTTTATCAAAAATGTTCGGATTGATGGTAAATTGGGTTTCTTGCCGTGGAATAAACCGACAGATTTTATTCGTGTGTTTTTGTGGTGAGAGCCGTTCCAAGTTCACCTAAAACCCGTTTTTATTGAATGTCTGCTTTTAAACCGCTAAGAGCTTCCCACTGATGACTCGTTGGAGGGGACGTAAAATCAGAGAAAGGCATGAAATGGGCTGGTTTTGAGTCTGCGTAAATAACGTTCTGGAATTCTTGTTTGCTTACACTTTCATAAGCAGAAGTTAGGTTTGCTTGCTGTTTTCGCGCTGTGTTGACGCTCCTAGCACAGAAGTTTACCTGTGTAAAATGATGAAGTGGGCCCAAGATGCTACCAAACAGTCCATCTTCACCTGTGATCTGAATATCTCAGCAGACTGAAGTCACCTTATTTTGTTTCATGGCAGGTTTTCCCACACTAATCGTTGAAAAAGTACAGTTCGTTACAGAGTAGCGCTATATAACGTTGAAGCGATATAGTGTAGGCATTTTAAGAAGGACAAAGAACTGGAAGCATCTTTGTTTTTGCAAACACTGGTTTGCTCTATGCTTGCTCTTATTGCCACTGACTAGAAGGGCGCTTATACCATTTTAGCGACGCAGGCTCCGTCCAGGTTTTTAGATGCGGGAATACCAAGTTCCGATGGGGATGAAAACTTGCTGATGTAGATTAGTGGTTATAGCACTGTATGTTTCGGTGGTGATGCGAATGAATGTTTGGAGCAAAACATGAAAAGGTGATGATTTAAATCCTACAAACATTAATTAAAACTTGTACCTAAGCTGCGTAGTTAAGTTAGACTTAAACACCTGCGCACTGGTATCGGCTCCTGAGTGTGAGCACAGGCCTAAAAATTAAGTTAACAACCTGCATTTCTTGACTGCGAAAAAATTTAGACAACGAAATGCAATAGTTCTACAAATGTCAAACAGCAAACAGCGTTTGTATTGCATCGTAAATCCCATGTACATAATGCATTTCTCATCTGTTGCACCCGTTGTTGATTCCGCCGTCTCATATTACACGACCGTCCGAAGCATTACATCTTCAAGTATCTGTTCCAGTTCCTAAAAATAATGCTCCAATAGTAAAAAAAATGAACAACGTTCCAGTAATGCCAAACTGGCGCATATTGTTGGACTGTACAAGAAAAGCTTTTTTAATCATAGTTTGATTTTGAATGTTCTTGCACGAGGCGCTGGCGTTGTTTGCACGATTGCTGGCGCTTAGTGCCACATTTTTTAAACCAAGCGAATAACAATGAACTTTCCAGTATTCCAGCGATGTTCTGTAGCAAGTCCTCTGACGTTAAATGCAACACTTTGGCAAAAATTGTCATGCACGCCAATGAAAGGTTTTTTTATTTCAGTCTACTGACCACATAACCCGTGCACCTGTTCGTTAGCTACATACGTAGCTACATTGTCTCTTTGCTCATCATTGTGAAGTTCGAATGGATTTATGAGCAGTTCAGGGCAACATTATGTGGAAAAATCATGTACTAACTGCGAGACTTTAAGCACTGAAAGGCGCACGGGTATGAGTATATTTTTTCAACTGAACACCGGCCGTTTTTCTTCAAATTCAGTAGCATGTATAAATTGACCAGCAGCAATGCTCTACGAGGGGACTACAGTCCAAATCCTGCCTCATGTTTCGACACTTCGCGAGCGCGCCACTGCTTCAAACCGCGGCGGTCGCGGCGCCGGCCGCCGGCCGCGACACGCCTGTTCGAACTCTCCCACCAAACGGCGACGGTCCGTTTCCGGGACGTCGGCGGCGACGGAGCCGGGCCGGCCGGCGGCGGCACCAGGCCGCGCCGCTCCCAGACGCCTCTCAATTGCTTCGGGCCGGCGGCGCGGCGTCGGCGAATGGCCGCTCCCGGTCCATCTCGTCCGGGACGCGCCGCAATTGGGGCCGATGCTCATTTCGCACCTGGGTGTCGGGATTCAATCGGGGCCGGCGACGTGCGCGAGATTGCACGATTGTTTGGGGACCAATTTGGGCGGCTTAAAGGCGTCGCACTCGCTCCAGTCACCTGGCGAGTGGAGAAATTCATAGTGTTTCTCCCGAAGTTTCCCGCGGGGGCTGTTCGCGAGCACGGCCGTGAACGGCGAACCGTTTCCTCTCCCAGGTCATCGTAAATCATGTCAGGCTGTTCGCCGTAACTGTGCACGCAGACGAGCCAACCACTTCCTGCTTATCCAGCACACATGCCGTTCATTGCAGGAGATATTCATAGCACCTTAAGGTCGCGCATTCATATCATATAATACTATAATATATTATATAATAATAATCATATAATAGCATACATATCGAATAATACATATCTGTGTTTAGAGCCAAAGTACATGAGCATATATACAGACTATTTACGTTACTTCAAACAGTGAAACTACCCCAAAAGTATTCCCAAAAGTGTAGCTACTTTGCACTTTTGAGGTAGAGTAGAATACCTATCGGCACGCCTCTCTAAATTGGATTCGTACAGCATCCATATAAACTTTAAGAGGCACTGGAACAACAAAACAAAGAAACTACAGGAATATGACTTTACGGTTGGCTGATAACTTTAAATCATATGTAAAAGCGAATGGAACGAGCGCAGACTCGTACAAATGCAGCCAATGTACAGCATAAAGCCATTACTAGTGACTGTGTTAATATCATCGTGTTAATATTACTTTACGCCGAAAACACATTGAATTGTGGCATAGGTAGCTGACGTGTTCATGTTGTTTAGAGCTGTGCAGAATACTATAGAGACCAGGAGTTTATGAGTTTCTACTTCCTGTTACAACCATCGGAACAATGTTTGCTCCATCCATTCATTCCAACCATCAAGAAGTTATGATGCTGGCACCAGAGGTACACGAAATGTGTCGCAACTAATATCTTTCGACGGTCTTCCAATTTCGTGCTTGCACGATAAAATAGTGCAACATTCTTTGTGAAGCACTCGTGCATAGTTTAGCGCTTCCTAACGGGTGACGGGTGCCGTCTTCTCGTCGCCAGATCATGCTGCTGTCCCGGCTGCTGAAGCTGCTGATGGTGATGTTGGCGGCCGCGATGTGCGGCCAGGCGCGGTACCTGCCCACTAGGGCGGACGATACCAACGTCCGCGTCATCAAACAGATGCTCACCGAGGTGAGGCGGCGGCCAGTGGCTCGGCTGAGGCGGCCGCCAGTGCCATGGTGTTCTGAGTTCTGCGTGAGTTGGCCGCGTTCACAAGCGCGTGATGTGCGAGCCTGGCGCACTTCCCTGTTAAGGGAGTACTTCGCGTTCGTTTATGATCCGGCCGCGGCCATCCGAGCCAGCAGGCGGGGCGGGCTCTGTTGCTTCTGGAAAAGGCAGAAAAGACGAGCCGTCATGCCGGGCGCTTCCGCACATAAAGAACATGCATCCGGTGCGAAATGAGTTATCCGCCAGGATTTCGTGGAGCGGCTTCACTTTCCAGATTAGTTTCTGCTTAAATGGCATCGTGTCACGAAACAGGCCAACTCAAGGACGTGTCATCAATCCTTGAGCACGCTTGGAAAGAAGGCCGCAACATAGTGCGGTCTTTGACCGTAACAAGAGTGTCTGCTTTTCCTACGCTTTTATAGTTAAAACTGAATTACTGGCGACTTCCCAAATGAATCAGGACGTGTTTTGTTTTACATGTTTATTTTTCAGACTCAGATCTTCCATTTCAGTCTATTTCTATTTGCGGTTGCGATAAAATGCTGTTAAACAGGTAGGAATTGCTTTTGAATCTTTGTTACTAAATAACCTACGTGAACCTCACGTTATTGTCATAAAGTTATTAATTTAACGCTAAGTGGAACAAAAGTTTTCTTCTCGTGTCTTTTTTCAAAGATTCGCTTGGTCCAAATAATTTCAACGCAGGCTGAATTTACGCAACTCTTTTGATAAGCTGATTACGTAGTTCTCGCCTCACTTAAGAATGTAAAACCTACTGTGCACCTTGAAATGCATTTTAAGACTGAGAGTTTCATTTGATTTAACACTGTTGTCATTTGTTTTGAGTCAAAACTGAATACTCGCTTACGGTTTTGCTGTAAGTTATCGGCATGGATCCGAAATAAAACAAACGTTTTTTTTTGCAAAATTGGCAGTGAAAATTCCCATTTAATACTAAGAATTTTTCTTTTGCCGACGTAGAAAGTCTGGAAATTTGTAGGTATTATTGTTTTACGACCACACAGTAAAACGCTCCATCTTGTTTATTGTTAAGCCACTGCCAGTTATCTTGTGCTCCCTGCAGACCGGACAGTTTTTTCTTGCTGCACATTTCGCTGTCGACAGCTCAGGCCACTATGTGTATGCAGTCAAGGGCTGGCTTTCTGGATGTTTGCCGCCTGGGGTTGGGGCTGCCGTAGCCGACCAGACTGAGTAGAACATCATTCTCACGCCGGCGTCGGGCGCCCCCGGGAAAATTGATGACCGCGCCTCCCAATGCGAGCGCAAAAACGCTAAAGCTGGAACGTCTATCAATATATACGTCACACACCGGGATGGCTCAAAACTGCAAAATCAATTCACGTCTCTGCATTTCGGGGCTTTTCGTTCCCGTCAGAATGAAAATTTCGCTGCATTCAGTGCCCTGTTTAAGTCGTGGCAGACTTCACTCATTGACAATCGCTTCGAGGAGACGAAACAGCGCTTCGAATGAACAAGACATACACAGAGGTGTACCTTGTCCATGCGATACCTCGGTCGGAATTTCAAGTTGTAACACCTTGATAAGCAATATCATACATGATGTGTTAAGATGTGTTTGATGCTAATGTTTTGCAGCCAAGTTGCCTGTAGAAATTCACCATTGTCCTGCATATTTTCACCATTTTTTTTGTCCGGAGTGTTCTTAAATAGGTGCAGAATAGGTGAAGATGTAGAGAAAGGTATTAAACATACCTATGGATGTAGTGGTCGTTAGCGGTGCCATTGTCAGTTGCTCGCGCTGAGGGCTCTTGCTCCGCCCTGTTCACCACTTCACGGAAATACAGAATGTTACGGTTACATTGCTAATTGTTCCATGGGCACGGCTACAAAAATTCATTGGCAAAGACGCCTTTTTAACCTTTGGGTGCTACTGGTCCTACCATCTCTACTTCTCTTCATCTCTACCATTGTCTGTTCCTTTTCGATGACACTGCAGAGCTGCTAGCGAGCCCATCAAACCCAAGACAGACGGGCGACCGCGAGAGCACGATTTAAGCCTACGAAGGCCACGAAGGCAGCTGGCAGTCTCTCGCTGGGGAGCACTCTCCAGGATGGGTTTTAACATCGTGCTCCGCCGGCCGCGCTCTCTCCGGCGCCAGCGCGTGAAGCTGATTGCGACGGCAGCTTTCTGGACGTTTTTCGAAAGAACCCGATCGGTGCTACCAGCTTCCTACGGCTTACAGCATCCGCATTGGTAACTTATAATCTTGGCATCTTAAAAGAAAATTTTTTTTTTTTAAATGAGCAATGTCGTCAAGCGCATTGTCTAAGAATGAAACAAGATCCCAGACAAGTAAAGGTGTTTGCCGCGCCACCAAATTGGTATGTAAGATGATCACGGATTATGGAGGCTCCACTTCTGCATCCCATCAGGTCTCTGAAACTCCTGTTTGAATGCTGAGCGACGCGAACTGTTTCTTTGATGGGATGTACCATTAGGTTTCTAATTTGCTAGATCCAGTATCCTTGTTATGCCCAATAAGGTCAGAATTATGGTGACATCACAAGGAACTACTTGAATACTCTCAGTTAATCATTGTCTGGTTTTATGCCTCAGTTTATACATTACGATTGATGCCGAACGTATCCGGAGCTAAAAAACTCTTCAAGCAGAGATAACTGAGGATAGAGTTGTGTACCTGGTCATGGGGTGGTCAAAGAAATGCGAAAAGAAAACTGTCATGGGCGATGGGATGGAATAGGTTTACCAAGAATTATCGGTGTTCGTAGTTTCAAACGAACCTTCCATCCATTCCAGATTAGACCACATGCAGCTCATTTCCACGAAGACGATTCGGCATGTGCCTACGTCAGTAAAGAGGACATGATGCATTTGGGATCGAGCGCGCTCTTTTGACTTCTGATGTGAGGATGACTGAATTTTCGGCGCTAAAATACCTTGATAAAAATCCTCTACAAAAAAGAAATGCAAAGGACGAGGGAGCAGGCTCCGCAGACCAGCACTCAAGTTGATGGTATTCGTGGCCGAAACATCGCTAGGCAGTGGACCGACCAGGAAGTTTGTGAAGAACAATAGCTGATGCCGTCATTAGGCCACAAAAGGGACTTGGGACGGTCATTGAAACGAACCGAAGAAATATTCGTTTGAAGTTCGCCGAGAGGGTTTTGTTTCTGCATTGCGAGATTCCCAAAATCTGTGGATTATTTGGTGCTTTTGTTCATTCACAAAAGGAAAGAAGAGGAACACTCATTCCCAGATGGTATGATTATATTACCAATGCGACTCCAGAGGCGGACCGAGGGCCCCTCTGGAGTTGGAGGATGGAGCAATGAGTAATGAGTGACCGAAGATGGAGTAATGCGTTTGCGACAACTATTCTCTCGACGTATCGCTGTTAGCATTGCTGGCTGATATCACACATGCATACACAAAACGGAACAGTGAATCCTCTTTTTTATCCCCTCAGGCTTTGCCATCCACAAAGGAGGTAGACGATGTTTTCATCGTAGCGCCGGTAAAGTACTGTGGACATCTGTGAATGATCCCATCTCAAGGCTAACGCACATTGGCCAAACTCAGCTTCAGATTGGTCCCTCGTGAAGAGGCCTAATTTCTCTCCTCAAACGAACTGGCGCGGGGTCGAGATTTAGTATTCTTGTCCGCCGCCCTATTTCCGAACTACCAACGAGAGCTTTTATGCAGTTACGTTATACAGTATGCTCAGATTTATTTCCATTCCCCGCACCAAGAAAACTATTGACCTGCTTACTCTCTTAAATAGATAACGCTTGGGTATTCTTTTCGTATACTGCTCTTTTCTTGAATGCTAAAATCAGAACGAATAAGGCGGAAGAATACACCTATCGACAATCCGTACGTTTGCTCTATCATTATTTCATCAGGTATCGAACATGTTTTCTCGGTAAGCAGAACAGCAATAGAATAATGGTATGAGAGCACTAGCGAAGTGGAAACATATGCACCAAATGTAGTGAAGTAATAATAAGGAACCGGCCATGTCGACAGTAAGACCAAGGTGAAAACTCGGACACCAATCGGATGCCTCGTAAGCTGGCCCTTGTTACAGGCGTCGGGGCCAAACTAACTGTAGTTGCGTCCATACATAGTTTAGCTCGCCCTGGATGACTCATCGACGCATTTTCTGAAGCCAGTTCCAATGCCGTGTTGTGAAGACATTTCTAAATTTGATGCCATCTGAAGGAAATGCGGCAGTGTCATCTGGCGGGTTTGTGACAAGACGGGCCGAAACGAAACGCGCTGTCCAAATTGTGACGGCGTCACGTATTGAGAACAGCGGAGCCAAACGACAGTTTCGAGTTTTTTTCTTTCCATGCATCGCCATTGGGGAAATATTCATTTTTTTCGGAATTCGAGGAGGCAATTTCCCCCAGCTCCGCCTTCCCCTCCCCCCCCGCTGGCGCCGCCACTGCATCCGAGTCTACGGGTCGGTAGGTGTCCGTCAGTGATTTGGTCCTGTCGTCAGGCGACGCGTGAATCCGTCCAGCGGCCGGCCGGTCCGTCATGCGGCGAGGAAATCCAACAGGTGGCCTGCCCTGGCCGACCGCTTCGCCCGAGTTGGCCGGCGAGTTAGCCGCGGCCGTGGCAGGTCTCATTAGCGAGTTTGGCGGCCGCTGCGGCGCCGCTCGATTGATTAGCGCCTTTAGCGGCGCCGCTGACGCCCGTCTCCCGTTTCAGATGCTGAACCAGTCGGAGCGGCCCGCCTACCCGGCCAGGTTAGACCAGCTGCGGAAGGACCTGCTCTTCTCGCCCAGCTCCGGCTTCGACTAAGGACGTCAGCGGCTCCGCCAGCCGCCGCCGGCCGCCGCGTCGCGAACGCCGCCGCCTCCGGCAACCGCGCCACGGACGCCGCCGCGCTGCCGCCGTCCGACCGGCGTCCCCCGCCAGCGCCCCCGCTCGAGCGACGTTCGCGACCAGCGGCCGCGGCGCCGGCCCGGCCGCCCGGACACCGGCTCCGCGGCGTTCGCGGCGCGGCGCGCCGGTTTCGTAGCCGCGCCTGCGTGGCGCTGGCCCGGGCCGGCTGGCCGAGCGCCGCCGATCCTGGCGCCTTACAGAGGCTACTCGTGCTCCGCGCTAAAGATCTCACGACGAATCGCAGCCTCCCCCGCGCCGGTTGGCCCGCCTAAATCTGACCTCTGACCTCGAGGCTCAACTCTGGCAAGTGGTGGAGGGCATTCAATTTAAGATTAGATGGGAGGGGCTGTCATTTAGTCGTGGAATGCGATCTTTTACATCGAAGGCTGGATATGCGTCGAAACGTGTTCGCTTTAAAAGGACGATAAAATCGGGCTCCTCAGCCCTAGTCCCGAATGAAGTGCTTGTGATGATGTCGGAGCGAGGGCAAAACTGCCTGGAAACTGGCAGTCTTATTTTCATTTATCTGCCGGCGGCGGTTGAATGCATGATGTCAGACAGTCGGAAGTCGATTAGCCCGCCTGGCCCATTCAGGGTTTCTTCGGTACACAGCTGTCTTTGTCTCACTAGCCGGGCCCTGACAAGCCGTTTTTCGTCTCGTTTAAATTGGATGTGAATACTGTGTCCATACACAAGATATTAGAGCATTGTTAAAACCGCCTTAAATAAAGGAGCATTTACTCAAATTTCGTATCTACCGATCCTGGGTGGTAGTGGAGGCTCCTCGCCGAGACCGGACGTTTTCCGACGGAAAACACGTTTCAGTCTGTGCCTAGCTCTTTGTGTGCTTCATTCTAAATACAGGCGATGTTTGGCAGTTCTTCAATGCATTTCACCCACTGGCTGTCTCCTGTGGCAGTCTGCCAGCGGGCATAGTATGAAGACGACCGTGTACGGGCAACCCAGCCGGAACGGTTCCATGTCGCATCGCTCCAATGGACTAACCACGGCAGGCATCTTGACGCTGAACACAAGACATCGAGATGAACAGTGGGAAACAGACGGTACAAATTCGTTACGACAAGCTGTTCAGTTTCTGAATTCTGCGACTGTGGCTCACGACGGGCCTGAGCTATTAGTACCACCAGCTGAAGACCCCGTCACTCAGATGCTCTGAAGCTGGGCGAGTCGTAACCACGGCCTCATATCGAATTCGGAGTGAGCTGGGGATGTCCGCAAGCTGATATTAATGCGTAATGTTAGGGCCATCATCTCTCAGGTTTTTGCGTCAATGAAGCCACAAGAGACGCATGACCCCTCCCGACATTTCCACACCGTGCGTCCTAGAGCGTCGCGGAAAAACGGCGTGTTGCGCGTGACGAGATCTCACGACTGGCATCACTTGTCAAAATCTCAGTCAACGAGTGACCTCCCGGGTCGGGTCAGAGCTCAAAAATTGTCATCAGGTGGTACCTTTTTGAGTTTAAGGACGAATGAACGCCAAAGAATAAATGATGATGAAAAGAAACAGAGTGCATAGTATTCGTAAAGCAGTTATGAGTTCATCTGATCCAACATGATGCACTTTGCCCATGGAGTCCGATCCAGATCATGCTAGGTCAGTTCCTTGTCAAGCGGGTTCGTCGGCTTAAATGCGTCCTCGGAGCTGCAGAAGCATTTTTGGTAGATAATAATGGATGCGATGCCCAATGCAGCGTCTGAATTAACCAACACTTTTGTCGAATGACATACAAAAGTCACCCTAGGTCATCCAAGGCCATCTCAAGCCATCCAAGGCTGGTCTTAAGCCAGTCACCTAGAATGACATCAGATTAGCGGAAAATCGTGACAAGACGTGTTAAAAGCGTTTTTTGAGTTGGTATCCAACACGAAATCCTATTTTTGGCATGTCGTGGTATCTAACTTGTGACCCTGCGGCCGGAAACGCTCCGTCCGTCGGAGCAAAACTCAGACGTCCGCTGCATTCCGTCCTCTTTTGATGAAATTAAAGATAAATTGCACCAAGTTTATTTCATTCGATTTATTCCACCTGAAGAAACTTGAACATATAGGTTGTTTTGCGATAACTGTCTCTAATCGCATTTCCAGAGACAAAAGTAGCGTGATTCCCGCCGTAGCTCATGACCTCAATTGACATCCTCGATTATCCCGGCAGTGAGCATAAGCCCACTAAATCTATGTGTGGTGTTATAGAACATAGCATTTTGAGCTGATTGATGCATACGTTATTGTATTTGCGTCCTCCAACCGTCGTACACTGAGACAAAACTGAGACCGTTGTAAACTGGCCGCGTCGGCGAGCAAAAACGGCTGACATGGTTCCCGTTATGGCGTCATAGCTCGTGACCATGGTTACGAAGAGAAAATTTTTCACCATGGAAAAAAATGCCCAGAGGGCTTACATAGTTTCAGATGGATCAAACACACCGTCAGGAAGCTATCTTTGGAAAACCTCAGAGGATTACCTCACACCTCCTCACCTATACGGGCGAGGGTTAAACATAAAAACAGTCTGGCGAGGAGATGCTGAATTCTTTTGAAAAAATTTTAAAGTTTTTATGCTTTGCTCCTTAACGTGATGGGGAAAATGCAGTAAAACTGAAACCTCGAAAGGGTGTGAAACATTAACCAGTACGCGGGAACCATAAACCTCAAACTGGGAACCCAACATGAAACCTACGTTTTGGAGCTGGTACGTTCAACAGGGCGTAACAGGAAAATTAACCCTCGCCGGACATAAGGATGCTCACCTACACCCCGGACGATGAGAGGGGATGATTATACACTAGCACAGTTCTCTCTTACCATGCGAGCTGCTGGCCCTCTGGGAATTATGCACACAAGTGCGGGCGTATATTGCCCCCTGTATCTTTTGGTTTATTCGACTGATGACAACGGAATTGTATGGGGAGGAAGTCTGCGTAACGATCTCGCAACCCTCGAAATCTGATTGACCTGGGTCAAACATCGGACATCAAAAGGGATCGAACGTATAATAAGTAGCGCCTTTCCGTTTCTGTAGATCCACTGTGCCATTTGTAACCAAATTTTGTGGAAACGTAAAACGTAACATGGAATTATCCGCCGCGCGCAAAATTGATCTAGGTCAGGTCAACATGGGCCAACCCTGGTCAGAATTAAAAATTTGGCATTTTGCGAAAATGAAGCATAACGCAATCTAGTGGGTGTTGTGATATTACCCGGCCGATGATGACTCGCCTCCTGTTATGGATGAAAACAGGACACCAAAATATGAAACTGTACTCCTAAAAAGCCCCACGCACCCAGCGGCTGTCAGGTAAAACGTCGAACTGCACATGTGTTACATATGTGCTGACCACGTATATGCAAATGAACTGCAACACCACAGTGGATTGATAGAAGGTAGGATAAAATCATAAATCCGTAAATCAGGTGTACTAATTGGGCTCTCGAACGTCGTCCACGATCAACCATTTGCGTCAATATGTATTTATTCACATTTATTCTACATGCACAATATTATATATATATATATGTGTGTATGTTTACCTGAGTATATAAACTATAATTGCGTTTATGATGCAAGTTAATTAAGTCCCCACCAAATCCTCACATTTACATAGCATTTACGAAGTGCTACAATCGTAACTCCTGTCCTCGGTTGATCTGAAATGAACTGACTTGTCTGAGACTGAGTTAGCTGACTTGATTCTGTGTTCCGAGGTCAGTTCGTTCATTCCATTAAAAAAAAATCCACAAAAGCATTTCGTTGAAATTGCATGGACAGATCTGAAGGAAAAGAATACCAGCTGCTTATCATTTGACGTTGGCCGACTTCATAAGTTTACCTGTGCCTTCGGGTTGTAAGTTTTTGCCACAGAATTACCACACAGGCAAACTCCCTCATTGTTTTGTAGCTGGTTGTACGGCAAAAATGGCTCTATACTGAACGTACCGTGCCTGTCCTGCGGCCTGACGCCTGTCCGGTGGTCCCTCCAGCCGTGTAACCAGCCTCCCGACTTTGCCGGGCCTCAGGGTAAACTATTAATGACAGTTTGTAAGCTTTTCAACGTAAAAAGATGCGTTAGGAGAACGAAAGAAGATAGACAGAAACTGATCACTTTAGCATCATTATCCCGGACGTTACGCGCAAAAACACGACGGTTGGACAATTTGCTCTCCACCCTCGCCAATGCACGTGTTAAAAGAGACAGAGTGACAAAACAAAAACAAGCATGTAGTAACAAGTCTCCTCTGGATAAGAGTCATGTCTTTCAAAACCCTTTTAGGTCATCTAGTGATCTCTCAGGCCACAGGGAAAGAGAGTACCACATCACCTGTAGTTCCTGTTGCCATTGTAATAGTTGAGTAGCATTCCGGCTGGCAAACTGTGTTTTTGTAGTGATCTGGTTTTAAAAATGGCCAGTCGTTGTCAGTGATTGCTTTTCTGTTGACGCCAAGGTCAGGTCAAGAAAAGGCCACGTATCTGAGAGGCAAACATCAGAAGCATCGGAAGTAAATATGCTATACATGCATGCATCTAAGTCTCACCAATCAAAAACATCTTCATGTGTTTGAGGGCTTGATGAGAAGATGTGCTTGATGGTTGAGGACGGAAGTTATTGCAACACGTCACCGCTGCTTAACAAATCATACGTAGCAACACCTGCCTTTTTGACTGGCGCAGCAAAACGCCTGCGTATTCGGAGAGAGACATCTGCGGATTTCGTGGACTCAAAAGAACGTCTGACGACTCCGTGACATAGAAATATTTGTGGACTCGTCACGATAAGTGGTATCAAAGAGCGTTCGCAGATTCGGAAGCGAAATAAGTCTTGAAGAGGCTGTAATCATGTTTGAATGTCTTACAAGCGACGAAGGGCATGTTCTCGCTCGGGCGACGTACAGGAACATCTCTGAGTGAAGGGCGGTCTTTTATGAACGAAGGGGGAGTTTGCGAACACGTATGATACGAGCAATCGTCCACTAAATTAGAAGGCACCCCAAATCGTCCGCAAACCCGATCAACGAGGCGCACGTCCGCGAATTCGGTGGACGGAGGGAAATGTCGACGAGCTCGGTGGACGCGGTGCACGCGCAGCCTTGACGGCAAGCCGGCCCGGACCAGTGGTCCGCACACTTCCGCAACAGACAGGCCGTTCTCGGAACCGTTCCGGAGCCGGCCGCTGCGCCGCCGTCGACGGCGCCCTGCCGACGTCGACGGTTAGGGCGCGCTAACCTCCGGAGTGACAGCGAGGCCGACGATCACGAGCGTCGCCCGGGCCCGAGTGTCGAAATCGAATTTACGGCCCTGTCTCCGCCGACCGTTTCGTTTCTGAAACAGCGCTTCGGGACATCATGTCACGTTCGCAGTGAAGCATGGTTTCGTCAGAGAAGGCGGGAAGTGAGAGTAAGGACCCACGCGTCAATGAGTCCCTAGGCGCAGGCGTAAGCGTAAGCGTGGAAGGCCCTTGTCGTACGACGCTTGCAAAGAAACCGAGAAGACTGTTTTCTGCCTTTACAGTCGGCCATTAGTCTTTGTGTTTACACCTGCTCAGATGGTGCGTGAAACGGTTTCAGATGAGTAGTATAATTTAAGAATAAATGAAAATGAGGAGCATTGTACACCAAGCGGAAAAATGATGAGTAGAAGAGACGTTGCGTTTGTCGTTTGTCAATTAGTCACTACTTGGTCATCCACTGATCCAGAGTGGCTCTGAACCAAAGATCCACCAAGGCATCTCGCGTAGCTTTCAAAAAGGATTATGGATGCACAACAGGGCTGTCATGCCAAGTGTTTTCACAGATTTGGCCCATATTGTCATAATTTCGCAAAACTGATACGTGCTGAAATCTGTTGGAAAGTGACGGACTACGGAAAACTAAATGACGAACCCTTCGGAAAACTACACCAGTGATTCTCAGCGAAAATAGCTGAATGTCTGCCAAAACCATTACCGAACGTTCTCCAGCGATGCAGTTAACCAACCTTCTGCAAGCATCTTAGTGACTAGTTACCACGATGCCTGTGACTACAACACGATGTATTTTGATACCGCTGCATCTTTTTGTAACATCAATGCAGTTCATCCATTGCTACAACTGTCGCTAAGGCGCTTGTCCAAAAATTGCAACGCCCAATGTGCAAATATAATCTACTAAAAGTCCAGTTCAGGGCAAAATTTGGAACAAGTTCAAGAACAACAACAATGACGACGACAGCAGCAGCAGCAACAATAACAGCAACAGCAACAACGACAGCAAAGGCAACGACCGCAACAGCAACAACAACAACGACAACAACATGAGCAAGGAAGGGTCAGTCAGGGACGTAGCCAGGATTTCGCCAGGGAAGGGGCCAGGACACATCTTATCCCCTGAAACCTGAAAACGTTTCGGATTTCGGCCACTTTATTTTCGATTTTGGAATATGTGCACTGATTTTTTTGTGCCCAAAAAGTCAAATTTTCCACTCAGGGGGCCCCTGGTCCGCTTAGTCCCCTCTTGGCTACACCCTTATGGTCCGTTGGCTCCTTATATGGCTTTGGTTGCGCAACTCGGCACGAAGCGGTAAAAGCTTTTGACGCATTTGAAATGAGAAGAAATAAGGAAAAAGAAAGCAATGAGGGTAAAAAACATCTGAAGAAGGAAGTAGTACGTTCATCGAGCCCACTCATACCTCCTCGCACGCACTGCAGGTGCACACTCTAGCGTCACACCAAGGCCTGGGGCGAGCGTTCCGCTGGCACGTGACAGTTGGATGCAGGATCTTCGGCGAGGTAACGGCAAACCATGCACATGTCACGAGATGGGTTCAACAGGCGCTGAATGAGGTCGCGTTTCTTGGCTGATGCCATTATCGCAGAACTTCCTTCGGACGCTGTAAAGGCATCTGCCGGACTGTCCCACTCCATTTCCAATTTCCTGTCAACGGGAGAATGGTAGCCTTGATGGCCCATAAAATGTCGGAAGGAGGTTACATTCAACGGAAATGTAGCTGCACTCTTTCGACGGATCTAACCACTAAGTCGCGTGGATCCTATTCTGCACAAGATGAAACCCTTGTCGGCATATGACTGGTTAGTGGTGTCCGCGTAAATGTTCCTTTCAGGCCTTGCCGAAACATTGCCATGATACCTTACTTCTTTGATCTATGTGTAGGAAACTTGGGCTGAATAGACGGGATGAAAAATAAAAAGGGAAAGGGGAGAAAGAAGCGGAGAGATAGGGGAAAGAAAAAAGAGAGAGAAAGAGAGGAAGAATGGGAGAGAGAATGGGGCGAATGACAGGACCAGTTCAGGTTTAGGTAATTGACTTTGGTAGTTTTGGTTTTTAATTTTGGTGGTTTTGGTGGTTTAAGTTGTCACTGGTAACGGAAGGGCTAACAGTAACAGTCGGCTCGTTAATCCAGGGTGTTCTGTTGTCAAACCTGAAAAGTCTATTTAACCCCTCTAGGAATGCAGGCTGGACTGAATTCGCTATAGTCCATCTAGTAATACCGCGAGATCGGCACGGTCTGATTACGTCAATTATCACGAAGAAAATGCCATCACCACCAGGTAAGTTACACCATCGTCCATTCCCAGAGAAACCATAGCAGTGCATTACTGCCGATCACTTCATCTGGCATTAAAACAACCACTATCTCTTCTGAAAACGCACTGGAGCTCGAATAAAAATGTCCGTAACTGTTCCGAGAGCCGCTGGATCGTGACCAGCCGAGCAGAAGTGGTCAGCGTCGTGTCAACTATTGCACCAAGGCTGATTCGATTTTCGAATATCAGCGACTGCCTGGACGGCGCCGGAGTGTCAGTTTCCGGGACGACCGCGTATCCGGGACGGCGGCCGAGTTTCAGGGAAGCTCTGCAGCCCGGGCCGGGCCGGGCCCAGCTGCCCTGGCCGCTGCACGGGAGCCCGTCAGGCACATCAGGTCCTGCTTACGCCTAAATTGGCCGTCGGCAGCCGACCGAATGAGGGGCTTGTTCTGCCGCTCAGTCGTTGGTTAGAACAGTGAAAAGTGGAGCAAGCACAGGCATATGAACGACAGGGTCAAGATGGCACACTCCCCTCTGTGCCCCGCATCCCTTCCTGACCATTTTCCACTGTTCCTCAGTCTTTCACATATGCAATCTCCCCATCCAACTTTTTTCTGCATGTCGAATTTCTCAGGGAACAAGGGCGCACAACGAACGCCCTGAAGAACAAACATGGCGGCGGTAAAAAAAAAAACGATAACCACAAAAAGCCTACCACAGGCGCCGGCCGCCTGTCCGGGGTGATGACGGACTGATGGCTGGTCGGTGATGACGGATCGGTGGCGGCGCCGGCCAGCTGTCTAGAGTGATGGCGGGTCGACCTGCAGCCTGGGCTGGTGACGGGTCGGAGACGGTGCCGGCTCTGTCCCGACACCAGACAGACCCTCTCGGCTGCGCTGTTACCCTGTAATGGCCGGTGGTGGCCAGCTCGCGTGGCCGACCAGCGAGGTGATCGGCACACCAGAGGGAGGAGTGACCTCGAACGGCCCCATGGTGGGTTCCGGACGGCCGCGATCTGTTGTTATAGCATAACATACATATTAACTTTGTACACTGTATCAGTAGTATTGTTCTCGTTATGATGTCTATAACTAGCCTGGGCTGCAGACGCCTCTTGTCTGCCTCGGGCCCTGGATGCCCGCCACATGGGTCGCGGATGGTTGCTGTTTGGGCAGTGGGTGACCTCTGTTATGACTGTGAGAAAGTTGAATTGGAGACTGCTCGCCGACAAACGGACTGCTGGACGAAACAGTGGGCGAGTTTCTGCAGTTTACAGGCTTGCCTTAATAAGTTGATATAATGTCCCACAGATTTTTTTGTGTGCGTGGCTGCTTACGATGGACGACACAGGAAAACAATGCGTTTAGACGGCCGGGAATTTTCTAGTCTTAATTTACGTCTTCGTCCGAAGCAAACTTCTCTCGGCGATAAAAATAAATGCAAAGGAAGCCCAGTCTGGGCCTCGTCTGAGGAGTCTGAGGAGGAGAGAGACATTTCCGGAGGGAAATGTCCTTTTATTTCAGTACACCTACCTAACACGGTAGTGTAAAATGAAACCACGAAAATTCACATATATCTTGATGTAGCCATTAGGACCAGTATTTTTTTTTACTTGTTTTGGAGTGGTTCGTTACGCGAAACCGATCTTTTTCAAGCAATGCATTTTTGCATATCGCGTATCATTTAACATGATGTAATTTCTTCATAAAACTGGCTCCAGTAACCATACACGACTTAATCCATTTTGATTTTGCCACGTCTATTTCCATGAAATACTACACCACACTCCTGAAGTTAACTTCCCCAAAAGTCGGAGGCATGCCTTCTAGTCTGGCTAAGCCAGTGACACATGTCACTATGTTGCTGCAGTTCTTCATAGGTTGTCTTTCTTGGAACGCTAGGAACTCGTGGGTTATTGCAGGTACAATTTTAGGTCTTCTGGTGTCATTCCTGCGGTACATATCATACCGTCTTTCTTTGCTGCTTCCTATGAAATCTGAGACCTCTGTATTGTGCAGCGACCATGCTCCCTACAGGGGCTGAGGATTTCCTAACAGGATCCTCACCGACACTTCTTCAGTGTGTAACAAGGAGCCCATTGCCTTTGCCATGGTGGATTTGCAATTACCGGCAAATGTCGAGATGAGACCATGCTACTGTGGGTGCTCCGAGCTTTCCAAGTGACTATCGTCTGTGGATGGTTACTGTGTGTGAATGGGCACGATGGCAGAGGCGGTTTCATGAGAGATAAGGATCATTTTAAAATTATGGCATTATTATTGGCAAATTATGGTACAAGCAAACGTGTACGAGACATTGCTCCTTGCAAGTACTAGACTGTAGAAATCTATACCCCACGTCAAGATCAATGAAGTTACATATGTGGCATTAAAACCACTGGCGTGAAAATCAGTAACAGTAAGGATAAGACAATGAATGGACGAACGGTGCTCACAAGGAAACACTGACGACGTTTACATTCTGCATCACGCCCAATAAACTATACTATACAGGATTAGAACAAATGCAGGAAAATCCGTAATGGTTAGGATAAGACATTGTACATACTGATCACATTTCTTCCAGTTCGTACGAGATAATATATACATTTTACCGCGCACGCATCATTGGTGTCTAGCATACGTTTGTCTTCGGAACTGGGGACGATAAGGTTACCCCACAAAATGCCGTATCGCGGGATCTGAAATGGAAAAAATTGAAAACAAAATGTCATACGCAAAATATCGGACAGAATAAATATCAGAAGTGAACGTCGAGCGGATAAACGTTTGAAACAAAATATCGAAGATGGATAAAAGTCGAATGACAACATTCATCGTAATAGAAAAAATATTGTAGAACAAAATATTGGATGAACAAATAGCCGACGCAAGATGCAGAACTGGAACCCTATGGGGATCGATTATCATCAAAACGGTAAAACAGCGAATGGCAAAACATCGCAAGCTGGTACTTTGCATCATGGTATCAGGGACGACATCGTATTTGGGCGGTTAAAGAATGGCCAACCCACGCATTACAAAATATGGAGTGCAGCGATACGAAACAACTAAAGTTATCAAAGGATGCAGATTATACCGGAACATGAACATGGTGAGGTGGTCAAGACCTCCTTCTGTCATGATCATGGGTGCAATTCATGCCCCGGCTGTTCGAAATTTTCTCCGTTCCTTCATCCAAAGTTGTGACTGTTGTTGACAGATGCGGTAATCAGCGCGGGATGCGGCCGGAGACCGGTGCTGTGTTCTACGGCTCTTGCATGCGAGACGTTGAGGAAAAACACTTCCCTAGCCCGCTGTCGTGCTTTACTGCCATGTGGAACATCCCTGGCAACAGAAATCACAGCTCATCCCAACAGACCAGTGAAAAAAGCGTAAGGATGTTTTTACGCCAAGGACTCGAATACCGCATACTATATGACTAAAATGCCAACATCTTTGCTGCCAAACCACCATGTCCAGTGGCGCGACCAGCATATTTTTCTAGTCGGTTCATTTCAGCAACCCCTGGAACAACCGGGATATTCATTTCCAGGGAATTTTGTTAAACAGCGAGGACACTTGAGAGGTTTTGTCTAAACCCTGGGAAGCTTTCACAGCGTTCTTGTTGGAATGTCACAACGCAGTTTTCATGAGGACAGTCCGTAAGCACCGTGCTGCGCTACTAGATGTCTTGTGATGTTTTTCATTAAAATATTTATCCGGTGCGTTGCTGATCCCTGCCCTGATACTCAATCATTACATCCTCTACCATATGTAGTATAGCCGGTTGGAATTTATACTGCTTCGATATTTCCGTTAAAGATTTTGCACTCGATGCTTTCTTCATTCGACGCTTTATTCGATGAAATAGTTGACTTCCCACATTAATTCCAAGATCGATATCTGACATTTCATATTTTCCCGTTCGAGACTTACACCCGTCGCAATTCATTCTCTTCGATTTTTTGTGTTCGTTGGCTCGCTTTTCACATTTTCCCATCTGATATCATATGGAATTATGGCATGTAATCGAGCCACGCATGCCAACGAACTTGGTTCTGGTTCCCCGTCTAAGAAAATGGCCAATTTGAGGCCATTATGACCTAATGATTGCACCAAGGGTGCCATAGGCCATGTAGGGACAAATATCAGGTCATTTTACATGTCAATGAACTCTTAGTATATTGGGATGGCGTGGTGAAAACGAGCTTATGCCTCATGAGAATGCATGCACTTGCGAAAAAATGGTTATTTCCAAGGGAAAATGCTTCAAAAAAAGTTTAAAGAAGTGAATGTTTCGTAAGGAGATGACTCAGAGGCGAGGTGGTCCTGTTTTTCCCAAAAGTTCATCCGAGTGGTTTGGTAGGATGATGCTTGGGGTCGAAGCCCGTGCTAGCCAGAGTTTGTTGAATAGACCCTGACCTATACACCCGATCGCTTATTTCCAGGGAATGGCTGATTTTGTAGCGACATTGTAACCTGTCGCAATGGATGAGACACGACTGCATAGTAGTCAGCTTAATCGAATGTTAATAGCCAGCTGACCCACTGTCCAAGTTTCAAGGGCCGGGACAACTCGAAGCCATCTTGTCAGGACGTGCAGACCAACGTTCTACCAACTGAGCTACTGATGGCGATGAAAGACTACCAATCGCGATAGCGGTAGAACTGCAGGTTTCCGGGTCAGGATCTATGCAACTATACAACAATCTATGCAAGTATAGTTCAGGATCTATGGAACAAATTTTGCATAAGAGATTATTGCATTGTCTAGACCTCGTCTTTTTCCTTACCGCTATCCTACTCTCTACTTCGCTCTTTTCCCCATATCTCTCAACCACATCGTTTTGGACTTTCCCTTTTTGTTATCTCAGCACAGAAAATGTTATCAGCAATACCATTTGCAAACACTACCACAGGTGATTCAAGCGTACGAAAAATTGGCAAAGTATTTTTGCGGTGGTGTGGCATTTGAAAAACCTTTGACCTCCACAGGAAACCCTGTATTTATTGTATTACCAAGCATACATATTTAATCTATATATTCATTTCATTAGCATGCATAACCATGCGTTTGTGTCCACTATCACTGGTGATACAAGCGTCGCTGGAAAATGGATGGGACATTTTTGCAGTGCCTTTACATTTGAAGAAACGCTGCGTCTCGGGGAAAACAATGGAATCAGAAAAACCTCATTATAGAAACAGAGAACACTGCATCAGAATTTGTCATTTGATTATGATTATGGTCATAATTATGATTATGATTATGATTTCGAACATCACAGCTGGTCCCTAAGTTACCCAGTTTTGCCTTTATTGGCGGGCTGGCGACGTTACTGGAGGACTAAAGCCCCCACCAGTTGACATGTTAGTTGAAGCTCTGAGCCCAGTTACAGCCCCTTCAATGGTCCAAAAAACAACACGGTTGTTTGCGTTATTTATGACATATATTTACAAACATCATGTATGAGTACAACAAAGTCATTATATTAGTCAACAGCGGGATTCACATGAATCGGGATGGTAGACAACTGACACAGTCCAACGGCACCTTAACACTCCGCTCGAAAGTGAACAACACTGCCAGACACGCAGACGACTGGGCCATTCCACGCCACCGGGCGCCGACCCCACGCGTCATGTCGAGTGTCCGACGCCAGCTCGGTCTCACGGCACGCCAGTCACGCCATGTCCGCTGCTCCGGGCAGCGGGTCTTCCTCACGCTTCCTCGCGCTGTCTCACGCCGCCTCACGCACACTGCCGCGGAGGCTGGGCGTGGCGGCTCGGGGCCTCAGGCGCGCTGCCTCTCCGCCGGGCGCAGCGGCTCGTCACTCGCAAGCCGGCGCGACGCCTCCTGGGCCGCGCGCGGCGGCTTCGTCTCACGCCACCACGCGCTTCTTCGAGCGCGGTGAGCTTCATGGCACCTTAGCACGACGTCTCCAACGCGACGCGTCAACGGCACCTCGCGCTGGCGGGCAGTGGGCGCGGCTCACGCTGGCTCACGCGGCCCCGCGCGCGCGAGTCTCACGGCTCGGTCACACGGCGGGACAGTGGCTCAGTCTGACATTGTCCACGTGCGTGGCCAGGTTGACGGCCCGCCTGGCCACCGTCAGACGGCGCAGACAGCCCTGGAAGCGGCGGTAACAGTGGAACGGCAGCCCGGCCGGCAGCGACGGCGTACCACCTGGAACACATCGTCAGCGCCGTCAGACGACCACGTACGGACGACAAACGCCGTCAGACGCCACGGTGACGAATGACGCCTCCCTTTCCTGAAACGTTATCTGTCCGACTGATGAGTTTTTGTCGAATTTCGGCCACTTTATTTAACAGATGGGTGCGTAATAAAAACTTCGACCTATCTAACAGACGTTTTCCACCAAGGACGAAGGACCGTTTCACACTTACAATTTGTGAAGGTCACGTCCCTCCAGCCCTTCCCGTTCCCCTTCCCTCCCGTGACGGAGCCCATGGGCACTGGGATCATCGTCCAACTTGGAATAAAATGAAAAGGGTAGACACCTAGGAAGCAAGGCTCTCGTACGCCCGTGCTACCACCTGAATACGAATGATTGCGTCACTGGACGAGTGAGATACTCTTTACGATTTTGCATCGATCTTTCTTTTCATGACATCAGGTTTTCCTTAGGTTTATCCAATTCAGATCCAACAAACATTGAGTTTAATTTCGCTCTGCTACTACTGAAGTTTTCTCTGCGACTGTAGCGGCGCCATGCGTCACTCTCGTTTGACACTACTGACAGCGCCAATGACTGACAACCCAATCTTTCATAATTAAACCGAGCAATCTTCATCACGTTGCTATACGGACCCCTCCCCACTCCTCTCGCCGCAGTGTTAAGCAGTTGGCAGCGCCGTCGAAGAGATCGGCAGGTTGTTGCGTTCGGCCCGTCACGAGATCATAACGATATCCGAGAATAGCGCCCGAGGCCGGCCGGCGCCCGGCCGGCCATTGATCGTGGCGCCGGCCGGCCGGGCGGGCCACACTTTGGGCAGGGGCGCGGAACGGGCCGTTCTCCGGCGCGCCGGCCGGCCGCTCTCATGCAAATTTGGCCCCGGCCTGGCCGACGGACGGACGGCGGCCGCCGGCGCCGCCGCGCCGCACCGCCGGCCGCCGGACAGCCGGCCGCCGGAGAGAGGCGCTTCCGGCGCTTCCGAGGCGCGTCGTCAACGCGGGGAGATGGCCACAGACGGCCCAACACGTGTGAGGGTCTGCCGGTGAGCTGGTCGACAGGACGAGTGAGGTTTGGTTGATGGTTTGGAGAGGTATGCGCGACCTCGGCTAGAGCGAGGTCGTCAGAACTGCTATCGGTGTAGTTCTCTGATGCTCTCTGTTGTGAAAATGATTCCCGGACGTCTGGCCCACGTGAGTCGAGGACGCACGCCAGGCCTGGACCCAGCGTTAAAAACGGCGCCACATCCAGGAGCCTGAGATTGCGCATTCCAAACAGAGAGAGTGGAGAGTCTAGAACAGCTTACATCTGGAACGCAAGTCCACCACGCAATGCAGTGGCCAGAGGGTCGCTAGGATCGCATGTTGCGACTCTGCGAAATGGAGGAGATATGCATTGGTTTACAAGAATAACTGTCCCTCGTGACAAAATACTCGAAAACGTTCAACCAATTTCGCGGATCCCTCGGAAATGTTAGCATTTCCTCGCACGTTTTTAATTTGGCTGAGATTCTACTTGAAGACTTCTACCTACAAATATCGAGAAATTTACCGATAGCGCAGCTGGCAAGTACGCGACCACCTATTGGACGAAAGCATTACTGCCTGGCGGTCGGCTGATGGCGCCAGTAGCCGGAATAATTTGCCAGGGACGCAAAGTAGGAGAAACTTGGATGTTTCCGCTGGTGATAGTAACAGGTAGCAAGTATGAGCATGGGGACCCAGGGAGACTGGAAACTGTTGATTCCACAGTCTGCTCCATTGACGGGGCAAGACTCTTGGAAACACAGAGCAGCCCGGGACCCTCTTGGACAAGAAAAAGACACCATGGTTGATTAATTTGTTACACATTTTTAAGGATGGAAAACGACCACATTAGTCATATTTTGAAGTACTTGAACTCAATTGTCTATCGCTTGTGACCGGCAGAGAAAGGACCCGAAAACCTTCCGAAGAAAGTAAGGAGAGGAGGAGATAAATTTTGGGATCGGAACCCCTTACTGTCAGCTTTAGCATTGTCTTCAGACGTCTCGTCTGCTTTTATTAGATTTTCGCAAGCATGGGAGGAACCTGAGACTCCTGTGGACCTCCTCCCCTTTGAATTTGCGCCTGGCGACCATTTGGTTAGCGGCTGGCCATTGCTGTGTCACCAAGAGCTGTAGAGAGAGTCATGTAGACAGGCATCTCTATAACATGACCTGACCAGGCAGTTCTAAGGGGTCCCATCGTCCAAGAAGGGTTCTCAGCAAAGTGGCGTCAATCACCAGCTTACAGCAGCGAAAGCACCTGGGACCTAGCAGAACCTTCCCTAATCAATAACAGGTGAGTCTTTTATGTTTCCGTGCTGAGCCATTTCCGCCGCCTAAGCACGGCAATTAACACACATATATAGACTTATCGCCAGGAGAACAAAATACCGGAGAGGCCCATAAAGTCGTGGTGGTCGCTTCCTGAGCCACTCCAGGGAAACGTGTCGCATCCGCTATCCCGGCACTCGTCGAATCGGCGCGATCTGCACCTGAACTGCACGCCGGGGGCCGTAAATTGATCGACGCCGCCTCTTGACACGGCCGGAAACAAAGCCAGACCGATACGATCGGCTCCCGACGCCGGCAATTGATCACGGCTCGTTCGTCGCGACGGAGGACCGCGCGGACATCACGGCATCGGGCCGGATTTACGGCGTCCGATCGCGGTAAATAGGCTCGGTGTCTGCCGGCCTGCGATGGCAAATGTTCCCGCCAGGGAGCTAGGACCGGTGATTGAGAATAAAACAGCCTTTTCAGGTACGCAATGGGGCATTCATGCGTGTTATGGCCATGATGAGATTACACCATGAAACATTACAAAAGAATCCTTTCGCGCGAATTCAATGCATCTTCCATACTGAATAGCACACCTCACTTATTGCCAGTATACTGTTTGAGGAATCTGCTGTGCTTAAACAAA
This sequence comes from Capitulum mitella, assembly GCA_030062745.1. NCBI lineage: Eukaryota > Metazoa > Arthropoda > Thecostraca > Pollicipedomorpha > Pollicipedidae > Capitulum > Capitulum mitella. The sequence goes on along the minus strand of CP099849.1, from coordinate 8,123,331 downwards.
GTAGGACATTTTGCTTGGGATGAACGTCACGCAACATCTTAACGGCTAGGTCACATCACATTTCATACAAATATTTAATATGAGCTACCTAAATATTACGAAGATTTACAAACTAAGGTAACAAAAACTGTATAATTTCTTACGTCCGAATCATTGCTTTAGCTGTTTTGTTAGCAACCGTTCCCAAAGACGAAAACATGGTGACCTAAACCAGTGTGAAAAATGTCGGCGCAACTAGGGGGAAGGACGGGAAGGCCCCCCGGCCCATACTCTTACTTGTTTAAAAGCACGGAAATAGCGAACGAGGTGTTTTGTCAGGCTCTTTTTACGGGAATGTGTACCCGTGATCATTAGGAGCCTTCATAGCGAAACCCATTGTACATCGTATCCCAGCATGTGTTTCTTTTTTTATGGTTTCAGTTCTCACTAAACCCCGCACCCCTCCCCCCTCAAGAAGATCCTGGATGGGCCCCTGGTGAAAATGCAGGCTTGTGCACCAAGTCACAGAATCCTCAAGCATAAGTTCTACATAACGACAACAAACGACAAGCGAGTAGAGAAATCGGCGACGGGACAAGGAAGATATCGACAAGTACTGAGGCAAGAACAGGGCTGGAAATAAGTCAACGGCAAAGTTTTGACAGTCTGAAAGTCAATACGCGACAGGATGGCGAGCGCCACAGAAGACAAAGGCATCCCCCTCCTTCGCCGGGGGTCGAGAAGTGGGCAGCTCGCGGCGAGCTCCGACCTGCTGCAGCGCTGGCCAGTTTTTCGGGTTCTTGACTGACGGCTCGGGCTTTACGCGGGCGTCGAATTTTCGCTCGACAAATATCGGGTTGGATGAACACATCGATTCGATGCATGGAGTTTGTCAGGATCGGGTGTCTTGGGGAAAAGCGCGGACTGGGAGCCCGTTATGGCCGGGCTCATTACTAATGCCAATGTGATCCATTTCAGGCTGCTCTTGTCAGTCTGTCGTCACAAAAAGAAACTGCAACCAGCATCACGTCATCGAAGCTATCTGCCACGATGCAATAACTGAAATAAAGAATTGGCCTACACTGATGGCAAATGTTTAATTGCGGACAATGGAGCAAAACTTGACTGCACTTATTGAATATTTCACCATGCTTGAAGCATTTTCTTGGCACGAGATGGTTTTGTCCCCAATCATCTGTTCGACTGCTTTGTGATTTAAACGCGTATCCTTTTGAACTTCACAAAGGTTGCAAAAAAGAATGTGGGCCGAGGGGGGCTTCCCGCCCTCCCCCCTGGTTGCGCCGATGATTTTCACACTGCTTTTAGTTCACCTCAGCACTTGGCGTTTGACTCTGCTCTGCCAAATAGAAAATATCTACCGGCAACTGCCCACTGATAACGTAATAAACCAAGTTCCAGATACTGACACTGCGACTCGGCAAGAGAACTGCCAATGAATGATGTCGGCTTATAAAAATGAATGAGCTTCATTCTGTATGGTTACGGGCCATTAAACAACTTCGAGGTTGCTGAAGAAGCAAAGCCACATACGGACACGGGACATGACGCGCTCTTGAAACTCGCCGAACAACAAACATCCCACAGTCGACATCGATATGGTCTGATCCAGCACGCATCATTCATCTGGCATCGAACAGAACCAGAATTAAAAAGTTTTCGCGACACACGTACGTCATCCTCGCTGGCGACACTGGGTCCAAATCCAGCCCGTCAGCCGCGACAGCAGTCGGCGTGGGTGACGTCCGACGTCACCAGGTTCGTTTCGGACGCCGTCCGACCTCCTGCCAGCTCACGTCACGAGGCGGCACGTCCAGTCACGGCCGTCACACCAGATCGGGCGTCGTCCGCACGCGTGAACAGGCCTCCGCGCCGGGGGGAATCGGAGGTTTGCTCGCAAGGACCGGCGTGAGCGCCAGCAGCCCTCGTCAGAAAGGCCGCTGTTCGGCGATCGCCGCCGAAATAACGCTTCGTTTGGGAGCGAAGTTTGCCGAAAATCACGGCCAGCGGTACGCGCGCCGGTCTCCGTCCGTCGAACTCCGTGTTGGAGCGCCGTGCGCCGAATCCCTGCCGGAACTCCGTGTCGGCGCGCCGTGCGCGGAATTCCACTGGAACTGATTCGACGTCACGAACGGAGTCACGACAGGGAGCCAGTCCCCTACGAGGGAGCGGTTTGTCGCAGATCTCGGGCTTCGGCCGTCCAGTTGTGCCGTGTCCCATTGTGCTGCTGTCTCCGCGTGTGATTTTCTGACTGTCGCTGTATCACGCCCTGCCGTCTAGTTGCGCCAGCGTCTCATTTGCAAAGTTTCCTAAACGCGTCATTGTCTGACTATTGCTGTCTCACGCTATGGCCAATCTGCTATCCTCTCACTTAACCCTATTCCCGGCAGGGGGGGGCGGAATCCGCCCCCCCTCGGGTTTTTTGCTTGCCAATTCCAGGCTTTTTAACGCAGCTTCACGAAACTTGGTGACTTTTGCAATTCCTTCTACGCGCCGTGACAAAATTTCGAAATTCTGATTTGCTCGGCGGAGCCAGGCAACGTTTTTGGGAGGCACCTCGGTCATTTTTGGCCATGTTGAGGGTAAAGGAAAATGTCCGCCAAAACAGAGTTTTTAAGATAGAACTTAAAACTTTATATGAATATATAGCTAAATAGTTGGGATGTGCATTGTAATTTTGTTTTCTGGATCACTTTACAGGTCAGGTAGTCAAAGTCAAATTTGTTTTTTCGCAATAATTTCGGCGCCGTTTTTCAAATGCCAAACCGGAATATATATGACGCAGAAAGTCCCTCTCACTTTTATTAAGGCCGGTGCCTCGGTTCGCTTACGGATAAATTTAAGCTTCTTATGCAGTTCGTTAATTGGTACCGAAGTTTTCAAACGGTTTTCCATCATCCATTGCTAAGTTCCACCATCCATCCATCATTCATTGCTAAGGAAACCGGAAACGAAAACCAATTCAGCCAATGGAGCGGATATTGTTAACCGACCTATTCTTGGGTATTTGTTTCATTGGCATAATCGCTATTTACAGTGTCTTGCGCGCATTACCATTTTACCAAGCACAGAACACAGTATAAATTAATATTGACAGATTTACGGCAATCCACAGCCTTCCTTCAAACAAAGGTCCCGCCAACATAAGAAGTCGGCAACGCTTCCGCGGAGCGCCGCACGGAGAGGCGTCCGGAAGTGGCCTGTTTCCGGCGGCGGCTGATAACTGGGGCAATCGTGACCCCTCGCCGCGGGGCTGATGGCCCGCGCCGGCCGGGCCGTACGTTCACAGGTCGTGCCGGCCGACTGACAGCGGCGCGGCTGGCGGCCATCAGGGCCTCGGATAGCTCGCGTGACGCGTTCTCGTCGTTGCCCACACGCATTGCATCAGGCGGCCGGAGCGCCGGGCGGAGTTCCCCATGAATATCGTTCATGGGAACCGCCACGCGCCGGCGGAACAGTGGGGTGCGTGGGACGTGGCTAGCCTCCGTTGTTTTATTACAGGTGTCGACGAATGAACGTTCTGTTGGGCTCTGTGGTACCTGGGAGCACCAAGAAACATATACCGTTGTCTGCCTTCAGACCTGCGAACGTTTTCATGATCTTACAGCTGCCTAAGAACCTTTCGGATTTCGCAAGACGTAATTATATCTGATGAGTCGCACTCTGCATGCGCACTGCACCGTTTGAATGTGGACATGTGCTCGGGTCGCGAACACAGTGCTACACCTTCCTCTCACTTCACGAAGTAGAGCCGAGGGACATTTGTAGGCATGGAGTACCCATTCAGAAGTAACGTGCCAGAACTCAATCCCCATGAAAGACGCCCTCGCTGTCCGCGCGTGGGAACCCGGGAAACACAGGTGCGTCCTCAAAAAGACCGCGGTCCTCACTGGAGCACTGCTCCCACCCGATATGTACCAACGGTGTTTGGAAACAATTATCGGCTCGCCACTTGTCACGCGTCCGCGCAAAACAATAATGGAAACCAAACACGCCGCTGGCACCGGCATTGTGCCACGCAGAAGAAAACCGCCGAAAAACCGTCCACATGAACGCCGCCGGGCCCATCCGTGCGCCCGCGCCGCGTTCGAGAGGACGCGGTTCGCATGACCTCATCGTCGTCATCGACGGGCCGCGGGCTATTTCCGGCCGGCGATTAGCGCTGCCGTCGACGCAGCGATGCGGTCATATCGCTCGGCGGCGGACGGGCCGGTCGAGTGGCCCGTCCACGCGTCAAAGTCCACGTCGCCGGGACACGAACCCGTCCGTCGGCGACGGCCGACGATGACTGACGTCGAGCTTCCAGACGGCGGCGTCGCTTGAAATAGCGAAGCACTCGTGGCAACAAGCGGAAACACCGAGCCTGCTGCGGACCGCACTGGCAACGCGCAGCCGGCACCGGATCAGCAGGAATCCGCTTAGCGACCATGGCCTCGTCTCCACCAGGCGAAAAAATCAGAGGGAAAGCCTGGGGATACCGTCTCTGATCCTCCTCGACCGGTGGACTGACGTTTCCCGTCGCGCGCGGGGTTCGATCGCCATCGGCAGCTGACCGCATCCGCCAGCGGAGACGTCTGGACTTTTTCAGCGACGCCGGCCGGCGCGAGTGGGCGGCGCGGCCGCGCTCGGGCGGTGACGGCGTGACGTCGCCGCCGGCCTGTGACATCGCGGCCAGCTGGCGGTTCTCGGCGGCTGCGGCGGCCGTCGGCTCAGGTGCGGCTGCCTGTTTGCGCTGCCGTCTGCTCCGCCGCCGCCGGTCGCGCCCGCGAGGACGCTGTTTGTACGGGGAACAGACGGCGGAGCTCGCCGGAGAAGCCGACGTCGGCGGGGACAGGCGACAGGGAATTTCAGCGTCTCGCCTGTCGGCCCTAGCATTAGTGCGGAAATGCGGAGCCGGCTAAATGGCGAAATCCGCCAGCATTTGCCTGTTTTGCTGACTTCTGGCGCCGTGTAAACCTCACTGGAATTCTTAGTCCGGAAAATGCGTGGAAATCAAATTAGCATTACCAGCAAAATTTGAGAATGTCAGTGAGCTGGATAAATTCAAATAAAACGTGTTAAGCGTCGGGGGTTTTATACGCGCTTCGGCTACTGCGGCCATTTCGCGTGTGGTGTTAAGCGTCGAAAGACTGTACGACATTAATATCGGGGACTGACTCCATCTTCCAGCTTTGCTATTCTGATCACGAATAAGATGGAACTGACATGACTGATGCACGGTCATGTCGAAATAAGGTGTTTGGCCAAACGGGTTACACGGGCCAAACGGCTAACAAAGTGACTGATCATGAATGATGAATGGTGCTTTTGTTTGCGTGTGTGTGTGTGTTTTGTGGCGGATACAGCTTACTCTAACTTCAGACGAGAAGAAAGACCGGAACTTTCACGCTCATCGGCGGCTATTTCAGCGGCAGCTATTGGGCACACAGTGCATTTAAATTTTCGAATCCTAAATTCTGCTCATGGAGATACTTCAGTGCAGCGCGAACACATTCCCGCAAGAAAAACTTTCGGAAATTGTAAACCAGCCCTTAAAACAATGGCAAAGTATTGTGTTCACTGATACATGCATTCTGTACTTTACTGTACTACAGTACAGTATATCGCAAACTATGTGCGTAAGCAACCATTCCGTAACCTGGCTGGCGAGTCACACACGTGCAAGAACACACGATCCTGGTGATTGCCCTGCGTACTGGTTACGGACGCTGCTGTCTCTCACCGATATAGAGTTTCCCGTCGGTGCGCAGGCGGCTGCTGCCCCGGGCTGGAGCTTGGGTTCGCTCCGGACGGTGTTGGTCCACCTGCAGCCATGCCATGCGCCGCTTCCGCCTGATCCTGACCCGGTGCCAGAGGCCGTCATTGACCGGATGCTGAAACGGCACGGCGGAGCGGTGAGACAGGAGTCTGTGCTAAAGACCGTTTTCATACGTCTGGTCGGTTACTGAAGCTGCTCAGACGGCACTTTTTGCTATCTTCGATCTGCTGGAGATAGATCCCGACCTAGACGCACTGCAACCTGACCACGGCCGGATTTTTCCGTCAATTATTGCGGGGTCTTAACACAACTTAAACTGCTGCTTTCCAGTTACTGTCATAGGAATAATGTTCTAATCTCCAAAATGTGTGCGGGGGCTTTCCCAAACCCAAGGACCTCCAGCCATTGGCCTGGCCCGAGCTCAGAGGGACAAAGGGACCATTGCGTCCGAAGACGAAGATGGCGGAAAAGACGCGTGGTTGGCGTTCTGGGGTCTGCGCCGTGAATAACACGGCGCGACAGCAGGATATCAACAGCTGGACTCAAACGAGTGATGCGAATTCGGCGGCGTTCTAAGCATGGTTACATAATGGGACGAATGCACCGTGCCGAAAAGTTTCTGTTCCGTTGTATACGGCTAACGGGGAGAGCGTTGCTTAGTGCTTAGTGCAGTTACTTAGTTGCTTAGTGCAGTCTTGGAGATTAACGAAACGCCAGGGCCGAATCAGGTTCAGGAGCGGAGAGCTGATTTGATTATTGCACGGACATTTGATGTGACAGCTTCCCAAGTCGACCACACCAGTACGGCTCGTGGGTTTCTACTCAGCTGGTGTGCTTCAAGCTCAGGGCATAAATATGATGGTGATACAGTTCTTAACAACTGCTCAAAATGGACTGCTGTCATCAGTTTTCCAAGCGCTAACAAAAATAAAAATGTCAAGGAAGAAGCAGGCAGCCGTTTTCAGCCAAAAGAGGGACGGGAGAGTAAGTACAGTGCAGGGCCTAGACATGCTAAAGACTGAAGAGAAACATATGCTACGCAGCTAGAGACATCTCCTGAGGCATAGTCGTCTCTATCTTGGAAATGAAGGATGCTTGGACGTTCAGTATATTTAGGTTCATCTTAAATAACGATTCAGTAATCATACTTCATCTTACCAGCGTGTTTCAGATTTGTATTTTGTCATCATCCTTCTATGTATTACTGGATAGTAAAATAAGCACAGTTGCTAAAGTTTGGCAGTTCAGTTCAGACTGACTGGCAGACAAATCGCACATGGTAAGTGGACATGATGAGCACGAAAAGGCGAGTATGACCACACGGACCCCAAGCCGGCATGTCGCACGACATCCAAACAGCATCTGATGAACGGTGTCCAAACAACATCCCATAAATGATACCCAAACAACATCTCGGGAATGACCAGTCACAGAACACAGCAAAATGTAACAAAAAGAAATGGTTCACAAATTTCCACACTGCATCTGACAGTAGTATTGCACATCAGTAAGGCTCTTTGGGTGCCATTCGTTATTTTCCTTTCATAATGGGGTCTGCAGACACCTGGAATTCAAGACTTTTTAGATGCTGAAATGAATTAAAATGAATGAAATGAATAATATGAAATGAAAAACGTTGCCAAAAGGTTACAGGTGAAGGAGCAAAAGCGACAGTATACAGATAAAGCTCTCCACACAGTTACAATTCAAAGGCGTTGGCACTCTTAATCCATGTGCAACACTCTCGCTGACATGCACTAACTGAGAAAGACGCAGCACATCCTAACATTCTAATGAGAGACTTCTCGTTGATGGAGTCGCTCCGATGCGTGGGTACATCGGAACCGGATGGGCATGCATCTGCGATGTAGAAAACTGATGCACGCTCTGATTTCGGCTGATGCACTTTGTTTGCCTGAAGTCACCTCATTATGGGTTTCCATACAGACTCGTTTAGGCTGCGTAAACGACCCAGTGTTTCCGCAGATTTCTGCGATAATTGCGAAATCTGAAGCCAAACCATCGTGGCGCCGCCATGATTCGTCATAAAATCAGAGGCAACTGTTATTCATTATACCGATGCGAAACTGGAGTGACATGACACAAATCCATTGGCGATAAATCAGAAAAATAGTAAGACCCAGCATAAACCATGAGCGGGAAACCTGCACCATCATCGTCCACTTTCATTGACAGAAAACGCTTTAGAGATAGCTCTCACTCGACGACAACAAACGTATGTGACGTTACGAGTATAGACATGAAATTTTGCCCCCCCCAATGAATCTGACAGTTTACAAAAGGAGTTTGGCAGGCAGTTTTATAAAACTCCCATTATCCAGGTACAATTCTTGCGCCTGAAAAATGATAACGCTTGGACTACCAAAGCTCGAGTACTTCCGGAGCAGAATATATTGATGCCCAGCACCAAATCCCATTTTTCACAGTCGTTTTCACTATGGTGTGCGACGTTCTGACTCCTCAGCCACATCCAATTCAATTGCGATTATTGTTAAGCGTGCCAAACACGGAATAGCAGGTACCCAGGAACATAAAAAACATCAGCCACAGTTTTTTTTTGTCCAAAACATTTTCCAGCTGTCTGACGCGCATGTCAGTCGCCGTCAAGATCACGGAGCGGATCGTGAATGACCAGCACCCTAACTTAATTCGCTCCCTACCTCCGTGTGACCCGTGGCGTCGTTCCGTTCGGCGCGCCACGAATGCCGCCGACGCAGGCCGGCTCCCGCCGCCATCGCATCTCCATAATAAGCGGCTGAGCTGTGCCGCACGACGGGCGGCGACGTCGGCGGCGCTAATGGCGCGGACGCGGCCTGGCCGCTCATGCGGCGCGGCCTGCGCGGCCGGCGGCCATCGCGTCGCAGAGCCCAGGGCGAAAATAAACAGTGGCGGCGGCGCAGAAAAAAACGCACTGTTTTCTCGACGAAATGACTGAGGATCTCAATTTGCTGCGCTGCCTTCCGAGATAAATATATTCGTGTTCGCATGCTGGTCTCAGGTCTCAGAGCGAGCATGTCGTACCGTGACCTGGCGCTGATCTGCGACGTCACAGGGCTCGTGCCGCGGCGTGGCCTGACACTGACCTGTGATCTGAGGGAGACCATGCCGCGTCGTGACCTGGCCAGGTTGAAGGTCAGCTCCACGGTGCCGTTGACGAGCCCGACGGCGAGGAAGTGGCCGTCGACACCTCCTCCACGGGCCGTCCACGCGATCAGGCCCTCCCGGCCTCTGGTCCGCAGCTGGAAGCTCAGCTTGTTGGCCCTCTGTCGTTTTCGGCTGCGGCGGAGAATGGGGAGCGTCAGGCGAGCGGCGACCACCGACCGCAGCGCAAACGGGCCGTGCACGCTCATCAGTCGCCAAACGGTGAACCCCACGGCGCGGAGCCGCCGCCTGGACCGGTTGTGGGCCGACCCCGCTGATTGACGGCGGCGTTCGGAGGCCCCAGCTCTCCGGGTGTCCCGGGAACTCCCGCCGCCAGGTCCGGAGAGCGATCGCCCGGCTCGGCCAAACGGGGGAAGCTCGCATGCGAGCGAGATTATTCGGCGCGGAAAACAGTCGAATCGCTGCAACGCGCGTCAAATTGGCGTGAACGCTCGTTATCGAAGTTTATGGGAGAGAGGAGGCCAGTCAATGGGAGTACATTCTTTCACGCGGTTAATGATGCACTTGCGCTTGGATCATGTATGCCCCCCACGGGCAATTAGACACACGATTCTTGTTAAGCCCAAATCTTTCCCAACAACAGTTTCGTCATTAGCAGCGGCGTGGACCGGGCCGCCTTTTGCGTGAACAGCTCCGCTCCGAGGTAGCAGCTCTCTGTCGCAGAGTAGACTAAACACTTCTCAAAGCGAGAGCGTCGACAACAGCCAACACTTGAGCAGGCTTTCAGCCGGCTTACACACTCCGTCCGGTCAAATCTCACGAGGGGCGCTGAGGAGCCTCAGGACTGAGCATGCAAGCTCAGATTGGCTGCAGCTCACGGATCCACGCACTGCAGCTAATGCGAAAACGTGCGCTAAAGCCCCTCAGCGACGCTCCTGGGAAATCGGGCCCGGAGATAAACGGCAGGATCACCTGACTGGATGGATGAACGCTTCACACGTCCCGAAGTCCAGGTAAATTAGGAGGACGACGCTGCCCAATTTCGCGACGCTGAAAGTGAAAGCGCCCTATTCGCCGCCTCTTCAGAGAGCGGCTGCACATAAAACGGAAGAAGTTTGTGAAAGAGGTTAAAAGGAAAAATGACCCGCAGTTTCTCGACCAGATTGTCAGTGGAGCAAAGTTAGCCAACACTTACGGAAGTCGTAAAACCTTGCGACCTTGGCCATGCCGTAAGCTAGGGTGATGGTGCATAAGTTTGATCTTGTTTTCTAGGACCGTAAGAGTTGGTCATGACGGCGATATGCACGCAAAAATAATATGCAAACACCAATGCAACAATGTACCGCGAAAGCCAACTTTTCGCTGTTCTCTTTTAACTTGTCCCCATGAAACTGACCACATTCACTAAAGGAGGTCAGAAAATCCCCAATCGTTTTATCGAGAGGCAAATATGAAGCAGATTGGTCGATCATTTCACAATTGTGACGGAAGTCTACCGGCGACCGTAGATCGCGATAGCTACACAAACTGTATCACTATCACTAATACTAATTATTTCAGGCAGGCCACCAGAGTCGAAGCAGGTTCTTCTTGCCCTTGCATTTACGTGGAAAAACTTCACACATGGCAAGGTTGACGACGTTGATGAACCATCAATCATCCTATTGCACTCTCATATTCTTTTAATATTCGGCCTTGAGCTGGCAGTAGGTATTTTCGACAAATGGATTTTAGGAGTAGCAGTTTTCTAGCCATTTATTTTTGTACGGATGGCAGATCAGTGAATTCATATCCTGCCATAGTATTCTTTTGAACTGCTAATAAGGTATTGACCCAGCACCACTTCGGGATGTCGAATACGGTACCCCCTCGGTTTTTCGTGAATTACTTCTGAGCCATTAGAGCTAGCCCAACCATATTTTGAGTGCCTGTTTTCCACTCAATTTTACATATTTTGACATCAAACCATTTCCATGCCTGGTCAGGTCATGGAGATATGATGTCATAAGTGTACTCTTGCATGCATGTTTACGCCTTTCCTGGCGGTGGCGCGAACATGCTTCGTTTGTAGGATAATACTCGCGAATATCATGCATTAATTATTTGGATTTACATTGGATACGGTCTCCAAAAGGATACACGACCGTCACACGTCCACATTAGAGGTCATGCTAGGTCACATGCATGGCGACAATTGGACTTATTTGCGTTGTGTGTGATGAAAGTGGTTGTCGCTGACCTTCATCGTTCAAGCCAAACAAGCAAATCTATGTGCATCTCTTGGCAAGATTCACCAAATACATCGTGAGGTCATGTCAGTTTACGTCATACGTAGATATCAAAACGAGGCGAAATGCAACATTCAACTGAAATAAATGAATGTCGTTCAGTAGCAAATGAAAAAAAAACAAACGAAGATCATCCAGTAACAGCAGAGGGCAGTTATGGCTCTTAGTCAGGAAAAAAACAATGACTATCCGTCATGACCTGGCTTGACCTTAACCAAATAACGAGCAGACAGAGCAGATCTAATAGCACGAGATGTCATTTCAGTTCTGAGCTTGACAGAGTTAAAAATCCCGACAAGTAATCATTGCTCTTTAGCAGGAAGAGTAATGCCACCTTATCTGACCTGACCTAGACTGACCTTGATCGGGTAAAAGTGAGTTAATGGAAGACTGCTCATGAGAAGGTCTCACTTCTGCCCTTTTTCTTATGTGGATCTAAACGGCAGCGAGTAGGTATCGATCCTTCGTATGTAAGCTACGACCAATATTTCCCTTGACATACGTTGACGCTGACGCGACATTTCTTAACATTTTGGCATGCTTCTGATACAGAAGATCGTAAAGCTGAAGACTCAAGCTGAAGACTCTGAGGCCACTGTTGCTGATGACACGATGTGCAAATCGATGCCAGTTATTCCGACGTCGTGTTATGCGTTTACATGACCTGTGACGTCATTAGCCACATGACCAGGGCTAACATAGCATTTTCTGACTCGCAAGACTCAGGGCTATCGATTGGTGGCAGACATGTTCGGATCCGACGGTCAGACCCTGAGAGCAGGGGGTTCCCTTTTTGATACCCCCAGGCGGTCTCGGGTACAAAAGCACTCCAGGCGGTACCGGGCTAATCCGGTCCTTAAATGCACAGAAATCTTAAGAAAAAGAACAGGAAATCGCCCAGGTGGCTGGCGCTGTGACCCAGTATCACGTAAAATTGTTATGGAATTTGCAGCTTTGTGGGTGAAATCGTCATATTGATGCCTCTTGAACCCACATGTTCCAAAATATCTGTTAAGACCGGAAACGTAACTTTACCATTTTCATTTTCAAGTGCTCCTGCACGATTTTTCGGTTTGTAAAACTGAACTTAATCAGCATTCGGTTTTTCAGCCTTTTTCCTTAAAAATGATTCTTTATGCACCATAAGCCAGTCGCATCGGGCGCCTAACCACTTTCAGTGCGACCCTACCTGCGGAATCCCACTGCCACGAACTCTCGCCTCCATTCATGGCCGACCGCGTTTCGGTTCGCTCTGCCTCCCGGAAACGTTCATCACGCCCGCGGCGATCACCCAAAATTTCCGACAAGCGGTCGCGGCGGCCAAATTGGCTATCCGGGATCGTTATCATAAACCGGCGGCAACGGAGAGTCGGCCTGTCTCGCCGTGCCATCGCCGAACGGAGCCGGGCCGCGGGCAAACCCAATTACCGGGGCCGGGCCGGGCCGGGCCGGCGGCCGCCGGCCCCAGCACCCGTCATTAAAACGCGCCAACTCGGCCCCGGTCAAATTGAATCAGTCAAGTTACCGGCCGGACGAAGCGGTACACGCTGTTCATTGACGTGAAATGGAGACGGCTCGGCAGGCGGCGGCCATCTTTGCCAATGCCGGGAGAGCGGCAACAATTGCACCGCGTCGTTTTAGTTTGTTCGTGAAGACACGTGCACAGTGCGGTCTATCGCTGCAGCCGAGAGACGTGTTGCTCGTCGCGGCAACTTAACTCCCAAAACGTCTGCCTGGTAGTCCTTTTCATTGTGACATTTGCTTGCTTGAGAACTCCATTGTTTAATTTTATTATAATTTACGTCAAAATTTTCACTATCGGCATAGCGATAATAAAAATATCGTTATGCGGCGAAGGCGGTGTTCACCGTTCCAAACGTGCAGTAATGAGAGGCATAGGAGCTCAATAAGACCGTTTTGAGATAGCTAAGGCTGGGAAATTTACCTTTGTACGCTGGCATTCGTCTACGAATCTCATAACAAGGTTCTGTGGACTTGGAGAATTTACCTTCATACACTGAAATTCGTCTAAGAATCTTAAAACAAGATGATCGGAGCATGATAAAAGACGTCACCGTTCAGAAGCTGAATCCCGTGCAGCATTCCACGAATGGAGCTCAGACCACTGACCGGACACTGGTGAAACGTTCACACTAGGCGGGCGAAGAACTGAGGCACAGTCCCAATGACAGCCGAGGACTAATGTAACACAGTGATGAGCCATTGCAAGGCAGTATTGCATCCAAGCGCGAAATACGTGGGCCAGCCCATGGAGCTCACGCCACCTCACGGAGCCCACGACAGTCCACTGAGCTCACGGAGCCCACAGAGCTCATGCAGCTCACGGGGCTCTCGCCAATTCGTGGGGAACCGCTACAAATCGCAGTTCCAGACCGGCTGCATCGACCTCCCGTCCCACCTCACAGGAGCGGGGTAAAACTGCCGCGGGGCTGGCGGCGGTTCCGGCCCTACTCACGCCCTGCGGACGAGATTCGGCATCAGCACGAACGCCCGGCCGCTGAAGTGAACAGCGTCGTCACGCTGCTGTGCCGACACGCGGTCCTTCCGCGTCTTCCGGCTCCCTGCAACAGGGCGCCGTGAAGCCCTGCGTCAGGGATTGCGCAGCGTCAGCTGACGAGTGGTGTGTGCAGGGACGTCTTTAAACCTGGATTACTTTAATGCCTCGCAAAAGAGGTGGCATTAAATCTGCTTTGTGCTTGTTAACAAATGTGGCGGTCACCGAGAATGTTATTTGGCACGTGATAACAGACTAACGTGTTAGCTGCACGGACGTCGAAGATGTGGGAGATCCCGTTCGCTGAAGGGACCATTCATCAGTTGACTCACTCGTGGTGGAGAGAGTCCGCCTCAGAGAGGTAAAAACGTTTCGACTCACTCTTGTGGCAGTGTCGGCCAGTGAAGGCGCCGCCGCACTGGCAGGTGTAGCTGTTCAGGGCTGGCAGGCAGCGGCCGCCGTTCTTGCACGGACTGCCCCCGCACGGGGCGCCAATGTACCTGAAACGGAGCAGAGAATGTAATGTACCGTGGTAGGATAGCCGTTTGTAACACTGTGGGCAGTGCGGTCAGAAGAATCACTGGCCTCAAGTGCAGAACAGAAACTTATGCTGGTAAAAGATGTTGCTGAAAGCAAGCAAAAGTTTCCTGAATGAAATGCCTTCTAAGGTGAATATGTGCTATTTGGGAATTAAACGGATTATCACAACCTAGACATCTTGACGTATATAAAACGTCTGCACGTCTGACAAAAACGATATCTACCAGAAAGCAACAGTGGGATTATTTAGAAAGAAACTTATGACTTCGATATTCTGACACTAATGGAACTTCCGCACGTGTAGCAAAAATGCCAGCCGCCGGAAGCAACAGTGAGATATGTGCCGGAATGCACACACGGAACTGCCGGCACGTTCCACGGCACGTCCCAAACACGGAACACGAAACGAACTCTGACACGCCAGCCCCAAGGACCCGACACGGCATAACTCGCGAGCCTGTGCGACACCCTCGTGCGGCATCACCGCATCACACTAATTACTTGCCCTCGCAAACAGCGTCCGCTTGTCCATCGCAATACACATCAGTACATGCACGGAGCAGGAGGCATCGTCGGAATCTTTCATTCGTTCCGCACCTCATTCTGTCTCACATCAACAGGATTATACCGCAAAGCTAAAAACATTGGCGTCATTTGTATCATCTTTCACATCATTCACAACCGTTACTCGGCTGGAAAAAAACAACATACCATATCCAGGTCACCGAGCGGGCGTTTCATCACCCGCCTCAGCATTTAGAGGGTCCATTTCCTGTATAACGACCGCATCACCACTGGAGGTCCTGCCACGCACCGCGGGCGGCCAGCCCGGTCGTCTGCCCCGGGCAGTTGACCCGTCTGACCCCGCTGACCCCGCCTGTCGTCTGGAGGCCATGACCGGGCGTCCGGCGGCGGCGGCAGCGCTGGCCCCGGGCCCGGGCCGAGATCGATTCTCATTCGTCGGACCGAACTCGCTGTCCGGACAGCGGACATCGGACAGACGCTGGAGGAAACTTCCGAGCCGGCGCCGGACGGAAATTTGACCGCGAATCGGACAGGCATCCAGCCGGACATGGAGGCGAATACCGAAAAGATGTCGCAGTGAGCACTGGGGTTCACTGCGCGGCAATCACTGGAAATAGCACCAACGGTGGGACCAAAGCGGATTCCCGAATCACGTCCAGGTGAATGTCAGAAACACGTCTTAACGAGTACCAGGAAGAATGGCGGGCCAGTATTTAAATAATGGAATAAAGATCAAAGTGAATGCTCCATCGGCGCTTTGGTAGACCAATGACAGACTTCATCAAGAACGCCTCAATGAATACTGCAGATGAAACCAGAACAACATGGTCATGATTCCCTGCCAGAATTCTCCACACCAAATTTTAAGCACACACTGCATCGGACACTAGATCTAAGACATATCCCACGACGTCCAACCTTGCCGTACGTCGTGTAGACCAGGCCGGACACGAGCCTGAGCGTCCGGTTCGTCCGTAGGTTGTCAGCCTTGGCCGCGGCCAGCACGACTGCGTGACGGTGTCCATCAGAGGGCGTGCCTCAACACGGAACAGGGCGTGACCGCGCTTGTCGCCGCAGGCCAAGGGCCCATCCCCACCCCCGTCCCCAAAGGCCTGACCCGGCAAAAGTGCCCATACAGCGGGCCCGCGCTAGGGGTCCAGAGTCCTCGGTGGGGAGAGTCCGTCCTCGGCAGCAGACGGTGGGTCGGAAGAGTCCGCCGCGGAGTCCGACTCCTCAGCGACGGAGCCCACGGCGGCAGAGTCCGCAGCAGAGCAGAGTCCTCGGTGGCAAAGACCCCGCGGCAAATTCCGCCCAAGCAGAGCGGCTCGGTGCCAGCCCAGTTCTCAGTCCGCCGCCGTATGAGCTCTGGCTTCTCCTCTGTCAAAGTCCGCCCGAAGAAGGAAATGGGGCCGCGCCCTGCACGAACAGGCGAGGACGATGCCCGCGTGCCATGGCTGGGCGCTGTGGAGGGCAGAGGAAGGGAGCGAGAGAAGAGAGAGGTTTGGCAACAAGGTTGTCTGATCACGTGACACATACCAGAGGTCGTCCTCCACCAGGACCCCGAATGACATACGAGTTTTTTGCCGGCGTTTTTTTTCACATGACTCCAGCTGAATTGTAAAGAAACGCATGTGTTCAGACATATTGTCTGTGGCGACAAGAACACCAAGGTAGTTACAGGTAGTGCTTGGCATGCACGCTGCACTACATCCTTAACCCGTGCCCGACTGGCGGTCGGCGCCACGCACACCCGACAGGGGTGCTGTTGAATGACGTCGTCCTCTCTAATTTGTGGACGGTTAATCGCAGGATAAAAATAGTCATGCCGGTGAAAAGTTCTTGAGAGGTAAAGCTCGATACGGGCCCCATTTTTGTTTTTTTACTTTTGGATAATATGTAAACCATTTGCGCCCTATATATGTTTTCTCATTGCCCACTACATGAAGCCGAGAAGCGGCATGGGCATGGATCTCAGGGGCTGCAATTAATCAAGTCAGTACAGGCACCAACGAATAAGTAGAAGTCCGCAGATACCGATGCATGTCTAATTTCCCAGATTTGCTTAACATTTACGCGGAAACATTAAGTAAGACACAGCAATTTTCGTGTCACTGCAACGCGGGCACCGGTGCCGGAACCCTGGATGAGATAAACGGGTACAAATTTCAGCATTCATTTATTTTGGTAAAATAAGCCTTCCTAAGGAGTGTTTCTTGATGCTAGTGGCTCGCGTTATTGTTTTCCGTGTTTGTTTCAATAAAATTCAGTAATTATCAATCTACGTAATTAGCCGGGCTTTATTCGCAAAAGCCTGTTGAACATCAAAATATGCAATTTTTATAGCTTTCTGAACTCCTTGGTTTCATTCGCAACTGTGAGGGGTAGTTCTGCTATTTTTTTTGATCCATACTAAGTCATTTGTCGCCGATTTTGACAGCGGAGCATTTTGGCTCATAACGGTTATTGGTGACCTGACCTCTGGTCAATGGTTGGAGGTAATTGATACTTTGCGCCAAATGACGACCACTGAATGTCTGCATTACGCCACTCAAAACAATACAATTATTCTTCAATATCTGGACAAACGACACGCCTTAGAAATGGGCTTTACCTTAGGTAAATGACCCATATATTCTTGAAAAATCTGGGATGGCAGATCTGTTGCACCTGTCAAAATCTCTAATCCCTGAAAATGCCGTTGCGATATCTTGTTTGCCGAACAAATACCAGGCGCTCAACGTTTTTGGACATAGGACCACTTGCTCCAATCTAGGTCAGAGACCTGACTCGACCTGGGGTCAAAAATTTGACATGAGATGTAAAAAGAATTACGCAAAACGTACGCAAAATTTCGTGGCGCTGCGTCCGTTCTTTCTCTCGCAGTCTCCGAAAAAACCGCAGGGGTATCAACTACCCCCAGTCGGGGCTGGGTTAAGACCTTTCGGCGAAATTTCCCGGTACTGATCCGCAGTGACGACGGCCCTCGCCCTCGCGTATATGAAACCGGTCTGCACGCCTTGCGAGGTGAATGACCCGTTCGCCAAGCCTCTTTAGCTGCCGTTTCCACCGTCAAAACGAAGACGTCACATTTCAGCCGCTTCAAGTGCGGTTTCCAGCAACGTATTCACTCCACGCACTCAGCAGTAAGTCAGCTGAGAAGCGCGAAATCGGCAGGACGTTGGGGAGCCGCCGACAGCGTCCACGTGCGGCGGACCGTTCCCCGACGACTTCAGCCGACCTTCGTCAGCCGCTGGCAGAGCGCAGCAACGCAAGACCGCAGACCGCCAGCGATGACAGAGGCACGGACGGAGCGAGTGGTACCAGGTCGAACACGGACGTCACGGAGGGCACTGGAGAGGCGGCAGACTACACGCTGGCGGCGCTGGGATACTGCACAGACGATGATACGGTGCATACTGACGCTCCATGGGAAGAGGTCTGTAATCCCTGCTCGCCACCGCTCGCCGTTGATAGCAGCAGGAAAGTTAGATACTTGGCTGGTTCCACGACTCGGCACTGGATCATTCAGTGTCTGCTACGTACGAAACATGCATGAAAAAAAATTCCGGCATGATGTCTTTGCAAAGTTAAAAAAAACATGGGCATTACGAATCGCATACCGAGAGCAGAAATTGTGCCCAATGCGAATCCAGAGCATTTGGGCTCTCAAATCGCACCATGCCAAGCGGATGACGTGCAGGGAACCACGGACTGCTGCTCAGAGTTGTTACTGTTAATTCCAAGAAAACTTAAACGGTCACATCTCGACGAACAGGGCATCCAGCTGAAAGGGCGACGCCGAACCTCACAAGTTTGGATCTACAACTTGAGAGCTTTCAGCGGGTTCAGTAAGCTGTGACAAGGCGGCAAAAGAATCGCCAAGTTTCGCACCAATTGCAGTGCCTTGCTGTATTCTTGCGTCGGCCGATGCCGGTTTAAATTTCGCCGTTGTTGGCTTCAACAGTGGCAGCGCTTCAGAGCATTGTTCACAGCAGGCTTGGAGTGCCGGTAATGGCCCCATTCGTCTTATAATGACCACTTTCGTTCGTTATAACCAATACAGAGGGCATATCGTGTACCATTAACGACTCAGAACTCGGTGATTCCATTTAGGAAGACTGATGGCGTGACTTTTTGAGAACGTTTTTGTACACGTGAGGACGAGCATGTGACCCACGCACCATACGTGTCATCCGGTCGAGGAAGCACCAGATGTACTCGTAACTCACAGTCTCCTCCGACATCTCACCTGGTAATCTGGCTGGAAAACGTAGCCTGCGCCATCAGATCTCTGAGGAGAGCTCCATTGATGCCCACTGCCTGGACGGCTCCGTTCAAACCAACGGGCAGCGCAAACGCAGGGTTGGGGACAAACGACGAGCTGGAAGTGGCACACTTGGTTATTGAGATGTTTGTCAGGACTGAAAAAAAATCATGAAAGATCAATATTTCAGATAGATGCTTTCCTAATGCGCGCTTTCGTTGCCTCAAGCGAGCTGGCAACGAACATAACCAAATTCCAGAAGAACCGATAACGAAAGCTGTGTTCAAGCTAAACGTCAAAACTTGGCGGAATTCACGGAGTGGACGGATATTCGTCTTCGTTGGCCGAAAGCGAAATAACGAAACAACCATCGAGGAATATACTCACTCGAAGCCGCCAACGTATAGGGGCAGATCAAGATTTAACTCGCTGAGGTGCCCAGGCGCAGTGCCCCGGACCACGGTTCCATTGTCGACTTGCACAAACCCATCCTTATCGAAGCGGCTCAGTTTTACAGCGTGCCACTTGTTCATGACAATAGGTTTTTCAGATCTGAAATAGAGAGAACATCACGTGGGTCATTCATGAGAGCTTTTGGCTTGCGTGAATCTGAACCCCAGTAAAATGATGCTCTTTTGATTATTTACCCCTAATATATATTACTGAAGTATGAGGCAGTATGAGGCAAGATGTCATATAAAGGGATCTAGAGCGATTTTGACCATTTGGAACTTTTTCCAGGAATACAGTGTTTCGTGTTAACTATTCAATGTTTTAAATGTGTTAACTGTTACCTGTGATAAGTGTTCTGTATAAACTGTGACCGCATATTCAGTAGGGATTTGAATAGTTCATTACAAATAAGCCTTAACCACATGATTTAGTCGTGTTGCACATTGCCTGAAGCTGAAAATGTTTGCCTTAAGCACCTTCATCGATTACCATCCATTTCCACTATTTCCGTTTAGGAGGAGCCGAAGCACAAAAGCCGTACTGTTGATGGAAAAAATCCTACTAAAAATCTTGGAAAATGACTGCGAGGAAAATGGTAACGTTCGCTTCAGTTCTCTTGTGCTGAAGGAATGCTCGCATTGTTTGTGAGGCCTAAGACTGCATGGCGTTTGGTCTTACCGGGCTCAAATAATCAATCAAACCGGCAGAAGAATTCGGAAGAACATAAAAACTACAAGTCAGCCTAATGATGTTTAATGTGTATCCCATCATATTAGTTGCATCATTTGTATGGTGCGTGATATGCCTAATCGTCATAGTGGCAGTATGTGCGAAAAAGTCTGATACGAAGACTGCGGACGATGAAGAAGCGAAGACAATGCCCGTCGTTAGTTCTGTCATGGTAGACGCCGTAAAGTAAGTAAAGATATTTCATGCTCTTGACATAAGAACACAAAGCCTTGCGCGAAACCGTCAGCATCCATGGTACACAGAGGAAGAGTTAGTCACAGCCTACATTCTAATTCTCCTCCATATTCTGATTCCAGAGCCTCTGATAATGCATTAATCGCAAAGTTAACTCATGTATTCCTTTGTCAAATTAGTCGCATGTTTCGAGAGCAAAACACCTTTAGTTCTGTTTATCGTCATTCAAAATGAAAAATTAATAACTGGCCATCTAGTCAACTGGCAAAGGGACTAGACGGAAACCCCTAAGCGTTTATCGTACTTTTGGCATGAAATTCCGACCAGGTGAATGCTCGTGCTGATGTGATCTGGCAAACAATTCCACTCTCACCAAAGGATTTAGGATCCATTAATTTCAAACAAACATGTAGCACAGTATGTTTTTTAACTGATGTACACAGACAAAACGTGTGTTCATTTGCACGATTCTGAATCACAGCAGTTAGCCCTATGACAGATTAAAATCAGGGATGCAGCCAGGATTTTCTTAAGGGGAGGGCGGAATTCAGTGTGACCTGAAATCATACGAAAACCGCCGCTGGTGAAGACGATACGCAACGGTTTTCGCAAAAATACGTGAGCCTACGGGGAGGGCCGGACCCCCCGGGCACCCTCCTTTGGCTGCACCGGTGGTTAAAATAAAACAAAAATGACGTGCATATCGTAAAAAGTTTTATAAGATGACCATGAATGTATAGGTCAATGTTTCAAATGTCTTTGTAGTCTGCGCGGATGAATCATTGATTCATATGGCTCTGGAATGATGCCAAGTTCTAATTGTATTACACTGCAGTTTTTTAGATGTCCTCCGCAGCATAAATCAAACAATTAAATCATCAAGTTCCTAGGAAGGGTGACAGGTTCGGTTGGCGGTCTGACAGTGCATGCGTTCTGAAAGCTAGATATCACTAATTTAGGTAAGGCTAGATCACACCAGGCTACGTTATAACAATGCTAACCTGAGAATAGCACGATGAGGCGGAAAACCAGATCGGCGAGCCTATAGTGTCGTTATATGTTGGCACTGGATCTCAATAGTGTATTAAGCATTAGTTTAAGAATGCAGCTCTTCGTAGGTCCCTATTAATCCGGAGCAAGTTTTTAAGCAGGTATGAGAACTATCCTTGACTATCTTGATTCGTAAATTGTGGTAACACTGCCAGCGGAGGTTAAAATGCCCAGTAACAGGTGGACTGAGAGGCATTAGGACTAAATTGTCAGGTAATCGACAATCCAAGTGCAGCAGTCAGAATCGTTCTTTGGTTTCCGGCCAAGGAAAATTTCTGTCGGTAAGTGCCTGGCACTGACAAATAAGATATACTTCTAATTTTTCAAAGCCTGACGCAACACAAGATCGCTCGCGCCGTTCTCTTTCAATTCGTTTATTCAGCCACACTCCGAACCATGCACAATTTACCATGTAATGTACGCGGTTACTGGAAAGGAGACGCGCGAAAGCAAAAACCTAGTTTCGTGTTTTTCACTTCCATTTAATTTTTTCAGGTATTTATTCCCAGATACGCATGTCTATCAGGCTATTCACTACCGAATTGGTTGGCTTATCAGTACCACATATGCACAAAACATGCACAAGGACCTTACAAAATACCAAAAATGACACGGCCTTCCGGTGTCACACATTTCAAAGAATAAATATTACATGTCTTCGTTATTGCCTGCGTGACCGATGCAAGTATTTGCTGTTGTGGCAGAATAACTTCTCTTTATTTGTTTTCCATTTCAAACAAGACAGACCAGCCCAACGTCTACTGTTCTGCCTTGTATCGGGGCAATCTTCTGCAGCTTTCCAGTCCATGTAGTTTTATCCGAGAGTCAAAGGGAATAGCAAATATCCAGTTGATGGTCAGACAGCGTGGCCAGGCACTTACACACACGTTCTAATGTTTTGAAATATGACATCCTGGGACGACTCCTACACAAGTTGTTTAGTGGTACAAAAGGCCAAAAAAAACAAGGATCAACTACATCATACAACATATGTGGTGCTTAAACAAAAATTAGGCGTAACTGCATCTCCAACTGTTGCAGGCTGTGACTCAAGCAGTGTATCCAGATCATTTGCACGTGAAATAAACCGTGATTTTATTCACGATTTTATGCAGCACCACAACTTGTCGACATCCTTTGTTAACGCATTTGACATTTTAAATCTTTGAGTTGCTTTTTCCAGGGATAAATTTTCCATATTTTCACGGCAAGGAGAAATGTATTGCGTAACTTACGCCTTGTCCACTAAATAATAACGTGCAATTTACTAGCTGCTCCCAGACGGAGCAGTGCGACGAAGAAAAGGACGAGCACGAAATATGAAGAAAATTCTGGGTCTAGGATCTAAGAAAAATCAAGGGCAAAAAACGTCAGGTGGTGGAGGTGGAGGCGGTGGTGCTTCAAAGATAACTGGAGCCCCAGCGGGTCCTTCTGGAAAGGTAACTGAAGGCGAACCAGAACATTTGAAAGCAAGACTATCTCTTGGAGGTGAGGCAGCGAAACCGGTCTACAATCCACAGTTCGGAGGGCAATTTCAACAGGTGAAACAAAACTTTGAAGCAAAAGCCATAAAAGAGGAGGATTTGAAAACCGAGGATTTGGAAGACTTAGACATGTAAAGTATGCTCATCAGTTCTGAACAGAGGTGTCGGGTTGTGTGCAAAGAGCAGAAGTTAGCTCCTGCTGCAGAGGTGATGTAAGATGAAGATATCTTTTTGAAATACTGTGGGAAGAAACGGTCTTTTATTCTGCACTTCGTTCATGACATGCAGTCAAAAACTCAGCGGTATTTACTCACTTCTTACGTGTTATTTGGTGAGGACCGAAATGTAGTTTGTAAACCACGGTGTTCACCTTCTTGGTTCCATCACACTATGTGTTTCAGAATAATAGATTAACAAATGGCGAGTTTTCTTTTGAATCGTCTTTTCTTTGGATAAACAAAAAGCATTTCAGACGTGTTACCTGGCATGGCAAGGCCATATCACGACTATTGGCAGTTTATGGTCTCACAAACACCTGAGGCACAGCGCAAGAGTAGCGCCAAACGCCAAACTCATACACGGCTGTCTGTCTTATATACGTCGTCTACCTATCAAACCGCAAATGATATCCGACCCTTTAAGATCGATGTACACAAAACAAACGAAATGTTACATCATGCATTATTCTCGGTATTTCGTCTGTTCCCTGCAAAGAAAGCTGGAACAGACTGGGCTTGGGATTTGACTGAGAATTGGATCCACGCTACGAAAATAATCAGTATACGTCCGGGTAGTGATTACACCCGTGCATGGGTGTAATCACTGCAGGGACTGCGCGGGACATGTCTCTCGCAGTTTTCAAAAAGCGGTTATTTTCCCCCCTCAGTTTTTAAGGTATGAAATAGGCATTTCTCACTGGCGACACAATTTATTGAACTTTGAAATCTTAGAAAAGGGATTTCAACAATGGTTTGTCAGGCAACGCCTGAAGAAAGGCGATTTTTACTCCCTGCCCTACCCGTTCTGGGTGGAATGCAGACTTGTCAATCAGACAATCAACTTGTCCCCCCAGCCCCCGATTTCTGAACCGTGGCTACACCCATGCGCTCGCGTCCAGCGCCTCGGGTGTGAAGTTTTCTCCGGTTGCAAGAGTGGATAAATAATCGTCACTGTACAGTCGTTGTTGAATTATTTGAGCACAGTTCCAAAACACACCTGTAACATTTTGAACTAATACGAAATGAAAACAGGTAAAATTTTCACCAAAAGTCACCCTACAAACACATTCCTTTCTCCGCCACCGATCTCAGTAGCAAACAGTCGTGTAGTCGAGCATCCTTCGCAGGTGAGCCCAACGACGGCGGCACGGAGTCGGGGCTGCGGCCAGAGGCAGTACTACGTCTCGCCTCAGCATGGCTCTGTCAGCTGCGCTGGTAGTTACTGACAAGCAGCTTCGCGGACGCTCACCAGGGGCGCTGTATTACACGAGATTCCAGCACTGGCTGAGGCAAGTGATCTGGCTGCCTCTACGGCTGTCTTGCGCCTTATGCTTCACGCGGAAGCGGTGGTGGGGATGCGGCGCGGCGTGACGTGACGGCGCAAAGACGTCCCCCGAAAAGGAGTGAGGCATCTTTGCGGCATATTCCCTGCTACGCTGATGAATGCGGGAACGCAGTGAGCATAATATTCCACTTTAATGATGCATTCAATTTTATATATGATGCCATATGTATATATATATATATACATATATCATATATCATATATATCATATATATATTACACATATATCACAGGTAACATATGATTTCAGTTCACATTCCCCGACATTTTTCGTGAGGCACTTCCACAGTTGCTTCTAAAGACGAACTGCCACTGATGACGACAACAGAACACACTCGTATCTTAGAACAATCAATGCGTCGATAAAAATCGGCCTCCTCATGAACAGCATTGCATAACTTTCTGCGTATGACTGCGACTGATCTCCGCGAGGGCCACGAATATGACGTCTTCTTTAGTCTGCACTTGCCAGTAACATCAAAGCTTGACCACTGATTCCCTTCCACACAGACAAAAGAGCAAAAGGATGACTGTATTTGGCAACACAATTGCCCAGTTGAAGGCTTCCTTTGTCGTGCTACAACACCATTTATTAGCAAATTACTCAAAAAGAAATCTGACAGATGAATACGCTAGTAGCATTATAGCCGAGCCGCAAACAAATCAGCATCAACCCAGCACAAAATAAGCAGTCGCATTTTGTATGGCTAAAACCAGTAACATGCCCCGATTTTGAACGGACTGCCAAAACGGGAGCGCCGGCTGCCTGCGCTGACAGTTTGGCGCGGCTTTTTCCGGATCCGCCGGACAGAACAAGACACATCGGTGTCGGTTTTTGTCGGGGCGCTCCCAAACACGGCGACAAATCACGCCGAGACCGGCGGTCGGCTCGAACCGCGGCGACCGGCGGCGTCGCCGACGTTTCTGGACCGACAATCCGGCCGAGTGGCGGCCCGTCGGCGCGCCCGGCGGGCGTCGGCGCCGGCGGGGCGTGCCCGCGACGCGACGCCGCGGCTCGCCGGCCGCCGCCGACGCCCGGCTCCCGCCGTCGACGGCGCAAAACATCGGCAGCGACGGCACCGACACGCGCCGGCTGGCGTCCGCCCGGCGTCACTCGCACCCGGCCCTCCAGCCCGCCAGCCCGCCGGCCAGCCGGACAGCAGACAGCGCGACGGCTGAGCGTCAGCAACGAGGCGCTCATTTGCGGAAGGCGGAGGGGTGGCTTTGTACATTGTACTGTGTTTAGTCGTGCAATGCGCTCCGACGATCCCGGTCGTTAGATGATGGGTAAATGGTGCGTGCAGAAAGGTCACGGGTTCAACTTGACGCTTCATAGAAGGATAAGCGGAGTGAGACTAATTTCCCGGAATCGCGGTATGACTCATCAAACGCAGACCATGACCAGCCTTGATTGAAGCGCATCTGTTTCTTCAGGGTTAGACTACCAAACAAACTGCTCTGAAAACTTTCGTTAACGATTTTTCCTTGAGGCAAAGAAATTACTCACACTACTGAATCTGACATACTGAATGGATCTTAACGGCATCCAAATGACAAAATCTTTCCAACAAAACAAGAGCAGAAACAAACTGGTACAGGACAGGAGACATCCTAGCAATATTCAGTTAACCACTCCAACGGAAGTTGCGTCATTCAAATCACCCACGAACGTAGTTTGCGCTGATCGTATTTCTTACGAGCAACACTACGGCGAATTTTCAAATACGGCACTACGTCATATAAAAGCTTGTAGTACTCTAAACAGAACTGGAAAAGACTAATAAAATGACGGCCCTGAACGCAAAACGAAAATGCACTATCAGGAACAAATAGTAGAGGCAAGAGAACCACATGAACCAAAGTCTAAATTATCTGTACGAGCATATATGGGCATACAGTGGACATGATCCGTCTAAACACGCCGATTGCAATAATAACATAATCAGGATACCAGCCTACGGCACAGATGTCTTGAAAGGTTCTCCACTTGATAAACGTGGCACATACTGGATGGTTGCAAGATGTCCAAGATGATGTTAAATCCTGTTTTCCAGCGGGAGGCGGTGATTTTGCCCCTGTGTTTTTTTTCCCACGCAAAAGCCGAACTGCTTGCGCTGTCGCGCTGAGCTCTGGTAACTTTTCCTACGTATCCTTTTAGCATATTACGCCGAACTTCCAGCTTCTTAAACAGCCCACGAGAAGCTCCGTGAAACGTTTCTGGGAGTCAGTTCGGGCCATTTCGCAGTTGTTTCAGAAACGTAATCAGTTCTTTAGTCATCGGTGATGTACACCAAAATCTGACCAATATCTGAGCGGACTGAATCTTCTTCGGAGCCGGCCCTCACCAGGTGTGAGGAACGACTTTCCTTAATCTTTCCTTTCAGAAAGACCTCTAGGACTATGACCCAAAAGTCGTGTGAGGGCCTCTTTCTTTTTCTCGTCTCATCTTTAAACGCTGCACTGCACCAAAGTCAGACTTTTCATCCTAGTTTTTCATCGTCTGTGATTGCTTAGAGCTTATTTCGTCACAACAAGACAAACAAAAAGATGATAAGACCATTCATCCAAGAGGTCGCCAACGAATTACATGCAAAGCAGTAATTAGTCGATATTTTAGTTTGCTCGATACCTCATTCAATAAGTAATGCTTTTCATTGGTTTTCTACCGAAATGAGAGAATATATTTCTTGAAATAAGACAAAAATGACATCGATCTGTGCCGTAACTGCGGGAATCTCTTGCCTAAGAAACAACAGAAACGATGTTAAGGAAAGTTAGTGTGTAGAACTTTAGAAGCTGGTAAAGTATCATTGCTTGCACACTAAAAACCATTTAACCTGCGCGACTTGCAAAGCTACCTTAAAGAATATTTTCGTATTGGAAGACGACATCATGGAGAGATAAAACATTTTAGCATAAGTAAGATTTCCTGAACGTGGTTTGTAGGGAGTGCCGAATTTCGCAAGGGGGGTGGAATCCTGTTCATTTGCATGGCCCGGTGGTGCCCGCATTAGCCTTGGCACCTACTGGGACGACATTTGGCAGAAAGCGGTGTTCCATCATACAGTAAAACTGTACTTTGACGAAAACTTTCTCGTTGGACCGTGCACTACGGTTTGCGTTTGCTACACATTACATTTGCGGGGCTTTAAAGTTGTTGGAGGCAAACAACCTTTTGTGCAGCACTTGAGTAAAATCAACGTATGACATCCTCTTGCTGAACCCCATTACAATTTTCTTCTTCACATAATCAAATGTAGGATATACAAGTGGACTTCAGGTAGGTAACTCAAATATGATATACAAACCATACAGTTACGCATCCTGGCAAAGTATCGTGCATCCCCTCTATGTAGGCGATGGGCAAGCACGTGGACATTGCAGACCAGTACGATGTTACCAACGTCGTGCGATGCCAGCGCATAATACCTGACTGAATGTTTTTAGTTTACGCCAAATCTAAATGCAGAACGTAGGACCGATTCATGATAGATATCAGTGTTCGAACTATGGCCAAAAATATACTACTTGCCCGCTTTAAGACAACTTCGTTCAGATCGCAAGGTTTCGTTTGAGGCCTGATTCGTCGGAATCGGTCAAATAGATTGGCCAATATCTGTGGGTTCCAAATAGATGCCCTCCATGGATTTCCAGCAAAAAATCAAGCGAATTGGTTCACGATAAACCTTTGGAGTATTCCTGTCTGTTGTGCCACTTTAACGCAAGTTCAAGTCTGCAGATAGAGTTAAGCAATAAGAGAAACACCATCAGAGCAGAGCACACAGTTTTTGCAGCTGACGCAATCGTCAGTTGCAAAAACTGTGCTGTCGGATGAAACCAATGGCAACCGATATCCGATCCTCTCGACTGTCTCTAGCCGTGTCCTACTCTTCTGACTTCATCCCATCCCAGATAAAACGTTGAAGCATCAGTTTGGCAAAAGGGAGATATTTTTCGTTCCTTAAACAGCACAACCTCAGTCTTCACGGTTGATAGGTTGTTTTTCCCTTGTTAAGGAGAACGTCCCACCTTGATCGACTATGATAAATAGAGGTGATTTGTCTAAAAATGCCCCTGATTACCTTTATCTCGCTTATTTCTCTTAAGCAATGTTCAAAAGCCTATAAAATTTTATGTAATCAAATACTTAATTTTGGAGTCTTCCACCGAAATGCGACACTACGGGCCTGCACTAGCCAATGTACTCCAACGCTCGTTGGTCGGCGCCCGCTCTCTGTTGCGGCGAGGCGTTATGGCAGCAGCTGTAAATAGGACGTGGCCGAAGAGGACACGCGGGAAAAGCCATGGCTGATCGCTCTGAGTCTCCAAAGGTAACGTAACGGCGCAAATTTCAGGCTGGCACTTTGGACTTTTGAAACAGCATGCATTACAGACTGGTTTTCAAGCGAACCGGCTATCATTTGGCTATCTCGGCTCAAACATGTGTTAAAGTGGAGCATTCCTTTAAAGCAGCCTTCGTCACAAACACCTTTCAACAGACCATAACTCCTGAAGAGAGTCATTAATTTAGCTGTTTTCCATCCTGCTACCTGTCCGCCTGCGAACATTATGGGTGTTTTCGAGGTTCTAAAACTAAAGGTTTGAACAACAGACTAGAGTACAGGTCGAAACAGCTAATTCCAGTCCCTGGGTAACACAAAACGTATCATCCTTAGGTTCTAGAAAAACAATCATTTTTGTAGCCACATGTTAAAGAGCCGGTGGGCCGGCCCAATGTGTTTACTTGACTGAGATTTATGACAACACGTCAGTGGTTCAAACCAGTGGAAACTGCTGGGCGGACCACGCAGCACCAAGTGGCCTTGTGCGTTGAAGTCTCCGTGGCGAAGTAGAGGGAATCATAATTAATACCACGTCACAATAAGCAAACGCTATTAAACGTTGCATTGCACTGCCTACCGCCTGGAATAGGAACACAGATATTTTTTCCAGTGACTCATCTGGAAGGTTTGTGGACGGTTTAAGAACCGATATTGATTTCTCCGCTTCTTTACGACCAATACGCGAGAGGACAAAAGAAAAATGAACTTAAAAAAACGATATCCCATGCTTACGATATGTAGGTCCGTTTTTATATTGATGCAGCAATATATTTCGTATGAACGCAGCAATCCATGGGACATGGTCTAGCAAATTTAGCAGTTTTCGACATTGGTCATATGTTGTCACACGTAAATAAATCTCCCCAAACTGGCTCTGGCTCAGCCAGCTTAGGCAAACGTTCTTACTCCCAATATATTTCGTACATGGATTCCCAAAGATCGTACGTGAAGCGTACAAAAAGGGGCGAAATGGGCTTCCGGAGCATAAAGAGTAACCTACACAACTTGAACGTAAAAGAGATATTCATGTGCATCCATCCAATGGTGACAGAACTGCCACGTGAATCTGTATAATAGTTGGTGTGAAAAACCACTAAATGCGGGAGTAATAGGGCCACTAGGTATCCAAAGAAAATATGTGTTATTTGTAATTTCACTGGTCACTGTCTAATAAAACCGTGATCGTGACTGAGACAGTAGGACATCTGACATGGGCCTACACCGACCTCGCTTCATATAAATCTTAACTTTCTCAGCGTATGTTTAAGTAGACGAAGGAAATTTCCGGCCGGCAAATCTTTGAAATGCTACTGTGCCTCTGAATCAAGCCAACAAATTCGTGATCGGAAAATTCGGTAAGCTCCATGCGGGTATGGGATGTTTTTCCGAATGAACGGTAAGGGAGCTGCATGGCATGTTTCGACATTCGAGAACAAATTTATTGAGCCATGTTTATCATAATGTGATGCAACAGGCTGGCAAAGTCGAAACTGCACAGAAACAACCGGTCTACATCTGGTTGGTTGGTCGGTCGGTCGCCGCGCCCGTGGCCACGTCTTCCACCATCGCCAGCATCCATCACTGCGTCCAGTTGGCGTCTGGCCTGTTCCATGTATGCAGACCATGGCGGCTGGCATCTGTCGTGCCATGCTCACCTGATGATGACGGGACCGGAGCCCAGACTGTTGTGCCATGCTCACCTGATGATGACAGGACCGGAGCCCAGACTGTTGTGCCATGCTCACCTGATGATGACAGGACCGGAGCCCGGACTGTTGTACCATGCTCACCTGAGGATGACAGGACCGGAACCCAGACTGTTGTGCCATGCTCACCTGATGATGACAGGACCGGAGCCCAGACTGTTGTGCCATGCTCACCTGATGATGACAGGACCAGAGCCCAGATCGTAGCCGAACTCCAGCCAGCCGTCCTTTAGCCTGAGTCCCACAAAGTCCCCGGCTCTTTCGAACTGGCCAGAGTAGAGTAGGATGCCATCTGGTGAGCGGGACAAGAACCACATCTCCAGTTCCAGCGACCGTCCGACGTCGGATAGTTTCCTCAGCTGAAGATAGCTGGCGCCACTGAAGCTCGGCACAAACGGGTCGCTGATGTGATCCGTGCGAACTGAAACAAAGAATTGCTGCGGTGAAAACACGAATCAACTCTGTGTCATCATGCACAGCACAAAGGCAGGAAAATCTGCGAAAAACTCGTTAAAGGATTGTCCATACGGGTCACGAGTGGAGATGTTAAACAGCCATACAGCTTGGGTCCATGAATTCCGCAGTTACGTACTTTGGAGCACAACTCAGTTATGTGGAGAGATTTTCGGCATGGTCTAAAATGGCTGAAAACAGCAACGCAACATTGACATGGTAAATGACATCAGGAATGGTATTCTATGGATCACGATGACATCATATGATGACATATGATGACATATGATATGATGACATATGATGAATGACATCAGGAATGGTATACAGGAGATCCTTGGGAACATTACACTCCACAGCGTTAGGTTACCAATCCAATACAATGTGCTGTTCAAAAAGACTAAAATCTCCATCGAATAAAGTAATGTGCAACCTGTCCCAGTCTGTTTTAAACGTCATGCCAAAGTCCGCAGAATCATATTGAATCCCCCCTCCTCCCAGTCGCCTCCAAAAAGGCGCTGCTGACAAATTACCTTCTTTGCATGTTTTTCCCCATTTGCCGGGTGGACACAGGCACTGAAGTGATGTATTTCCTCTGCTCACGCAGGTGGCGCCACTGGCGCAGGGACTAGCCGAGATGCAGGGGTCTACTGGCTCCTCGCAGCTGTCGCCTGGAAAGACGCAAAATATTAACTGTGTGGATACTAAATGCAGCCATGAAACTCCTCACTGCATTGCCTGACCCTCGGTGACGGCTACACGAAATCAAAAGATGATGGTGTACCTGTCATCTTTTCAAGATGACGGCTTCACCATCAAGAAGCATTTCATGGGATTTCAATACATTTCAAGAATCAAAAGGCGATCGTCTCGCTTTTTTATCCTGGTTCCTATTATTTTACCCTGCATCCCCTCCCGAATTCCCCTAAACCAGGTAATACCTTGGCATGATTTCAAGGTGCGGCAGAGCTAGAAGGTGCCCCCCAATTCAGCACCACTGCAGTGAGCCTGCTGCATGTTTTTCCCCATCTGCCGGGTTGACACAGGCACTGAAGTGATGTATTTCTTCTGCTCATGTGGTGAACCCTGCTAAAGCTCCTTTTAGTGGGGTTCACCACATCAGTGACGGGTAAACGGAATGAAAAGAGGATAGTCTCACTTTTTCGATCCTAGCTCTTATTATTCTTACTCTGTAGTTCCTCCCAGAGTCTCCTGATCCAGGAAATACTTCGACTTGATTCCAAGGTGCGGCAGAGCTGGAAACGAACCCTGCAACGGTGGGGCTAACCACATACCCCAGTATTTGTCAGTACCCTGGCAGAGACGGGGGCTCCCTGCAGTGGTGTTGATGTGGGGGGGGGCACATACGCCGGTACCGGTCGGTACACTTTAAGAGGCAGGGGCTGCCTGCAGTAATGGGGGCACGTACCCCGGTACCAGTCGGTGCACTGGCACAGGTGGCGCCCTCCGGTGGTCAGCACGCACACGCCGGCGTTCTGGCATGGCTGGCTGGCGCACGGGTCGGCGCCGCACTGCCGCACGCCCACCGAGTCGACGATGTCGCGCGAGCCGGGGTAGCGCAGGTCGGCGGAGACGGGCTGGTCCAGCCGCAGCCGCCGCAGGCAGCCCACGAAGCCGAACGCCGTGCCCGCGTTCTCGTACACCCTGGCGGCCGGAGACAGGCGGCAGTCAGGACTCAGGAACGACGTAGGGACGTGGCTAAGAGAAATTAGCATCGTCATCGTTAAAGAATAAGCAATTGCTTGTCTCGGATCAAAAATGCTGCAAAGGTTTAATATACCAAGTCCACAGCGAATTAACATGCACAAGCATTTTCTTGCTTTAAGTAGACGAGGTAGTCTGATACTTAACAGCACAAAGCCCCAATGAAAGTGTTCCAAAAAACAGCAGAAAGTGAGGAGATAATGACCCCAGCAACTACCACATTTTCTTTGTCTTTTTAAGTACTACATGCCAGTGCACCTTCGCTGGTCCAGTCGTCGAGTCTGACCTGTTGTACTTGCTGGGAACGTAACCCACGTAGAGAGGCTCTCGCAGGTCCAGAGACCGCAGATTTCCCTTCAGATCTCCCGTGGATACTCTCTCCGTCGTCAACAATCAGCTGGCCGTCACTGAAAACCGAACACGTGTTAGTGATCCGGCTGGCTTACAATGAGGCGAACTTTGCCCTTGACACACATATTAATCAGCAAGGAAAGATAAGTGAGCGGATTCTTTTGGACTGATTTCCATGATCACGGCCGGCAGGGAATTTCGACTCACCCGTGGTAACGCCGCGCCACCACCTTGTGGTACTCTCCGTGAGACAGCGTGGACAGGGAACGGATCACCACCGGGCCGTTACCGATGTCGTAACGGAACTCCACGAACCTGTCAAAAGTCGGTCAGCTGATAAAAAACATTATCAGGCTGTCGTAAGTAAGAAAATGAGAAAATGTAAGTAAGAAAAAAGTCGGTAAGTTGATAAACACAGTATCCATTGCATTTAGAAAACGGTTCAAACCGTCGTTTCGAAATGATGTTTTCCACAGCAAACGTGGTAGCTGAAAGGTGGGCCTAAACCCCCCCCCCCCCGGGGGGGGCAGAACCCCCCCCCCCCCCTTTTTTTTTTTGAAAAAAATCTAAAACCTTAAAAAAAAAAAAAAAAAAACTTTTTTTCGGGGTCCACCCCCCATTTTTTAAAATTTTAAAAAAAAAAAAATTTTTTGGTCAGATCATGGAGATATGTTTGTTCCTACATATTTTTTGGTGTCAGAACGAAATGAAATACAACACTGTCTGTGTATGATCAGTTCAGTGGAAGCAGAGAGCAATTATTGTTCATTGTCAGAGAAGGAAAAAAAATGATCTGTCCTGACCTTGGCTTCATCTTACCTCATAAAAAGCAGTCAGAGCAGAGCTGATTATCACGAGATGTCATTTCAGTCCTGCACTTTCACGCACTAAAGAATCCCAGCGACTAATTATTGCTCTTTGGCAGGAGGAGTAATACAACTTTATCTGACCTGACCTAGACTGACCTTGACTAGATGAAAAGTAGGTGATGCAAAACTGATCATCAGAAGGTTTTACTTCCGTCTTTTTGTTACATGGACCAAAACGGCTGCGAGTAAGTATCGATCTTTGGCATGTAAGGTTAGACCAGTACTTTACCTGACCTAGCCTGACCCTGACCCGATGTTTTTCAACATTTTGGTATGTTTCTGATGCAGGAGGTCATGACCTTTCCGTTTGATACCCAGCTAATGGCTTTAAGACCAATATTACCGATAATGTGACGTACGAACAGGTGTCAGTTTTTCCGACGTTGTGTTATGCGTTTTACGTGAGCTGTGACGTCATCAGCCACGAGACCAGGGCTAACATAGTATTTCCTGAACTGCAAGACTCAGGGCTATCGATTAAGTGGTAGACTGGTTCAGATCCGACAGTTGGATCCTGAGGTAACAGGAGGTGCCCTTTTTGACACCCCAGGCCGTCGCGGGTACAAAAACACGCCAGGCGGTGCCGAGTTAAGCTAGGTTGTAACGTTAACCACTTGAAAGCAGAGTCATACACGGCAGACTACAACAAATAGTAATATCCACGTGCCGATAGGAGAAATAACCGGTATTATCCCATTTGCCACGCAAAGCACAGCCGAAAAACCTTTCAAAACCAAAACGAATTTCTTCAGCGAGAGCCGCTTGTCATGCAAACAGTTATGCAAAGAGCGACGCCAGACTGCCTGCGACCACTGCCACCCTCTCGTCCACCAGGGCCACCGACAGTGTCACCCACCCGTCCACGAGCGCGATGGCGATGAAGTCCCCGGTGCCGTTGGCCCACTGCTGGTTGTAGAGCAGCACGCCGTCGTCGGCGCGGCTGCTGAACTCCAGCTCCAGGTGGAACTTGATGGTGGCCTTGGGTGGCCGCATGGTCAGATGCGAGCGGCCCGAGAAGGACGGCGTGTCGTAGCTGTCGCCGGCAGGGGGCGGCGCCTCCGTCGGAGGACCCACTGTCGGCGAACAGGCGCCAGTCAGCGCAGAGCCAACGGAGACACTGCCGGGTCAGCTGGCCATTTGGTGCTCAGATCAGAGGCCTGAGGAAAGCCTGCTGACATTGCCATCCGACGACAAGGTGTTTACGGTCTGCCAAGGATGATTTCCATTCATAGGTGAGATAATTTATTTTCGAGATTCTCTGGTCTTAAGAACAACCAGCAGCCAGAACAACGCGTCCACAGTAGGCCTAACCATCCTTGTGACAGATCTCCATCGATTTGTATGCCTGCCGACCGTTTGCACCCATCCAACATCATCACCGCAACCATAATCCTACTCAACAAGAGGCAGTAAGTGGCGGCCTCCGGCGGCGGCGCGTGCTCCCTCACCGGGGGCGTCGCAGCTCTTGCCGGTCCAGCTGTCGGGGCAGAGGCAGACGAAGTCGTCGTGGTCGGCGTCGTCCTGGCGGCAGGTGCCGCCGTGCAGGCACGGCCGGCTCATGCACGGGTTCAGCACCAGACGCGTCACGCCCTCCGTGGTCAGCATGGGCGGCGTCAGCGCTGCCGACGGCCAGGGCGCGGGTTATCAGCGGCTGCAGCCGGCCGCCGGAGTGGAACATGCTGCGGCTTACCCAGCTGTGTCAGATATGAGTTCTCTTCTATAAACTGTTTATCTTAGTCGTTCAAAAATGTATTAAAGTGTAACATCAAAAGATAGCTTTCCCTTGTATAAAGACTTGGCATAAATATGCGTTAAACTGACCGCATTTTTAAAGGAAAATTGCGCATGTTCGTCCTTTTTTTGTCCGGTTCAGAAACTTCACGGTTGCAAAGCATGCTGCAGCTTAACGTCACCCACTGGTGCGACTCGGTCCGTGAATACCAGACTCTCACCAATGCACTGCTGGCGGTTTGAGGCCTCGTCAAAGCCGTCTTGGCACTCGCACATGCCGCTATTGCAGATGGACAGAGTGACGCGACACTCGCTGTCCTTGCGACACGGACTGCCGAGCATGCCCTGGATCAGGAAGCTGTCCTGAGTCGTGTGGCGGCCCGGCGAACTGTTGCTTTCGTATTCGGGCAACAGATGACGGGTGGACTTGGCGGCGGTCGGCAGCGACTGCTCGGTGAACGCGGAGTGGAACAGCGTCGAGCGGCGAAAAGGAAAGCCGGTCGGCTCCAGTGCAGTTTCTGGGGACGATCAGAAAAAACTCCGCTGCTTCAGAAACAAACAGTCGTTAGAATAAAACATGATGCAGCGCTGCGTGGAACAAAGCCATAAATAACAACTAACGACGTTACTGCAAAATAATTTGTAGCAATTGGGATCTTGGACAGACGGACGAAAATTGAAACAGGATTTCGAACCAGTTTATCACTGACTTGGCTGCGGAGACCGATCGGTTTAAACATGAGCGGATTTAAATACGAGTCAGAGGATGCTGATTTCTACAAGATACATTAAAAGTGTTGTCATGTGGGGATCGGCTGATGGTAGTTTTAAAACAAGCTACAGTAAACGAAACAAAAAGAATCGTCTTTCTGAATCCCTCAATTTCCCTATTTATCGCACAGCCTGTTGACAGATTTGGGACGCTGCAAACCAGAGAACGTTGGGACCGAAGACGGCATAAAAAACAAGGAATAATATGTATGTCGCAACCAGGAGAGTTTTCAGGTTTGTTTCACAAGGCGATATGTTTCTCGTAGGCAGGATTTTTGGTTTGATTTAACGCCGGTGAAGAACACCCATTTTAAGAATCATCTGGTGGTTTTGCTAAAGCTCTGTCTCCTTGAATGTTGATGAGAACAGG
Source organism: Capitulum mitella (assembly GCA_030062745.1). Lineage (NCBI taxonomy): Eukaryota > Metazoa > Arthropoda > Thecostraca > Pollicipedomorpha > Pollicipedidae > Capitulum > Capitulum mitella. The sequence continues at coordinate 8,086,528 of CP099849.1, read as the reverse complement.
TTGCTTTCAGCCAGGTATCTCAAGAACCTTTGAATGTTTATTTCCAAGCGCATTAGTGACTGGCACATTTGAATATTATTTCGTCTTAATATATATTTACTTTCGCCATCAAATCTCCCGCACAGGGGAAAGTTTGAGTGATGCGGCTCCAGATAATTCCGACAGTGCGCGTCAGCACCGACATTTCATCAGACACGAGGCTTTGGAAAATGGATTGCGGTGAAGCCAGTGCATTATCGTGAAGACTCAAAATCATTGTCTGTGCCCACCTCATATAGTCGAATTATCTTCGTTGTTAATGATAACTTTCCTTCTTATATCTTTATTGTTAGTGATTGCATTGACTGGGGAGGGGGCCAACACCTCCCCTGGCGCATTTCTTACAGATCTCCTAAAAAAAACAATGCAGCTTTCTGAAACTTTCAGAACCTTTTTTTACATTAGCTGTGCACACAAACATTTAGAAATGCAGTCGTCTTAGGACACATCTTAATGATATCATAAAGACGACTATATTTTGCGACTGGACGTCCAATTTTAATTCGCCACTATATTGTCGTTGTTACATTGTTTAGTGACCGCGGCTTACAATGCAAATCAACATAACCTGAGAATTCAATATAGAGCACTCCAAACCTCATGCTGTAGGTTAAATATTTATTTTCCACTTTCAGGGTCCTGTCAGAATACGTTTTAGATAACAAACTGTCAAAACGATTTTTGGATACGGCCAGATGGAATATCGAATTTTCTTGCAACATCTTGCACGCCCAATTTCCACAACAGTTTTTCGCAGGTATACAATTTTTTGCAATTTGTTCTTACGCGGTTTCATGTGGACTTCAGCTTAGCGAGTAACCTGGTGACGTCCGTTGAACATTCGGGACGACTGAAGTCGAGATATCGGCCTTGGCAGCGTTATGCAACATGTCGTGAAAATGTGCGGTATGGGACCAATTGACTTGCAAGGTCATCCAAACGTGACAGATAGGTCTCACTCACTATCCTGTGCTACTCCGAGTTTGAAACTATATAACGTTGCAATATTGTTTGTGCACAGTGATTGTGACCACTTCAAGGCTTTTATTGTGTTTACTCTCTAAGAGTGTCTTTTTTTAGAATTTTCATGCCAAATGGTCCAGAAAACATGAGCTGCGTCACTCGTTATCACGAATGTCAAGTCTGACCCAGCCTGTGGCCTTGACCTTTGGTGACCTTGGGTCGGATGTCGCTCAGGATGTGAAATGAAGCTGCCAGCAACATACTGCCACGCAAAGTTCAGTCTTGGTCTGCTTTTCATTGTGATTAGGCAACTCTAGAGGAAAAGGTGGTGTCTGTTTTGGTTGTGTGACCTGACCTGTGGCGTTGTCAGTGGCCCAAAGTATATATATATATATATATATATATATATATATATATATATATACATGTCACAGTACCGGGCAGTTCGGAGCTTCGATACCCGTCTGAATGGGCCAAATTGGGCTGTAGGTTCTCGAGAATGACGTGGATTGTTAAACGCCCCCTTTCCCCAGTCAGTCTGTGGTAAGTGGTGACATACCTCGATCAATGTCAGAATAATGCGACTACAAGAGTTAAATCCAGAAATCGTTGTGAGTGCCAATATTGGGGATCCCAAAGCACCAACAGAAATATGGAAAACTACACCCCTGTTCCTCATTATCAACACTGCCTCTTCCCACGTTATTAACCAAGCGGCCGGATCCAGCCTCCATCGCTGCACGAGCCACACCGCACCAGGCAGCGCCTCTGAGCCGCACCTTTATCGGCGCAGCGGCCGTACGACTCGATGACGATGTCACGCTGGTCGCGGCAGGCGAACAGCCGCAGCTGGCAGGCGCCGCGGTACGTCTGGCCGTCCGAGCCGCACACCTCCTCCTGGCCGCCGGCCGGCTCCGGACACGTCAGGTTGCACGTGCACTCGGCCCGCTCCGGCCGCTGCGTGCACGTGGCGCCGAAGTAGCAGGCCAGCTCGGCGCACGTGGCGGCGCTGGTCTGAAGCTCGCCTGGTACGCACCGCGCCATGGTTAAGTCAGGTTAGGTTAGCATTGGCATTTCCAGGTTCTAGATATCCGGTTATATACCACATATATATATATATATATAGAGAGAGAGAGAGAGAGAGAGAAAAGAGAGAGAGAGAGAGAGAGAGGGCGAGAGAGAGAGCGTGCAGAGTCATATCACAGACGACAATTCAAAATATGAAAACAATGCATCGAACGAACTCGTCTTTTACAGCTGACGGCGGCGGAAACGCTGTGCATGTCGACAATCTAACGCCCTCGCTCCGGCTCAGCCGCACTAAAGTTCGGGCCAACTTCGCGCCCGGATGGCGTGCCGCGCAAACAGACCTGCCGGCCCGGCGAGCGACGGCCCATTTTCGCCTCACCTTTCCCGCATCCCTCGGGAAGCAGCGTCAGACCCTCGGGGCATTTGTTGCACTTGCTGCCGAACACGCCCGGCTTGCAGACGCAGAGGCCGCGCGACTGTTCGCAGTCCTCCCTGGCCGAGCCGAACACGGAGCAGCCGCAGGCTGAAACAGCAAGCCGTTGCTGGGGGACCGAGAGCTGCCACCCACGTGACACCTTCGCGGGCGCTCGAGCCGAAAGGGGTTTTGGGCGTATTCAAGTAAAAGGGCGGTACTTTTTAGTAAGAATGATGCTTCATTAAAGTTGAAAACTGGTTTCGAGTGCTATTTAATAATGGAGTAAGTTGGGTGGTGAGGTCAACGTTGGTATCTAACAGAACAGCGAAGCTACGCTGCATGATGGCACAATAAACATATTATAGCTTTGGCCGTTTAAAACCACAGTCAAAAACAAAGATAGAATAGCCAACATAAATGGCACCGATTGGATGCGAAGTGGTGATTCATTGTTATCCACATTTTGAGACTATGGATTCGTGTGAGTGCGCAAACGCAGTTGATTTTGGCAAGTTCATGTGACGCTACAAACATGGCAAAACACGTTTTTTTTGGGGGGGAGGGACACAGATAAAGCAAATGTCAACTCCATTTCGTTAATCTATATCGCTGTGTCTTACAGTCCGCGACATCGGGTGCAATTTTCGTCATCACCTGTCAAACATCTAGCCTATTTGTCACAGCTGGATTAATTGGCACATGAACTGCAAAATTCAAAACTACACATGGACTGGACTTTAATGGAAAATGGAAAAATGGACTCAGCTTTTAAAAACAATAGGTTCGTCCTTCTAGAACCGTAAGCCCAGCTCCATGATACTAAAAATATTGCTCGTAGCATTACTACAGCAAGACTGAGATCTGTTTCTACTTCAACAAGCAGAAGAAAATCCAACCGAGCGGTTTGACCTGGTCTGCCGCGGCCCGGTTGCCGGCTGTCCGCAGGCTGCTAACTTCGCAACCGCTTGACTCTAAATAATGCAGTTTTACCAGCCGATAGTCCTAATTCCGAGGATTTCTGTTTTCAGCTGTGATACACAAGACGTTCGTGTGCGCAGTTTTTGTCCTCGTAACTGTTCTTGGGCGATGTTTCCTGTTTTCACTTCGATTTGCACGTTATTTTCTAACCGCTTAGAAATGACACCCACTGGCGTCACAGGCGAGCGGGACGCTACTTGTGGTGGTATTTCGGACTGCCTAAATATACCGACAAATGTCTTCTGTGTTGCAAAATACGAGGAAAATGATTTTACCACAATGATTTAAAACACGTTTCCAGATTTCGCGAGAAGTGCAGTAAGGCTTCATTCGTTACGCGCAACATTGCGCGCTTTTCTGGCTGAATTGGATCTCAAAAGAGCCAAATGTCTGCTTGGCTCTTTTATTACCGTTACTAAATGTTTTCAGACTGCCAAACCATTGTTATTTGGCTGCTTTCGGAACAGTAAGGTATTTTGTGCCAAAGAACGCCTTGGGCATAATGACTGGCACTTCCGGCTAGACGAAGCACATGCTCTGTTTCAAAACACCTTCTGCTGACGTCAAAACGTGAATGCCCTTATTTTTCTCGGCAATTTTAACAATTGTGGCTTCGCGAAGATAAAACTTTACACATCGCAATTTTATCTTAAGCATCGATTTCCGGAGAGATTAGGTCAAAATCTGACAGGAGCCTCAGGTAGTGTCCATAGGAGCCATTGCTTCGGAAATTTATACTGCTAGGAATGCCCGGGTAGAGATTTTGAGACCTTGCATTACGTCGTACCTGGCGTCACACTAGCGACCGAGCTGAAACGAGGCCACTGACCCACGCTGGTTGCCGGAGACATATCGGGGCACCTTCGAGGGAAAAGAGGTCTTAGTCGGCCCCTTACGCCATTGGTGGAAATTACAGATGCATGTCACATGTCAATTACGAAGGACATTATAAAAGCCTGTCTTATTTGCACTACAATTTTTTTTTAACTTCTAACTTCATGCATATGAATGCGCTCCTGATCGAAAAAGCCCGGCAGCCGACAGGTATGCGTAAACATGAATGGTCTACTTGGAAATCTTTTCAGGCCACCTGAAATAATATTGGTTAACGGTAAAGTCCGCATTTTGTAAGACTTAAATTCATTTGATGAAACTGCATTGCCAAACAAAAATACCAACGAAATACTGTATATGCAGCCCCAGACTAGCGTCTACTGGGCATTTGACCATAAAATTACGGGACGGAGATAAGAAGTATATTTAATCCCAGAAGCTCCAGCAGCGGGCCCTAATTAAATATTTCAGTGGCCTTATTTACCTCACATCCAGGCTTAGGTAACTTGCTTAATTAAGGCAAAGGTAAATTTAATCTCGTCTCCAGAGGGACTAGAATAAACTTCCGCTCTTTCAGCCGTTTAAAACGACGGCTACGTAATTTGCAACTTTAGGACGATACGACAGCTACTTAAGAACGCAGTTTACCTTTCTTGCCAATTCCTGTTTCAGCAGAGATATATCAACCGGTCTAACCAGTCGACCGCAACTTCATTAAGTGGTAACTTTAAATTTGGGCTGATTCAGAGGATTTCATGGCCAGTCTCTATCAGCCAATCTCATTAAGAGCGATGTAAAACGATTCCACCAGCCGGCGCGATCGTTTAAGCACGTGACCTCCATCAAAGCCACGGAATAATACCGCCTGAGATATTCCGACAACGCTGCAACTTAACCCGACCCGTCATGCCACTCTTGCCCGCAGAGCCCATCATGGGGCAAAGGTAGTTTCTCCTAAAATGCACACTAATATCACCCTATTTTGCCTACTTTACGCGTTCCATCTTTGGTCAGGTCCGGTCAAATGGGGACATGTTATGGCTCCCGTCATAGCTTCGGCGACCGACACTTTGTTGTCGGCCTGGTGGCTTTGAATGTCTTAACTCGAAGATGCCCAGATATTTTCCTCTTAGGTATGTGATGTCGTGCCAAGCAAAAGACACCCAAAAGTCATCCGAGGTGATATCAGCTCACGGTTTTCGCTGGTTGTTACCCATCTTTCAACGCGCGGCAGGCCGGTGATCAGCGGATTAGAACCCTAACATCTCAGAAAGTTACGGTCCCATAAAAAATTAAGAATTAAAATAAAACAGCATTGGAAATACTTATCATTCTTCAAAACGCACTGTGACTTTTCGAAACGTAAGTTAAATTGTTCAAAGATATTCAAGAAAAACTGACTGGGGCTCAAACCCCAGGACGCAGTAGGTGAAGGCGCGGGAATTACAAAGCAAGTTCGACAAGGACGCCGCCAGGATTTTCTTAAGGGAGGGAGCGGAGCTCAGTGTGAATTGAAACCATACGAAAACCGTCTGCTGGGAAAACGATGTGCAATGGTTTTCACAAAAATGCGGGCCTAAGGGGGTACGAACCCCTGCTTCCCTCCCTTTGGCTGCGTCAGTGGTCTTTGATAAGTAATGTAATGGCAGTGCTTTGATGCATGTCGAGGACTAGACATCGTTCCAATTACTTATGCGAACAAGACTGTCAGGGACGTTTTGTTTTACTATTTTTTTGTTTTGCTCGAAAATGGTACCCGATAAATTATGCACAAACAGTTGTTGAATGGCAACAAGTATTGATAACAAATAACGCATCTCTGAACCTGTATTAGAGAAAGCTATGCATTGACTTGCGGTCACCAAGGCCTTCATCTCTATTTTGTCTGAAGTCCTGCGTTTTAAATCCAATCTAAATCCGAGTTGTCGTGGTCCTTGCCGAATGTGGAAAAGAACGATGTGAACTATAAAACCTACACTGAATCGCACGGCAGATCATGGCTACAAAACTAGAAGACGTGTATCAGCATTCCGGTAGAAAGATACTGATTTATTATTCATTTCCATGCTTTGCCCATTGCCCAAGCATATTGCACCGTTCGGGACCCCAGCTGTTCTTCTGTAGCATAATAACCTCAGCCTTTGCTCGCCAAAAACGAGCGGAAATTACTCAGTCCGTTTACGAATTGTCTGATCAAGGGTAGTCTAATTTAGGGCATCAGCTTAATTAGTGTAACCCAGGCTGGCAACATTGGGGATGACGTCATCTGGTTCATTAAACATTGCTGTGCAGCGCCTCCCTATTGCTGAACTTCCCCTATAAAGCTCGCGCTTCTGACGATCAGGCCAGACGAGACTTCGCCGAAAACATCCTTCAGTGTAAAATGTCGCGGCAAGGGTAAAGTGGAAGATAGTGTGTGGGCTTAGAAAAGAATGTTTAGAATATTTTTTCCTATAAATACACGAAATAAGTTAGGCAACAGGAGGCCAAGCAAGGCTCTTGATCATGTCTTGGATAAAGACGGAGGACTGTGAGGGCGGGGTTACAGTCGTCCGGTAATATACGCATTTGACAAAAACGTTTCTTCGAAAGTCAAGGAGACGCGGTAACGTGACCATTTTTCCTTCTATGCATAGCGCTTTTGATCCTGAGGAACGACGGTGAAGCCAGTTACCGCAACTACAGCAGACGTGGAATGGCCTGGGCAGCCTTAGCGGACACCACTTTTCCCGGTCTAATATTGGACCAAATCGAAGCTAATCACCCCATTATTTATGGCCGTCGTCCGGCCGGTAACGCTTCGCACCTCGCGGCAGCGCCGATTTACGAGAGCCCTTTAACGGGCCGCCACCGGCCGCCGATCGCAGCCGACCCCGGCCGCCCGGGCGCCGCGCGTCGACGTCACTCACGCTGGCAGCCGCGGTTGCCACGGGCGATCTTGGGCAGCCCCCAGAAGCCGGGCTGGCAGCGGTCGCAGCGGCGGCCGCCGACGCCCGGCCGGCAGGCGCACTGCTTGGTGACCGGGTCGCACTGAGGGCCGAGCGCGCCCAGCCGGTGGCAAGCGCAGTCGGCCGGGCAGCCGGCGCCATCGGCGGCCGCCGCCGGCGTCCGGCCGTCCGGGCAGCAGCCGTGCTCGGCCTCGGCACAGGCCGGCGTCGGCTCTGCGCCCAGCGGCGCTACCGTGGCCGGCGCCAGCGGGCAGCAGCGCGCGAACTCCAGCGACCGGTGGCAGTAGGCGTCGGCCGGGCACGCCAGGCCGTCGGCGCAGCTGAGCGGCTGGCTGGAGTCCGGATCCAGCAGCGGCTCCAGCCCGTAGCACGGCGTCACGGTCACGTCTGGGGGCACGTAGGGGGGCCGTCAGGGGTCGAACAACGGCTCCAGGCCGTAATAGGGGCGCTATAGTCAAATCAAGAGAGTACAGGCAGGGACAGTGACGGTCCTTTCCAGGGTAGGATGGGGGTGCAAGATAGGATCTTTGCGGAGTCCTTACGTCTGGGCGTTACTCTGGGTTAGGCCACGATCGACTGGGCATACAGCGTCGTTGTCACTTCACGGAAATGATGGGGAAAACGCCGGCTGGATTGGATAAACTTTGTCGCTTCAACCAGTTATCAAATCGGAAACACCGCAACTCACGAAAGAGCGCGATGCTTTACATCTCGTTTAGCGACTGCATCTCGAAACATAAAACCATTATGCAAAGCGCAATCACTGGCTCCACGGTTGAAAGAGGCTGCCAGAGCGTCCGGCCTGGCAATGGCTGGCAGCGACATTCCAGAGCCATGAGCAACCTTTGCGCGGGCCGCAGTTACGGCCCTTCGGGGCCCAGTGGTCCCCAGACAATGTTTCACACTTCACTTCCGTCCATTCCGGTGGTGGCGGAACTGTATGACGTAGTGACGTATTACATGTAGCACAAGAACGATGATGTTCTCCGAGCGTGCGACGTGCCCGGCGATCGCGGTGAAACGAGAGCGTGATCGTTTCAACAGCACATAAGACGTCTACGTCCGACAACCTACGCCCAACAGCGAAAACTACAGCAAAAAACTACAGCAAAAGTATCATGCAGGAGCGATAACAACGACAGAACTGTGTACGAGCGCAAATGGCTGCGAAGGGCAGAGAATCGCGAAATGCGTAATGACTCAAGTTAACAGGAAAAATTAAAAACAACAAAAGAAACAGTGTGCATACGACACATCCAGCCGACACAGGCCAACATCCATGACATCTCTGGAAGTGCACAATGGATGCAACAGCTCCACCCATCAAGACTGGACATTCCCAAAAACTACTGGGGTTCTGTGTAGGAACCTCAGATCGTTTCTTTCCAGCCACTGTCATTGGTTTAATGTGGAAATCCCTGACTGCTGGGTGGCTCTAGGTTCTCATACCTCCACTGGGTCTCCAGCCATGCCACCCTTGATTGCCATGATACATTTGGACTGGTAGCTGATCCGGCCGAGGGCCTCACGAACTTGCACGACGGTTACTCAACCAAGTGCCCCCTCGGCGAGCGCTGGAACACCAGCTTACCCTCATGCAAACAGCAGATCTCAGCCTCACGCGGAAACAATCAAACGACAAACCTCCGACAGCCACTACCCTCTCCAGCCTCTGACAGCGCTACCTGAGTTCAGTCCCTGGCAGAGGACCAGCGGGCGCGGGCTGAGCTGCTGCTGGCGCTCACACGCCTCCCGGCGCAGCACACACTCGGACTCGTACAGCTTCAGGTCGGAGCCACACACGGGCCGCGCCGCGGCCGCCGCCGCCGCCGCCTGCTCGCCGCAGTCGAAGAGACAGGTGCAGCGCGGCAGGCGGTCGGCGCCCGTCGTGCACGTGGCTCCGAACTCGCAGCGGATGTCCTTACAGAGGTACAGGTCGCCCAGGCCGGTGGAAATGGTGCGCGGTCCTTGGATCAGACATGAAAGCAGCGGACCGGCGATTGGCGACCGGCGGCCGTCGGGAGGGGTGAGGGACGTGTTCGACACGAGGCGTGTCTCTGGAGACGCTTTCCTGATGCCGCCTCGACAACAGGAGTCAGACAGGCCGGAGGCGCCGGGGGAGTTTCGCGGAGACGAAAACAGCAGCCCTTACAGTGAGAGCGCTGGCCTGGGCTGAACGGAGGCGACGTGCGGAACTTTGCCCATCGCGGCGACGCCAGCCGCCGGTTAGGAAACCGCGACCCGTGCGAAAATTACCTGCCAAACCGCTGTTTCACCGACCTGCTGAAAGTTAGAAACGATTTAACGCACTTTCACGCCGGGAAATTAGCGCCGAACTACTCTCAAAAGTTCCGAGGTGAGTAAAAGTATCTCGGAGAAGCACGCAAGGCTTACGAATCGCCAGTGTTTTCACTGCTGGGAAGCGTTATCCCACTCAGGGCTGGGCAACTCTAGAACATTTACGAGTAGAAGGCAGTAAACTGCCCCTGTCACCAGCCACGCGACGTACAGCCCAATACCACTGCAACCACAAGACAGCCGTCCGAACAATCATGACATCAATCATCCTAACAACTCGTGGCGGCCGCCCGCCAACCCCCTCCCCTCCTTGGCCTCCTCAGCCCCGACCGCGTCCCTCAGTCCCTACCACATCCCCGCCACTCCGCAGCCGGCTCCACTCACTGGACGTGTCCTGACAGGCGCCGACGTAGGCCGTGCTGAGCGGGCCGCTGCTACAGGCCCGGGCCTGCATCAGGCACTCGTTGCCGTAGGTGGTGCCGTCGGTGCCGCAGACGGGGTCGTTCGTCTCCGGGCAGTCCGTGGGGCAGACGCAGCGGCCAGCTTCGCACCGGGCACCGTACTTGCACACCACGTGCTGGCAGAGGTCTGAGGACACAGAACGGGCGGTCACCACTTGCTGGTACAGGTCTGAGGACACAGAACGGACGGTCACCACGTGCTAGTACAGGTCTGAGCCGACAGAAAAGGGGCACGTGACTCTGTAGAGCCACTATCTGCTGACACGGGTGACGGGTCTATGGATAGCGAAAAAACGGAACCAAGGGCTAGCAGAGGTATGTGGACAGACCACTGTCGGAACGGTGTACAGAGGCAAGTGCATGTCGGTACCACCACGTCAGATTTTTATCACACGGCATTGCCACCACTGGGGCAGGACTGGAGATTCTAAAATCTTTGGGGGAGAGTCTGCATAGGATTTCAGTAAGTTTCTTTCCAGTCATTCTTGCGCCTAATATTAAATGTCTGAAAAGTGGAATGTCCAGACCCCCCCCCCCTCCACAGGATCTCCAATCATGCACCGGGGCCAATTGGCCGTCGGCGGAGGAACATAAGCCAGATGCATCGCAAACAACGGGTATTGCCTAATCGTCCCGATTGATTTACACCCGGCGGTCTGAACAATGAACCATCTACATTTCGCACCCATCATATTACACAGATGGTTCGGTGAAGATCAAACCGTGGGCAGCGAAAGGCAGTTGCCAGCAGCATCTATTGCGAATTATCGGCGGTAAAAGCTAATGGAGCCAGTTACAAGCAGCAGCAGGCGTTTCACGGCAATGAAGCAGCGGCCACTTCCCACTCTGTAACGAATTAAAGGTGCTGAACGACTACTTATTGGACAAGGCGCTTCTTCACAGTGTATAAGTGATGCCTTTAAGCACCATTATTTATCGCAATTGGAAGTTGGTGCACGTAACTGCGCTACTTCAAACAAATAAAAAGCAGCGACTTAAGGCGACTGTTGAGCCTTTGTTTGACGTCAATCGAACGTTTGTTACAAATTGGAGCGCGCTCCGAAAACAACCGTAATGGCGGTGAACTTCTTAGGAAAACCATGCAACTACTGCAAAACAATGGAAGTCACTTTGAGCAAATGAGTGTCTTAGCAAACATTAGGGTTTTGTGCGAATATTTCTTACATTTTCAGGATCGGAATAGCGACCCATCACTCTCAGATATCGCCGAAAAGGCAAAACTCTCGCTGATATCAGATTGAGGATCCACTGGCATTTAAATTCCTTTCTCGCGTCTTCCAATACATATGGCGCTGATTACTCCAAACGAAAATGGAAAGCGGAAATAAGCCGGAAACGTGAAAGGCACTGGATTGAGCCAGGCCAGAAGACTGATGCCGTTTTTTAACGTGAAGAAGTGTAATACGTTGAACAGCTTGAAATACATAATTGTGGAAATACAATGGAACTCCATCCGGCCTGTTAAATAAAACCGTGTCTGCAACGCAAGATTGTGCTTACTGCATAATGAAGGTGTATGCTCTACGTATTAATTCTGTCAATAAAAATCCGCCCTGCTCTGTGACTTAATTGAGTCAAAAATAGCCCTTGCAGGCCCCCAGGTCTGAAGCGTGATTATGAACCTTCTTTATGCACGGAGACTTCGGTTTACACTCAAAAGAGAGAGATTAACATGGACTTTCCCCCCGACATAACGAAGTTTGTCTATTCCTAGTCATCTACTGTGCCGTGATTCAAGATAGTCTAGAGTTTTTACTTACTGAAATTCTCCCCTGAAGGCAAAAAACTGTCATTTGTCCTTTGCAATGAACTGTTAACAAGTCCGGAATGCCATTGTTTCCAACAGCCTCGTGCACACAACCAACCGTCTTGCCCATACGCCGCTGTGCACAACAGCCGCCAAACCAGAAACCACACCGTCCCACAGAGTCCCCCCCCCGCCGCCCCCAGCAGCACCGGCACGGCGTCGACTCCGTGCCGCCGCCGGCCGGGCACCAGATCCACTTAGGTGCGCCGTCCCGGGGGACGGACCAGGTGTGAGCGGAACGGGGGACCGGCCGCCGCGCCGGCCGGCCCGCAGAGTGATCGTGACGTCTCAGCCCCGCGGCGCCGGCCACGTAATCGCCTAACGGTCTCGGGGAGGTCGGAGGCAGCGGAGTGTGCCCGCCGGGCACGCGCCGCCGGGGGGGGGGGGCAACGGCAGACTGGGTTGATGGGAGTGTGCTTCAATTGGCTAATCAGCATGCCATGGAGAATTGTGATTTGTGGTCTGTGAGGTGGCATTCGCCCCGAGAAGCTGATGGTGAACGACGACTCTACGCTAAACTTTGGGAGAGTATGACTGTGAGTTTCCCGCTTGAGAAATGACAAGCGCATCATCCCGTTGGGACTCACTGAGTTCCATTCAAAGTTTGTCCACTTGGAGCCACACAATAGCGTATCGCAATAACTAGTGTGCGGACGGATACGTAATAGTTGAGCAGCATCCAACAACGAAAGAATTGCGTTGAGAGTATTAATGCCTGAATAAGACCACTTGAAACGTTGCCTGGAGGATAACTGGATAGACGTCGTGGCACAAAAACCCGACCCAATCCTGATCAGTCCTCAAAATGGCGGACGCTAATCGTTTCAAAGTTCAAACTTCTGCATCACCGTATCGCTTAAAACGCCGCTAATTATGAGCGACGGTTAACTGCCGATATTCCCGTAAATGCCGAGATTACGAATGGTTCATGCTGTTGTCACATAAAAATATTCCCGCCGCCGATACGGAGGCCTCGACAGGTTATGACCGCTGATTTAAGCTCTAAGCACATGCGCGATTTTAGCCGCCAGCATGACAAAGCGCGACCGCAGAGCACCGTCACGCCGCCGACACGCGTCAACAACGTTCCGTCGCCGGTCGGGCCGAGACGACTCCACGGGCACTGTGTCGGCGCGCCGCCGTGACAGTCCTCTCACGAGCCGTGCCGTGACGTCATGGAGCCGCCGCGGCCTCCCTGTCAGCGTCGGGGCCGGGGTCACGAGCCGCGCCGTCACGTCACGGAGCCGCCGCGGCCTCCCTGCCAGCGTCGGGGCCGGGGTCACAGCCGCCGTGACGTCACGGAGCCGCCGCGGCCTCCCTGCCAGCGTCGGGGCCGGGGTCACGAGCCGCGCCGTGACGTCACGGAGCCACCGCGGCCTCCCTGTCAGCGTCGGGGCCGGGGTCACGAGCCGCGCCGTGACGTCACGGAGCCGCCGCGGCCTCCCTGTCAGCGTCGGGGCCGGGGTCACGAGCCGCGCCGTGACGTCACGGAGCCGCCGCGGCCTCCCTGCCAGCGTCGGGGCCGGGGTCACGAGCCGCGCCGTGACGTCACGGAGCCGCCACGGCCTCCCTGCCAGCGTCGGGGCCGGGGCTCGCGGCGGAACTACTGACCGCAGTCTCCCTTGTAGGCGGCTGTGACGAACTGCTGCTTGTTGCAGGCGGCCACCTTCATCTCGCACTCGTTCGGGTAGGTGACGCCGTCGATGCCGCACACCGGGTCGTTGTGCTGCGAAGGGAAACGAAGCGGTCACGAGACGCGGGGACTGTCTACGGAGGCTCCGGAGTACGGTCAATGCGGCGTGATGTTTAAACGATTTCAACACGAGAAATAAACAGTGCAAAAATGCGGCCCGCATCTCGGAAAAAATCAAACCAGCATTCGCACGATTTCAGCCTTGAATGCTTAGAAATGGTTGATACCTGTGAGCGAGACAGGCATTTAAACCGCTCAGGTCATTCCGCAAAATTGGGCTTCTTCACCGGACCTAGCTGCCAGATTTCCCGCGGTTTACGCGCCACTAAACGTCGCGCGGTCTTCCCGCCAGAGCCTCGGCGAACTGTCGGTCCGGCGGCCGGGCGTCGCCGCGGCCGGGCCGCCTCTAAAGGCGCGCCCGGACCTGAACGCCGCCGGCCCGACAGTAAAGCGGAGATAGCCGATCGCCGGCCGGGCCCCGAAGGCCCTCCCAACTTACAAAATTGAATCCCGGCCCGATCCGAGTCCAAATGAAAACTTGCGAATTGATTGAGGGCTCGTTGCCGGCCTTAACGCGGCCGTAAGCGGTGCTGTCGGACCCGGCACGCTCCGATGGCGCGATAACCCCCGCGGCGGCAGCTGGGAGCCGCCGCTGCGGCCGATCCTGCGGCCAGGACCGACCAGTCGCGGCCGGCGCCGCCGCGGGCGGGGGGGGGGGGCAGAGGGGGCGTCCCGGCAGGAGTCAGGGGACCGGAGCGGAGCAGTGGACGGGACAGGGAGGAGCGTGGAGGACAGCCAGCTGAGGAGGAAGAACTTGTAACGAGCTGAGAAGCTGGCACTGTCATTACTTTACTATTATCATTACACCATGACATATTAGCATTTCCTCATGTTGCTATTTCACATAGGAATAGGCGGAAAAAGAGATAGGGCAGGAACGAGGGGTGCAACGTGTATGCAGAAAAGTGAGATATAATTCATCTGAACGTAAAAAAAACGAAGCCTAGAAAAATATGAAATAAAATAAAAACGGAGGAAGATTACGGAAATCAACGAGAAAAATGTGACAATCTTGCTCTGAATGGTAAATATCTTAGGTCAGATACAAGACATCCACAGAGTGGCTCAGAGTGGGAAAAATGGCTACATGGGCTGGTACTGCATTTCCCAGGGTTCAACTTCTCAGTCGTCTTTGCATAGGTTTGCGGGGCATGTTCTGTGTACGACTAGCATTCGAAATGCCGACTACAGGATAACATGAAGGCTTTTACACAAAATGAAACTTTAGGTATTCATTATGTTACAAGTGCGCTTCACAACATCGTCCAAGTTCATCTCAAAAGCTGCCTTTAAAAACCATATTGTGACGTGTTAAAAACCACTTTTTCAGTCGACGGTTGCCACATAAAAAATCAGCTGACATTTTTTAAAGGATTCACGTGATGGAGCTTTAATCTTGGTGCGTTTTCGAGTAATTTTCTGATTTTATCATCTCCATAAAACTTTTGGAAAGAGAGCTAATCGTTTCATAAATTAGGCCATACATCACAATTTCCCTCACAGTATAGGTAATTACGCATATCTGAACGCACCACATTTATCAGAACTTACTCTAAAAACATTTATTTGCTTTTCGTTCAAGCAAGAGTATATTTCGTCCCAAAAATAATTTGCCTCGTGGTGGATTGGGGCTGGAGCACTCCTGGCCACCTGATAATACGTGGTGGGCAGAAAAAAGACGTTAAAATCCTAAAGCACGGGGTCTCAGCCTATAAATAGAACATGAAGTAGACACTCATTGACTACTAAAAACTGGCCACTAAATGTGACGTTACAGTTACTAGGATAACCTCCATTGTCTCCTACGGAAAATCTTTGGATAATGCGATACCATCCGTTCGAAACGCATTGCCAGAACTTATACAAAGTAACCTTGTGTAAGGCACAACGCAACTTAGGACAGCACAGACCGCAGCAAATTTTGCCTACGCTTGTGTCAAACTCGCAGCATCCATTTGCCCGTTAGCTTTACGAGTGAACTTGGCGTTTTTCGGCGGAAAGTTCGGCGGCCGGCGGGCGGGCGGGCGCCGTTATATCATCGCCGGTCGGCGGCACCGGGAGGGCCCCAGGGGGCGGCAGTCGGCGGCGGGGCGCGCGACTTCCGACGGAGTTTGCCGGCCGACCTGGGCGAGCAGGACGACATAAGTATGAGTTACTGGCCCGATCCGGTGTTGGAGCACTCATCGGCCGGCCGCCGGGAGCCGGGAAAATTGCACCAGGAATAGTTCGGCCGGATCGGATCCAATTTCCCGACAGGAAAAGGGCGTGCGTAAATAATGCACCGCCCGCTCGTTACATGATTCCTCGCGACCGTGTAATAATGGAACCCAGCGGCAAATCTTGGCAACCGCTGCCCGTGCCCCGGATGTACGTTGGACGAGTCACGTTACGTTGGACAAAATCTTGAACAGTCCTTATTAAGGCAATAAACAATAATTAAATCATACATGGTGATACCATCGTTTTGTATTTCGCAACATCAACATGTTTTGCAAGACTGGCTTTGTCATAAGGTTTGATGAGACGATTTGTGTTATCTGTCTCAAAAAGAACTGGTTGTTTCTCTTCTGGGATGCAACAGATACAACGAGAGTTACGTTACATGACCAATATGACCCATCACAACTTCACGCTACCTAGTCTACGTTACGTAGCCTTCACCAGTTTTGGCTACAACGTCACCACACCACGACACCACAACGTCAACGGCCTTCTTTATCATTTCCAAAAATGTCCACCAGTTCGTCATACTTGCTTCGCTTACGACTTCTTTCATAAAAATCGTCTGAATACCCCTTCTTCCGTGCAGCTTCAAAGCCATAAACGAATTTTGATATTTGCATTTCAGGCGAAGATATTGTTATATTCCATCACTGAACACGGAGGCGTAGTAACTCACTCAAGTTGATTTGTTTCATCCAGCTATAAGGCTGGCACACATCGCTGCGCCAGAAGGATTTGTTTTGCCCGTGGGCGCGGCGCGGTCTTAGGAAACCGAATCTGCATATTTACCGGCGGAATTCAGTTTGCATTCCGCGCGAGGGTCGAACGCATAGGAGATTAATGGCTGCGGTACGAGAAAACGAGGCGGCCGATCGCGTAAATAAAACGGATGCACCTGGGACCGCGCCGAAACGAACGGAAAACACCACGGACTCCCGGGACGGTTCAGCCTGGTGTCGGGGAGGAAATACGTCGCCGGCGTCGTGGAAAGGATGGGGAACAAGACGAAGTCCATCGCACAACCCGACGTCATCACAGTGCCGAGTCGTCGCTAGCCAGCGGCGCCGCCGCTGTCTCTGGTGTCGGGAACAGTCGGGGACACCAGAGTATCTGGACTAGCTCAGGAGCCGTGCGATACCGGGGGGGGGGGAAGACGACAGGAACAGTGCGGGACGGAAGAGACCCCGCTGGTGCCCGGCGGCTCTCCCGGCCGTCTCCGCGACTGAAGTCGACCGTCCAAGCCCCGGGCAGCTTCTGCTCGCGGAGAGGCGTGCGGCGACAGCTGGCGCTAATTGGTCGGCCCCCGGCACGTGGACGTCTGGGCTCTGACCACCTGAGGGTCAGCGAAACCCGGAGACCAGCCGAGCATGACTGAGATTAAGTCTGGGTCAAGGCTCAGGAGAGCCGTGTCCAATGATTGGAAACTGAAATCAGTAAATTAATGTTGGATGTAGAGATCAAACTAACCATTTCGGCGAATCGGCACTGCGCATGTTGAACCTAGCTGGGATCTATAGGAGTTTAAATGCACAGGGCCAACATAGCACCATAACTAAAGCGATATGAAGTGCTTAATTTAGTTCCGTGAGAGGGGAGGAGCGGGGCTTTTGTAGTCCCTCTCCGTTTTTCCTCGCCATTTCAGTAATTTTAAAAGAAATTTACGAGACTTGGTGCTCTTCCCTAGTTATTTTTTCTACGTACTATGCTAAGCTTTCAAGCTTTTTGTTCCGAGGGGGGGCTAGTCAAGCCTTTTGGGGGCACTTCTAGCCCTTTTGGTTCCGTTGAAAGAAGAAGAAGCGTTGGCAAATATGGATTTTTAAGATAGAACTTAAATTCCTTAGATGACTGTCTAGATAAATGACAGTGCAAGCATACAAAAATATTTTCGTTGACCTGAGATATTTTTGCAAAGTCAAGTCAACGCTAAAAGTCATATTCCGGTCTCATGGACCAATTTCGACGCTATTTTTAAAATCAAAACACTGGTACACATATGACTTAAGGCACTGTTTTGTACTTGATTCAAGCGCCAGATTAACATCAGGTCAGGTCACGGAGCTATAACTAAAAATGCTATCATGCATACCATATATCGCGACGATCATGAACATGATTTTGAGGAATATAGTCAATGAAGATGGTTGAAATCGTTTGAAAACACTGTGAAATGAACTCAACATCATTTCGTGAGAATCTGACGTTATTTGAGGTCATTCGAGATCAACTGTCATAAGTGAATCCGATGAAAACGCGACCATGATAATTCAACTTCTGCATTTCCATGGCACCGTCTGAGACAACATTATACGAACAATGTAACTGATTTATACTTTTAAAGTATGAAATGACTAGTAGCAGCCAGAACGAAATTTAACGTTCATGTTAATTCCATGGTGAGATTTTCATCGTCTTTCAAGCCCTGTAAACGCCCATGACTTTCGCAAAAATTCCACACGTGCGGGTAAAATGGAAAAGTCCTATCGATCATTTCTCCATTCATTCCAATCGCATGAGAATCTTCCCATAAAAATTGGGTTCTAACAAAAAGTCTGACTTTTTTGTCCACCCCGTATCCGCCTCTTCCAAGGTTTCCACAGTTTCTTTTCACGTAAATGCATTTCATCCCATGGCAGACCGATTGCCGCTTGTAGAGATCAGATCGGATGGGTAGTTCTCGAGATCTAAGGGGCCCGGAAAAACCCCCTCTTATATGGGAGTGTGTCCATGTGTTATGGTACTGGAATAGGATTAAGTTAAGGGTTATCATTGTGCAAAGTGTAGACATACGTTACCTTACAGAAAATAAAAGATTTGCGTATAAAGAATATAATTTGGAGGTAAAACGCTGGATTTAATTTCATCTCGTAACTCAGGTTACATACGGCAGAAGCAGACCCTGTCACTAAGACTGTTATCAAAGAAAACGTATCGCACTTTACAAAGAGCCATTTTTCAGCTGCGTACTGCTGTACGTCTATCTTGCTTGCTGATAAAGCTGCAAGAAAATGTTTTCTAGCTTTATGACCCAAACCTCTCATAATCGCAGTCTCTTTGATTTACTTTTTTGCCTTTGGTCTGTGGGAAAATGGGTTCGTTACGAAATTCTGTTTGCATTTATCGGAAGCGATATGCCTTTCCTGTACTTGCCACTTGCAGCAGTAGAGCAGCCACATCCCAAAATCAAACAACGGCTCCACGTAACGCTCGTAACAGGGGCCCAACGATGAAGCGCGAAACCATCGGGGCCGAAACACATTCCATCCCGGTATGCTTAAGGCTTTCCATAAACAATACCAGTAAAATAATGGCCAGCAAAAAAAAAAAACATTTAGTCCAAACTTTTTTCGAAGGTTCTGTAGTAGCATGCTCAGCTGACACCAGGCACTTAGCAGGAGCCGAAATTCAATACTCCCAAGAAGTCGACATTACTTGGCCAGAGACAGACAAGATCACCGAGATCGCTGCGTGGCCATATCGTGACACTGGTGGAACGCAGGTGATTCCTCAGTGTCTGTGGCTTGGAAAAAAAAAAACAGGAGGACGCCCCGTGTTCTGCAACGAAATATCGCTGCGGAGGCAATGAAATCGCAGGATCACAATTAAGGAGAAATGTCGGACAGTTACACCAAACGCGCATCCATGCTTAAAGTCTGATGCTCAGGAGGGAAATGTAACCTGACTTTGTCCTCAGTCATTCTTCAGTCCTGTTCAAACACAACGTGCGGGCAAGATACGCTACAAACTGCGACTCTCAGGAACCTTGATATCTGGATATATTAATATAGGCCAATAACACTCCGTACTAACAATACATTTAAGTCAAATGGAAGTCAAAAATGGATTTTACAGGCTCCTGGGTCCAGGGCATGATTATGAAAATATACGACCTTTTTTATGCAAGATGAAACTTGGGTTTACACACCAGAGATATACATGATAACACGGATTTGACGATTCAGCCATAGGCAATCTTCAGGAGGTAAGAAGTTGGCTTAAGGCGGAAACACAGTGTCCACGTCCCGGCATAAAGAAGGCTGTCTGTTTTCATAATTAAACATTAACATGGCCACCATTCAACCAGGCCGTCGTGCGGATCAGCATTGTCAGAACATACTCATGCCTTTTGGCTTGGAAGAGCTTTGAAGCGGCACTTTTACGCTCCATTTGCGGCAGGAGTAGCTTAAGTCCGGGCGTTGCAACGGCGGAACGTTCACGGATGAAATGCATAATCTCGTAGCCCTTCTCCTCTCTGCTGAACCTGGCCACGAGACTTTTAGTGTCTGCTGAGAGCCGCATTACAGAAACTTACAGCCTCTCGCACCACCGACTCTACGACGACGAGACAAGACGTTGGGTTAAACGAATGCGCCAAACGTCGCCGTCCGCTCGCTTTCAGGACGGTCTCCTGATGCCTGACGCCGGCAGTGCATCATCGCCGGCGGAGGCTCGTCGGCGGCTTTACGAAGCTCTCCGACCGAGCGCCGGTGCGGCTTATGGCGCCACTTCGCCGAGTTCACGACGCCAAATACATGCACGTCATCACATTTGCGACCGGGCGGGGCGCTTCCAGACGGCTCGCGCGGTACTTCATGGCGCGCAGGTGGCCGTCAGAGGCGGCTGTTAGGCGACGGCGGGTCTCGCTCAGGCGCGCCGCCTGTCTCCGCGAGGCGCCGCTGCGAGGGACGTTCGTCCGATTCGAGGCGCCGCCGGCGAAATTCGAAGCGCCCGGCAGCCCGCTCCGGGTGTTATTGATGTCAACAAAGGCCGGCGATTCGACGCTCGAAGCGCGTCCTCGTGAAAGATTGCGGCTGTCCCGAGGGCGCCTTTGCTAAACTGATGTCTGCTTCGTGCAGGTGTGTGTCGCAGACGGAGAGAGTGGCAGCAAGACGGCATTAGTGTCAAAAGGCGGAAAACATGTAATTTTAAAGGCCAGTTTTCCAAATACTATGGTGATTTCTGGCGTTTACAGTTCATAAGATACTGAGAAGATTAGTTTGCTCCTCCCTCTGTCTGAGAAAAGCTGGTTGACGCAGGGTCATTTAGTTAGCAACAGATTGGCAAAAACAAATTAACGCAAAAAAACACCACGGAAAAACGCTTTTCGCGGACTTGCATTTGCATGGTAAGCCCAACCACACGAACGATCTGGGATGGTTACATTCCTGTTCACCAGAAACCGGTTTAAGTGGTGCGCTCATTACCCCAGTGGCGCGCTTCAGCCGTCCTCACCAGTCATCTCAATAACCGCACTAACCGCCGATGCTGAGCGACCTGGTTTCCACCAGACCAGCCATCACGAGATAGGAGTCATCGCGAGGTGGGAGTCAAGCGAGAGTCCGCGTCACGAGTCCGGCTCCGGCGACTGAGTGAGCGATTTCCCGTCTGCCGTCCGCTGCCCCGTTCCGGCCAGACCGTCTATTGGACCGGGCCTGATGCGTCGATACCTTCGGATCTCATATGCTGTGAGTGTTGGAAATATTTCTCTGAAATTCTCCGTCAAATATTCATTCGGAGTAAAAGTTCTGACAGAAATATCGAGGCCGTTTCCAATGGATCGCAGCAGTTCCTGGCGAAGATAACACTTCGATGAGTTCCCCGTCAGAAAATATTGAATATTTGTAAATCAGCTGACCCCTGGACGCCACGGCACCATCATGAAGTCGCTGACAGCCTGAAAGTCCTCTCGATGAACCCATTTGTCAGGAACATTTCAAGCAATGATTTCACTGTTGCCCCACCATTTTAAAGTCATCATAGTGGACGCCTCTCTGTGTTTTAAGTAATTAAGCATGAACCACTTGCATTGCTTGCCATGAAACCTCAATGATTAAGCTTTTACGGTACTTTTGTTTTGATCTGCTTGATGTCCTTCATCACTGCGTTCTGATAGTCTCAAATATGTGTTTGACCGGGTAAATTCGAGTAAGCCCAAACCCTAACTTCCTCCTTTCCGCACCCATCTTGAAATCCCTGATTTTGATTTGAGTTTGATTGACTTCGGCACCGTACTATATTTAGTATTCTCATCATGTTTCCAGACTCTGGTTTGGTTGATTTAACCTAACGCGTGTGATTGGTTCGTGCTGGTCCGTTCCGATTGGATTACCCCTTTTTGTTATGCTGTGGAAGCTGCTCATTTCTTTTTATAGGTGCTCATGTCAAGTAAATATTGCCAAGGGGCCGAGACAAAATGGCGAACAATCAGACGAACCATTCATAAAGTGATACTGTTCATCTTAACCCTTGACCAGCGCCACTCCAACGCAACCAGGCTTACGTTCTCAGCCAGAAAATTCCACGCTTGTCTTACGTCTCGCTCGTTTTAGTTTCCAGGCATGCCATAGAGTCTGACGGAGAACACCTCTGCCTTCCGCGCCACTGCAAGTATACGGATGTATCGCCGTTGGTTGCGAGTGGTCGGAGAAGAAGCGAAATATGTCACGAGGCTAAAATTCATCCGCTGAAATCTGGCGCTGGTGAAAGAAGAATGTTGTGGAAAGAGCGCAACGTTTCTGAAGTGATTCGCTGGAACTACCGTTCTGAACTGCTGCCGAACTAAGCTCTTCAGGAGGCTCCGTAAAGATCCACTTGAAACTGCATCAGACAGTACTACGTTCCTTCCGAGGGACCACTTCTGTTACGACAGGTTCGTGCTTCCAGCGACTATTCCGAATGGGATCTGTGAAATACTGCACCCATACCAAGTCCCACATTTGCCAGTGAAGCAATACTTCATAATACGTTCCTTTCGTCAACTACTCAACTTCTTTCGTCAACTCGTCAACAACTCAGCGTCGTGCTAACCAGCAACCTAACGACTACTCACAAACAAGAGAAAAAGCGATGCCGGGATGAGCATCGCCTCGTCAACGTTGACGGCTCGGACCGCTTACGCCTGGCTCAGCTGGAACCGGTCGCCAGCCCGAGACAGACCGTCACCAGCCGGCAGGCGCACCTCCGCAGCCCTGTGCGGACCACGGCGGCCCGGCATCGAACACCCGCGGACTTCTGAAGGCTCCCACGGACCGCGGCGGCGGGCCGCACGGAGACGGATCACCAGAAGACCAGCTGTGGACCGCCAGCTGACCAGCAGTGGACCAGCAGACCCGCAGCAGACCTCCGCCGGCCCGGCTGCTATCGACCTGCGCCGGTGGCCGGGCCGGGCCGGGTCGGAGCGGGTAGGACCCGGCCCGGGTCGGGTCTCGCCGCACCCGTCCCCGGAGGCGGCCGCGCACCGGATCCGGCCCGCCGGCGTCCCGCGGGTCCACCGGGTAAAGTGGCCCGGCGAGCTCCGCTGCCGGAGGTGGGGGGGGGGGACCCTGGCGGCGGAGGAATCATGGCCGGCAGGTCAGCTTATCTGACGGGCCGGATGCTGAAGAAACCTCGGTGAGGTTATTACATGCGAGAGAGCTTCCGGCAGCCTTCCCGGGATCAGGGACATTAAAGTTATCAGAGGGGCATTATGGGGACTTACGTAAATCGCTCCCTAACGATACGCCAGTAAGTATGTACGATATGTGATACGGGTCAAGTGAATGGCCCCCGCCCCTCCAAGCTCTGAAAGCATCTCGTCTAGCCAATCATGGCGAGATCGAGCCGACCGAAAAAAGTCCCACGAAGGCTAGTCAGGATGAAAGAAAAACAAACAAACTTGCACCAACGAGGGCAATGCATCGGCGGTGAGAGCCAACAAACAAAACCGCCCGGTTCTAACTCCGCTTCTTTTCAGTTCTGCGTGCCGCCGGAGTCCCTCAATCCTCCCACGCTCGCAGAAACCTCCTCCCGCGTCCCCCCCCCCCCAGTCGCGGCCGGTCCAGCGGCCCGGACGACGACCGACCCGGCGACGGCGCCCGGCCGTCGCCGCGACGCGTCGTCGGCGACGAGGGGCGCTGATCCGACCATCGGTCGTGCCCGGGCCGCCCCTGGGCCGCGGCCGTCCGTGCCCGGGCAACGCCAGACAGGCACGATCGCCGCCTGCTCAGACGCAGGGTCTATATGCATACCGGGAACTCGGGCCGGGCGGCCCAGTCCCGGTCCCCCGCCCAGTCCCCCGCCGGATGGCTGTTTGCGCACGGATCGGTATTAATGCCTGGATTTGCGCTGATGTGCTCCCGGTATGATTAGAATCGGACGACGGCTTTCCGATTCTTCCGCGTTGTTTCTGGCCTATAACAACAGTGTGCTTGAGGATTTTTATCGTCGGTCTTTGAATTCTTTTGAAGCCCCCTCCGAACTTTTTGCATTGTACTCGTTTATATCATTGGGCTGTAGAAATGTCAGTACAATGCTGCAACGTTCAAGGAGATGAAAAATAAGCGTGGAATGTTACAGGTGTCCCAGCATAGTCGGAGTGTGCACATCCCTTGCAAAATCGGATGTACCTTTTTGGTAGCAATTCTTAACCACCCACACACTGTCATTTAGAGGGACATCCGTACCCCTGCAGCGTCCACGTGACTCGATAAAGGCTTGGAATGCCACCCTGGCCGTCAGCTTTGGTAGTGCCCGTACGCGACCGTCAGCACTAGAAGACAGGTAGCCCCCCCCCCCCTCTCTAACGAAGGAGGCGGAGGAGCCAGTCGCCTCGCCCGAACAGGAAAACACCCTCCACCTCCAGCCGTGGGGGTGGGGAGGGGTGCCCGTCTCCTCGCTCGGACAGCGAGACACCCCTCCCCCTCCTGCCGAGGAGGGCGGAGGAGGCCTCCGCCCAGCTCCGATGGCCGATCGGCTCCTCTCCGCTCCCGCGGGAACGTGGCAGGTCGAAGACGGATCCCGGCCCGGACAATGCCGGCGGCTTTTTGCCAGCGGTAAATCTTGTCTGGCGCGCGGCGCCGCGCCCGCGAGAGTGTGTCGCCGGGCCGGTGTCGCCGATCGTTAGCGGCGGCCCGCCGCCGGCCGCCGGCCGCCGCCGCTTCCGGCCAGCTTCCTGCACCGGCCGGCCGGCCGCGCCGCCGCCGCTTCCGCCCAAATGACATAATCAAACACGGCGCGGCAGATACTGAGAGGGGAATTACCCGGCCGGAAGAATGGACTGTCGGAGCGGGAGCGCGCCGGGGGCGGCTGATGGGTCTGCCGCCGTGGGCCCGGCGGGAGGCTCCGCCCTGTCCGCCGGCCCGCACACGTTCGCTCTTGTTTCAGCTGCCACCGCCGGAATCGGGGGCTTGTAACGTAGATGTTGCTTGCCGTTTCGGAATAGGGCGATCAGGAGATCGAGGACATTTTGTTTACTTCAAGCGGTCGTCAGCGTATAGACGCAGCTAGCTGCCTTCATGAAATGGTTAACGCAGCATGTCAGCTGTTATGGCTCTGTTATTCCACCGAATTCCGTAGGTTGAAATAAAATGTTTCTGATCTTCCAGACTGCAACCAGGTTGGTGCGTTTGCTGTTTGTTCGTGACAGCACCAAATCACATAACATTTAAAGCAATGGTATTTAATGGCAGCGTTGGACGCCTGAAATATTGATAATTCACCAATCAAAGCAAATCGCCATTATTCTACTCACTAAAGTAACGAAAAAAAAATTGAACTCGTAACACCAAAAAGCTGAATCATTTGGTGTTACTGACCCTAAATGACGGAACAGCAAGAATCATTACTAACCCAAAATTCGTTTGCCTCAGTGCCCGCCACCACATTGGAGAAAATTGGCCGTAAAGAGCAGTTTCGGGCGCCGGCGCTCGGCACAACGTTTTACAGTGCCACATTTCTTTGCGAGAACCATTCTGCCACCTCTGAAGCCGAGCAGGGCCTTTCTGCCGCACCTTCACCGCCCACGGCCGCCGCACAGTCTCACTAAGCGAGAATAAAACTCGCGCCGTCTCCGCTGGGCTGTTATAACCGCGCCCGGTGCGTCCCAAGTTCCCAAACTTTGAGCGAAAGGCGTGCCAAAACCCGGCGGAGAATTGCCGCCGGGGACGCCGCGGTCGCACGGCGAACGTCACAGCGAGCTCGGAGGCCGGCCGAGGAGAGGCCGCGGCGGCCGAGCGCCGCCCTGCCGGTGCAGCCGGCTAGTCGTGAGCCGCACGCCAGGACACGGCCGAAAAAAAGATCGCGGGGCACGGCTCACGCCCCCCGGTCGGCACACCCGCCCCGGACAGGCCCGTCAGCAGGCAGACCCGCCGCCGCTGCCGCCGCCGCCGCCGCCCCGCCCCTCAAGCCCGCCCACCGGCGGCGAATCAAGCCGACGCGCGGCGGCGGCCGCGGCTCGGTGACTACCTGCTAATTATCCAGAAAAGTGTCACTTAGCGGGCGGCCGGCGCCGCCGACGCCGATCAATGCCGACCGGAGGCAGCACCGGGCTGCCCGGGCGAGCCGGCGCCGGCCGAAACCGCTGCGATCGGAGACCGGAGGGCTGCAAAGCCCGGCCGGCGGCGGCCAGCTGGGCCCAGTTAACCGGGATTAATAGGAATGGGGTGCGTCCGAGTGCTGTTAAAACAACTGGGATGAAAGCAGCCGGGGAGCATTCGAAGTTCGGAATGGAGCGAGAACATTCGCGGAGGCGCAGAAAGCTTCCAGGTCGCAGGCCGTCATGCTCGTCGCTGTTGAATCTGACCTCTCCCCTCCATCCTGGACACCACTATGCATCACGCCCTGAACGCTGCATCAGCGAACCGAGACGTGTTTCTGAAAGCGGCCGGTGACCTGATGCCGCCCCAGTCACGGTCGCGGTTTTCGTCGCTCACCGGCACGCAGGTCCGAGGGCAGATGCAGGCGGCGGCACCATCCGGCCGGCTCTGGCAGATGCCGTAATGTGGGCAGCGCTTCTTCTCGCAGCCCTCTGCGGGGTGACGGTCGGGCGGTCAGCTGAGGCAGCGGCATGCTCACAGGACAGGCAGAGAGACGTCGGTGACTGCGATGACGAGTCACTTGCTCGATCATCAGCTTCAACGCCGCACAAGCTGACAGGGATTGGTGATTTATACGGAAGACACCAAACAATAGCCGAGCTCGATTACGTGAGTCGAGTAGCAATCAAAATGGTTAGCCCATATCTCCATTGTGACGAAAAACCCTCGGTGTCAGGCATTAGCGGGGCAAACTGCTGACAGCAACAGCGGAGCGATAACGCACGCAGAACCGCTTAGCATGCTGCGATAGCACACAAAAGAAACACTTGAAGCACCACGCTCTCGCAGCGGTTTACAGAAAGCCTCGGCTTAGACCTGTTTTATCTCGGTCAGACGAGCAAGCCCAGCAAAAACACTTTCCGTCCAGCGCCGACTGAAACCCACGCCTCCAACAATTATCTTCATATTCCCTTATCCGGCGGCCACATTTAAATGGGCGGAGACGCGCCGGAAAGGTCGCGCTCGTCGGGCCGTGCGGCGGCGCACGTGACTCGAATTCCGGCGCGCCGCCAGCGCCGGCGATAACCCAATCCCGGCGAGATTTGAGCGCGGCGATTCGGCCGAGATCCTCCTGCATTGGCTGCCATTAAATCTGGCGGCGAAAAACGCCAGCGGGCAACATCGCGAATGTTTTTTTTTTCTTTATTCGCAGACGCATGCGATGCGTGGGTTAGAGGAGGCTACGGCAGACAGAAATTGGCGAGAGATGTGGCGGGAGACGACAGCTGAGCTGAGACGACATTGCGAGCATGGAAAAGGGTAAGATCGCCATGCTTGGATGAGTTTGGAGACTGTCAAGGAAACATACCGTCACCATCTAAGACCGGAGCATCATCCTCTTTATTTGCCTCCTGGCTTTCGCCTACTAGAAGCATGGACAGTGTGGGTAAGAGCTCATTTGTACACCATCACCAATTGCATCTTTGCGGGGTATGAGAAATACTACATCGTTCCTGCGTATAACATATATACTTGGTTACGAAATGACCTTTTTGAATGTTATTCCACTGACTGCAGTTTCATACATGACATACATAAAAAGTTGGAAGCAGTGGAACTTCCTAGTGGAGATATATCGTTTCACGTTTTCAAAGTGAAATGTATCATAATTACTCCAACTGGGCCATGTAATGTCCGCATACCACTGGACAATTATTTGGCTGTCAACGTTTTTTACTAAAAATCACTCAACACATGCTTCGTTGGACCGTAATGTCTGCGTTTATGGACGCCTTTCCAATGATTCACCCATCACGGAGATACGCTCTAGGTCTGAAAACACCCCTGAACGCGAGAGGAACGGTACTCACTGCACATGCCGGTGTACTGGACCTGCAGGTCGACGCGCTTCTCGCACGCCTCCAGGCGCAGTTTGCACTCGTTGCTGTACGATGTGCCATCCGTGGCGCACACAGGGCTGTACTCTCCGGTGCACTGAGGGCACACGCACGCCGGGCCTCGCATGCCGTTCGAGCGGCACACGCCGCCGTACGGGCAGCTGTGTGTGTCGCACGGGTCCGACGTTCCTGCGGGAGACGCGCACAGACGTTACACGTGTCCGAGCGTGTACAGGTGCACGGGAGGGAATCTCGCGTGTTTGCACAATTAATTACAACTATTCGACACGCAGCGATACCACAGGCTGGTATTGTCACAAGAAGTCCGAGAAGATATTAGAGTGATCGGGACGAACATTTGTAACTTGGACATCTCGATAAAACAAACTCAAACTTCCAGGGTCCAGTACATCAAGAAAGACTGCACCATAAACTTCTACCCAAAAATGTGATTAAATGAGACTACGTATGCCAGGCGAATACAAGTTTGTAGATATCATGGTATACAATATCATAACATAATATTTAACTATCATATAATCATCATAATGCTCGTATATAATACAATACATCATTCTCAGTATCGCGAATAAAGCGTCAAAAAATGTCCGACCAGAAAAGATGAAATTGGCCGGCTTTCAGCCGAAAATAGATCCAATCTTCCTGCGACATATGGCAACAGAAACTAAAAAAACCGCAGCTTATGCGGGAAATAAAAAGCAATGGATGAATGACGTGACGAAATGGGGTTTAAGTCGATTCTGTACAGTAGGCAGAGGGACCCCTGGAAAGGACACCGTAACTCCACCAGTCATTAACATATGCATAGCTCATTCACAAACATGCTCATACAGACGTGAGCTCGCTGAATATCTGACGGCCAATGCAATGCGACCAGCGCAATTTCCGCAAAAGGCACGCTATGCCGCCATACAAAGCCTCCCCTGTACAATGCAGTCATTGTGAGCGGAGACAATGAGGCGACATGCCTGACGACCGTCACTAGCGCTGCGTCACCAGAGAGCCAGACGTCTCGTGACTGGCCGACTAACTGCCTCACGGCCCGCGAGGCCCGACCTCGGACGAACTGCCCGGGGCTCCCTGGCGGCGGCGGCCGACACGGGCACGCGTGAAACATCGGCCGAGCATGCAGGTCAGGCCCGCGCCGTACATCCCAGAAATAACGGACGGCTCACCGGCACGGCGATTTATTGAAATGAAAACTGTTCGTCGCCGCCGACTCGGGAAGTTCGACGGCGCGCCGAAGCCTCCTGCCTAGCAGTCGGCAATAAATAATGGCGAGGGCGACGTTGGGCTCCATCTCGGGCCGATTCCGCCGCCGCCGACGTCGGGAACACGGCAATTTGCCTGCTGTAATTTTCCACGCGGAAACGCGGCGCCGCGCGAAATAGCGCGCCGCGATTCCGCCCGTCGTTTACGCGCACACGAACGCAGCCGCCCGGGTTAGCTATCGCTGACAGTGGCCGGCGAGCGCGACAGAATGAGGACCTCAGCCGGCCGGGCGGCGGCAGTCGGACGGGCCCAACTTTCGGCCGGCTATTCCAGCCCCAGTCAAACCATCTAATTTACACGAACGACGTGGCCAGAGAGCGCTGTAAACACCCGAATTATGGGACGGTAAATTTGGGGCTGGCACACTGATCACAGCGAACACTTAGCCTCGTACCAAGGCTGCTGGTGATTTAGGCTGATTGGAGCCATCACAGACTGGAGAGGTCGATGCGAGGTGCTCCCGACAGCCAGGGTGGGTGGGGACGTATCGATATTAAGGTGCACCCACTGACGCTGGATCATGGCGTCAAACGAGCTCTATGGATTAACATTCATATTACAGTAGTTCGGATCACGGCACCACAAATCAAGCGATGGGCCTTTATCGGCATTCCGCCTTTTTCAGCCTTTCCTTTTGTGTCGCATTACGTCTTCGTACACATCTCGACGCCTGTCCTACTTCGACGACGAAAACCAGCTGCAGATTCGACGATGAGGCTCAGCCGCGATGCTCGAACGCTGCCACCGCAGCAGCACCCTTCTGCGCGTGTTCGCTGCAGTCCAGCCATATCAGTACGTGCGCGGCCGGCCACCAGTCGTAGCTGCCGGCCATTGTCCACAGCGAGCCGTTCTGTCGGACGCCTCCAGGAGGACCTGGCGGCCGGCTCTTCAATTCCTGACCCGTCATCAAGTTGGTCCAACTTGGCGGCTCCCCGGCGGCCCATTGGTCGGCACGTGCTCGGCCTCTTTGACGGCGCGTCCAGTGGAAGAAACCCGGCCCGCTGCAGGCTCGCGGCCGTCAAAGGGACGCGCTGCGATACTGGCCGCTACAAGCGTACCGCGCGGAAAAACGATCTTGATTTACGGAGGGCACGGCTATGAAGCCCATAGGAGACCCGTTTTCAGACGATGGGAGGAAACAGCTCACATTTAGTTCGTCGACGGCATTAAGTGGACTGGGTCTTTTGCAAACATCCACCGGATACGGATGAGGATAAGGCGTTTGAATATTCAAATTCGCCCTGGCAAATGCGGTGACAGGCGAAACCTTTTGCGCCCACGGCCGTCAATTGCCAGACGTTCAACCGGAACAAAACCATCTAAGCTAAGGCCATCCGGATTATCCGTGCCGGGTCCCCGCCTCTCTCGCTCTCCCTCCATGGCTGACGTGGATGGCCGGGCGCGTTAGAAGCGCGCCAATATTGCCTCAGCGGCAAAACCGGCGCATCGATACGCGGTTTTTGCCGCCGCGTCATCTATTGTGCCGGCAGCGCAGTGCCGGAAGGGGATCGTTTTTACTCCGCGACTCGTCGCGCGGGATGAAATCGCGACTGTCCGGCGAAAGGCGGCGCAGACGAACACAATACGGCGCAGACAGCCCTTTCCCTGTTCGGGCGGTGGAACGTGGCGACGGTTATCGGCGATGCATTGATGTTATGCTCGCTTTAATCAAGTCAAAGTTTCGCGATGTGGTGGTTCGCCCAGCGGAGTGCCGGCGCCGCCACTGACAGCCAAGAATTTTCATTTTGCCGCAGAGAAAAATGGCACATCGTCCTGCACGCCGCAGAGGGAAATGCTCACATTACGAATCCCGTATGGCGGCACAATGTGGCGGCGAAATTCATACGTCAATGACGCTGGAGTGGAGAAAGGTTCCGCGGACCTGCGTGCAGCCACACGAAATACTTCAGTCGCTTACAAGTCAATAGCAATCAATTTCGTAACCTCTTCCAGCAAACAAAAAATCGTCCCTGGCAGGGCTCAGTCCAGGGCTCCTGGCAGTCTAATTTAATGTCCACTGTGGACCCGCAAAATCTTCGGGAATCCTGCAGCTTCGTATCAGTCTGACACAGACTTTTGAGAACCCACTCGGACACAGTGGTGCTTTTCCCGAATCCAGGAAGCCCCCGTTACGGAGTTGGGCAAGTTGGAGAGCGTTTTGTGTGCTCAGTTCTGTCCGCCTGTCGGGAGTTAGTCACTTCGTGTCAACTTGGATGGATAGTTGGAATGATGTTTAGTTCATTCATGGAAATCTTATGGGGTTGCGGTCTACCCTGTCGCCTCGAGCGTCCCATTTCGAAGTCATGCGAAGCTTCCAGGGCTCTTTGTAAAGTGTTAGCCAGCTCCCAGCACTTGGTAATGGTTCCTTTCTGATTATTGCATCAGCCACGTAAGCTAAACCCATAAAGATGATATTTAAAGAGAACTATCGGACGGTAAGCGTTTGGTAACAGCTTTAACTATTTCAGCTAGAACGACGGAATATTTCCCACATGTTCTGGTAGAATCATTCCGATACCCGTAACAAAGTAATCGGATTACATCTGAAAACGCTATGCTGAAAACGATGGCCGCTACAAAGCGAACTCATTCAGACCGCGCCACGTCCGATGCATTGAAGGCCAACAGTAAACAGTGCACGGCATCGGACACTAAAAACGGCACATTTTCGGTGTCCGCTGATCGGACCAGGCCTCTCAGCCATGCTTCCTGCGGAGATGCACGGGCGCCGTGCCCCGTCTGCCGCAGGAATCGATATCGGGCCAGTCCGACGGGCGGCGATTCGTCTCTGCCCCGACACTCACTTACAAAGCCGACAAACCGTCTTCTCCTGAAAAATGTCCCGCCCGATCCCGCGTTCTTAAGCCCTCGTCCGCGCCGCTCATTAATAAACGCTTCCTCCAGCAGCATTCATCACGTGCGTCACAGCATAGCTCGAGAACGGTGAAATACCCAGCACTCTGCAAGTGCGCGGCCACCACGCGTGGCACGGCCGGCGTTCCTACAGCCGGCGGCCGCGTTCGCTGTAGTCGCACGAGCCGCGCATGCCTTGCCACTGCCACCAGCACTCACCGCATACGCCGTAGTGTCGCACGTGCATGGGTCTGCCGCTCCTGCAGCGTTCCAGCTGCATGAGGCACGTGTTATCGTACGTCTGGCCGTCGCTGGCGCAGACGGGCCGCACCACGGGCTCGCACTCGTCCTGGCACGTGCACCGCGCCACACCGTCGCCGTTAATCGAGCAGTGCTCGTGCGCGCTGCACTGCACCGACGAGCACGGGTTCACGCCTGGGGACGGAGCGGAATGAACGTCAACGGGATGACAAGGTGAAATAACAAAGACGCGAAATGTCGGATGTCAAAGCATGGGGTGAGGATGCCGATGATGTTTCTGTTTTGTGTTGTGTTTTGAAATTTGTGGTAAAACTTTGCGTAAAGCTTCTGCACTACGTAGTCGGTATTGCGGCAAAGCAAGTCGTTTTTTATTTGTGTTGCCAATCGGGTTTTATTTTGTCAGTTGCAGGACATTCGAAACAAAATAAGTAACCAGCCAATCGGCAGCATAGTTTAAGCACGTGCCTTAAGAGGAACGGAGCAAATCGTTTTCAAGGCGTGAACGAATATTACCAACCAAACAAAGACCTTTCTTTGATAAGGAGGTCCACTATTGCAACCGCAGAAACGGACTTTCATCCGATATTTCAATAAAGTTTGAGCGATGAAATGGCCCCGGCTTTATCAGTTTGCGAGACGGCCGTTCCGACTGCAGCGAAATGTTACCGCTCCTCTATCTCTCTCGCCGCCGCTCCGCCGTCGGGGATTTGTGTTTAAATGTCACCGGGCTGGAGTTTAATTAACAGAGGTCTGGCAGTCATAATTCTTCGATTAATTTAATCACGACCAGGGCTGTGTGTATGGCCGAGTACGCTGTCCTGGTGACTCTGCAGGGAGGCTTTGCCAGCTCCCAGAGAGCGGACGACCGTAGCAGCTTTGTCTTCATTAACTAGGGCTCCTCCAAAGCGGAGGTTCCGGCCAGACAAAGCAGAAGACCGCCTAACTGCGCTTATAAGGCGAGCATTTCTGTCGTGCCAAGTATCGCTCGCAGGTTATGGAAATAGTTTTTTATATATAGATAAACTTGAGTTTACACGCAATGTGTATATATATATATATATATATATATATATATATATATATATATATACATGCATATGTATATATAGGACTCAATGTTTCAGCCAAAGGCCATTTACAGGAGATATTTTCCACCATCGTCATTGATAAGATTCTTCATCATCATCTTCTGAAGACGGCCTATGGCTAAAACGGTAAGTCATTGTAAATATACGTATATATGTATTTTGCATGTAAATCCAACTTTCCCCCGGTATAAAGAAGGCAAACTATTTTCATAGTCTTGCCCAAAGCCTGGGAGCCTGTGAGACCATTTTTAACTGTAGTGAGTACCGCAGAGATTCGTCGAGAACACGCAATTTGAATTAAACGGAACTGTCAAGTTCTTTCACGTGCGCGAACTGGGCTTCACGACTGTTGAAAAATTGTAACTGATCCAAGACAATGGTATTTAACTAAACGGTCACGTCTCGCGTATAAATTGCAGGAAGAGTTATTCGTTCACTCTAATGATCCCGGCTGTCAGCGTTAAGTCAGACAATTAATCGAGATCAGATGCTCGAACGCTGGCAGCGCTAAAATTGTCTAGTCTTTGAGCACCACTTGGAGCAAAATTTCCGGCAAGATCGCAGAGAAATGAGCACTGTCGACTTTCTCAAGTAATAAAATCAATGGACGATCAGCTCAACGTCAAGTAATAGTGACTACGCAAAAAAATAACAAAAATGACAATGAACTTTCGGTAGCTAATTTTTGGGACGAAGAGACTTCCCCAAAAATATGCATTAGATTGCATCTATAAAACAAACAAATAAGAGCATTTCATCTTACGTCAAGACAATTCAGTGACAGCGTGTGATGTTCGAACTGACAATTCCTCAGGTGTGAAATACCTATGCAGATTTACAAATATCCATTTGAACTACGAAATGTACCAGGGGAAAACAAACTTACCAGAAAATATTGCTAAATTTCCTTCCAAAGCTGAAGGGGAAGGTTGACAGTCTCGCTCTTCTTGCATCACCCAAAGGATCTCATTGGTTTGGAAAATTTCAATGTAGATCGGAACTGAATCAGAGTTAACTGTAATTGGTCATTTACTTTTTGCTGCAAGTATTGTTGTCCCTTTACCATGATAAATCGTGCTAAACTATTTATAATGTGTCCAATACTTTACTCATTCCAAGTCCTACACCCAAACCATGTAGGGTGAGCTATTAACGTCCCAGCAGCATGAAACATCACGATAAATTGTTTATCATATGTCCAATATTTTTTTCATTTCAAGTCCCAGAGCAAAACCATGAAGAGCGTTGTGCTATTAACAGCAGGTACTGAATTGTGTACATGCGTATTAATTAAGGGCAATAATGTTCGTGAGCATGTAAAACAGTCACTTTCAAAACCCTTTGTTATCTGATGGCGATATGACACACCTGTCGCAAACAAAGCAGGAAATGATGTCATTTTAAATGGCTTTTGTTTCTTTTTCCCGGTTAATATTTTTCGTGACTGTCTCATGATAAAAAGGTTTCACTAGCGCTGTAACACAGGTATTGTATCAATACTCCCTAATTCTAGGAAGTTGTTACAGAGAAATACTTAGGGAAAGTTACATCCCGGGAAATCCTGATAATCTGCATAGGCTTGTTCAGTCACTTCATGGCAAAATTATGGAAATAGCGCTGTGATGTTCTGGATTTCCGTTAATAACAACACATGGAAACACAACAACATATGGAACATAGGATGCCTGTTGTCCGACCAGGCAACTATCACTTTCTTCTGTATGATAGAGTGTTTCAGCCTAACACTGCTCTCTGCCGACTACGTGCTTCTGATCTGCCATCAAGTACTACAACTAAGTGCCACTGATTCACGCCAAATGCGCAACAACTAACAAAAGCCGTTTAAAATTGGAGCTCTTATTCGCTTGATGAAACTAGCAAACACATTACCACTCCAGAGCTGCCGCGTGGAAGAGTGTCCGTCCCCGGTCATCTTCAATCCCCTGACGAGCCCCTGGGCCCAGTGACGTCACAGCTCCAGCGCGCCGCCTTCGGAGCCGCCCCGGAGCGCGTGTCAAAGTTCAGCGCCGCCTCAATGGTTGCCATCAGCCGGCTGGCGGCGGATCCATCGCCAGACGGCCCGAGGCCGCCGACCGGCATACTGCGGCGGACGCCAGGGACCGAGACCATCGGTCCCCGGGGAGGGGAAGGGGACGTCGTGCCGCCCGTGCACTTCGCGACGACGAAAATTGAAAATGGAACGTTTCATATTCGGGTCACGTCTCCAGTGCTTTGCGGTTCACAGACGGGACTGTTTTGAATTGACCACTTACACTTCTGCGGAGTGGGATTAATTCGCCGAGAAAATGTATTCAGAGTGATGGCTTCGGTAGGTGGATGTGGTCGCTATTGCTAGTTCTACGTACAATTTTCTTAAAGCATATGCTATGCAAGAGTACTATAAAATGGTTTCTGCATATGTTATTAATGAAAATACATCGAAACTCCCCAAAAATTATGAGAGGATATTGCACAGAAAAATTTCGAACTGGGGAACACAGAACATGTAGGAGCTTGTTGCATGTGCAGCTGTGAAGCCAGTACGCTTTATATTCAATAAAAAATTTACAGCCTGCGGGCATATGCTGCCATGCTATGTTGCGTACCATCTTTTTGACTGTATGTGCAAATGCCTCCTGAGGGTTTGAAACTACTGTAGTTCTAATATCATCCGGTAATGACATGACCAAGACCATTTCGCTACTAGCTATTTAACTGTCATAAACTTAATCGTCAATAGACAGAAAGCACTGCACAACTACAGTTCTGGGTTGGACCAGAGAGCTGCCAATGACCGTTTTAGACCTGCAATTATATCAGCGTCATTTGCCAAGAAGACGGGGGTTCGTCTTACGATCTTACATCCAAAATCGTACTAGCGAAGAGATTCCTCACTAGACACTGGCATGGTATGCTGTACCGTGAAACACTGGCGTCTCGCGGAACAGCTTGTGATCCGACTGTAAGACAGTGCTTCGTCCAGAGGTTTGGTCATAATGCTTTGTTATTCTAACAAACGAATAGAACAACGTTTCACAGTCCCCCGTTTTTTCCAGTCACTCTGTCTCCCCCTATCTTCTTCTCTGCCTAAACTGAAGCGCACACTTCGAACGAAAAACGAAGTGTCAACAGTGTGCGTAGTGCCAGTGGCAGTTCTTTCGTTAAAACATATAAGGAACTGCCTTGCCTGCATTGACGAATTTGATCTACGTACTTAATATCGCCGATTTTCATGCTTATGGTTTTGATAACAAATGGGGATACGTCACTTACAGGACTGACTGACTTCCAGGTTCTGCCTAGGCTGTGAAATATATACATATATATTATATATTTGATATAAAACGGGGAAATATTTATAATATAATGAAATATTTACAATATTTGAGAATCCTAGCAGAATTCCAAATTAAAGAATCACCTGTTAGAGGTATATGGGATCTGCAAAGGGATGGCAACGTCTTCTCCGGTATTACTGGATCTGACAGTGCGGCTATTGACAGGAGGGCGGAAACAACGTGGAAACCTTACTTTTCGCGGTATCCGGGGCGACGGATATACGCGAGCTGGACGGACGGATATACCGAGCCATAAATTGTACAACTACCACGGCACAGTTTGTGGATGGTGCCACACCAGCTGTTCATACCAGAGACTAACCTAAAAAGCGTTTCGGCTAAGGAAAATAAAAACCAATGCGATTCAAGTCATGAATATTCCCAAAGCTGTGGTGGAATATTCGGTGAAACAGTAGCCATGACACCCTGCCGTCAGATTCAATCCCTCCGATATCTTAATATAAATCGGTATAAAAGATGCGCATAGACACACAAAACAATGCGTCACCGGCCAGATTCAAGTGGAAATTCGGACGGCAGCTGGAATATAAAGGCTGGTTAGCCATTTTAATTCTCATGATGAATGATTTCAGTTATGACAGGCCCTTAAATGCGGCGGAATCCTAGCACTGGCACTGCATAGTAAGAGCTCTGAAATCGTGCTGCCTATTCTCACCAGCACTCATATTAACATTCGTCGGGCAGGTCTCCGGATCCAGCTTCTCCGGGCCGGGAGTTCATGAGAACCCTCTCCCCGCCCCTCCAAGATCTCGAGATTCTGTGCAATAAATGGCACGGAAAAAGTAAAAACGCCGTTGGAAAGGCCTTTGCAAAACCAGAACAAAGCACCTAAATTTGGTTCAAGTAAGTCAATTTTGAGGTCACCAGAGGTCTTCTTAGATCAAAACACATGTCGGTGCTTTTGCAGACAATTGTCATAATCAAATGGGTTACGTGTTTCCACAGAGGTTGGACGTAAAAAGATGGCCTGATTTACCTACGTGATGCTGTAAAAGAGCATGTAAGACCATATTTGGCCATTTCACGCAACACCTGAAGTGAACGAAAAATGTCGCCTTTTTGTAAGGGCAGGAATCACACTTTTCTTGTTGCAAAAGACTATGTTTGGGCTTGATCACGCCGCAAATGTCTGAGGGATGCATATCAAGTCAGCAACAATGATATTAAGTCTAAGCAAGGTAAGGCTTTTGACACAAATAAATCGGTAGTGTCTGGTGTCTGTGATATCATCCGTCGCATTGCCATTGATAAGACACAACACAGTATAAAATCCTGAAACATTGGTTCATGCAATATTCCCTCTATGCCATGAAAAGCATGTCCCAAATCATTTCCTTCACGTAAGTCACACAGACGCCGGGCGGCGGGAGCGGCTGCGATGTAGAAGCCCAATGTCTGACGGGAAGTCATTTTAATGACGGCCAGGTTCTTTATTTTGGCGGCTTACAATGTAAAAGGGAAGTAAGCATGGATGTGGAACTTCTAATTTGTGGCCGTGCAAAGTGTGCACGCATTGAAAACAAGCAGCATTAAAAAAGTCGGATCAGGTCAGTCTGGGCCAAATGGTCAGTTACGTCAGTCCTGGGAAGCAGGTAAGAGTATATCCATGTTTCTAAAGCACATGTAGCAACTCAAAACATTCAAAATTGTAACCCGATGAATCATATTCGGCCGCGGGTCTGAGCTTTGGTATAAGATGTGACCTGACCCCGGGCAATGAGTGAAACGGCATATGGATATGTTCAAAGGATGTGAGAAGCACCACAGAGCATATTCAAAGTTCAAAACTACCGAACTAGACCCACAATGTCAACTGAAAGCGTAAGAAGGCCGAAAGTTTAGCTGACCTAAGATCACTGACCTTCACATTCCTGAAAAATTCGAGATAGCAGAATTGTTTTATCTGTCGTGTTCTGCCAATATAGCAAATTTTAAGTTAATCGATACATTTGACAAAAAGTCCTGACATTACTTTTTTGGAACACGGTTTTACCATCAAAACGGACCCTTCCTGGTTCAGCGTCCTGAGGTGACCTGAAGTTAAAAAGTTGACAACGTGAAAAAGGACGCATAACAAGGTGCCCTAAGCCTCTTCGTTCCCTGTCCATCCTTGAGAAACCAGAGTGAGTGGGTTCTCATGGGCCCCCGGCCTAGTGAGGATTAACTGGCATACGTCACATCCTGTGATTAAAGCATGAATGGTCGTGCTATTCACATATTTTAGGCGTACCTCGAACTGTAATGGTACAAATTGTTAACAGGATAGTAAGCATTACGTCTTCAACTTCTCACATACGCTAGATCATATATACAATAAGAACAAAAGAACCATACGATCTTGATGATGATGATGATACGAAATTTTCAGTATAAATTATGCGCGATAATGCTTCCCATTTGCCATATGACGACAGAATCTCTGTCGCACAGACAAAACGACACGACATCGTCCCGTATCGAGAGCCGAGTTCCAGACACCCAGGCAACATCCGCCGGAACCGAACGCGGCCGGGCAATTCGGTTCGGTCCCGTTACCGTAATCGGAGCCGTAAAGATCCCGGCCGCTGATATCAGACGACCGCGGCCGTGCCCTGGGGGCGGCAACGCCGAGTCAGCGCTCCGGCCAGCCAGCCAGCGCCGGCCGCGCCACCAGACAACTCTCGGCGCCCCCCCCCCCCCCAATCTCCTGCAGAGGCCCGGCAGGGCAATATGGCGGGCAGCTCGTGTCGGCGGTGACGCGTTGTTGATTGGGCTCCGGCAGACCGGCCGCCGCAGGGACTTCCCGGGAGGGGCGGACCACAGGCGCCGTGTAGGGTCCCCGACGGACTATCCGCTGCCCCCAGGAGCGGCCCTTCGAAAACCGCCGCGTCCTCCTGCTTTTGTCTTTCAGTGGAGTTTTGAATGCCGCCATAGAAAACGACGTCATGTAAGGGAAAGATGCCGTGCTTTTGGTGCAAAAATTCGTGCCACTTTTGCAATGCTAGAAAAACAAGCGGTTCATAACGACGCAGGCTGCAGTCGACGCATCTGTGGCACTCTGGACGACACTGTGCACATTGCCAACCTCAACTCCAACATAATAAGGTTGTTTTACAAGCAGCTTGTTTTGCGATTAGTTTTGTTCCAACCAGGGAGGAACGAATTGCAATTAGTCTTGTCCGAGCATTGGAGCATCTGCTGTTTTGGTGCTAAAACGCGGAAATAGTTGCCGAATGGCATACAGCGGGAATGAAGCCGGATTGATCAGTTGTGGGGCCGTCGGCTATTGACATTAAACCAAACATTGGATGCTACCAGCCCTTCATTTGCAACCGTAAGTCGCACGGCTGAAACTGGAACAAGGAAAGTCCCGCAATGAATTACCATCCGGGCGACCCCATCATTCATCCATCTGATTGGAATGCAGAAAACGTGGACGTTTTTTTTAGTCAAAGGCGGTAAAACAAACAACTATACCAGGGACTTGTGGAAGTAGAATTAGTCCACATGCGTTCCCGTCGCCGAAAATGACGACTGGGATTAATTCCGTGCTTTACATCTGGACCACACCTGGACCACAACACCTAAACAAGCTCCAAACCAGATAGGTATCTGACGTCCAGAGGAAGCTCTGCACAAAGTTGTTTTTGATAAGTCTCAAATATTCCAGAACTGCGATGAGTCCCGATTTTGCCCACCTTGAGCTTGTCAATATCTAAATAAAATCGCAGTAAAACGCGAAAAAATGTCATTTTAAGATGCATGTTTTGTGTACTATCTAAATGAGTTTATTGCTTCTCTTTTAGACATTTTGACAGTGCTATGTTGACGACTGCTGACTTTGTTACCTCGTTAATAGCGTCACCATTTATCTCTGTGTGGTTAAGGAATGGCATCCTCCCAGGTTTAATTTTTTGGCCTCTTCTTTGAACTCTGTCCTATTAGTTTGTGGACATGCATGAAAAGGAGGTATTTAACGCTCCGCCTGTTGAGTTTTGAGGTTCTAGATAACATTTCACAGATGTGGAAACAACATGCGTGCCGATGGGACCGCGTACTCGCGCGATCAAATGGCCTGAAAATCAAACCGAGCTGTACAGAGTCAGCTGCCAATGGTCACCAGGGAGCCGTGCGCAATCGTTCCGGCAACCTCGAAACCAGAGATCCCGAAGCCGCGGCGCCCAATCATTAGCTGCGGACGGTCGGACCGCTCCGGACGTCGGCGCCGCCGGACAGCGCCGCCGGCGCCTCTCTGCCGCCACTCACTGGAGCTGCAGTGTCCGCGGTAGATGATGCGCAGGCCGCGCCGGCTCCGGCACGCCTCCACCTGCATGTGGCACTCGGACGGGTAGGTGAGGCCGTCGCTGGCGCAGACCGGCGCCAGCTGGTGCTCGCACTGGCTCGAGCAGCGGCACGTGGCGCGCCGTTCGGCGTCCAGCTGGCAGATCTGGTACTCCGGGCACGTGGCCGAGGCGCACGGGTCTGTCGGAGGGTGGTCAGTCAACACGGGTGTCAGGGAGTCCGCACGGGCTCGCAGGCTGACGGGCGGTGCAAACAGGGCTCAGTGGAGCAGGCGTGTCATAATACATGAGACGCGTCATGAGGACTGAGTCTCCAGCCGGCCGAGTCTGTCGTCGCATGGGGACTCCGGCGAACATGCACAGTCGTAATATAACGACCAGCTCGCACGCCTCCGTCGTCCTCTCTCTCGGTGGAGATCCCGCGCTGCCGGAGGTAAGCACCCGCGATCGGGAGTACGCCGTTCACATGTATCGCTATCCCCGGTCACATATTGCCTGCGATCGGTGGCCGTGATCCTCATACAGAGCACGCCAGCCGCGCCAGACGACTCCCCACCCCGGGGGCCGCCCCGCCCCCTCCCCCTCCTGCCGCGATGAGGGGTCAGCCCACCGTCGGTACCGACGCGTCGACTCGTCCGCGTATGGGCTAAAGAAGGTTCCGGCCAGTCGCGACGTTTGCGAGCCGGATTGGCGCTGTCGCTCTCTGCACCGTCACCTGCACCTCCTAACCAATTATGCGAGCCAGTATCGATTTTACAATCAGGCCGGCTGCTCGTTTACTCCATGGATGGAGAGCCGATGGTCTAGAAATTTTCCCGAGGAGATAAACAGAAGGGACGACGCCCGGCGAGGAGGAAAACAGAGGGAGGGCTGGTGTTAGAGGTTGGCATGGCATCCTGCAAAGGCGGGGGAGCTGCGATCGTGAAAACAAATTTGAGATAATCAAGGCACTTGAGAAAGGACAGAAAAACAAGGGAATAAAAGAGTGATGGGCGCGACACTCACTGTAGACTATATCCCGCTAATCCCGGAAGGCAATAAAGGAATAGACACAAAACAAGATAAAAACAGCACTGAGAAACTATTTTGGAGGTGGTTGATAAAACCAGACTGAGCAAAATGACAAGTGGCTTGTTTTAAAAAAACTTCAAGGAAAAATATCATCAGAGACATAAATGATCTGTAGGTTAGCTTACTAGAGGTACACCACTGCAGCTTATGACGCCGCCCAGGAGAAAACTGAGAGAAGAAAAACAGATTCCAAAGGAAAATACGGAGAAACAGAATACATCCCAAACGAAAGCTCATTAAAACAGCACAAACAAAGTGCCGGATCTGCAGATAGAGAACAGGGTTGTCTGCCTTTAGTCGTGAGAGAAAATGGTAACCGGGCGGGATTAAAAGCAAGCCTGATTACAAATGCAACTGCGACAGCAACCAGATGCTGGCCAGGCATACCAAGTCAGCCAATCCCGACAGCG
Organism: Capitulum mitella; assembly: GCA_030062745.1. Taxonomy (NCBI): domain Eukaryota; kingdom Metazoa; phylum Arthropoda; class Thecostraca; order Pollicipedomorpha; family Pollicipedidae; genus Capitulum; species Capitulum mitella. Next base: position 8,043,957 of record CP099849.1, on the reverse strand, counting down.
CGATAAAATGCGCTCACTTTATGATCCTGAGTATTTCGCAAAACTTTGAACTTCGTACACGTCCGTGTTGACGCAAGTCACATGATGTCGAATCTTACTTGCTTCGCCACAAGTTTTCTTGCCGAAAGCTTCCGAAATTCGAGATTCGCTGTGCGCGCCAGTTTCCCCCCGTGCCGCCGCCGCCGGCGCCCGGTTCAGGTCCGAGACTGTGCCTGCCCCCCCCCTCCCCCGTACCGCCCGGACCGGATCATCAGCCGGGGCACGTGCGGCCGGCTTCTGGCGGCCGCGCCGCTCCACACCGTCAGCTCTGTCAACCTGGACGGCGTTGTTTTTCTTCGTTAGGTGAGCGGCCGCTCGCGGGAAAAACATTGACTCCTCGAGCTGGCGTGACGCGGCGGCTCCACTAAATTCGGTGGCCGGCCGAGCCTTTGTTTTCCGGCCCGCCCCGTCAGCCACGCCCCCCTGAAAGATTGCCTCTCCGTCGGACCGTAAATAAGCTTTGATCTCCGTGTTATTAAGGCGGGTGATCAAAGACGGCTTGAGCGGGCCGGCCGCAGCCAAACCGGGATGATCGCGTTCGTAGTAGCACGTCCACTCTCCGGGCCGGCTCCCGGCCGGCGTCAGGCTCCGGCTGGCGCGAGCTGACCAGGCGTTTAGAGTTCGCGGACGGTGAGATTGGCGGTTGCACGGTGCTTGCGCACGCGTCGCCCGGCCGGCGAAGAGGTGTCCGGCCATTCTGCCGGCGGGCGGCGCGCCAACGCCAGCCTTAAGCGGTGGACGCCTTCATTTCATGCTCTCTGGACACCGCTCCGATCGCTGACGCCCGGCGCCGCGCCGCCGGCAGCCGCCGCGGCCCGCCGGCCATGAATAAGGCATCTGCGCCGATTAATGAGCGGCGGGGGCGGGGCGGCCGGCGGCGGCGCGGCCGAGCGCGCTCCTCTCCGGCTCTCGCGGCCCGCCGGCCATCATGTAGGCCATGACGGATGGCCTCCGGTCGCCCGCGGCGGCGGCGAACGCGCCGACGGAGCGGCACCGGCCGTCGGCCGCCGCGACTCCGCCGACGGCGGACGCTGGGGCCGCCGGAGTCGGGCGGCGGAGTACCACGGAGCTGACGACCACGGGGCTGCGGAGCTCGAGACCGGAGACGGAGTGAGTCTGGGACCGGCGTCCCGTGAAGCCGGGGCCGGGGCCTCACGACGTTTGGGGTTTTGACTCCGGAGCCGGATCCTCACGGAGTCTGGGATGGGAGTCATTCGGAGTCAGAGACAGGGTTCTCTTCGACTTTGTTTGCTATGGGCCGTGAGAGTCTGACATTGGACTGCCGAGACATATGAAAACCTGATATGGTCTGTAATGCGTCGTCTGTTTTGCGAACAAACCCTTACGGAGTACGAAATCATGGAAGCTCCTTTCGTAGCATCATGAACTCGCGGAATCTGTGGCCAGGGCATATCTTCTCATACACCAGAGCTTCCAACAGCTCATAGATTCAGTCGCAGCTCGAGATGGGATTTGCAAACCCAAGAAGACCCCTAAAACATGAAGCAGGCAGAGAACAGAACGAATTTCGCGCAATTTCTTGACAAGATGGACTCTCATAACTGCCAAATTCCAAGGAAAGGATCGTTCTCGTGAATGATCAAAACCCGTACCACACAGACGCACAGCGTGCTAAGAAAAGCCACTCCCGGTCTTGGTGATGGTACTTCAGAACTCGTAACAGGCACCGAAACCATGATCTACGACGCTTTTTGGCAAAACCTTAACAGCTTTTGGAAGAGCAGCCTTAATTTGTATTTACGTAAAGCGTCTGAAATGGATGATGTTTGAAGCAGCGTCCACGCTTCGCATATGCAGCCTGTTTTGCTGACTCCGAACATGCCGCCCTCTAAACCTGGAACGGTTTTGCCAGGGAAACTAAACCAGATGGCGCACAGTTTGTGCGACCAGGGCGGCGACACGACAGCTCCGTGGTCTAGGTGACCCTTTATGTTGCGGGTCAAGGAGTCCCGGTGATAATCGAGCTTCGACACTTGTCACACACCACGTGTGACCCGAGCACGCTGCCACAAGCCCACAAATGACTGATCATTGGGGCTTAAGGACTCACCGACTACGAGGTGATACGGCGTCCGCACGGGTCCACGAGGACGACGTCGTCACCGTTCGCAGAATTCAGCGCATAGCCAACGCAGTACACCGTAGGAAATATGCAGAACTTTAACGATCTCGCGAAGCCTACGAACTTCAGCCGCCTCCGAGGACCCCTATCCAATTAGCACAAGAGGGAACGAGCCATCATATCAATGTTGAACGGATCTGAAAGCTCTGACGAGGACCCCGTCGGCGCCCGCACCCGTCTCGCAGCCGGCCGCGCCCGCGCCGCCGCCGGATAACGCCCGGGGGCGATCCCGGGCAGAGCGCGGCCGGTCGAATTACATTTAAAATTGGCGCCGCCGCCAGAGCCGGCGGCGAACGAGGAGCAGGCCGCGATGTTTTCGGCCGGCCGCCATTGATGCGGCGGCCGTCTATCGGCATCCGGCGCGATTGGAGTCGGCGGCAACGTCGCCGGTGACGCACGCCGTCGCGGCCGACGCGGGGCGGAGGCCCACCGGCGCCCTGTCGAGAGCGCCGCGGCGGGCGGCGTCCGTCAGGGACGACGGACGCCGCCCGGACGGACGGAGGGCGCGCCACGAAAACCCGTTCTCGTCTGTCTCGGGGGAAGGACAGCGTAGCGGTGGCTTTCGCAGATAAAAGGTTTGACGGTGGATCCAGTGGCGACGGAGAGGTCTTGACGACCAGATGGGTGGTAGGTCCAGTGGCAAGATGCTGACACTGTATTGCATTTAAATCAGTACTTGAATGGCACAATTTCAAGTTTGAAACTGAATATTCGTACCGATTTTAAATGGAGATGACGCTCGAAAAACGTTTTCCTTCACTGCCACCGTCATTCATTGTACCAACAAAACCCGAACTTCCTTTGTAAACAAAATGTTTTTACGGGATTTTAGTTAAATCGGAAACTGCTGCGGAAGATAATGTAAAAGTGCAATAAAAACTACAATACTGGCCAGATTGTATTACGATAGATTAAGCTAGATATTGCTTTCTTGCCGACCTCGAAGAACAAAATTGAATTAACTCGCTGAAAAGGCCGAACGGTACAGCGGAACTGCGGCCATTGGCGATGGATCGAGCGCGGCGATCGAGCGCCTCCGCCCGAGTCTCCGAGCCCACGAGCCGCCGGTCGGCAGGCGGCCGCCATGTTGGACTGCGGGAGACGGCCGTGGCTCCGCGCTAATATGTGGCGTCTTCTTGCGCGCGTGGCCATCAAGCGGCGGCGCCCAGCCGCCGGCCTGAATACAGCCGCCTAATGCCCTTCATTAGCATGTGAGAGCGGCTGAGGTCAGGCGGCCGGCGCCCGGCGCGGCCGGCCGCCGTGTCCGCGCAGTTAGCGCGATTTATCGCCGCAGCGTCGCCGTGTCGGCGCGTCCAGACGATCGGCCGTCAGTGTTCCGCGGCCCCCGCCCCCCGCCGGGCCCGGATTAGAGGCGGCTGAGCGGGCGCCGGTGTTCGGCCCGTCCCTCCCCTCTCTACTCCTTGCCAGGTTCGGATTAGAGGAGGCTGAGCAGTTGTCGGGATCCTCTTCGTTCCCAGTTCCCTCTGCACCTTCTCCGTCGGGACAGAGGATGGACGGCCCTTGCTCGCAGCGTCTGGCTTTAATCCTGCCTGGCCGCCTGCTCTTTCCTCAGGAAAGGACCGAAGAAGTTTAAGCAGCCGCCAGCGCCGCACTGGCCACTGCCACCCCTCCTGGGCCGGAACAGGACCGGCGGTGGCTGGTCCGTCTCACTCAGCTCCCTTCGGCCTCGGGCAGGATCGGAGCCTGGCCTGAGAATGGCGAGCAGCCGTCGGTGTCTCCCGTTAACCCCTCCTCCTCAGCGCCTGCTCAGCTGGCCGGTCGGAGCGTCCACGGCGGAAGCGTACTACGTCACTTGGACCGCGCGCGTTCAGCGGAGCTCCAGGCACCGCGGGACGTTGTTTGTCGTTGACGTCCCCCACCGCTGTGCGGCGACCGCCGCAAACTTCGGCAGCAACGTCTTGTTACGACGCGGCTGGTCCGTCAAAAACTTTGAGGTGTATCTCAAGTTGAGCGGCGCCAGATGGGACGCGCTTTCAGGTGGGTTCTGCGCTGGTCGGAGGCGCGCTAGGATCCAGCGGCGATCACCGGAGGGCAGGGGAGGGGGTGGCGCCGGATGACGGGGTCTGATGGGATCCATTGTTATTCGCGACAACGAGTGATCCCTCGCAGGAAGCGTGAGCTTTAACCCACTCTTCGGAACCCATTCAGCGAAATCCAAACACTTCCCGGCGAAGCGATGGATATGCCGTTTCGTCGTAAAATCCCTGAAAGGCGGGCCGCTTAGGCGACTGATTGAATGCTGCCATCCCACTGCGCCCGGTGTCGAGCCACTCAGCGTCTCGTTCTGGTAAGGTGGAGCCAGTCGTTCAAGTCATCGCCGATATTTCGTACTGCGACAACAAAAGCACGCATGATGGAACGGTTCAAGAGGACCAGCTGAGCCCTCTCAGGGGCAGGTCACCCAGCACCTGCCTGGAGCAGCGCCACTGAGCCGCGTTACGCTCACCGCAGTCGCCGTTGAACCTGGCGGTGACGTTGCTGCTGCCGACGCAGGCGCGCCGCTGCAGGTCGCAGAGCGAGGCGTAGGTGACGCCGTCGCTGCCGCAGACCTTCAGGCCGCCGAAGCTCGGGCAGTCGGTCGGGCACTGGCAGGTGAAGCTGCTGCCGGCGTCGGACGCCACGCAGCGGCCGCCGAACGGACACTCCACGTCGCGGCACGGGTCCGGCGAGCCTGTGACACACGGCGCCGGTGAGCGCCCCTCCCGCTGGCAACGCAGAGGTCATCACGTGAAGTGTAAGAACGGCAGCATGGGCGGCAGCGTCAAACATGAAAACTGTGACCGGCAACATGGGCAATGATGGTTGCCGACGAATGAAATAAAAGCTGAGAATCTCTGACAAGCAACAGATATATGAGGACAGCCTGTAACAGACATTGCGAGTCAAGACGCCACGATTTGTAACGCGATTCGGAAAGCACGGACACAGAGACGGAAGGGTACGACGTGGCAGTCACGTGAGCCGGAATGAACCCGCAACAGTCAGGTGGTCATCGTAACAAAGTTCGTCAGGCGAGTCCGCTCTGAGCATCAAATGCCACGGGGTCTTAAAAGAGAACGTGGTTAAGGCTCGGCAGAAGTAGCCTTAAATATTTCAGCCGGCCATTCAGAAGGCTGACAGGTTGAAAACGTGCGCTATTCACATCGCGTGTCCGTTGTCCATACATATCTGAGCCAGGTGTAACATTTAAGGCTGTCGTTGAAAGAGCTTGGAAGTTGAGCGTTTGTTTTTTTCTTCGCCAGTTTGACTTGTAATCCCTTACATGCCTCGTGATGCGTTACTTCCCTGTTCTTTTCCTCTTTATTCTTATTTGACGCAAGTCCCGAAAGAAACATGTTGCGGAGGGATTACACAAAACACACCAAAGCCACTTAGGCGGGCTTTTTACTGCGTCAGTTTGCCCTGAACTTTGCAAAAGTTTCAGTTGTCACCACTGGGCATTCGTACTGTGAAAACGTCCACGGACAGAACACTACAACAACTTAAGCGACCTTTACCGAGATATCTCTGCCGGGCCTTTTAACTGCGGGAGCAAGTGCCACGAGCGCCGGCCACTCGAAACAAAGGTCGAGTGGTAAGCTCGTGATTCCGCCCGAACTCCGCTTCAGGCCCGGGCGGGCTGCAGTCTGATGAAGCCGTAGAGCCGGACCCGGCCTGCTAACCAGCCAGACGCCAGCCGAGGCTGTCGGTTACGGCTCGTAAAGCCGCTGGCATGCGGCCGTAAACTTGTTAATCAGGAGTGAGCACGGTGCAAGCCGCGGTGGACAGACGCCCCGCCGGCGCCGACGACGGCGGAAGACTCCGCTGTTCTGTTGCGGGAGACCGAGAGTGAACTCAGGGGTCGAGCGCGGCAATAAGAAACGCGTCCGACGCAGCTGAGGCAAACTTGACGCGAGGTCTCAGCGAGGTTATGCTTTTTTGGATCCATTTCCTCTCCATTCTGCTCGTAAATTCGGCGCCGGCTGTTTGGAGCAGAACTCCCCTGAGGCGCTGCAGAGCCGGAAAGAAAAGCAGATTTGACGTGAGCTCGTCTCGGCGATTGCGAACCCCTTTGCGGCATCTGGTACGAATAAATGCATGTGAAAGTTCCCGAGGGGTTGTTTTCGAAGGTTGCGGTTCGTTGCTTATGCCCTTATATGTGTGTAAAAAGTCATGATTGTAACTTTCTCTAAGCTGAAGTTCTGTGGTTCGCTTGACTTAATGGTGTAGATATTGGCAGGTATAAAAAGCCCAAGTGGAGACTGATAAGCCAGGCAAGGAACTGCGATCTTTTGAGCTACAGCCAATAAAGATGTCCAGTGGAATTGCGAGACCTTGTGTACATACTTTCATGCAGTTCCACAACTCAGAATTGGGTTCCACATTTATGTCAGGACAGGAACATTACCTTTCACCATGCTTGTTGATAAGCATCAATGCCAACATGACCCATACATCGATGCATAAATATACCGGTAAATAAATGGTGTGCGGTGTATCGACGACGTGCATTGTGCCCTGCTTGACAAAACCCATGGTCATTTATCTGGCCTGTATCATCCAGCTCATCCTCCAAACCCGATCATCACGGCGGTCAGCTTTGGTAATTTCTAAGATGAAGTAGGTAAGTTTAATTCCGGCTAGCTTAGCAGCATCCGGTAATCTCTCCCGGAACTTTCATCAAGCAGCCAAATCAGTGTTGTTTACAACACTGATTGAAAAGCTTAGAACGGGGGATCGATAGACCGGTTAAACATAAGGTGTGCGCATCCTTTCATTTTGGCTTTGATGGGAGAGCCCATCATTTCAGTGAATTCGCATGTGCACATACGAAGCAATGATGCAGAGCAAGTATTAAGAGAGCAAACAATACGTAAAGTAAGATGAAGACAGGTAGGGAGCGAGCGAGCGAGAGAGAGCGAGAGAGAGAGAGAGAGAGAGAGAGAGAGAGAGAGAGAGAGAGAGAGAGAGAGAGAGAGAGAGAGAGAGAGAGATAACATCAAACTGTACTAGGTAATACTAATGTAGTCGGCCAGTCACCGCACAAAGCACTCAGGAAAATGCAGAAGAAACCGAGCTATGAAAGTCTTATATGGCCCATCCTGCACTACCAAAAAAATTGCGCTAGCTCAGTGATTAATTAAAAAACAAAGACACATTTAGATTCCCTGTTGACGGTAAAGGTTGCTAAAGTCGCAACATGGCGACGAAATCTTGCGGCAGAAGATGGGCCTGAAGTGTTTTAAAAGCGGTAAGAACAGCCCGTACTCGAAACGGAAACTTGCGTCAATACACTTACTCTTGCGACGTCGTTAGCTCCATCTGCGGAATTTACAGGCTGCATGGTACAGACTTAATAAACTGCATTGTCAGCCATCTTAGACTCCACAGAGGACGCACAGAAGCGAACATGAGGATCTCAGTGGGCAGAACCTCTCTGTTACGTCCAGCTAGGCGGGATTTTTGCCTGTATTTTCTTGGGTGGAACTGTTACAGGCCTGCTTGAACTAATCGCATGAGTATGTGTCTCGTCCAGTCAGATGTGTTACCATTACAGCACCTCAGGTTACATGAGACCGACTTCGTACGTATGCTCCGACGAACTGCAAATAGACAAGCCAGATGCCAGTTTTATTTAAAAGGAAAAAATGATGAGCAAAAATATTGTCAAAGTTCACGCATTGTTTGCCACATGATACAAGATACCATTATTTTAAGATAATCAGTCTAATGAGTTAATGCCTATTGCGGAGGTCGCGTTTGCTCAATCTTGTAAATACAACTCAATCCTAAGCCTGATGAAGCAGAACCATAGCGACAAAGTGTTGTAACTTAATGGCTCTGGACCTCAGCAAACTTATAACAAATGGACAGGCACGTACCAACCCAATTCCGCCACCCTCCGTCGCTCACGGTCCCAAACCCACATGCAGAAAAGACTTCCTGATTGAGAATCTGATCATGTGACACCCAGAGACTAGTTCCGATTCGTCGGCAGTCTGCAGGCGGGAATACTGAACGCCGGCGCCCAATCGAACGCCCCGTGCGCGACCAAAGGTCTGACGATGCCGCAGCGGTCCAGTCAACCGTCTCTTGTCGCCAGGCTGGCGTCGAAGGAATGCCGACCTTGCCGCTGTTGTGAAAAAAATGGCGCGCATTTCGGACCTCGAATGTTCACCATGCCATGGGACACTTGCCGGAACGTATTGTTCACCAGACGGTTTGGAACAACGCGGTTCAACAGACTTTCTCGTCTTTATTTTGCGCGAACGACGAACGGCAAAGTTGTCAAAAGCAAAGAAAACCTATATTATTGCACATGGCATTTCTTAACCGAGCCTCGTATATGCGAAGCTGAAAATATTGCGCGGGAAAAATCTGCTCGAGTTTCACGCAGTCCAAGCGGAAGCAATCTTTCCTCTCTTTTCGCCTCATAAATCTCATCGGTTGCGATGTCAAAATTGGTACGCGTGTGGGCGATGCCTCTTTGTTGGCATGGTTTCGCCCAATTAGTCAATGACGTGGCGATTTGTTCTCTGCCAACGGGCACGCCCTGAGCACCAAAAAACCTCATCACTCTCGCAGAGCCCCTGCTATGGAAAATATGGCAGACGTTGTCTGCCAGGCGCGCCTAAGGCGGAGGCACCCGTGCAAGCACTTACGACCCTGCTCCGCCCGCATATGAGGAACGGCGAAAAGAATACCACCTCCTAACATTAACGCAAACATTTTCTTCATTGAGCACAACCGGGGCATTCTTCGGAGCACCTCTGAGCTACTCCCAAAAATGGCGCAGCAACGCTAAGCAGGCAGTTAAGAAACGTCGTCAGATTTTTAGACATTACAATCACAGATTTTTGTTATTGCATGCTTCGCCCAGATGTCAAGTGCAATCACAAAGGGATTAGTGATGAAATCATACATTTAATCTGAATCTTTGCTAAGTGAATACATAGGGGTGGCAATGGCCAACAGTCGAAAAGAAAACACTGCCACCAGAACGCGCTGGGTTTAATATCCCTTTTCCTCCTGATTAGAGACGACACAGATGTCCAGTAACTCAGCCGACTGCCTCCGTCTCGCCCTCCCCTCCGCCTCCTGCGGCGGACAAAGCGGACGACGAAAACACCCAGGCCTCGAGCGGCAGAAGGCAGGAGAGGAGAGGGGGAGGAGGGAGTGCAGAGAGGCTGCCGGGTCTCAGGCGGCGTCCGCGTCTTGTTCCGTGAGCGCGACTCAGTCCCGGAGAGACCGGCCGCGCACAGCACCTCCGTTGTTTGGGAACGTCGAGGCGGAGGGTTTGACGGCCCTGAGCCCCGACTTGGCAACCGGCGCTCCCAAGTCGCCTCTCGTGAGCTCTAAGTTCGCGGATTCTGGAAACGTCTCATGACACTCCCAAAGTTGGCAGGCGCTATAGGTCATCCTGTACTGAAGTCACTCATTACCCGAGGCAGGCATGTCCATACATAGACTGCGTTCGTTTCGTGTCCTTCGAATCCCGAACACGTCGGACGTTGGGCCCACTGAAACCGGCGCAAGACGGCCCATCCTCCCAAGCAGCCGTGTTTCTCGAGCGCCCGGTAGGCGCTCAGCTGGGTGTCCGGAAACCCTCAAACGTCGGTCTGCTGTCTGCCACGCGCGCAGAGCGGCGTTTGCCGCTGACAGCCACTTTGACGCGTTCGGTTGGAGGTGTTCAGAAGCGCTTTGGCAGACGATGGCTGGCCGGGGCCTGGGGCGAACAGCAATCTGCTGGAGAGAGGGGGAGACTGGGAAATCTGTTTCCGTAGTGGGGTACAGATCACCCAGTGGATCGCACAGGTACACAGGTGGGTGAGGCGGAACCACTGGAGCGCTGGGGCGCTGCATCCCACCCCCTTAAACATTAACATTTCACACTACCCCTATCGAACGTCTGTACAGCATCAGTCCTATGAATCCGATCACAATGAAAATATTTTAAAGTGCCTACCCCTCCCCCATTCAAACTGGGCGTTTTGCCGCCAGTGTATCTAACTGCAGGAAAACGTGCTACGGTGAAATAGCAGCAAGTAAAATGAGGAACGGCTAACTTAAACAGCCGAGTTCGCGACCTTAACATAACATTGCTTAACATTACACATTAAACGTGAACGTTACAGGGAACTACTTTACTTTTGGGCAGGAAAACGCGGTAATAAGTGTTTGAACCGGAATCCAGAGCAGGAAGTAGACAGAGATTTTACACATGAGCCGTTTTACGACGCCTTGGGGCCTTGTAGCCAAGCAACCTGATGGGCTCCTGATATAAGGAATGGTAGTCTTTGGCAGTGTGATAGGGTTAGACGAAAATTATGAGATTTCGAAAGGATGGTTTCTCCAAACTCATTACCGGAACCCAATGCACAGTCTGTTCAGCGGCTGCGCACACACCTGTTTCGCATGGATGCAAAAGTGACTTACAGCTTCGTAATGACTAAGCCCTAAGATTTCGTGGTCATTCTCTGGTGTGACCTCACCGCGTAAAGAGAGAAATTCACTGCTAGTCACCTGCGAGTTAAACACTATTTCCGGAGCACGGCCGCGATGCAAATGAGTCCAGCGTCTTCCGGTCTGGACTAAAGCCGGCCCGAAGCCGGCCCGGTGCCGGCCGCTCACATTTCACTCGGTTAAGGCCCCTAATGCGCCGCGGCCGCATGTCTGAGCAGGTCCTGAGAGGATTCCGGAGTTTCCGGGCTCCAATGGCACCATGCTCTGGTGGACGCGTCCGAGCCGGCACCCGGTTTGGCACATCAAAGGACCAGGCGTGCCGTCGCATAAGGCAGGTAAGCCGTCTGTGCACGGCATGCTTCTGTCGAGGTTGCACGAAAACTTGCTGGCAGAATAATACGCAGCCAGCTGGAGGAAGCAGAATGCTTTGTGAGACAATGTGAAATTTGAGAGTTTTTTGTGCCCGTGGTTACTAAACAGAGCTGTACTCCGATTCGGGGCTGGGGCCATTTCTCACGGAACCCTTCACAGACAGTGCGAAGAGTCGGTTAGCCCAGTAGGTAGAGACACTGCTTTCCTAAAAGTGTGAGTTTCACCGGTTTTTTTTCAAGTGCCAGGCTAACGCCGCAGACGCCATTTCATGACAATATTCATTATTGTCCAAGGATGGGGAAGTTACAGACGCTATCTTGTGGCAGATATTAACTAGTGCCTAAAATAGGTTGGCATACGTCATTCGAGTTAGAAAAACGGCATATCTGTTAACCCCGTCTCGACTGTTTACCATGCTGTGCTGATGATCTAGCCAAATCTGCCCAGCACGAATTCAGAGCACAGGTCTGTCACTAAGGCTACCAAACGTGCAGAAACTCCAAGATAATGCTGATAGCGATATGCTTTGGGCAATAATGCTGTGATAGTGGCAGCGATAGTGAAGTGATAATGATAATGCTGATAAAAAGATAGTGCACCACGCCCCAAGGAGCTGAGACACGGATTCCACTTGCCCGTGTTTAAGCCCCAAGAGCCCCCTAACTTATGATCGAAGCCTTGCACAGAACGCACGGACACCAGCCTTCAGGCCGGCGCCGGCGGCGGCCGGGGCCGGGACGGGAGAACTCACGGCACTTCCCGGCGGCGGCGACCCGGACGTCCGTTTTGGTGTGGCAGGCGCGCAGCCGCAGCTGGCACCGGTTGTGGTAGGTGTTGCCGTCCGAGCCGCAGACGGGCTCGTAGCGGGCCGGGCAAGGCTCGGGGCAGACGCAGGCGGACCGTCCGTCGGCGCCCGGCCGACACTCGCCGCCGAAGGGACAGGACGACGCTGTGCACGAGTCTGCCGGCAGACAGCAGAGTTAGAGAGCAGCCGGCCGGCCGCGTCCGGCGGACGTTCGCGGCCGAACGGACAGGACGACATTGAGCACGAGTCTGCCAGCAGACAACAGTGATACAGACGGGGCAACCGAGAGGCGGAGTCCAGTCTGAGGGCACAGAGAACAGTGTCAGAGAGGGCCCGGCAGAGTCAGAAGCAGAGTCCAGTGTGCCGTCACAGGGAATAGCGTTAGAGAGCGGCCGGCGGGAAACAGAGCCGAGTCTGCCGTCACAGGGAATGGCGTTACAGAGCAGCCGGCGGGAAACAGAGCCGAGTCTCGGGTCTCGGAAGACGGATAGCGTTGCGGAGGAGCGGCAACGCAGAATCGAGTCCCGAGTTCGGACAGAGCGATCAGTGTTAGGGGCGGGCGGAGCGGGAGGAATGAGCCTCGGTCCTACGAAGAAGAAGCGGAGAGGCAGGCTTGTGTCCGTGTAGAGCAAACACAGGGTTACAAAGGCGCGGGGCGGAAGATGCACAATCGAATCTCGGTCTGCAGTCCTGAATATGCAGAACATCAGAGCGTCCGGAGCCAGTCAGAGACAGCTCACGGTCTGAATGCCGAGTGGGTGCCGCTTTGTTCTGTTTATGAAATCAGAGATCGTGATTAAAGGCTGGAGAGAAAAGTTTTAAAAGTATGAATGTTAAACCTAGAGCCCGCTTGACTGGCCAGCCTAAAGACCGTTCCACTGGTAAGCCTATAGCCCGTTTGGCTGGCAACCATCAAACCGACATTGAAGCGAAACACTCCAAAAAATAGCGTAACAATATACCAATAGGAGATTCAGGTGTATAGGTTGAGCGCCTGCTAACCCACGCCTCTATTAATGTTTATTGGCTAACTGGGGCTTACGGGTGCACCGACCGCCTGTATGGTCGGTGCCCAGGTAACGTCCCTGTACGTGGCATTCGACCACGATGCCCCACGTTCGATGCTGCATTTCTATTTCCGGCCATGGCTCCTGTACAAATATTTTTGGAATGAAAAAATTGTTTCCAAAATTATTTCCAGCATGTATACGTGTGATCACGATCCGGACCCACGTCAACGGCTGTCATGGACCTCGTGGCTGTTCGTACCATGGAAGTCGTGGCCGAATCATTTCCGAAACTGTTCATTTTAGTCAGGAACGTCCGACACCGATCCGAATATGACACCTTTCGCCAGCTGCCTAAAATTCGTAGCGAGGAAGGGAAGTGTTGTTCCTTTATAGGACAGTTTCCCTCTTAAACGCCCTGCTGACAGGCACGACCCAAGCCCGCCCCGTAGTTTGTCGTTATATTAAAATCGCCGCCTCGATGGTTCCTTTCGACGACTAGTGGCCTTTCCTAGTCTCAGTTCCTGTGTGGAACTAGAATGGAACGGAGGGATGCACGTAAATTGCCATCTTAACGAATAAATTAACATTTCGTCCATGGCGTTGCTTGGAAAGAACACAATTCAAAATGGCATTTTTACCACCATGAAAATTGGGAAAAATCCACCCCTTTCCAGCTGTCTCGTGCTGACGCAATGCTCTGGGTAAATACGGGTCATTCTGTGGGCGTATTTTAATTGACACCTTTAGCCATAAGGCATAAGAAGCACACCGCGTCCCACCGCCCCTCCCCCCCCCCCTCCTGATGACGTAAAACGAATAAACAAATGCGTTACGTGAATGGTTCTCAAATGTTCATCACCATCAGGTGTCAAAATACCAAACCTTGGAAGAAATAAAAGTCATCTGACAGTACATCACTACTTGTAACCACAATGCGTCAAACCACACATCCGTCTTCTTTTTGGACCAGCCAGCTTTCTTTTCCGCTTCGATTCAACTTTTCTTTTTGGAGCTGCCCTGACTGTTGTTCAAAGATGGCTTAGCGCCTCTGAGAAAACATTTGGTCGACGGAGAGCGCGTGTGGGCGTCACAGCCGGCAGGAGTCTGCTGCAAACTACAAACGGCGAGATGCGCGCTGCGGGGACGTTCGGGTTCTCTAAAAAAAACTGGAGGGCCATCTCGCGCGAGGAGCTAGTGGAGGGCTCATTGTGGCTCCACTTTGCGAACTCTCGACGGCGCGGTACTGGACGCAGCGTGGAGATCCTGTGCTTGTCAGATGGCTCGCGACAGCATCTTAAGAGCTCCCCTTCGATGTCGACGGTTGGAATGGACTATTTGAAATATTCCTGCCACGTGAAGCGGGATCCCTGCTACTAGCTTTGGTCTTTGAATGCCTGATAATTATTTTTCAGGATAATTTTGACGCTCTTTCTACTTGATTGCAGTGTCTAATTACATGAGGAGTGGTTTGACTTTTAAAGTCTGACAAACGTCACCAGACCAGTGGCCAACAGTCATACTTCGTCATGGCTCTGATTCAGTTTGGGGCCATCTGACTTGCAACATCTGATTAAAACTGCCTAACTCACATGCAACTTCACAGAGTCTATTTACATCCGAGATGAGAAGCTTGGCGTCAAACCCAGTCGTTCAGCGGCGGCAGCTGGTTGAGTGTCTGGTTAAACGCAGATAGCAAAGTTCGCGAAGGATTTCATCAGTGGACGCTTTCAGCATTGTTGACAACAGCTTAAACCATCGGTGCGTCGGCTACCACCATCTGCACTTGAGTCAGATTATCGGCCTTGGAGCTAAGCTGTGTGGCTGTCAGGGTCTGACGGAGGAAACAGCCGGCAGAGGCAGAGGACAGCTGCAGAATCTAACGGAAAAGACAGCCAGTAGAGCAAGGGCACGGCTGCAGAATGTTAAGGAAGAGAGAGTCAGTAGAGCAAGAGGACGGCTGCAGAATGTGAAGGAAGAGACAGCCAATAGAGCAAGGGGACGGCTGCACAATCTGACGGAAGACGCAGCCGACATAGCACGGGTGGCTTAGTATCGCATTATTGGCCTTCGCAAGTTGACACTTCTGGGATTATACTTGAGACGTATCTAACAACTTCCATTCCCCTACGTTTATTAAACGGGCCCAAAAAACCCGTCGTCGGCAAACTTTCGAAACGCTTTCAAAAACCACTTCCGCTCGCTTCTTCAATGGACGGGCGAGATCAAAAATCAAGAATAACGCCTTTTGCCCATGTTGTGACGAAATTTTTGGAAGTGTCCGGGGTCGAGAAATCCAAATTTGTTCAAACCAATGAAGAAGTGCCACTCGTTTTGACAGGGGCGGCGCCTAGGAAAGGTGCATGCGAGGATTTTTGGTGGTTGTTTTTCATTTTTTTTTAACATCTTGCGCCCCTACCACTCTGATGTTTCCAGTGATTTTTAACTATGATTTTCAATGCAGTTCCCACCTTTCCAATGATCATTTTGGCAGTGGCGGTGCCAAGGGAAGGAATAGAGAGCTAAGTCGAGAATAGGTGTTTATACTTTGCGTTCCTATTTCAGTGTACGGGCCCTAGTTAGTTTGAAAAGAAGACGCATTTCCTGCGGCATGGTACGACTTTCTAGGAATTCCGGGGGCCCTGGTATCAGAATTTGCTGAAATAATTCCCGTTTTATGAACCATACAGGGAGGGGCGGTTCCAGGGAGGGGAAATTGTGCAATTTTATGGCCAATTATCCCCAGGCAGGCTCATGTCGGAAACTTCGTGCTGGCATGCACTGTGTAACGCCCTTTTAACGCCGCTGTTGGAATAAAAATATTTAGTTATATGTATAAATGTATTCGTGATTAGATTCACAACGCACGTCATGCGGAGTTCAGTCGAGTGCCATAATAGGTGGGCTGGCGGCGAACAGTATCGACGCGCCTCTACATTGGACATGTTAGACGACATCTGTCAGACCGTTCGCCAGCGCTGGAGAGGTGGAAGCATACCTGAAATGGACCTTGACACGCAGGAGAAAAAGCAGAAGATGAAGCTGGAACCGCAGTTTGCTAGGGAATTGAACACCACGCTACCAAGGGTGGACCCAATTTTCAGGGTGCAGGCCATGATGCGTTGATGCCCAACAAAAATAGGAGAGAAAAGCATTCCGAAGAGTTTGGCAAAGGCCTGGCGACATACCTGTGAAAGAGAGAGGAGGAGGCCATCCTCGAAAGCGGATGGCCTCCTCTGGAAAGGAAAATTCAGGAGCAACCTGGAAAAGATGCTAACCTGATGCTGCTGAGAACAAAGGTGAGATGTTCGTAGTGGCCGTGACTAATGCAGAGGCGCTCCGATATCATTTGCCGCAAGCTCACCCCTCACGGCACCCGATGGAACTCCTCATAGCATGCGTTGTGAGTCTTGCCACGAATAAATTCATTCGTATAACGATATATTATTATTTCTACAGCGGCGTTAAAAGTGGATCACGTAGTGTATGTCCATACGAGGTTTCCGACATGAGCCCGCCTGAGGAGCACTGGCCATACAACTACACAATTTCCCCTCCCTGGACCCATCCATGCCTGTATGACCTGTAATGCTTGAATTACTTTATTAAATTCTGATAGCCGGAATCCCTTCTATCGAACTTACGTCATGCCAGGGGGAATCTGCTTTCCTTCTAAATTAACTTGAGCCCGTTCACTGTAACAGGGAGAGGCAGTATAACCTTATTCTCAGCTCAGCCATCTCCATACCTTCTCTTGGCCTCCGCTCCCGCCAAAGGTTATCACTAGAAAGGAAGGAGCTACGCCGAGAATCTTCATTCAAAATCACTAGCAACATCAAAGTAATAGAAACACAAGTTGCTGAAAAACGGAAAACAACTACCAAAAACCCTCCATTTTTCCCTCCTGGGGCCGCCCCTGTCAAAAAAGCGACACTAAATGATTAACTTTAATCAGTTGGGATTTCTCGACTCCGAAAATCCCCACAAGCACGACAGGACCTGAAGGAATAGGAGGACGTCAGAGTCCGCAGGTTGGAAGCGATGACAAGCTCTGACGACAGAGGGAGGTGGCAGAACTGACGACAATGATCGCGGGGACCGACGACGATAAACCAGGGGCAGTGCGAACCGAAAGAAGCGATCTGCCTGTCGTCCTTTCGGCCAATGACATGTCAAGTTTCGTCGTGTCGTAGCTCCCAGACTATGTGTCAGCAATCAAGTGACCCATAAAGGTTGATAACTTTTTTCAACTGCGCACCAGGAAATAACCGAAATCAGCGGATGGCAGAAGTCCATACCAAATCTGTGGTCGAGGGAAAAGCTAAAGATGAAGTTGTCAGCTTTCAGTCTTCACACGAAAGAGAGAGAGAGAGAGAGATCTTGCATGAATTTCATGGTTCTTTTTTGTGCTACTTTGATTTAAACTGTGTGCGTGTTCTTTTACATACAACTGTGATTGAACCCGGCACCACCTGATGTGTTCTCTTGTACCCGCGACCGTCTGAAAAGTGTCGAAAAGAACACCCCCTGTTATATCAGGATCTTACCGTCGGATCTGAACCGGTCTTCCACCAATCGATAGCACTCAGTCTTGCGATTCAGAAAATACTGTTAGCCTTTGTCACGTGACTGATGACATCAGGGGCCACGTAAAACGCATAATACGACGTCGGAAACACTGACACTGGTTCGTACACCATATCATTGGCATTTCTGGTCTCGAGCTTTCAACCAGGTATCGAACGAAAGGTCACGAGCTTCTGCATCAGAAGCCTGTCAAAATGTTAACAAAATGTCGGTTTAAGGTCAACCTAGCTCGGGTGAAATACCAGTCTTGGTTTACATGCCAAAGATCAATACTTCCTCGCAGCCGTTTTTATTCACATGACAAAGAGGACAGAAATAAAGCATCTTAATGATCAGTTTTGCATTCCCTGCCTTCCATCAAGTCAAGGTCAGTCTAGGTCGGGTAAGATAAGATTGCATTACTCTTCCGAACAAGGAGTAATAATTACTTGCTGGGATTCTGAACTATGACAAGAACAGAGCTCAAATGACATCTCGTGATAATTAAACCTGCTCTGTCTGCTCCTTATCGGGTCAAAGTCAAGCCAGGTTAGGACAGATAATCATTTTTCTTTTTTCTGACGAGGAACAATAACTGATCTCAGCTGCTTCTAAAGGGTCCTCCACAGACAATGTTGATTTTATTTCGTTTTGACATCAGCCTATGGCGCGACCTTACGTGACCTCGCGTTGCATTTGGTAAGCCTTGCTAAGAAGCACATAAAGATTTGCTTGTCTGACTTGGACGACAGGGAAGGTCAGCGACAACCACTATATCACCCACAATGCAAATCAGTCCAACTGTCATCATGCATTTGATCTAGCATGACATCTAATGTTGACGTGACAATGTCCATTTGGGGACCATGAGCTATGTAAATTCAAATAATCCATGCATTATATTCGCGAATATCATACAAAGGAAAGACGAAACATGTTCGCGCCACCACCCAAAAAGGCGAAAATATGCATGCAAGAATTCATTTACGACATCATACTTCTATGATGTGATGTAGTACGGGGATGGTTTCGATGACAAAATATGTAAAATTGATTGACAAACAGGTACGGAAAGTGGCTGGTCCTACAGGTTTAGAAGTTATGCACGGAGAACCGAGGGGACGCCGTATTTGACACCCTCAAGGCGGTGCCGGGTTAAGATTTCTTTTCTAATAAAGAGGATTGGTAAGGTATCTTATATCCCAGATATGGTAACCAATATCCCGCAGAAATATTGGTTGGGCTCAGATCGATATTGGTAAGCCCCTAGCATTACCAGGCCTATAGAAAACGACAGCACTGACACGTACCCCAGTTTTGCCATAAAATCCACCATTAGTTCTTTTTCTGGATGTTTTAAATCATACCGTACTTTGTTCTATACTTTTTGAGTATACCCTGTCTGTTGAAGACGCTCTTTTCGTTATTATTGACTATTTTCCTTCTGAAACCGGAAGAAAATATTGGTGGGGGGGGGGGAGGGGTGAAATGAGATTTCATGGGCTAAGATCCACACTGGGAATGGGGCATGGTCTCTTTAAAATAACAAAAATCGACACCCTTGTTTCAGACCCTAACCTCGCGCGGCCTGAGAGGCGCCAAATAGGGCATCCCTCGGTTGTTGGTGAATAACTTCTGAAACGTTGGAACCAGTCTGACCAGATTTTTAGTACCCATTCACCAATCAATGTTAAATATTCTGATATCAAAAGCATTTCCAAGTGAGGTCATATCATGTAGATATGATGCTATAAATAAACTCTTGCTTACATGTTTTCTCCTCTTTCGGCGGTGGCGCGAACATGCTTCGCTTTTTTATAATATTTGCGAATATAATGCCTGGATTATTTGGATCTTCACAGGACACAGTTCCCAAAAATATAAACGACCGCGATACGTCAACATTAGGGGTCACGCAAGGTCACATGCATGATTGCAATTGGACTGATTTGCATCGTGGGTGATAGAAGTGGTTGCCACTCACCTTTTCTGCCGCTCAAGCCAGACAAGCAAATATACATGCGCCTCTTTACAAGATCCCCAAATGCAACGTGAGGTCACATCAGGTCACATCATAGGTTGGTGTCAAAATGAAATGAAATATAGCATTGTCTGTCGAAGGTCCTTCAGTAGCAGCGGAGAGCCCTTATTGTTTCCAGTCAGGAAACGGAAAATGGCAGTCTGTCCCGACCCGGCTTGACTTTACCCGATAAGGAGCAGACAGAGCAGATTCAATTATCACGGGATGCCATTTCAGTTTTGTACATGAAGCAGTCACGAATCCCAGTGAATAATCATTGCTCTTTGTCAGGAGGGATTATGCAACCTTACCTGACCTGACCTAGAATGACCTTGACTGAATTCAAAACCGATCATCAGGATGTTCCAGTTCCCCCTTTTTTGTTATGTGGATCAAAACTGCTGCGATAAAGTAAAGATCTTTGGCATGTAAAGCAAGTCCAGCGTTTCTCCTGACCCAGGCTGATCTTGACCCTACATTGTTTTGACATTTTGGCATGCTTCTGATGCAGAAGATCGTGGCCTTTTGTTTGATGCTCAGCTGAAGGCGACAAAACCAATATTGCCGAAGATATGATGTACGAACCGGTGTCGGTTTTTCCGACGTCGTGCTATGCGTTTTGCGTGACCTGTGAAGCCACGTGGCCAGGACTTACATAGCATTTTCTAAACCGCAAGACTCAGTGCTATCGATTGGTGGTAGACCGGTTCAGGTCCGACGGTTAGTGTCTGAGATAACAGGGACACCCTTTTTGACAACCCCCAGGCGATCGCGGTTATAAAAAGGCGGTGTCGGTGCCGGGCTAATGCAGGCTTTATGCACAAAGCGTCATATGGCATGATTTTCGTTTCAATGAATGACTACAAGCCATCAGCACGCAAAGTCGGTTTCAATGTACTCCATTGTGCACGTATAATACAGTACAGGACTTGGCACACATTATGTAGCATATAGTATATACTGTATACCGTGTAATATACTAATAATGTGAGGTGGTCTGGATTTCCTGTTGATACTTGATGTTGATGTCTATAAATGTTGCTCCAGTGGCGGGAACGTAGCGTTTTTCTCCATTGAAACGACAAAAACTCAAAAAGCATCTAAGAAATCGAAATGGTGTGGGTGGTACACCGCAATACCGAGGATTTCGAGGTCATGATATAAATAATGGCTTATGGCTGTTTTTACCGCATTTTCTACTTACCATGGACCCGTAACAAATTTCATGACACCTGGGGGAGGGTGCGTCATAACTGTCGTTAGGTCGGTTGTTCAGAAATAGGCACTATGCCTACAAAGTGTAACGGTGGAGAAAGCGCAAAAATTTGGAAAACGCCTTACATAATTTATCGAAAAGACCTTATATTGGATTCGATGTTAATGATTTTTATTTTTGCACGGCAAACAGCGGCAATACGATGTTGTCTGAATCAAATAAACTTACGGATGGCGTTATAAAAAAACGCGCACTTAACGTTACTGTTTATCGGTGGATGCAGACACAAAAATCGACGAGATTATATGCCTCAAGTAACAGCACGCTGTCACCCAAGTAAAAGGCTTCAGAAACTAAAAGCTAAAAAGAAGCTGATATCCATTTTCAGACGATTATCTCTCCCCGCGTATGACTAACGCTGATGTGCATCCAAGATATAATTAATGATTATAACACCCGCTCTTTTATTCGCAGAACAAAACATAACATCAGCGGAATAAAAAACTTTAACAAACGAAATAACGTCTGAATTCATTTCAGATAAAATCGTGTACGAGCGTGTGCGACAGCCAAATACTGCGCCTTTCAAGAACTGTACGACAAGAAACCCTACATCGGTAGCTAAAATCCCTGGAAAGGTCCCATGAATTCCGAACATCTTCGTACACAATACCGAGCTTTAACTGCCTCCGACAAAGGGCAATAGTAATCGCATCCGGAGAACGTTTGAGACCGATTCCGACGAGGCCCCGGTATACCGGGGCGGCGCCGAAACGTTCGCACTCCGGCGACCGACCGGCGTGACGGCGCCGCGCAGCGAGGCGGGAACACGGCGGCGATTATCCCGGAATAGATCCGCCGGCCCGCCAGCGCTCCCCAGTGTCTCGGCTCCCGCGGCACCGCCGGAATGAAGTTTTCATCCGAACTGCCGGAGAATCACTGCGCCGCGGACTCCCGAGCCCCGCAGGGGCCTGGATAGGACCTGTCCCACTGCCGATACCTGCACCGGCGGCATTAACGCCCGGGGTCTTACGGCGGGTTTTAAAACACGTCTCCGGCAGCGTCTTGACAAAGCCAGACGGTCTTTGAGAGCTTGGCGATGCTTTCTTGGTCAAGAGAGGTCGGCTCGACAAAATCAGTCGCAGATGGAAAATGTAACGACATCTCTAAGATCAAGTAAAATCTCTGGTCCTACTGGAACTCAAGATGGCCTCAAGTCACCGGTCCTTTAGCCGTCAATTTCAGTGGCGACGGCTAATTTGACCCATCTTACTTAAAAATCATTAACGATATCTATTCGGCTAAAGGCATGAGATGTGCTCTTTCTGCACAATCTGAGGGAGTCAGTGTGTGACTCTACAGCGTTAGAATCAGAAAAATGCATGCTCTTTTCGCTTTACGACCCCACAAAGTTTACTAATATGTTCGTCAGATGAAATTTTCTTTCCGTTAATTTGCTACTAAAAAAGTCATAATAAACATTTTCACGACGGCAGATTGGTCCAGTCGTATCCCACATTGGACCTCATATAGCTCATCACGTTCTAAAGTTTCTAAAACACACTGAAGCAACGCACCATCAACATTTTCATGCAAACTGCGGCACTATGAGATGCCGGAATCGTCTCGTTTCTTTTTTAATACTGAAATCTGATTGGCCATATCGGCTTCCATAAATTCCGATGGCGTTACTCGAATTTCAGTCCTTGAAGCGAGATCAGTCATTTTTCTGTGTTGAATGAGAATGGGTCTGAAAGCATTGTATGTGTGTGTTTTAGAGTCCATTTCGTGTCCTAAGTCGGGAAACTACTGTATCAATTTGCAGTTGCCAAAACGGCTAATAACTTCATACACTTCCTTTGTCGACTTACCTTTGATCCCGTCACGCGGTTCCAAGGGAAGGTCTGAAAGGAACAAAACAAAGTTAGATTATAGGCTTAATAATGCATTCTTGTTTCATCGATAAAAAAACGTACTAAGCATTGATCGTTCACGTCGATGCGTTGGGGAAACAGCTGTACTTTTCCAACATGCCCGCATGAATGTCATCCACCACTACAGCGACAAGCACAATATCTCGCGTCCAGTGGGTTTTCTAAAAAAAATCACTGACCATGTGCATGGCCTTGATAAATAGTGTTGGCAGAACAATAGAAGCCAACCAACCTTCTACGTCGTAAATACGAGAGAGGCCCTCGAAATACATAAATAATGGATGATGTTCCATGGCGAAAGGGCCCATGCCACCACTCGATTAGTTATGGCCGCGATTTTTCATCTTAAACAAGACAGCCACGCCGACGCCGGAGAGGGATCAGGACAGTTTCCAGAAAGCCAGCGCGCCCGCGGCAAATTGGTCGCCGACTCGACGGTCCAGCCGGTGCGGCGCCGTCGCCTCCGACGACCCGCAAGGTCCTGCCGCCTCCGACCTCGCCACGTGGCCGGCCGGCGCGGCCGCGGCGAATCCGATGAAAGGCTTATCAGCCGGTTAGCTCTGTCAATTTAAATCGCGTCCGAGTCGACCTCCGGCTATTTCCAGCGGCCGGAGATAAATCTCGCGCGCCCGGACCGCCGGAGAGCGAGCGCCCTCTTCGCCGCCGGCGACCCTCGCGGCGCTGTGAATATTTCACGGCCGTCTGGCCCCGACACCGGAGGGTGTCGATTTTTAATGATGCCTTATTTTGCGGGAAAACGCACCGAGCCGGCCCGTAAATCGACCGCTCGGACAGAGGCGCAGCCCGCCAAAAGGCTAAATCGGCCCCGCGGCCCCGGCCATGCATGATGCATTGTCCCATTTGCCCGGGCGCTCACGACTGTGCAGGGGCAAACGGTGTTCGCGCACCGATGACAGTGTTTCATGGCGCCGAGTGTTTATTCGACGTGCTCGCTTTCCTCGGCCGTGATAAGGCGATTACGTTCTGCATTGACTAAGCGCGTTGAGCACGGAAATGTCGGCGGTTCGGGGAGCGGGGCTTGTGTTGACGTTCGGGGTCCGTGTTTGGCTATCGTTAGCCCAGCTGTTGTCATTGTGCCGCTCTGAGTAGTTGGCGCGGCGTGCGAAAGTTGCACCCGCCCACAGTCGGTGGCCAGCGTAGCCCTGCCCTTGCCGAGGGCAGGCGATGATCAGGAAGGCAAAGCTGAGGATTGCTGCCGAGAATGTAAATGATCAGCGTGGATCTCGCGGACTTCCTTGCGGAATTGGGTATTAGCATCGGACGGACCGTCGCTGATGGACCATGCAGTCGGGAAAGGGCTGAGACACTGTCGGATCTGAGCCAGCTCCACCCACAGCCCTGCGACTGGGACGACAATAGCCTACTGGGACCGGTGATATGCACACTGCACAGCCGGAAAGCCTTACGGACTAGCACGACTGGTCCTCAGCACTGTTTTGTTTTCCTCAGTGCTGGTGAATGTCTTCCCAGACTTTAGACTTAACCCTATTCCCGGCAGGGGGGGCTGAATCCTCCCCCCTCGGGTTTTTTGCTTGCCAATTCCAGGCTTTTGACGCAGCTTCACGAAACTTGGTGACTTTTCCTAGCTATTCTTTCCACGTGCTGTGACAAAATTTCACAATTCTACATCGCTCAGGGGCGGAGCCAGACAACGTTTTTGTGAGGCACCTCAGCAATTTTTGCCCCTGTTGAGGGTAGACGAAAAATGTCTGCCAAAAACAGAGTTTTTAAGATAGAACTTAAAACTTTATATGAATATATAGCTAAATAGTTGGGCAATGTGCACAAAACATTTTGTTTATCTGAGGTCACTTTACAAGGTCAGGTCAAGATCAAAAGTCAAAATTTGTTTTTGTGCAATAATTTCGGCGCCGTTTTTTTTCAAATGCCAAACCCGGAATACATATGTCGTAGAAAGGTGCCCTCTACTTGTGTACGAAGTTTCAGCTTGATATCAGGTTGGGTCACGGAGCTATGACCTAAAATGTCAGTGCGCGTACCCTATATCGCAATAGCCATAAAATGAAATTTTTGGAATAGACTGAATTCGAATGATTAAAAACGTTTACAGATAATATCGAATGCACACGAGATCATTCCAAGTGACCCCAAGGTCACTGGAGGTCATTTAAGGTCAAAGGTCACAAGTTGATCTCATGAACGTGTGACCATGGCAGTTCCCCCTTTTTCATGTCCCTGGCACCGCCTATGCTAACATTATACAAACATTGTAATGCGATTTCTACTTCTTTAGCATAGCATGACTAGCAGAAGCCAAAAAGGTGTTTTTACCTTTTTTGTTCATTCTGTTGTTAGAGAACTAACTCCTATTTTTGAAACCCTGTGAACGACCATGAATTTTCTCAAAATTTCAGATTTGCGGACCCATGGTAAAAGCCCTATCCATGAGCTCTCGATTCATGCCAGTTTCATTGAAATCGGTCAATAAAGAACGGGGTTATAAGAAGTCCAAAAGTACCCCCCATTTTAACATTTTTGCCCCCCTGCATCCGCAAATTTCGAAATTTTGAAAATTTCTTTTTATAAAAATGTAGTTCACGTCATGGCGAATCGATTGCCGTTTGTTGCGATGAAATCGGACAAGTAGTTCTCGAGATCTCAGGGGGGACCGAATCGCCCCCCCCCCCTGCCGGGAATCGACCATACCGTCTAGCCCTCCGGGAATAGGGTTAAGGTGCTAGATTTCTGGTTTGTGGACTGGGTGTGGCACAGAAAGATAATACGAGTGAGTTGCGGCCGCCCCGTACTCGACAGCAAAGAATCAGCATACCTCTGAATGGTTAAAGAAGACGTGAACACAAAATATCATGCAGTTTCTTATATTTAAAAACTTTGTTCAAATACGTTGTGTTTTGTCGTTTTTCGTGGTTCTGGGATAAACTTATTTACGCATTAAAAGTCGCTTCCGAGCTTATTTACAAAATTATAATTTACCGCGTTTATGTCTGTATGACCTGAACGTGTGATGAGTACTTTCCTTCAGATCAAACGCACTGATGGTATTCTGTATAGTCATGGAAAAGGATTGCTCTCGTAATCACCAGCCGAACAAAACAAACGCGCAGAATTCTTCCATAATTTGCACCAGAACGTTCCAGAATGAAATGATTCTGAAGCTGTCAGGAATGACGGGGAACATGGGAGCTAGTCCCTTCACATTTTTCATACGACTGGCACTCCTACACGAATACAATGTTACCTTAAAAACAAAACCCATATTTTTTTCGCAAACGTCAACAACCAGGTCATCTGGTCTTCCGTCTGCCGCACATTCACTCCACAATCTGCATCCCTCCAACAAGCTTGTCCCAGCACGGAGACACCGAGGGGGCGGCCACTCTTCCTGTGCCGGACTCTCTTTTGAATCACACATTTCTCCTTGTCTAAATAAGGGGTTCACATTTATCACAGACCGAACGTACTTCTTACGGTTTATACCATTCGGAAACAACAGGGGTGCAGAATTCGAGATTCCATATTCTCAGACCGAAAAGGTAGTCATTTAAGAAGTTTCGTTTTGATCGGCGTCCTCTAAAAAGGTGTCCGCCGTGTCCAGTTAAAAATACGTCACACACTTTCGCAAGCTTTCTTACCCCAGGTGACGTGTTTGTAACTTTCTTCATAACGGGGAAATGAGGCTGAAGTTTCTCGTCTCTGGTGACTTGTCTGGACAGAATGCTTGAGCACCGGCTACCGGCCGTGCCGCGACGTGACGCGACGTGACAGCCCAGTCATCGCATAATAAATCGCACCAGGCACGTCTGAGAAACGTGAAGTTTTGTGCTTGCGGACGTTCGAGCTGCAATGAGGTGACCAAGTCAGAGCATAGGACCGAGATGGCAGCATTCGTGCTTTACGTGGTTGGCACGCCAGACGTGACCCACTCGCATGCAAACCAAGGCCCACCTTCCAGAATATCTGTGCGCGGAACGACAGCGCAAAACTAATTAAAACAACCGCTCCCAGCCTGGAAACACACAACTAAGCGTGCTTCCCCAGCTTTCAGCCGCAAGTTGTAATGATATGGAAATGTCGCCGACATCACGTGGTCTGATGGATAGAACCAAGCACCGACTAGCTCCTCTGTTTCCATCGATATTTGACCGTCATTCGAATCCCCAGCATCCCCACGCATTCTCTTACCAGTTAAGGCATTCTTAGGCCTGCAACAGTAGCGGTTCCCACGGCTTGGTGATGTCCGAACCTGGCGTATGAAGTTTCTGTCTCTCGCAAGTCGCGCGCTGAACGCAACAGGACTCCTCGGCAAGACAGCACAATCTTTTAAGCCGGCGCTGGACGAAATCAGCGGCGCTGGTGTTGACAATCTGGTCGCTAGAATCTGCCGGTCCGTCCTCATTAACTGCGACTTAGAACTGCTGGGGCATCTCATTAATCAGCCAGCCGGCTGCCGGCTCCAATGAGGCGCCAGATCTCGCGCCCGAGACGCCAAGTCAGAATGGAGGCCGAGCTTGCTGGGGCAGAACAAACAAGCTGAATCGGGGCCAGCAGCAACGAACAAATCGTTTTGGTATCACCTTATAACTATATTCATGATTTTGTTAAGAAATGTGGTGAACGTTGGGTGGAAGACAGCGGAACCGTTAATCTCAAGGAACACCGTTTCTTATTTAGGAAGTGTAAAGTATTAGATCGAAAATCTAAACTTGAGTGACCATGACGACAAGACAGCGTCAAAAATAGACTACCTTCAGGATGTGCATCTATTAAAACATTATTTAGTGTATATTCATCATATCCTCAGATGAGACTGTTGCCATGATCTTCAGGTAACGTGCTTACAAAATGGACCTGTTGGCTTCTTTCGTTCGGAGTTACACCAGAATGCCAAAAGATGGGCAAAAACAATGTTTCCAGTAACATCCGTCCATATGAATATATCCAAAGGTGAGGAAACATACCGGTTCTAAAAGGTGCGACAACCATTTTTCTGCATTTACGCTACGAAGGTGGTCCGACCTAGGCTTTATAGTTAAAGAATCGCAGTGTCTTTAATCGCAATCCTGGCGTTTTTCCTCCCAAAATTCGTTGTTATAATAGCCTCCCGTCTTGGAAACCTCACTATCCCCATTGTCCGACATCCCTGACAAAGCACAGGCTTGGGACATCAAGGCATTCTCCACCCCGACACCCTGATCCACCCGACTGCCCCTTCTCCTGAGACACCACCGTCTCCCCACCTAGATACCTTGCTGTTCCAGACAGTCCTGGGTCCTGCGACCCTCCAGCGGGCCTCCCCTGGACAGTCGTCTACAGACACCCCGCTGCACCAGGCAGTCCCCAGTGACGCGACCCCTGAGTGAGTCTCCCTGGCCAGTGGTGCGGCGGGTCTTCCCTGACCGGTCGTCTACAGACACCCGCTGCACCAGGCAGTCCCCGGTCGCGCGACCCCCGAGCGAGTCCCCCTTGCCAGTGGTCCGGCAGCCCGGGCCGGCTAATTGGCCGGCGCCGACAGGTTCGATCCCAAGTCAAAACAGGCGGCCGCGAGCCGCGCGCCGCTCCGCCCGGAGAGGCATCGATTGGCCGCGGGCGGCGCCCCGGACGATCGCGGCGGCCGCGCCGGCCGGACCCGGCCCAGGCCTGCGTGATAATCCGGCGTAATTACGGCCCGCCGCCGCCGCTGGAGCGCGGCTAACGCGACGCGCCGAGCCGGCGGCGCGGCGTCGGGGGCGGCGTCTCGGGGTAGTCCGGCCGGCGCGCCTCCGCCACGGAGACCGGGGACGTGGCTCGGCTGTGTGGGGTTCACGTGGAGGCTGCGTTGGTGTGGTGCAACCACTGGCTGCCTTGCGAAGCTCATCGGATTTGTGATTGGATGCAGCAGACCGATCTATCTGCCTGAAGAAACAAGGGGTAAAAGTTCACCGTTCGCAGTTAAACGAGTTTGTCCTTTGCTCATGGTCGATTTCAGGCTAGCTGAGGAAACACTGGGACATAATAAAACCACTGGCGGAAGGGGGAGCCATTTGAGTGGAATCAAACTTGCCTTTGTGGTGACGCCGACAGCGGAGGGCGATGTGGCAGGTGTGAGACTGGTGGCGTGGCCCATCACGGCGCACAAACATGCATCGGAAATCCAATTCGACGGGCCAAAAACTTTCTGCGTCTCCCATAGAAATGGGTCGTAGAACTTGATTGACGATGTCAGCTTTGCCGATACGGTTTTTTTCACATCAGATATCTGCAGGATGGCGTCAGCAAAACAGCAAATGCTTTCGTGAGATGCAGTTTAACTAGGTTCGCAACTGAGCATTGCCGTTTTTCACCGTCGCAGAAATAGCACTTCTCTCTAATGTTTGGGACTAAAAGTGCTAAATCACGCATGTCCTTCACCTATTTCCGCTGCGGGACATAACCAGTGACGTCATCAGTGGTGACGTCTGCGGCCGAAGACGTACGGGCCGACAGAGGCCGGCGCTCGGCCGAGGCCGGCGGCAGCAGGGCGCCGCGCCAGAGCTGCGTGAGCCGGGCCGGCCGGCCGGCAGCCATGTCAGCCGGCGGCAGACAGCGGCCGTCAATCAGGCAGAGCTGTCGGGGGGAGTCGGCAGACGGCTCTGCAGATATGGCAGGGGGAGCCCACAGAGCCCGCAAAGGCTGCAGAGTGCCCGCAGAGTCCGCAGAGTCCGCAGAGTGTGCAGAGTCCGCACAGTCTGCGGAATCGATCGAGTCCACAGAGTCTGCAGAGTCCGCAGAGTCCACAGAGTTCACAGAGTCCGCAGAGTCCGCAGTCTGCTAAATACACAGTCTGCAGGGTTCACAGAGTCCGCAGAGTCTGCAGGGTCCGCACAGTCTACAGTCTGCAGAGTCTGCAGAGTCTCGGAAGAGTCCGCACAGTCTGCAGAATCTGAAGAACCCTCAGAGCCTGCAGAATCCGCAGAGTCCGCAGAGTCCGGAGATTCGGACGGGAAGGGTGGCCGGGAGGCGACGTCGTGGCGGCGGATTTCGTGTTTTTGCCCCACGTTCGAGTCGTCGAGGGCGTGTGGACAAAATGTGGGAGGCGGGGACAACGGAGAAGACTGGCCAGTCCTTGACATTGACAAATGGACTCACTCTCCAGCACCCGAGCCCTGGGAGTCAGAGTTGCGCGATATGCTGGCTTTGACAGGTCCGAAGACAGTGTTCAGTCTTATGGGCTTTGCGCTTCAACTGCAGGTCTGGCTTCGAACCGCCATTTGCGAAATAACACAGCATTGGATATATTTAAAGTACTGACAGAGTGATGGCGTGTGCTTCACAACATTCGTATTGTGATTTGGTGGTAAACTGACACAAACTAACTGTGATTAATTACTCCCAGGAAAGCGGTGATAACAGAAATAAGACGACAGGAAAGCTGTGATGCAGAAATACGGGGGCGGATTTGGGCGGTTTCGTCAGCCGGCTCAGATCCGTTTCCCGGGCTCCGCCAGCGGCGCCGCGCCGGCCAATCAGCGGCCGGCTGACGAGCCGCGGACAGTGACGCGACATCAAAGGCTTCCGCCGGCCGGCTGATCGCACCCGGCGGCGGACTTAGTGGCCGCTGATCAGAGGCGTCCCTCCCGGCTTCATCAGCAGGCGCCGTCACGCCATGGGAAATCATGCGGTCTTAAGACACCTTCCGTTCCGACCGCTGGCGCGGAAATAACGGGCTCAAAGTTACATCAGACACGTGTGGATTAGCCAATCAGGGTAGATATGTTTTAATGAGCTTCAAAGTTTTGCGGTGTTTCATTTTCGCAGGGTGTGAGGTGTTGTTGCGCACATTGAGACGCCTTGTTTCTCCGGACGCCTTGAGTTCCATTTAGGAGTTCAAAGCTTAACTTCGTTACTTGGTTTGTGTTTCAAATGGTGTTTAGATGCCTCTCCTCAAAGACTGTGCGTGTGAAGTTCAGCTAATTCGGAAAGTTTTAAAAGGAATGGCAAGTTTTTCCGCAGCAGTCTTGAGGTGACGTAGTTGTTGGGCACTTCTTCAGAGACAGAATACGTTGGTCGGCTCCTGATTAGGGTTTGAAATCGCGTATGTGCAGGTCTTTACAAAAGAAATGGTAGGTATTAGGGTTCTTGAGGTAAAACCAGCCATAGCTCTTGTGTTTATGGTGCTAACGTAATGTAATTTGAGCGGTGATCTGCCACGACATAGGAGTACCCGCAATAATTTCAAACCCGTTTCATATTTCAATTTCATGCCTAACAACATGAAAGACTATATTTACGCTTGGTAGGAGGGGACGTTGGGCAGGTTTCTCAGTCCCGCCGTTGCGGTGACCCTCTTGGCTGTCAAACTGAAAAGATCGGTTGTGTTGTGAATGGGATGCTGGGTAGACGATATGAGGAGGGAGCGCATCTTGATCACGATGCATGTTCTGCCGGAAGGCTGTGAGGACTTCGCGGAGACTGACCAGGCCATATCAGACCTGCAGTCCCTTCCTACCATGTGATTTTTGACTTGGCTGGATCTGAACATTTGAGGCGTGCAATGACGGCCGAGCGATTTCTGAGCAATAGCGTTGGAAGTAATGCACACACAAATGAACCGTTCATAATGTGTAAAAAAGAAGCCTTTATTATAATCATATGATGAATGTCATTGTCAGGGCATATTAATGGTAATGACACGAGGTTAAACGGACAAATACTGAGTTTATTTACATGCGAACACTTAACTCGGCCGAATATGCCTTTGGCATACATACACACACATTACCAAAGCCAAGACTTTGCATCTCTTGGGTGTGGGGGATGCATCCCCCAATATTTAACTGACTTCCCAATGTTGAACTCCCCACCCCCAATGCTGGGCTTCCCCCTCACAGAGCGGAACTTGGCCCCCAATACCTTCTCAGTTCCCAATAATAAGAAGTTAACCCTCTCCGGACGAGGGGTGGATGCCATCCCCAAGCATTGTTTCATGGACCACGGCAAAACGGCGCACGATAGCGCCGTGAAATTTGGTATAGCTGACGACGGATTCCTTGCGCATGTGACGTTATGGAGTGACCCCATCTTGCCTCAGGCACCGATCCATGAAGTCATTACTGAAAGCTTGCAGAGTGATTTTTGCGACAAGTGTCGTTTTTTTACTGTTTTAGGCTAATAGACATGCAAAAACAGCAGACGATAAGCATGAAATCAGTTCAGAATGGCAGACCACATGAGAGCAGGTCACTTGAGACAGCTCAGTGATCTTTTCAAGGCCAAACGAAGTCAGTGACCTCAGGTGATTTTTTTGGCCTGAGAAAGTTTCTATGTAATATTTTGGAGGGACGATTTCAGCCCTATTTGGCCCCAAATGTGTTGTTTTTAACTGAGGAAAGTCGATGTATAGCTCACAACAAAGTTTGGCCTAACTTGCAATGTCATCGGCTGACCTGACGGAGTCGACACGGTCACCTTTGGATTCCTCGGGCATACGGCTTTCGATTTTTTTGTTGTCCCGAGACGCTAGCTCAATTAGGGGTCAAATGGGGAGCAGGTGCCTACCCCTCTCCCTGTCATCGGTGCGAGTGGACATCCCTACCGTTCGGCAAGGGAAAATATGCGTGCGCATTAGTGCAACGAATGTTGGAAAGTGTGAACATTCGTACCCTACCCAAATCAGACATTTCCAGTGGCGTCAAGATAATATGAAGAGGAAAGAGCAAATGGTAGGTTAGCTATCCGTTCCCGGTCTGATGAACCCGAGATGACCAGTCGGAGCGTAACTTTTGACACTATGGTGTCACTAGCACGGATCCACTCATGTCACCTATGTCTTCCGTTGGGTGATTTTACATAACGGAAACTTCTGTATATATATATATATATATATATATATATATATATATATATATAACTTGACCAGGTTTGAACTGTCCGCGCAGACTACCGGCGATTTATGAGATGCGTGCCTTTGCATATGCATCATTTCATCAAAACAAAGGAAACGGGTGACCATATATAGTATATGGTATGACCATAGAAGCGTGGGTGCTTTTCATAAAAAGTGATGGGGCAGAGGTCAAATTATTTTTGCTCACCGGAGACCGAGAGGAGAAGGTGGTTAAGTTCGACAACAAAGTTTCGTTTGATGTGGCGTAAATATGTGTTTGATATGGTGTAAAAATATTGATCATTCTTTAGAATGGCGACGATGTAGGATGTTTTTGCAGTGGCTTGCCTGAAATGAGACTTGGTTCTGAAGAGGTTTCACGTTGGAAATCTTCGGCCGGAATCCAGTACAGAGGGTAAAATCCATCCCCACCACAGACCTCATGCTTGCCTCATGTCTGACCTCATGTTTGTTTGAAATAGTGATAAGTTTAATCCTGGCATACTTGCGATTCGATTCAATAATTGCTAAAGTAATTATCCGGGAAAAGTCACAAAAGCTGCCAAATCGACGGAATTTTGGACATTTGACCCCATCCGACCCTGAAGATGTTGCCCCAGGGTCACGAAATTTGGTCAAATGTAGTTGCTCGCAGCCGTCCACTCACCCTAAAAGCTTCGTACCACTAGCTACCTTCAAAGACTGGGGATGGGAAGGATGGAGAATTTTGCGCCTCTTTTCCACTGCGTCTAATTTTAAACGGCCCT
Source organism: Capitulum mitella (assembly GCA_030062745.1). Lineage (NCBI taxonomy): Eukaryota > Metazoa > Arthropoda > Thecostraca > Pollicipedomorpha > Pollicipedidae > Capitulum > Capitulum mitella. The sequence goes on along the minus strand of CP099849.1, from coordinate 8,010,781 downwards.
CCACTGCGTGTGTCAGAAACATAAATACATGTTGTTTATCAAGCATAATTATGTGTGAAGGTAACACCAAAACAGATGTCGGGTGCGTCTACCCTTTTAGTTTTACGAACATTTCGTAAGACAGGGGTTCAATATTTTTCACCGGCTGCGAGGAATTAGAGCTCTGTCTCCCCCAGACGGAGCCTTAATTCTGTGTAATGACATCTTAATTGAAAATATCATTGGCTATGCCAGTTTAGGTAAGGATGGGCTTTATGCCATCCCCGAGGTGGACATCACTTTAAATTCGATGGGGCCTTTTTTCTATTTCGCAGTCGCTTGATATCTATTGTTCTACGCGCCGTGACAAAATTTCGAAATTTTTTTTTTCCAGGGGGGGAGGCAGGGAAATTTTTTGGAGGAACCCCAAGAAAATTTTGGGCAAGTTGAGGGGAAAAAAAAAAAATTTTTAACTTTTTAAGTAATTAAAATTTAAAATAAAATATTGGATTTTGTTTTTGGGTCACTTTACGGGTGAGATTTGTTATGCCAACCTATGAAAAATTTTATATTGTAGCATGACTAAAATGTCAGTACGTATTCCCATTTAGTATGATTAATTAAAAACGTTTAGAAATATTAAGCCATGAGGTCAAGGCACAAGTTGACTGAGAAACGTGTGACCACCCCTTTTTAAAAAAAAAAAAAAAAAAAAAAAAAAAAAAAAAAAAAAAAAAAAAAAAAAAAAAAAAAAAAAAAGAAATTTGCATCCTAATGTTTCCATGCAACCCGTGTGCTCAGAAATGAGAATAGAGAAGAAAGAAATAAAACGGCTATCCATGGACGCGAACTCGCAGTTCGGTACCACCCATTTTAGGTTAAAAGACAATACCACTCGGCCAACCATGAACGCTGCGCAGCCCACGGCTGTGTTGGTCAAGGCTGCTCGGAATCTAGCCGCTACGATGATCATTGGGAAGCTGGTCCTCTCCTCCCTCTACGGCGCACAAAGCACATTCGTTTATTGGTCGGCGTGTTAATAGCTGTCCGATCTACTACGAAAGGTAGCCTCTAAACATACTCCCAACACAATCGACCACCTGTCAGCGAAAGGTCGTAATTGGCAAGGACGCACCCAACATGAGGCGGTGAAAACTCTGGCAAATGAAACAAAAAACATAATTTTGGAAAACTTAGCAGTACTGAGACAATGCAGAAAAGCGCATCTGTATAGAACGATGCGAAACATTGTCATCTACCATGCTGTGTTCTTGTGATGATGTGTTACCTACGGTTCAGAAAATTCGCTCCAAATTGTCGAAGAAGCTTAATACCTACCATTACTTTTGTGGAAAGCGGTACATGACTTACTAATGATGGCATATGTGACTAGTGACCATACCTTCAAAGCAGTGCATCTATGAACAAAACCTGGGGAACTAAACTGTCCAGTTTCAAATGTGATCGCCATTTCCACGTACGAGGTCGCCAGGTTCATAGGCTAACGTCAGAAGGTTTTCCTCCATCTTTGCCATCAACAGTCGCGAGCGTTTACAGTACATCATTGTTTCCGCGATTCGAACTTCTTTAACAATGCTGCAGATCCCAGATTCTTTCACTATGCTGCACGGTTTCTGACAATAATCACTTCAGCTGTTCCAGTTGTCACGTTTGCGTCATCTCACTAAGTGACCATCTCACGAAACCTTGCGCATAGTTACTCCTGCAAAGAGTGGTGAAGCCCGCTAGGTCCAACGACACGCAAAATATGCTTTGATTCCGTGAATACGGACCTCTGCCGCGTTCGAAACTTTTGAAATGCAATTACAGTTCCTTTGCTCCGCCTCCAACTTTTGTCGAGATCGTGAAGGTCAGCTATTCAGAGCACGCAAATGGTGGTCTTCTATCGGTTGTCAGGGATGTTCAGAAATCCGTAATGAAAAACACTTTTTGGGCATAACTTTTACAGCACGCCCTCTTGGAGTCTGGTGAATTCAGCGTCGCAAAACTTGTTCAGAGGTCTCGGAACTCATTTCCGTTTCATGTGGCAAAGCAGTATCTGATGCTCCGACCACCCAATTTACCTATGGATCTTGTGATCTCGTATAATATTACAATCTTTCGCATCAACCGAACGCACGACCGATCCACTTTCTCGATCTGGTTCGAGCTTGAGTCGGCCACAGCCAGGCCGGCGGTTTCCCGTCCGCGCGTCCCGGGCCGCCCGCTACTCACAGTTCAGCAGCAGCAGAATGCTCGAGATGATGACGAAGATGACGACCAGCGTGACGAGCAGCGCCAGCACCAGCGGGATGCGACACAGCGTCCTGGCGCAGAGGCCGCCGCCGCCGCCGCAGCCGGCGCCGCCCGGCTCGGCCGTCTCCACCACGTCCGGCTTGCTCTCCTGCAGCTGCAGCGAGGCCGGGTAGGCGGGCTTCTCGTCGCGACGGGCCGCCGCCGCGAACCCGCCGCTGTCCAGCGCCTCGCGGCTGTCGGCCGGCGCGTACGTGAACGGCCGTCCGCGGTTGGGCGCCGCCGGCGCGCCGTAGCCGTCCGCCCGACTGCGCAGCTCACTCTCGAACGTGCCCACCTCGCGGTAGAAGTACTCGGGGTACGCGTCGCCGCCGGCCGGCCGCCCGTTGGCGTACATGGTCTGGCCGCTGAGCACCATGGCGCGCGGCGGTCCAGCGCGCGCCGCGCCCGCACCGCTGCGCCGGGCGCGGCCGCCGCCTCCTACTCGGCAATCAGCACGATGGAGCGAGGTACGTGTCCGCCGCCGCCGCCGCCGCCGCCGCCGCCGCCGCCGCTCCTAAAACGCCCAACGCCAGGCCGAGCCGGATGAGAACGCTGCCGACGTCTGTTTTGATGGTGTTTTGGCAGACGGCTGGCGGCCAATCTGGCCGCTCTATTTATCAGGGGACAGGCGTCCGGACTGTGCCGGCCGTGGGCACGGCTCGTGTGAGCTGCAGGCAGGCGAAGTCACGGGGCCATCTCTGCCGGGACCATAACTCCGGCCGTGTCGGGCTGCGCTGGGCGAGCGGGCGCCTGGTTCGTTGCCCGACAAGGCCTCACACGGCTTCATTTAACCACAGTCTCTGTCTCTGTCTGAATTTTGTTCCCGTGAGTCGTGGTATTTTTGATGTTTGATAGCGCCGATTGCACTTGTTCCTGATTCTTACCGGACCAGCCCTTTAACGTGGCTGGTCAGATTTAAGCTTAATGCTCCTTGGTCAGGCCAAACTGATATCTTATTACTGTGAGTGCAAAGGCAGTCAGTTCGTCCATTCGCTTCAGTCGGACCGTAAAACATACTTGAGGAATAATATGAAATATCAGAAGATTGCACCAAACTTGGCAACATTTTTTACAATTTGAATTTATCTATAACTACACATTTTTGATGGCTCATGTGCATGACATGGGCAAAAATGTAGGCGCTTACAGCTATCTATAGTCCAGTGACGAGGAAAGCCGTTTTTTTACACCATGAAGATCTCATAGTTGTAATTATATCAGGATTTTTCCGCTATGATATTGTTCCTCCGTTTTATGTGTACTGCTGCAGTTATATGTTTCACCCTAACAGAACAAAATCGGCCATTCTTTTAACACAGCCCTAAATTCCAACCAACTTCAGAGTTGGAGATTCATGCCATATTTCAAACCCACTTCCCCATTTTCTTTCCAATAGCTATTTTTAATATGCTCCAGGTGAACGCGCCCGCGAAACTTTCAATAAATCTTGATGGAGTCTTTTTTGATATGGCTTCCAGCTAGGGCTCTCCAATATATCAGCCAGAGGGAATTCAGAAGGTCTGTTTTTGATATACGTCTAATAAGTTTTGGCTGTCCAACTGGATATGATCGACTGTTGAACGGAAGGTCATGACACGCAGACAAATGAGAGCTCTTACTACCGCCTACAAGCGTAAGCTTTATTGCACGAGCCCAAGATTTTATGGGCAGAGCGTGAGGAACTTCTGCGTGGAGGATTACCACTGGCCTAAGCATGATTGAAGAGGTTCCCAAGTTGTCCTCTGACTCTCCTGTCCCGATGACAGCTCCCGTCTTTACCTTTGCCGGACCTTCCCCTGCTGCAGGCGGCGGTGGCATTAAAAAATCCCCCTTAGCCTCCGATGAATGTGACGTGCATGTGATTCGCTGTGGCTACAGGAAATGCCATAACATATTTTGCGAACATAAAGTTAGCACTGCATGTTAATGGCACTGATCTGAGCACAAAAAATTATCGCAAAGAGCAAAATTGTGTCCAAATAACACTGAAGTTCACGCGTCTTCAGTGATTCATTCCACTTACGAACTCACACTATGCTAGTCTCAGTGTTCAGTTCAGTTGCTTCGTTTACATGGGACTCAAATGGCCTGTTGAACATATCCAAGAACAAAAATAGATTTTTCTGTACGCCTTCACAGCCACAGAATCTTGCGTAAGCTAATGTGAGACAGCTCCTGAACGTTTTAGGCCATGGCTTAAAATATTGCCCTTGAATGCGTACCGCATTATGAGTTTTCTAGCCTTCCGAAATCAGACTACATTGCTAACGGTAAAGCTTTACAGCAGTATGTGTCCATGCCCCTGGCTCCGTTCTTAGGCACAAGAGTTGTCCACAAAGCCGATCTCGATCTGAAAACTGGATTCCGGTGGGTTGACCTATATTGCATATTGTAAACGCCCTCCAGTACTGTTTAATGTCACGTGGACCCGACGAACGGCTGAAGGGCTCTGGCACCCACTTACAAAGGCTCAAGTGCCAATATTCAGCCTGCGCCGGCAAAGCACATCCCATGGCGGATGCCGGCGGCCAATTTCTGCGTATTTGCGACTTCCCAACGCCACGGACGTGAATTGGACGCGGAAAGAGTTACGGCCTTCGGAAAGCCCTCCATCTCGCCTAGATAAGTAACTTTCCGGGTCGAGCTCGGCCCGCGGAGACGGCGGCGAAGATGGCTCCGGCCCCGGCAGCGATCCGCCCGGAGCGATGACCGGCGCCGGCCGCCGGCGGCTCGGGTGACGTGCGCGCGTTGTCCCGGGTCCCGGCGGAACGCGCCAGATTGATCCGCCGGACAGCCGGGGCCGGCCGGTCCGGGGTCCGGAGTCCGGAGTCCGGGGTCCGGACCCCCCCCCCTCCCGTCATTCGCCTGACACGGGCCGCTTCATCACGGGCCGGCGTGCGAAGGGGGCCGCTCGGCCGCCGTCCCGCTCGGCGCCGGCCGCCGAGCAGAGCGCTCAGGCGGCCACTAGTGTCTGCGGAGACGGAGGACATTTGTAGGCAACGCCACGAGCCGTGTCGGGGTGCGACAGAAAAACAACGGCGGATTTTCCGGCTCCGAAAATCAGGTCATCGAGCGGAATCGCGCTTATAGCACGGACCTGCTAAGGCCACTTCTAATAGATAGAGTTCAATGGCGCAGTTCGAATGTTTCGATGCAGAGTGAGATACTGCCCGAAACGGTGCGATTCATTTTCTAGCCATTTCGTCAGATAATGGCCCCATTCTGGGAGGCTTTGCTAACTGAGTGTGTTCACTCTAACTGCACTGGACTGACATAAACTGGCGCCAATGGAGATGCAATTTACGAAACGCTCCAAAACGGCAGCGGTACTTAAGGATCTCTATCCAAGGCACCATGCTACATTAGATTGAACGTCGCATTTAGCACTCGTCTGTCGCAGCCGACAACAGCCGTGGAATTTTGTTCCTTCACCCCCCCCCCCCGATGAATGGTCAGTTTTTAGTTTGTTTGAAATGGCTCGTTTTTGAACAACAATGACAACAATTTCATTTTCGGTTATTTGGCAAAACATGGACGACAGCGCACTCCTGAAATCACACCTAACATGCAGTGCTAACTGACCCCTAGCTTTATCTAGCGCTTTCATAAAACGTTGTCCTGAGACAAAAAAATAAAGGGTGACAGCAGACAAACTTATAAAAGCGCGTTTATCACAGTTTAGCTCTGCGTCCAATCAACTGCCCAGCCGCACTTCACGGAGTCGAGATTCCGTTCAAGGCTCGCGCTAGGAAAGACGAGGATACAGGTATTCACTCGCAAGCGGGGGAATCGCTCTCACGGTCGCGCCGACCACTACTCTATCTGCATACTTATCCAACACGCGCGCCCCCACCCAGCCTCCGACACGGACCGCGACAGGCGAACGTCGCCAGCAGTACCAGACGGGCAGCGTTCTCAAACCCGACGCAGCCGGCCGCGTCACGCCGGCCGCGACGACCGGCTGCAGTCACCGTCCGACACCTCACCGCTGATCGACCGACGGCCGCGGCCGGCCGCACACGCCGCCGGACAGCGTCGCCACCGACGCCCGACGCCGGCAAGCACGTGCGGCGACTGGGGCGGCGGCCGACCGCGCGGCGGCCGCCCGCCGCCGCGCGTCGCATCGATTTTCATCTCATCTCCGGCGGCAGCCGATAACAATCGCGACTCGCGGCCGCACGGCTCGCCGGTAATGAGCACCGAGCGCCGGCCCGTGACCTGCGGCCGACCGGGGCGCCCCGGGGCGTGACCTGACCTAGGTCGGCGCACACTGAGACGTGATCTGAGGATAGTCTGGAACAGAGATATTGAATCAACTATCAACGCGCATGTTCTGTGTGTGAAACCCTGCAGCTTTTCTTTGCATTAAGAGGACTATTTTTCCATAATCATGCCAAAAGCGTGGCGGCCAGTAAGGCCATATTTACCGTTATCACGGAATATGGCTCGTTCATGGGCCAGCGTATGGCGGCAGCGTGATCTTGTGTGACCTAGTGTGTGACCCGGGATGGACGGAGTCTGGCCTGAGGTGAACAGCGTAATAAATGGCAACTTATGTGCTATATTATGTTTCGCTACAGAAGTTGGTCTTTCGATTCAGATCATTTTATATGCATATATGTTATACTTAACCCATTATACGCATTATACTCAAAACATTACATTTTCCTAATATCTGATCAGACAGAACAGAAAGCCGAGACAGCAGAACGTGCTGTTGTCAGCGATGGTCTTTGTTACGTACGCCGGGGCTCAAAGTTTGGCCTGGCACCATGGCTGGTCGCCCGAGAGCACCCAGTTGAACCTTAACGGGCTCAAAGTTTGGCCTGGCACCATGGCTGGTCGCCAGAGAGCACCCAGTCGAACCTTAACGGGCTCAAAGTTTGGCCTGGCACCATGGCTGGTCGCCAGAGAGCACCCAGTCGAACCTTAACGGGCTCATCAGGTCGTATCTCCTAGATGGCTTAGATGCTAAGAAATTTATGGATGTCCTGTCGTAATTTATGTAACAGTAAAATAAATAAAAGTTTGGGCGGTACTCCATCTCCTATTTTGTGCTCTTTTCGCAGAATACGACGCCTAAGTGTTTCGAGCTAAGCCGCTAAGCCCGATTAAGCCCTTTTCAACTGAACACACAAAAATAAACTGTGCCCCCCAGCCTTCCCAACCCGTAACTCTTTTTGCAGTTAAATAATTTCACAACCATTACGCCACGGACGTCGATTTCTGTAAATGGGGGGGGGGGGCCGAGCCGAGGACCCAACAACCTAACCTCCCTAAATGTGGGTTCCTTAACGGATTTAGCCCACTTTAGTTTGGCCAACGGAAATTTATAATCCGTTTCGTTACTATTTATCGAATAAAAAATTACCTGTTTCCTCCTGTATATAGGTATATATAGATGGCAAATTTGAATAAAGAGATACATCGCTTTAGACTTTATTCTTTAGTTTTCCACCTATCTCTTAACCATGGTGGTCGTTCTTTTAGTTATTATTACTCATCTGCCTTTAAAACCGGCAGAAAATATTGGATGGGCCCAAACCAACATTAGATAGGCCCATATCAACATTGGGTAGGCCCATATCAAGGCCCTTTCAAAAGAATGCAGATCGACACCTCTGCATTGCGCATTAAGTCTATGCAGTTTTCACCTGAAGACAGTTCAGTTCCTTGAGAGTAATGCCTTTTTGTCCGCATTACGTTACCTTGCCAGTTTTTTTCGTGTGCTTATTCCGAGATTTCGGAACCCTTCAGTAAAGCCAGCACATTATGTCATAGGTATGCTTAATGTTTTTATAGTCTTCTTTGGGGGGCGGAAAAATTAAAATATATGTTAAAAAACATGTTCCGAACAACCTTCTAAGATGTTTATTCTAACCTTGAAGGGAAACGCACTCTGATTCGATCAGCATGACTCTACAAGACATTTGGCTCGTTTCATCATTGCAAACAAATGCTCAAGTAATGGCTGGGGCTGTTACCTATCTCATCAGTGGGCAACCCTACGACAAACTGCAAGACGCTTGTTCCCGGCTCACAGTGGAAACTTTCCTCCTGATACCAAAGGCTGAAAGCCACATTTTTCAATAACAGCAGCAGACCCAGTGGCATGCCAGAGCACGGCCTGAGCTGGTCCGGGCACCCCGAACCTCGCACCACGGCACCATCATCCAACGCCCCCCCCCCCCCGCCGCCAGTCGCTGTCTGACGGACGACCTGGCCACCGGCCGGGCGGCGGCGCGGCGCCGGCCGGCAGTAAACCTCGCGGGCAAACGGGCCAGGTCCCGGGGGAGCGGCGGCGACGCCGGCGGCGAGCGTCTCCGCTGAGCGATCGGCCCGTGCATCGGAACGGCCAGCGCGCCGCTGTCCCCCTCCTCCCCCCCCGTCCTGGCCCGGCCGCCGCGCTCAGAGGGCAATCATCGCGTCGACGGCGGCGGCGGCGCGTGGGTGACCTCTGACCTCTGGCGACGGCGGCGGGTCCGAAGCGGCGCGACGCCGGAGCTCGTGTACACGGGTCATTACCACTCGAGCAGAGAATTCGCCATCGGCGCCCTGCGCTGGGTTCAGCCGAGGGTCATCCATCTGGGTGCCGGGCAACATCAATCATCGTGATGCGGCTGAGAGGGTGAAGCGGCCGCGGCCTCGGCGCAGCTATTACTGTAAGGTCAAAGCATTTTCTTTCTGGGAATGCAACCTGGGAGAATTTACGAGGCCGGGGGCTTTTCATTTTCCCTGGCCGTGTGGAAAATGATCCTCTCCATAATCCGACGCAACCCATTAGGATTGTTGCCGTTATGGCACGGGAGTCATCATGGAAAAATCTCTGCGGGATGTCACACCCAGGCGCAGGCGTAGGCTACCCGCCCACAGTAACGGGTTATTTAAAGTCACGGAAATGTCACGGGTGTACGCCAGAAGCCGCCTCACTCCACATCCCTCGTCTCGCCCTGCCCATGATGAATCAGCCGGAAATGCCGTTCGACGAAGGCCGGCCCGAACCCCGGCCTCTCTTATTAAGACAAATCCCCGGCCACGCCATATATCACCTCCGGCGAATAATTCGTCGCGTCGACACTGGTCCGGTTATGAGCGGGTCGGCCGTGTCACGGCCAGATCTGCCGGCCGGTGGCAGCTCGCCCCCTCCCCTTTCCTTCCCTCCCAGCAGTCGCCGCCGCCGGCCGGCGCGTCAGCGGCCGATGCGCCGTGATTTGATGACCGCCGACGCGGCGTCGCCAGCGACAGCGCGCAGTCAGCGCCCGCCGGCGGCATCCATCAGCTGCGCGGCTCCGCCGGCGGACGGGACAGAGCGCCCGGCCGGCGGCGCCAGATTCAATCGTCCCGACCGAGGTCCCGACGCCAGCCCGGCCGGCGAATCCGCGACGCCGAAAAAACAACACACGTCCGGTTCGCGCTATCAATATTCGCCGCCGCTCGATGATTTGAATAATTTTCCACTTCCTCTCCGCCGCCGTCGTGCTGACGCGGCCCGGCGGCGACGGCGGCGGCGGCGTCCAAGACGGCCGCGGTGGACGAGCTTGGGAGGCCGTGCGGTAACGCACTGACGGTCTCCGAGCCGGGGGCCGCCTCCGCCGCCGGCAGCCGACAATGGTGTTTGCAGTGCGGCGTGCACAATGCGCCGCGCCGGCTTTGTCTCGCCAGCGGAGGCGTTAATTGTCGGCGGGAGGCGGCTGCGAACAACAGCTGGCCTCATCAGAGAACCGGCTGCGGACGCCACCAAAGGGCGACACGACAGCCTTTGCCGCCCCCGACGGCCGACGACGCGCGTCAAAGACAGTGCCGAACGGTGGGACACGAATCCTCCTGGAGCAATTACCCGGCCATTCAGTGAGGAGGTGTGGGGCGAAGCCAATGATTATCGTGGAATACTTCGTGGGAAAGGATGAATGACGCGCCGCTGACAATGCGGAGTCGGTTCTTTTCGTTGAAAGGGCATTCATTGTTCGGCATTACTGCAGTGCTGATGTTCCGTCCAATTGTTGTGCTTGTGTCAAATTCGGCGCATGCATTTCGTCGTTTTGTAACATCTGAACTCTTCGCTGGTGTTCAATCTTGAACCCCGGCTTTGTTTTTTCCTGCACGGTTTCGTTTCATCCAGTGTTCTTTTCAATATGTCCGTCGTGCTATTCCAGAGTTTGGACGGACATCCGTTTCAAAACTCAATAAAAAAAGCGTCTTGGCGAAGATGGCATCGCAGTTCGCAACAGCTATCGACGAAAGTACGCTAAGAATCGTTGTCATTTTTACACTAAGTGGCGAGTAACTGGAGTCAAGACCTCTGGAAGCTTCACACTGGATCTCTGCCTTTCTCGACTCACAGGAACGATTGCGGTGCGTGTCATTTACAGACGTGAAGGGTAAAATGATATAAATTAAATGTAGTTTAAGCGATGAAAGTAGACCCACCGATTTCCTTCAAATTTCAGTGTACCTAAAAATACACAAAAAAACATTCGATAAAATGTATCGCTGATTTGTCGATTATCATATGTTGCACGTAATTAAATTTGAGCGTTGGAAACCGGGTGGCTGTATGACGGCGCTCCTCATATTTTTTTTAATTTTTACATTACGTCTATAACATTCAAAGAAAATTACTTGCTGAAAATCCGGCATTCGTTTTTTTAAATCGACATTTCTGTTACTCATCGGCATAAAAATAAGACGAAGAAATAAATGAAGCATGAGATAGGTCGTCAAGACTTCACCTAGTCGGTGTCGGAGTCCGCCGGATTGCATTGCTGATAACAGGGTATAAACAAATATTCGACAGTTTTGGTTTGCGAGGAGCATGAACCAGGACGCCGCCAACATATTTGTTTACTATATGCCTTCAAGATAAATCAAGATATTACTATACGCCTTCAAGTTGGTTGTTATCTTGAAGGCCGACGGCTCGGCCCACCCCATCATTTACAGAATTTGACGCCAGTGTCCACGAATACCTACTAGCGCACACCGGATACTGGGGCCGTAGCTACAGGTGCCAAAAAACATCAGTTAAGCTGAGATCAAATACTGAAGGCCATTTATCCCTGAGATGTATTTATGGGGCAAGCTTCTGCTAGCAGGAAGGTAGATCAGATTCTCAGTTACCAGTATCGCCCACCAGGTAGCAAGTTCCGGAATTATAGATGGCGCTAGTGCCACGGTTGCTGAAAGAGATCACAGAACGAACTCCGCCTTTCACCGAGTAGAGCAACAAACCACAATCTTACGAATTAGACTTCAGTTAATTCCAAACCAGTCTGTACCCAAGGGGTTGCCAATATGCAGTCAGCATGGGGAGGCATTCATAAACGTTTTCAACGTGTTGCTCCACAAACGCAATTACTCGTAGCGAAATGTTCCCGCTGTTATTAGAGGGTGCCTTCCAAGCTCCCTTTGCAGGCGGCCATGTTGTACTTGCTAGATCAAATATAAATTTTGATTGTTGGAAAACCCATTTGTATTTGTTCTGGAATTTTCAAAGGGTTGAGAAAATGACCGCTAAAAATGTCAAATGCTCACATCATTTTTGTCGTTACCTATGCAGTTTTTCATTCACAGCCATTTCGCTTTTGGAAGACTTTTCTCCATAACGCATAATCGCCTTTTCACCTACGGCCTTTAGATCCAAAATGGTTTCAGACTTTTACTCTATTTCACATATCATTGAACATTCTTGGTTCCAACTATCAGGAACTCTACAAGGCACAACACACATTTGTTGTTATCATTTCCATTTGCATCCTTTCACCGCTTTCCCCTTATGTGGTACTTCAAAGGGCTGTCTTTGTATCACTTTTCTCGTTCAGATGTATGTAAGGACATCCATCACAAATCACCAATGTTTCCCTCATTTTAACTGGTAGGCCAGCAATTCTTTCTAGCGCTTGGGATATTGGACATCGCACACCAATATAAGAGATTTTATTTGTACTTCCTGAAAAAAAAGTTGCCAACCATTTTGTAAATACGTTAATCGTTTCCTCGTGGGTATCAAAGTAACCTACTCTATGTAGTTTAAGAGCACTCTCGGCTAGAACTGCCAGTACCACCCTGTCATCTAGTCAGTTAGAGACACCCAGCCGCATCAGCAGCTCTCTTATTTGACTCAGCCCAGCCTTATTTATCGACTTAGAAGTCTGGTATGGATGTCCATAGAAACAAAGCACATAATTTTGCTCAGAAAAACAGCAGACAGCTTTTGTTTAATACCGACAATGTTAAATTCGCAGTCATTTACGTATGGGAGCCTTTGAACGACAGGGAAGGAACATACAATAGTACATTTGAAATGCGTATATATTTACGGCGTGCCATAGTATGTGAACAGGCCGTAAGGCCATTTTCAGGGTCATCTCTCATAACCATTGCCAACATATGTGGCGCAGATATTTAAAACGAAGTAACATTAGCATCTCTCACAACGCGTCACACCCGGCCCGGAAGAGAGCTCAGATGTTCTACCGGTTCTTACCCGGCCGGTGGATGCGTCCTGTTCTGCTGTCAGCCGCCGGACGGGGCAGTCCCGTGTCAACAAACTGTCGCTACCGGCCGCAGCCGGTCCTCAACCGGTGCTCGTTAATTCCAACAGACAAACTATCAGCGAGGTCCACACAGCGGTTCCGGTGCCGGACCTCCGAATGACTTTGTAAACGAGTGGGTCAGCCAAAACAGAACACTAGTCGCACTTCAGAAGATGGTTTTTTTCCAACATACCATAATAGTTTGTAGTGAGACGGTTTAAACATGTGCTGCAATGCAACAACCGCGTGAAAAGGCATCTCCTTTTCTGCGATTTAATCGGATAGCAGAGAACATAAAACGACGCGGGACTTTAACCCACAACCCAATACGTGGGCCCCTGGACATTTCTCTCCATAGCTCTGGAACAGCGTAGGATAGAGGTATGAGATTTTGAGTGACTGAGTTCTACTGAGTCGTGTACGTTTGTGTATCTCGCTCTGAGTCACGTGAGGCTGCGGATACGTAAGGTCGTTCTCAAATGCGCGCTCGGGAATTCGGTAGCTTTTTGTATTGCGAGCCAACGCTCTTACTAATTGCCTTTCAAGGTAATGCGAGGTCGGTGGCCTGAAATGACAATTTTTTCGTAGTATGAACATTCCGAATATGATGGACTAACTCAAAAGGTGCAAATTACCTTTGTGCTTGACCGATTCTCCGCAGATGGCATCAAGTCAGGCTATATCAACAAACTTCACATTTTCAGGATATTTGTAGTAGGTTTGTTGATACCACAAAAGTTGATCCAAGACCTGGACATTTCATTCCATTTCACCGCACGTGGCGTCATCTTGTGCTCTGAAATAAGCAATGATGTGCAATATGACCTAATATGCACAACAAACGACATTCTGGCATCATTGGAATGAATCGAAGTTAATTAATTCCAAAAACAAGGCTTATCAATTCTAACGGTTCTGATTTCGCGTGGTCCCGAATACATTATAGGTATGTAAGAGCTGCATGGGCATATCTTCATCTGCATTTATAGTACAAGTAACAGCACATGTCGTATGACCGGAAGCTCGTTCCTAGTTTCCAAATATCCATGCACCGAAAGAGAGAGAATCCATCCCTCCCCCCATCTGAAGTGAGCATTAGTAAACCAGCGTTGTGAAAGAAGGATAAAGATCGTGGTTTGAGCCATATGCAGTACTCTGCTGGCTGCTTAATATCCAGGCATGTGAACGCTACGCTCATAAACAAATGCATATGCATGCTACTGTTGGTTACTGCCAGCGTGAAACATCTTTTTCATCGATGGAATGTGATGGAATTAAAATATAAAAAATGAAGTTAATGTACGCATTCGGTTCGTCATGTATGCAATATATGTCAGAAATTTCGCTCATGTCTTCCAGGACATGATAACGTCCGCTGTTGGTCAATGATGTCAAGACGTGTACATTTTCTTTGCTTCTCTGAACAAATTTAAACTCATTTCAAAAATCAAATATATTCTAAAAGTACTTGCCCAAAATGTTAAGGGTGTTCACAGTATTTCCGTCCTGAAGTTTAGAACCTTCCTTATACATAGTAGCCACATGATAGGCAAAAGATTCTGCACTTCGTCACTGCCAGTAATGTTTACCATAACATGAAAATCAATGTGGAGAAAGAATAAGCATTTCTCCTTTCTTATCAACAGAAAAATTGATGTGGTACAATTTCCATAACTGAGAAAATGCAAAACGTCAGCAGCAGCACAGGTATCTTGTCACGTCACCTCACTGTGGACGTCCCTTTGTCCACAACGCGGGAAAAAATTGATTTCGGCACGATAGCGGGGTCATTATGACCAGGCGGATGCTGTTTGCCAGGCGTAACCTCCTGAGGTAATGCAGCGTAAGGCGAGCAGGGCGCTATCCCAGTCACACCCGGGGCAAAAACGGCGCACGTCAGGGTCTCAATCTCCGCTGTCGATACCGCTGGGTGGAGTCTGCACCACCGGGCCTGCCGACAATGGACTACAGATCGGCCCATTCGTTTTTATCGCTGCCGGAAATTTCACCAACTATATTCCAATTATAACGCCTGGGAGAAGGCATGGACCCAGGTAGGAGAAACGTGCTGCCGAATGCGACAGTCATGGCGCAAGGCATCGTCCCCTAACGCTGTGAAGAAATACGATCTCCTTGATGCTAGATTTTACTTCAGGCGAGCGTGAAAATTCGGCATTCGTCTATTTTACGACATCTGTTAACGCTTTAATGAACATTGCAGTTGTTTAGGGTCCATTTCCAAGGCCCAAACTGATGCTTGTTATAAACCTGTTGCAGGCCGATAGTGCACAGCCTAGTACGCTATTATGAACAGAAAACAAGTCAAGAACATGCATTTGGTACGCAAGTCGAAAATCATTTCACTGAGACATGCTGGATGCCACAGCAATATTTAAGATCATTTTTATCAATAGCCCCCTGTTACATACCTGATGAGCTGTCTACCGAGCATCGCAGGCTCGCATCTTGGAAAAACCGCGACGCCTCGAAGATCAAGTGAGCTTCGATGTCCAGAGACAAAAAATGCTCGTGTTGCATTCACCTCAAGTAACGCGTCACAATTGTGCCGTTTAAAGCCACGGACTGTCACAAAGTCGCTGTCGTACCTCCCTCCACCACACAGCGCGCGTATCACTCGGAGCCTGCCAACACCACGCGTTCTGTTCAGCCGAACCAACTGTCCCAGCAGCACGGTCACTTCACCATCAACGTCCTGGGAGCCGCAGGCTCCGCCACTGCCGCTGCCAGAGCTCCGAGCACCGGCCAGCACGGCCAGCAGGCACAGCACCAGCGCCACGGTCCGTCCGCCGGCCATGACGGCGGCCTCCGGTCCGGTCCGGTCCGGTCCACGAGCGAGCCGGGGAGTGCGTGCAGCGGACCGGGCGACGGGCCACCTCCGACTGAGGCCGCCCAGAGCTCCACCCAGCGAGCCGGTCCGAGGTCCGGCGACAGGCCGGACAGAGCAGAGCACCGCCACCCGCTGGGCACGCTGCGAGCGCTCGCGTCCTGCGTCAGGAAATGCCGTGGTCTGAGGTCGCTCGTTGCCTGTGGCGAGAAGCGGCAGAGCATCGGCGATTTTTTGGGAGAGAGGGTCGCGAGGCTGTGGCAGGGAGAGGCCAGGGACAGGACAGAGTCGCGAGCGGCCGAGGTGAATTCGTTAACATTATTAATGTTCTGTAGTTTTCGGCGGCCACATCCGCCGCCAGGGGCGCTGGCTGGCCGCTCCCATATTTGTCTCATCACGCCAGTGAATCGAACGTGCAGAGGAAAAAGTATATCGGGTTCCAGCCGGCGCCCTTGAGCGAAGAATGATTACTAACTGAACTTTAGACAGGTGGAGAACAATCCATGCTGAATAGACGACTGCTAGACTGCTTATACCATAGTCTGTGATACGAGGCCTACGCATTTTGCAGGCGCACGTAAATGTTTTGACAGCCATCACAAAAAGAAAAACAGTGATTCCCTGTTGTAAAGGAACAAATGGGCCTGCGTTTTAAACTAACTCCAACAAAAATCTGCTCCTTGATGAAAATCCGGGCCTCATCAATATTCATTATTTATCGTTGGTGACGAAATGCGCCATCATGTCAATCAGCACATTCATGACAAGATACACCCTGGTGACTGCAGCTCTCCATAGGCCTCTATCCTAGAGACAGCATTGCAGTTCAGACCAGTAACTCAGCTGTGTCGATCGTACCAAAGCATGTTCTCAGAGGAGGCTTGATTTCCAGCAAGCGATTTCATGATCTCTCACAGTCGTGGAACAGCGTCGGTCTCCGAAACTGTATTGTGCAGTCCGGAATGGGAAGCGGACCAGGACCAAAGACAAGCATGCCGTGGTGGTTTCATGAAGCAATGGTTTTTGGCGACCCAGTCAGACTGTGACTGAGCACGAGACTAAGATACATGAGCTCAGGCTACCACTTGTGCCTTTATATTTGGTTTTTACGCTTTCACGCATCCAAATCTGGAAGCCCAAAACAGGGCGAAAACAGAATTAGCGCATGTGGTAAAATGCATTCAATATTTGTGTTCTTTGTGTATCTCCACAACTATTTTCACTGCGCCACTCCTACGGTGCAAGAAATGGGTAGCACTCAAGTTCCTTCCTCGGCGGTGACAGAGCACACGGCACAGCGCCTGAACTCTGCGCATGCCTGCCCGACTCGAGAACGTGATAATGCGCTTCCTCGTCGGCAATTTGTCTGTGGCTCAGCTTGGCGCCCCGCTAATTAATTAGCTTATCACCCGTGCTTGCCGGCCGTTGGCGTGACAGATAAAACACAGAGCCGGACGAGCAGCGGCGAACGAAGACAAACGCGACGCAAAGCCGTGAGCCTGTTTGCACCCTTCCGAGATCCCTAGCCCGATAGGGAGAGTGGATTTTCGTGTTCACATTCCGGAGTTTCGTGCTGAAGATCACTATGACAGATCACCCGACCATGATCAATTGCTGAAGTTCATATCAACTGCTAATGACGTCCCATTATTGTTTTGTTAGTTTAAGGAGGTGGTCTTCTGTGCGCTTGTTTTTATGTGCTGGTGTCCACGTCAATACCGTGCTCAGGTGTCATGCATCGAGGCATTTGACTCCGATCAGTATTTGCAGGTTCACGGTCGTGCCTGCACGATGCGCTGCACCCGTCAGAGGACTGTCCCAAGCTATGGTGACGAGCCTTCTTCGTCAGACGTGTCAGACCTGTTACGGTTCCCGTTGCGACCTGTTTTGTCCCCCCCCCCCCCCCCATGCAAAGTGCTGGGAGTGTTGTTTGATCTTTTGAGATGTGCTTGGTGCTGCATGCAGTACGATTTCCGAAGTTTGTACAACAGTAGTAACATTCGGCTTAAAGTGTGCGTAACGACTTCGAGAACTGGAGACTGTCTAGTTGGCTACTTTACCGGGAACTCAAGGTTATTTTTACCAACAAATGGAAATAAGCAGCCCTAATTGGCAAAGAGCTTTAGAATTTTTAGCATTACAAAAACACATTCTGAAAAACCAAAAGGCTAAATGGTCGCTTCTGACACAGTGCGTGTTCGTCTTTCAGCCAATTAAAGGCAACACCCAAATTTACATCAGGTTTTACTTTTGACGATGGGGCCAGTAGCAGGTCCAGTTTGACGGTTCAGGAAACACAGTAATTACGGGTGGAAAGTTTTAAGCCTATAGGGACCAAGATAATTCCCAAGTATTAAAACCATCCCATTTTCATTAACAGTATGCTTAGAATATCTAAATTATTGCATTGTTCCTCCATGGTCGATGAAAATGCATACAATTTAAGTGGAATAATAAGTTTGATGGGCAACATCTTTGTCATTTCCTCCTCCATCCGCCAATGATGACAGCTCTTTTCAACGCATTCATTCCACAGATTCTGAATCGCTGGTTGGTTGGTTAGTTATTGGGGCTTAGGGGCGCACCGACTTCAGGGTCATTCGGCGCCCAATTCTGAATCGCTCTACAAAGCAAAGGTGCTTCGCGACAATACCGCAGGCCACTGAAGCATTAGGTCATGGCTGTCTCGCGTTTCAACCAGAAGGGACACAAAGAAAGACAGCAAAAAAAGACATTTGCGATTCCATTTTTTCTGGTATCATCATAGGAATATCTTTAAATTCCCCCGGGCTAATGGCCATGGGCAGCTAACCTCCCATCCCCCAGTGGTATTGCAACTGCATTAGTATTTTCATAGAAGACCAAGCTTAATGCATTTCAGCTGCCATCAAAATCGACAATATGTATGACATGCACGATTAGGAAAACTGGTCAGTTCACTTACCACCTGCGAAAACGCCGTCTTTGAACCTTCCTACGTACCTGAAACAAACAAAAAATAAAGTAAATGCCGTTAATCGTCTTAATAGCGGGTTTCGACAAACACGAACACAAAATAATATTTGATAAATTAATAGCGGGTTTCGACAAACACAAACACACAGACACACACGAACCACAAAATCAAAAGATTCTGGCCCTCACTGGGTTTAACATGCGTATACTTTAACGAATAAATCAGTGCCCACAAGTCTCAGATGCTTTATTCATTTAAACTGTCCAATTATTTTCTTCGAATTCCGATCGCGGTGGACCTCAATTCCACACTCGACTGGAGGCAGGTCCCCTCGGATCAAATCGTTACTGGCTTGGTTGATTATACGGGGGAGGGAGTTTGTTTGTACGGAGTCGACCCCTGGAGGACGTCCCGCGCCCAGACGGTTCAAAGGTGAGGGTGGTGGCCACATGAAAGCCTGTCAAACCACCATCACCTGCGCGCAGGATCGAACGCACCATTCTCCTGTTCGCTTCAGTCCTTATATTAACAGATTACAGTACTTTTCGGGAAACCGAGGCACATCTGGCACTTTTCTGCACGGTATTTATAGGATGCCAGATGATTTTCACAGAATGGACTCCATTTCACCAGGTCATTTCACATTTGTTGATCAATCAAATGTTCAGGGTTACTGTGTTGAACGTCACTGCAAGAAGACGACGCATCTTCTTGTGCTAAATAAATTAACCGTGCAATGAATGAAATGAGTATTCCTGCATATCGCACTTAAGAACAGCAGTTTTTGTCACTGGAAAATCACTCGGCTTTATGGGAAGAACCCGCATTACTCACTGCTCGTATACATTCCATATGCTGCTAGACCCCGAAAAATGCCCAAACGTTTTATGGTCATCTTGCATGTGAGAAAGGCATCTCGAAGGACCAATAAAATTGGCGTCTGGAAAGGTTAGATGGTGGGTCATCCTCCTGGAGGTAAGACCTGGCCGTTTTTACCCTCATTAGGCGAGTCGTTTCACGGAGGGGTACCGGCCACTCCCCGCCGAAGCCTATTCACTCTCAGCACGTCCAAAATAATGGCAGCAGGGACTCCTTGTTTGTTCAAGCCCCCGCCTGGATGTCTCACCTCTGAACAGCGCTTGCAGCTCATCCAAACGAGGCCTGCTGAGCCGCAGGGGTCGCGAGCTCAGTACCAGCGTATCCGGAATCGTTCGTCTGTTTCAGAAAAAACACCCGGACGGCGCGGACTCGAACTCGGCACGGGCGCCGCCGCTGAAGCCCCGTCACTCTGATGACGTCCCTACTGACGCGGTGCGGGCCGCGGTACACGTGGATGACGCGCACCTCCGCCGTGACGTCACTGCCGGCCGCAGTGACGACGGATTCGACCTTCCCGGACAGGGTCACCTGGGACGCGTTCACCGCGCCTCGAAGTGACACCCGGGGGCACGGTATCCATTGTTTCGTAACGTTCTCCGCCCGACATGCCACCGCTAACACCATGAGCACCAGCACCACTGCCGGCAAGCACGACTCCAGGCGTGGTGCTCGCCAGCTTTCGAGACCACCCATGGCAACGATTCAACGCCCCATCACTTCAGCACTGTCACGCCAGTCTCCTGCCCGGACGCGTGGTTCGGTTTCCAGCACGGGATCACGGACGCACACGTTCGATTCGGCTGGACCTGGTCTGCCCGCTGCGCCGGCCTGGGCACGCGCACTCGACTGCCGGCCGGGTCTGGCGTCGGCTCGTGCGCCGGCACCGGTCTCTGCCCGGGGCCGTCCGCTGATGAGCCTCGAGCCGGGTCCCACCCACACACCTGGCGGTTACACGCCCTGCCCGCTCCCACGCGCGCCGCACACGCATACGGATCAGAAGCGGCGGCGCGCGCCGTCCGCGACTCTCCGGCGACTGGGGCTGCTGAGTCGGCCTCGGTAGGGGACGGTACCCCTGTCCCGCGCACCAGGAGGGAGTCCCTCCCTCCACCTCGGCCCTCCTTCGGTCCGCGCACGTGCCTGGCAGGCAGACCCTCGCCATAAACTCAGAGGCCGTCCGGCTCCACAATAACAAGTCATTTGGGAGGGCGGCGTCCGGGCTGGTACAGCGACGCGCGTCCAGAAAGGTGTATTGTGGACTGGCACCGCGTGGACTGGTCGCCTAGCTCCCACAGTGCACCGGGGTGAGTTATCCTCGGTAAGAGCTCAAAACAGCATAGACTTTTTCAACATATGCATTTTGCATAGTGCACAGAGCAGCATACTGCGTCTCTGCTATAGGGTGCCATGGTACATATAAAAAAGTGTTATGGTAAATAGCGCTATATCCAGTTCTCACATGGATCATGGCACCAGTAAATTTATTGTCAGCCAAGAAACAAATTTTCCTTTGTAATCAATCGCAAAAGACAAAAAGAACTTTATTCCCCAATTCCCACTCAGTTCTCGTCAAAACAATTTTCAAGACTTTCCAGACCGGTATAGACAAAAGTGTCATACCATCATACATTGCAAGCCACATTAGCACTTTATAGTATAACATAAGGTCTGTGGTAGAGATGGAGCGGTATCTCAGTGTTGAGTTTTGAGACCCCTGAAATCCAGCTGCATGATGGAATTCGGAAGGAAGGAAAGAAGGAATTCGGAAGAAAGTTCCTGCAAGTACTTTGCATCAGAATAATGCAGCATGCTGACGCCTTACATTCCCCAATAGCGTGATTTAATGTCTCAAAATATGCAAACATTTTCTACATGGTCTTGATTCGGAATTGGAAGGAAAGCCCCTTGAAGGTGGCTCCAGCATTGATGGAAAACCTTGTCTGCTAAACGCCAGGCCAAAAATAATGTCGTTGGAAATGAATTTAGTTTCAGGCATGAGAGTATGATTTCACCTTTCGCTCACATATTTTTCATGAAAGAAAAATCAGCATAAATGGCTGTGGCAGTGAATCAGAAAATGTCCGGAATTTCTCTGCGTAAGATGTTTTAGAGATACATCAATAACACTCGCAGAAAACAATAAATGGCACAAAGTAAGCATTAGGTAAGCAATAGCAGAATTATATCTTGCGAAGGATGGTCATCTCATCCTTGGGCATTTAATGCATTAGAATCATGAAATGTAGGTTATATTTCACACACTTCACGTAGCCGAGGCTCTGGAAAGGAAACGGAAAAAATCAATAAACATTCTTGATAGGCATGACAGACCACTTACTCATCCATCAAATCACAAGCAAACGACTGAGCAATATCTCTGGCAAGATGGGTTTGAGTCGCCTCGGCGCTCAATATTCATCCGTGGGCCAACTGGCAAAAGGTCATCGCAGGGTCCCACTACTAGACAGTCCCACTCTCGACTACACTTTCACGTTAAACTTTCGCCGCAAAATTTGGGATCAATCTATGACACAAACTATGTTTATCGCCGGCTCCAGTCCTTAGCATCACTCAAGCAGCAGCGCAGATCAAATGAAAAAAAAACTATGCTTGGGCCCTGAGTACTTTGAAAACTAAGCCCCGCGGCATCTCTCGGTACCGTGTCAACCTCGCCATTTTACGGACAGCGGTGGAGCTGAAGTCTGGCGCCCGGCCGCCGCGCCAGAGGTGTAATTTATCGATATTGTACGGCCAGTGGGCGTGTACTAAATTGGTGTTGGGCCGTGTTTTTGCCCGGCCCTATTAGCATGCAGCGGGAGGCGACCTCGGGCAGTTTGGGTACGGCACGGACACGGGTGGGAACGTGCGTGACGGGCGACACTGGGAAAGGCCTGACATACCGCGGACAACGGCGGGGAACTGCCTGACAGGCCGAGGTGACACTGTGCATAGGCACCGAGGCCTCGGGAAGAAAGGCGCAAAAAGGATTAGGAACAAACGCACAGGGTGCTAGATGAGAATTTGGGTGAGAGAGGTATACCAGCGTCAGGCGAAAAGATTTGGCAAACTGGACGCAGAGTAAGAAGGAGCGCTTAAGACAGGGAAAGGCGTGAGAATGCGCAGAGTCGAAGGTAAACCACCGGGAGGTCGTGAACAAATTTCCGCCTGTCAAGAGAGAACAGGTGTAGCGAACCGAGCTGGGCACGTGAGTCGGGCACTAAGTGGATGCAGGCATGTCACAGGAAACAAAAAATCGAGTGATGATAGTTTGTAATCCACCCAGAACAGAAATGGATAGAATCTAAAAGCTCTCCTGACATTTCTAAACAACATTCTTGCCAGGGGTCAGCATCTGGTGCAGAACCTGAAGGTGATCATCAACATGCAGACATAGACTGGTTTTAGAAGTGATGTTCTCATTTAGGACTGCATAATCATGTAGATGAATGTGCCATGATTATTCATTGGCTCATGGCCTTGCTCTAACTTTACCAAAACAGTGAGGGGACTTGATAGTCGTTGAATGTTCTAAGTTCTCAAGCACTGATAAAGACGAGTTCATGCCAGGCCTGCAATTTACTGATGGCGGAGATAATTAAGTTATGCTCTCAAAACCTCAGAAACCGCCTTCAATCGACAGGCATATCTGTAGCTACACACACACGCAAATTCTTAGTTCCACCCTAGCCCAGAGCGCGGAGACCCTGGCGCGCGGTACAAAAACGCGCGCGGCCGGCGCCGCTCGGCCGGTCGGCGCCGCTCGGCCGGCCGACGCTGCGTGCCACCGCTGACCAGTGACAGGCACAGCTGGCTCCGGGCGTACTCCACCCTCGGCGATGCCGGCCCGATACCGGCCACGCATCGTCCCCTCCCCGCCGACTGTGGGAACGGCAGCGGCCGGCCG
This sequence comes from Capitulum mitella, assembly GCA_030062745.1. Taxonomy (NCBI): domain Eukaryota; kingdom Metazoa; phylum Arthropoda; class Thecostraca; order Pollicipedomorpha; family Pollicipedidae; genus Capitulum; species Capitulum mitella. Next base: position 7,987,394 of record CP099849.1, on the reverse strand, counting down.
CCCGGCGGAGTTTGCACCGACAGCCGCGCAGGCGGCGCGGGGGCGTTCCGGCGGCCGGCGGGTCCAGTTCACACGCCGCGTCACCGGCCGGGTCCCTCCGGCCGCGGCGGCGACCTGTCGCCAGCGCGACAGGGCGGAGTCGCCAGGCGTCGCCAATTAGCCGGCTCGAATCGGGGTCGACGAAGGAGGTGGTCGGTCGCGGCGCGGACAATGCATTGCGGTGATCGTATCTGGGAGGCGAAATATGCGCCGCTCGCGAGCCATTAACGTCGCGGCGCGGAGCGCGGCGATGGCTTAATCCGACTGGCCGCTACCGTCCGGCGGCCGGCACGTGCGCTCGCCAGCCCCGTCCATCTCACCGGCGAGTGAGACCGACCTCACCGCCACCAGCCGCCGGACCGTGTCGACATCGAGTCGCGCTCGGCCGCCGCGACCCCATTGTGTCACCGACGGCCCGCGCCAGACGCTCAGGTTGCATGCTGCGACCCGGTCGGCGGGGCGAGGGCGAGCTGGTCGCTGGTACGTTCCCCTGCTGGTGCAGGAAAGTTGGCTAAGTCACGCAGCCAGCTTCGCACAGGGTGATCAGGAGGGACTGATACAAAGTACGGCTGTCACGACAACATAGGCAAACAAACAAAAGCGCTTCTGCTACGAATGTTGTGTTGTTTACGAATGCTGCGAATGTTCATTCCTGCTGCACACATCGGAGCATTCCATATTTCACCCCACTTGGAAATTTCACATTCCATGTTTTACAGATATTAAATCATTTCCCACCAACCCCTGGGGCGGTTCAAGCGCAATTGCCCCTTCACCAAAGAGCAGTCCAGCTAAATTATCTTAGAATATGGTGAGCTGCAAAGTTCTGTCCTCGCAAGGAGAATCTTCAGGAAGCAGTTTTTGCCCAACAAGTCCAGAGCTGTGTCCAAGCCGATGGCCTTCCACAGGCTTTACAACAGGTTCAAAACGAAAGCCCCCGGTGCGCCCTGCCGTGTCTCTCAGCCGCACTCCACCCACTGTAGAAGAAATCCAGAGAGTTCAAGATTTTTTTCCAGCAGCAACCTTAGGCCGACATCAGGCTGGCCTCAGAACAGCTGTAAATGTCCTTCGGAAATATCTCGAAGATCCTGAGGAAGAAGCTCAATTCAGTTCAGCTTAAGCCGTACCAGCCCCACTTCGCCCAGATGTTCTCATCCGCCAACAAGGGGTCCAGGCCGGCATCGCGCATGTGTTGGCCAGACCCATGAAGAGGAATGGTTCGAGACAGTCCTGTGGAGAGATGAAAAATGGTTTGTGCTCCATCAGGCTCCCAACCGTAAAAAATGATGTAATCTGGGCCCCGCAGAACCCGCGCAAGGCGGCAGAGTGCAAGAAGGCGCATGGAAAGGCGCAAGAATGACCTGGGTAGACATTGTGGATTGCAAGTATCCTCTCGTACACTGATAAGAGGGATCGGTGGACGGTCCGGCCTACATGGAGATGTTGCTGACGGAGGTGTGGTCAGCTTTGCGGCGACTGGCCACTCGATGCCAGCATTGGTCTCGGAAAAATAGCGCATCACATCATGGGCCAGGACCGGTAATTGAGCTCCTACGCTCGAACATTGAAGACAAAATAATCTCTCGCAACTCTCAGCACCACTGGTCCCCTTACAGCTTGGAGATCTCCTGCCTGTCTCAGCTCGGTCACAGTCCATGGCACAGTGGTCAGGTATGGGTTACAGGCCATCCCGGAACTGAAAATAAAGATGGAGGACTTTGCTGCCAACATGAAGGAGGAGACGCTGCAGAAGATGGCCAGACACACCAGGTACAGGCCGGAGCTCTGCGGTCTAAGAGGGGCGCCCACTTCGAGCAGCTGATCACTAAGAAGGATTAGAAATGAGCTTGCCATCAACTTGTGATCAAATGCCTAACATAATATCTATCGAATACTTCATTTAATGAAACAAATTGGGACTTTTACCACCGTGGTGGCTGTTTGCTTTATATCAGTTCCTAGTGGTCATTCTGTAGCATCAAAAATCGGAAAGTTTTAAACGCTATATTGGGGAACAATGCGTAAATTACCCTTCTGATTAGCCGACGTGCACATTGATCCAGCCCTGCTTACACGATTGCCAAGGAATTTGATGTCAAGAGATGTTCTGTGCCACCGTGTAAGATACCTGATCATGACAATATGTATGAACCCTGGAAAATTCCTGCTTCCTTTGAAAGTAAGGACTGTTGTGTTTGCTTTCGTCGAAATGCAACAGCTCTCAACAAGGATGTCTCGACATGTGTCCACCCAATTGCATGTGATTTGTAACGCAACAGCAGCTGAGGTGCCTACATTTTTGCTGGAGGTACGAACATTACGCCGGCCGCAGCAGTCGGAGTGCCTGATCATCACAGCGGGAGACCTCATTATAATCAACACCAGCTGTGAGTACGGTTCCGCTCTCAGAACACAAACAGCAGCAAAAACAGACAATAGGATCTGTAAAACCACAAATCAGGAGGAGTTTCCAGCTTTGGTTTTTATCTCTGCCAGGGGTCAACAGCCTGACTTTTGAGAGGCAGCCGACACTAATTCGATTAAGCTCGTGAGCTAGTGCCGCATGGAACGTCTTGGTGAATTGCAGCATTATCACGGACATTCCAGAGGGTGCTGACTTATTTGTCGTCTCCCTTTCGCAAGTCTGATTTGTGATTTCTTATCTAGAGCAAAAAAAAATCATCGCTCTAAATCTAGACGTGAGGAGTATTAATACCCACAACAGTAAACAGAAACCTTCATCCATTGGTAAGTAACCGCCTGAGTGCAGGGTCACGCAGCAATGACCATCTGTCAGGCAAAGAGCAGGCCAGACGGAGTCATACTGGGCAGCCATCCCCAGCTGTGACGTAGCTGTCACGCAGCTGAGACGTCATGCGATCCGGTGCACGGTGCCCAGGTTCGGTGTGACTGCTAAATGCGTCTGCCGGACCGTGTCACACCTCGCCAGTGGGATGGGAAAATAATAGCTGACGCCAACTGTGCGGAGGAGCCCGCCGCAGACAAAATCAGCCCGCTGCCTGCACCAGGCTGGAGGGTGACTAAGCGATCGTAAGATGAGTCTCACTGCTTGGCCGATCCTTTTGAGTGACGCTTGGAATAATAGCACGATTAGGCGACGGAAAAAACGCCGTCAGTGCGTGATCTCAACAGCACGCCGTCTGGAATACCTAAACCGACAGCGGATGTCAGGCCCCGAACTCCAGCTGGCGACGCCCCAGATAACCCACACCGGGCCGAGGGCCTCTCGATGGCGCGCGATATGCACCCGGCAGCGGTCGATTTCAATATCGGCGGATGGGCGATCTCGCTCTAGGAACCGCGCCGCGTCCGAGGCGGGCAGATGCTGCCGATAATGACGCCGACCACCGCCGTCTGCCGGTGCCAGCCATGCCCGCAGAGCGGCTCGGTCGTCACGCCAGCAGGGGCGTCAGCAGCCTGTGCCCGGTATCGTCCGTGTATCGAGCTCTCGGTAGCGGCGTCACGCGCTCCCGCGTGGCGCGGCCGCCGCGCTGAATCCAGCACCAGCAGCGGGTCTGAGCCGGCGCCGGCCCCGCGGCCGTGCCCGATCATGATGCCAGATACCGGCGAGCAGCCGGCCCGGCGCGTGGCTAGCGGTCGCGATGTCGGGGATAAGCGTCGGCCTGTCGGCGGACCGTGTCGCCGCCGACAGGAGTTGATGGCACCCCGGCCGGCGATCTGGGATCGGGCCCTGCAGACGGTCCCAGTCACGGCTGCTGGTGCTGGTAGTGAATCTGATGTCCGTGCTGCCAGCCAGTCCAAAACTGAATGGTGCTACCTGGCCTAGGAAACTGCTCAAAAAGAACGGTCATGCATTTGAAAGGGTAAGTAATAAGGGTCAGTAACAAGTTGATGTGTATTACAAATGATATGTAAGTGGGTGGCTGTAAGCTTCATCAGTTTTTTAGTGCGAACTCATCATTGCCGTGATTTTGCAGCTGCTGTATTCAGTGGTGATATTTGTTTAATGCTGTTTAAAAAGCTGGGTTGAAAAATTACAGCAGAAGAAATCATTTGTAACCCTCGACCAGCAGTTCTGCTGCTTATTCACTGCAGCGTTGCAACGACTGTAATGACATAAATTGTCCCATCATCCAGACATAATGTGTCATCATCAAACGCAATAAATAGGGCTTTGTCTTGCTACCAAAAAGTGATAAAAATCCCAGTATCGACCCATGACTGAGGCGAAGTTATGTTCAGCCCTTTACAGAGCGCCTTTGAAGGACCAGTAATAAATTTTAGTTCAGTGTTATGGTGGTCCTACCACACAAAACGAGCATAAAGGGTGATATATGTTGAGAGCATCAGTAGCCCAGAGGACAATGTTAAAACCCGGGGATCACAAGAGCTACGCCCTCATGTCTCAGGATATGTCAGTGAAGGAAGAACCTCGTTATTCCTGAGATTATGATCCAGCTCCTGCAACGTCAGAAAGTTGACCTAAGCATGTTGGCAGACTAACAAAAGTTTTGGCCGCAACTATTTTCATCAACTACGATGTGCAAAACAAACATTCGTTTTCGTTTTCGTGAACAAACATCGAACATGCTTCCAAAAGGCAGCATGCGAAAGCCGTATTCATATTCTCTCCAAAGCTGTCCTGAGAACCCTTGCGCACCCTGTAATACAGCGGCCGGGCAAACGCAGACGACCCCGACCAGGTCAGCGTCTGCTCAGCGGGACAGAGCACGATCGCTCCGGCGGCCCGTCACGCCGGCCGCGCCTGCGATCCGCGTGAACCGCCGACCGACCTAATCCGACAAATGAGCGACCGCGTGTCTAACTGGCCCCAGCAGCCGTCACTCTCGCTGTCCGCCGGCCCCGCCGGCCTCACCCTCACCGTGACCGGGCGCACCGCACGGCCACGCTCGTGAGCACCCCTGCCCGTCGGCGTCGGCGCCGGCGAGGCGAAATGTCAGCGGTCGGCTGTGACCAACGGAGATTCTCCGGCTGTGACCAACGGGGATTCTCCGCGGCCGTCGGCGGTGGATCGCCTCGGAACGGGGAACTAGGCGTGGGAAGTGTGCCGTGTTGTGGACCGTGCAGATCGTGGCCGTCTGATGAAAGCAGGCCGGGCTGTGGGGAGCAGGGGGCTCTGGTGAAGACGGTGCTCGGGATAGAAAGAAAGAATACTCATTGCTGGTGAAGTGACAGTGTTGGAATGCTGCGCGGTCTGTGTTAACTTGTATGTCTCCTTAACCGGCGTGCTACCGTTGCCGCTCAAATTAAAATTATGAGCTCAGTTACACGCGACTTAGCGTGCCTGTCACAGTTCATTGAATAGATGAACGACAAAAAACGCGCATCACGGAGCCTTAGTTATACAGATACCATCGAACTTGTCGGTCCCATGCGTGAAAGGATTATGCCTTAAATGAAATTATCGTAGTTTTCCTACTACCGTTAGAACTCATTTAACATTCTGCTGTAGGGAAAATCCGTCTGTCACAGCTCAAAAATGGTATGTGAAAAAGAAAAAGTCAGATAGTAAGTCTAGAACGCAAATTGTCATTGCAACTTTTTAACAGCCGCTTGCTTTAAATCGCTGATGTTTGCTTTTCTGCGACTTCTTTGGCCGAAGCGACGAATGTTTTGTAGTTACGTTCGGCGCAATAAAAATCTGCAAAAATAGTTACGTCTAAACATATGAGAAACTGCTCATGTTCTTTCGATGTCAAATCGCATATTGCATTCAGTTTCTCGGTATGTCCCTTGAACTTTTAACAAATGTTGTTGAAAATTTTCAGTAAATTTGCGGCCGGCCAAAGATGTAGCCATGTTTGTAACTGAAGCTCATTGTGACCACTATCCTTTCGGCGATAACACTCCGGGCCAGATGCAGCTGGAGGCCCCTGGCCAACCCCAGGTACCTGCATAAGAGTACACTAGGAGATGGGAGGAGAACCATCAGATACAACCACTTTCTAGATAAGAGGACACGGCCGTAAATTGAGCACGAACATAATCCTGTTGTCAGTGCTGACATCAAACGAAACATACGGGCCTCAAAGCCCTGGCTGACACTTGGCTGGAACCGGCAACCGTTGTTGAACCAGTCACCACGTCCCTTGTCGTGGTTTTTTATCAAGCACATGTATTTCTTTGCTTTGTTGTGCCAAATTGTTCTACCCAAATGACAGAGTACTGCGTGAAAAATTACACGTCATGGTTTATTGCACAGTTGTATGCTGCCATCGCTGAGTTGGTCGCTCTCACGTATTTGTGCAGATTGTCGAGTGGCAGTGGTTTTTCTAGCAGTTGCTCCAGTTATTTTCGAAATCAGAGCGCAGAAATGGCAACACAGACAAGATTTACAATTTTGAATGACAGCTGATAGTTTTTGTTCTTTGTTGTCTGGTTACATTGGAAATGTTTGATTATCTGTCACTGAAAAAGTTCATTCGATTGGGAACATGACTCGACCCCCAGTGTATTAAGTTTATAAGAAGAATGCAAAAAATCCCAAAATATCTTGTGCAATACGCATGAAAACTTTTTATTGAAAATAACATAACTATGTCTCGTTATGCCATAAAATGAATGTAACAAGGTTTCTTCACGTGGCAGTACGGAATCAACAGATCCCAAGTGGGCGGTAATAATAACTGGTGCCTCGCATAACAGCGTATCGCAGCCAGGGCCATGTGGAATGAAGGTCCAGACAAGAGTCCGGTGTCTGGAAGGCACTGGGTTCGAGCCCCAGAACAGGCGTCTGTATTTGGCCCGAGACCCAAAAGGTCAGTCGGTCACAGACGATCGTGTGGAGAAGTTACACTACATGGTACAAATCCCCCAGCGCCTATTTGGTTCGGTATATGGGAAAAAGTTATCCGCATTGGGAACAATTCGGGAGCGGGTCAGAATCGGTGCAACATGCTCGGCTTGGCATGGGATTTTGATTCAAGCGGTATCCACCTGTTCACGTCTCGGGAATCCATGTAACTCTCATCCAGTAACGAAGTGAGCGAGCTAAGCGAACGCTTGCAGTGATGTAACGGATGAGAAGTGGTTTGTAGAACTCGACAGTTAAACTGAAGGGCAGTTTACAACTTTACTGCCTGTCTCTTAAACGGTAAGATTTGCAACTAGGTAAACAAACAAAGCATTTATCTTCTAACACGATCAAGTAGTTTTCGGTTAACACGAGCGGTTCTCAGGTTCACAGACTGGAACGTGCAACCAATAATGGATGCATCTTTAGGAGTGCTTTTCTTTGCTCGTAGAAGATTAAATCCATTCGACAAAGACCCTCTTCTTAACCTAATCGCAGATGCAAAGCGTGCTTCAGTTTTAGAACAAAAGCATTAACCAGCTCCCAGCGGGGGCCGATATTCTTCATAAAGAGCTTTTACTGCGATGTCATTGTGTAAACTCTGGTCATACGATTGTTTCACATAGACCTATCGCCAACAACAGTCCCCAAACTATGACGACTGAAGCGGTGCATGTCCACAATGCTTACTATGGACTCCAAACGCTGAATCACCGATTTCCTCGCCTTGCACGTCGGGACAACAGAGTGCGACATCACCTCTGGCCGTCGCCACAAAAACTGGTCTGGTCAGTAGCGGGCTCACACTGGCCTTGTCCAACATCGAACAGCTACGGTCAGACGGCTACCGGCGCCGTGGCGGTCGCCGCTGGCCACTCGAGCGACAGCACCGGCCGCCAGCCACAGTTCAGTCGGTCGAACCCTGACAAGCCCCGGTCCGACCCAAGTGAGGCAATCAGCGCCGGAGAGGGACACCGGGCCCGGGGCGGACGGGTGTCAGATGACACCGGCCGAGCCGCGCCCGCGCACGCCCGCCACGTGCCGAACGCCGCGGCAGAGCAATGAGCCATTGTCCCGGCTCCGCAGCATTGTCTGGCTCCGGTCGGCCGCGCACGCCCCGCGGACGCGTGCCGCGTGCAGCCGTGCGCCGTATTTGCGGACCAGGAAAAATGATAGCCGCCCGGCCGCGGCAATCGACGCCAGTAGCGAAAAGAAAGTGCCGGCCGAGCGCAAAATGAAGTGGGAAAAAAGGATAATAAAACAGGTCTTTGAAAAAATATGACATCTTCTTTCCATGTCGGGAACCATACCAGGACCTGGGCCTTTGTCACAATGCTGGAATAAGATTCAGCAAACTTTTCCGATAACTTCGCATGGCATGGACATCTCAAGATTACTTTATGGCATCTCTTCTCATCTGCAGAAGCCCGATTAAGCCATTTGGGTTTATTCGAGGTACAGGCCTTCTTTGAACAAGGCGTTTACCAGTTTTTCGCTTCTCCATTTCGTTTTTATCAGCTACAAATGCCTCAGGTTATCCTTTCTCCGCCTTTGATATAAGGTTTATGTTTTCTATCGCTTTTTTATCAAGTTATTTTGCGAGGTAAGTAGACCATCTCACGTTTTAGTACAGTTTTATGTCTTCAGGCACGAATTATTATTTACTCGCTAATATCGCATTCATGACGACGATAAACTTCTTGAGAGAACCGCTGCCGTAGAATCATTACGACCCCGTTTCGCAGACAAGCAGTGCACGCCACCACGACACCGCCCGTCAGCACCGTGTTTTGGCATATCGAAAACCCCCAGGCAGACCATAGGGCGAACCCAGAGAACACAGAGACAGCCAAGGGTCCACCCTCATGCCAGCCAGGGGTGGGACTCGCTCAGATACGCCGGGCAATTAAACCGATAGCGCTTCTACGGGATAATCGACACTTTTCATCCGCTCCTAATCACTCCTGTGATGGATGGTTATTAGTAAAATGGGCCAAACAACCAGCGACGTTTGTTGGGATTTAGAGAACGTGAAATTACCGCCAGTGGCACGCCCCGAGTAAATCAAGCCAACGATGTCGACAAACACAATAAAATAGATTCTTATGCAAAATCGACAGCACCGCAAATCACTCATGGAAATCACAGAGCAGTCAGGGCCATGGCAAACCTAAAACTGTGATGACATAGACCAGGAACCTTTTGAGAAAATAACATAAATGAGGAACACCGCCGCCAAAGTAACTCTGGAAAAGCTACGCAAACTTCATATTGTATGCCGTATCTTCGACACAGGGGAAAAACTTGGTTATCACAACAGACTACTATGCGAAATGATTTTTGCGGACGGAGCCTACTTGGAGGATTTGCAGACTTCAAGACATTTACTTATCAAATCCTTCGGACATTCAAAACGTGAGGATCATATGCCATCGGCACGAATACAAGTTTTTTCCCTGATCCCTTGAAAAACAGATAAAGGCATGACTGTATCTGGTATCTGTGACGCAAGGACTCTCGATGGGGCTTATCGATGTCTATCGGAGTATAGAGGGGTTCTGGGACGAAGGTTAAGAGCTTTTGAAACGAACTTTATGGACGCCAAAAGGGCTTATTGAATTTTCATGTACAACGGTTTTTCTCACCTGTGTATGTTCTGGCCCTCCTTAAGTTCCTACGGGATATTTTGGCCGCACCAACGAGAGCAAAGGCTCGCTTCTCCTCGCGAACAAGGAGAATCCTGACATCCCCTCTCCTGACCAAAGAGTCGCACAGGTCACTGTTCTGAAACCCTTCGACCACCACCGTTCTCCTCTTAATGTCCGGGTCGCCGAGGATAACTCTGATCACTCGCACCACGCCCGTCCTCTGCTCGTTGTGCAGACTGGTGATCCTCCCCGTCACCACCATGATGTCCTGGCGGTACGGCGGGAACGTCACGCAGTGCAGGCTGCGTCTGCGGTACGTCCAGCCGGCCTGCGCCAGCGCCGCCACCGTCACCGCCGTCCACACGACCTTCCACATCTCGGCCTGCCCAGAGCCCGCGTCCGCGAACGCCGCCTCCGCGCGCTCCTGACGAACAGCGTCGCCGTCACCGTCCCCGGCGACACATCACTCGCGCGCCGGCTCGCGGCCGCCTCTGCGGCGCGCACTGCCCGCCCGGCCGTCCGGAGCGGCGGCTCTGCGCGCGGTGCACTCCACCCAGCCCGCTGCAGAGGCCGGGGCCGGGGACCGCCCCGGCGACCCACCTCCGACCGTATTTACCGGGCCGGCCCGGCGGCCGACAGATGACGGCCGCAGCGGCGGCGCCGGCGGGGCCCGCCTCGCCAGCGGCCCGCCGGGCGCGGTCGGCGCCGGGCCGACGGGGTGGAGCTGCCCCGACGTCGGAGATACGCCGCTGATTAGGTATTGGGGGCCGGCCGGCTTTGCATATTGCGAGAAACGTATTGCGATGATTCTATCGCGGAGCTAAGAGGTGCACCGTTTGGGGCCCATTAACGGGCTAACTGGAAACAAGTCGATGTCTTAATCGTCGGTAGCTTCTACTGGAGCGATTGAGGGTTGTCAAGCCAGCCTGCAAGACAAGATCGATCTGATTTTGTCGCTGCGTCACGTACCGATGACTGCTCCCTTTTAACCCGTGATTAGGCGAGCAAACTGACGTTTTATCAGTGTAGGCGCACACGATTGTAGTTATGTAATGCTTGTATAAAGGACTGATGAAAGGATGCCGTTACATAGGAAGTTCCACGGTGCTCCAACACATAAAACTGCATGACCATATTGGAATGCCAATATGGTCTTATATATGCTTATACCAATATGCTTGTACCAATGAATCCTAAACGCTGTTCTGTACCGCGAAAGTTTCGAGTTCCACATGTGCATTAGTCCTGTCCAGCTCTTTGCTGTACATAGAGTACCGTTTGCATGTTAGTGTTTAAGAACACTGGTCATTAGCAAGTGTTGTGCTCCTGCTTGTATGCTACACTGACCTGCCATTGGCTGCGGTACCTGGCCTAACGCCATCGACTGAGTGGGGCAAAAATCTCCCAAAGATACTTCTTAAATTTGGGTAATGATCTGAATGATTCAAACGGCAGTCTATAGCCCTGCATTGCACGATCTCGGAACACTAATAGAATTACGTTCTAGGGCAACAATGAGGTCACAGAACAAAGTGAAGTCTAAAGTTGTTTTACCTTTTAATAAAAGCCGAGGAAAGGAAATGTGCGATCGGATTTCACTCGCACTTGGCCAAAAAACAATGTCCATGCTCCAAGCGTAAAATGCGCATTGGCAATGTCGGCATTTGTTTAGATTCAGGTAGGTTAACCAGGTCGATATCCCGTGATGTAATGATCTCAGGAACTTCTGACCGATCCGATCAAATCTAGCACCAGTAGATAGCCCAATACTATGCCGCCCGATAAGTATTTCGTCAAGAATCGAGTCACAGGTCAAGTTTAAACAAGTTCATTTTCATTGAGCAATATAGTTTAAAAAGCTGCACAGCTCATACTCCAATATGAGGTCAAGGACGACATGTATTGATCTTTCATGGCATTATGACGGTTGTCGCGCGCCAGGATCTTGCAGTTCATCTGTGCACGCAAACAGCAAGAGAATTTGACTACAGTGCAGTCAGTTGTAAACGTGGTCGTCTTCATGGTGCAATTTTGACATGGCGATGCGTGGCCTTGATGGAAATTGTTCATATGCCAAGGTGTGCAGATTTTCCGAAAAATGCTGGGAAATTCCAGATGATGCCTTTGTTTGCATTTGACACATCACGAAAATTCGCCAGTAGCGAAATATTTGGTTCCTAAGTTTATCTCGGGTTCACATATGATGCCCATTTATGTACAGCTCCAAGCGTTGACGACAGTGCTTTAAAGAAAAGAATGTACGGTTTAACCCGCATTTCTCAGATAACATCTTGAACGTGGGTCCAAGATCAAACACAAATGGGATGACAGGGTAAAAAGCTACCCTCACATCCACAGATTCCTTCAACTCGCCTATCATTAATTTCGCCGGTCAGGAGTCATCTCGGGTGGAGACACAGGCGGTGGCCTCAAATTTGTATCTTCATGTTTATAAGTTATCTCACAAAAACACCGTCCCGTAATCTGATTCCGTGACCGTGTGGACAAAAACGCAGGGGAGGACCAATTCATCTAGATCTTTTATCTTAATGGGTGGTCCAGGATTCAATTAAGATATCACCCCTGAAGGATCCGTTCGCTGACACATTGCCACGGTCGAGAGCTCTTCCTTCGGCTGCACTAGGGCTTTTTGTTTAACTTTCTTGCCTCTCAAATCGGTCATTCCCAGCCAATTTGAAAGGCAAATTGGAATCAATCCAGCTTTATGCAGTGGTTTGTGTTTCTGCCACCCACTTTGAACCACGTAAAGGCTGTTTGGACGACATAACTTTCTGGAACAAGTTCTTTGGGCCAATTTGATATGTAAGGTTCTAGCGAGGTACTTTGTCAACGCCTACCACCGCCAATAAAAGTCCACTTTATCCTCCATCTAACTCCCATCCTTGATCGCATCTCTCACCTCAAGACTTCATCCCACGCTCCGGCGTCCATTCGAAAACCGGCCTAACCTTGGAAACCATCTCTGTACATTCCGACACCAAGCATCATCCAAGCGCTTCTCCACCCAAGTCCTCCCAGCGAGAAACCACGCCACACGACCTCACCCCAGAGCCAGCCGTGCCCAGCCTAACAGCCGGATTACAGGGCGCACGCCTCGGCCGCGCCACCCTCTGCGTCTCCACGCCTGCATACCTGCTCGCGCCGCCGAGGGCCGCTCTGTCCAGCTGTCAGCGGCCGCGAGGGGCGGCGGCGGCCGGCTTTTTCGCCGCGGGCGTGTCCCCGGTCAGGGACAGTTAATCTGCGGCGCCGGCCGGTACCGCGCGCCAGGCGCGGCCACGAAGAAGAGGCGGGCCCCGCCGCCTAATTGGAGAGCGGCGCTGACGCCGGCAATGCCCATGTGCCAAACGGTTATCCCCCGGCGCTGAGGCCGCGCTGGGAGGAGTGCACGCTAGCCCGCGAGTCATTCCCAGGTGTGATTCCTCGTCCGTGGCCGACCTCCGAGGTCAGCGGTGACTTAGCTGGCGCCGTGGTGGCGTGAGTGGTTTTCAGTGCGCGAGCCTGCGTGCTCCCACTCGACAGCAACACAGGCCGGAAATACCAGCTGTCAGGCGCACCCGGAATACAGGGCGAACAGTCAGAGTCTTATATCAGCCATCTACGCTGTCGATTGTCAGTGTGGCCACTCCTTCTGTGATTCACAACGACCGGGAAACAATGGAATATTTGGTTTAAGAGAATGAGCTGTTCTCTGGTTTTTTTGCTGTCATGGGAAGGTGTTGAGCATAACAGAATGCCTCAGCTCGCTTTTACAAACCGCTCCTTATTACTGTAATTATTCGCCTGATAACGACGTAAGTTGTTTTCACGCGTCTAAACTCCCGACGCCTTTGACAAAAAGCCACAAAATCGTACCACGCCAGGTCATAAAGTGGCGCAAGCATCGCGGAGAACGCGTGCAGCCGGTGGGGCGGCGCCGACCTCCGACTGCGGCAACTGAGGACTCCACCCACACGGCGCTGGACCGCCGCCGCCGCCCGCCGGCCGGCCAGGCGCGGCCGCCGCAGTCAGACGACCTCCGGGAAACCGAGAAACTCGGCCCGCCCACCGCTGGCGCGTCTCCTGTCGTCAGAGCAGGCCCTGCCGGTGTTCAGAGCCGCCGGAGCCCCGCTGCAGGGAGAGGCGCGACCGCCGGGCGTTGCAGGAAGTGGCTGATCGAATCCAGGGCGGAGGCCCCAGCACCAGATTAGCATTATTCATTTCCAGTTGGGAAAACACTTAGCATAGGAGGGCTGCCTCGAAAAGGTTTCGATCGTATCGAGCTCTACTTTATTCTGTCGTTCATACTGATATTTGTCTTGTAAAGACGTCTAGAGCCCGACTAATCCTTGCCTATGGTGGGCCACGGTTAATTGATGGAGAAAGCCACGAGCTGGCAGCACCGCCATCGGTAAGGAAACGGATTGAACAAACCTCGCTCGTATTTAACGGTTGAGGAGATGACTGAGATAATTGGATTAGACCACACCAAACCGTAGGAAAAGTAGCTCACCGCCATTTGAGCGGCTCGATCGGCTTGTAATAATTCAGAACGAAGCCAAGAAAAACACAGCTGCTAGCGTCAAATATTTGATGAGTTTTCGAGCGGGCTTCGTGTCGTTAAACAGCTTGCAAGTATAGCCTGTAGGAACCACCAAGCCACCACCTCGAACTTCAGGAGTCCAGCTTCTCGTAGCCATTGTGACGTTGTCTGGCGTTTACAAGATCCATTAACTGGTAAGCATTTTAGCCATATTTCCATTGAGCTGAATTATGATTTCTGTTTATTTTTCAACTCCAAGGATTATGTAATTTGAACGCGATGATAATGAAAGCTTAATTACGCCCACTACCAAAGGGATCCTAGCATTTCGTCGTACCTACCCCGCGTGGGCTTCAAAACACTTGGCCGAACCCTTCCAATTTGCAGAGGGAGCTTCGCGCCCCCGCGGGCCCTCCCTCGTCCGATTCCGTCACGTTCGGGCCGTACCGAGCGCCGCCACCTCTGCGCCTCGGAACGGCCAGATCAGCCCGGCGGCTATCGGCCGTCACCCGATCCCGGCGCACCGCGACCGTCTCCGTCGACAGCCGGCGGCCGGCTCCGGTGACCGGCTGTACGCCGGAGCCGCTGATCGCCGCCCGGCGCGGCCCGATCGCTCAGCGGGCGTCGATGGCGTGGCCGCGGCGCCGCCGGCCGGCGACGGCAGCCGCGATAAGGCGGTAACACGAGCCGGTCGGCGGCCGGCCGCCGCCAATGATTGATTTAAGCGTGACGGCTCTGCGCTGCGCCCCACACCCAGCGGCGCTGACTGGCGGCGGCCGGCAGACCGGTACGGCTGCGCGCCCGCTCCCGGTCTGGCAGACGGCACGTGCCGTTTAAGGGCGAGGACCTGGTGGGATGGGTAGTCGGCAGCGTTGCGACGTTCGAGTCGCGATGGCTACGAAAGAGATTAGCAAGTACTGTTTACATCTATTCTCCTGACTCGCCAGCCTGTGGCGGTCACCTGGGCTCATTGTTTCCGGACCTCGCAGAGAGCGCTCTCGTGCGATCGGAGTCTGACGTGATCGTTAAACCCCGCGAGGGAGGCGGCAAAATCAGGCGGCATCAGTCACGCAATGGCAAACTGGTGCGGCGGCTTTGCGCAGTTGCACCACGCCAGATCGACCGATCTTCACTAGGCTGCGTTAACTCAGGCACAGGAGGCGGCCTTTCATCTCGAGTTAAATCGAGCCGGCGGCCGCCAGGCGTCAGAACGGATCGCTTCTGTGCAGTCGCAGCCGCAGTCGCAAGCGATTATCGCCTGTTTCCAGGACAAGAAACTGGATTGTTCGCAAGCCTGTCGAATTTGTTGGCGTGACGTGACTTAAAAGCTCAAACGATGGAGCGGGAACTGCCGTGCGACACAGACAATTTTCCGTTGTGGACCGTTTGTACGCACACATGCCTCCTATCTCGCTTGATATCCACATGTTTTGATAAATATTCCGGTCTTAAACAATACCATAGACAAACACAATCATATCATAGTATTTCGTTTAAGTATGGTAGAAAATAAAAGGGTTTTAACGGATACATGACATGCGTTTGTTCTTTGATCACTGATTGTTCATGCGATTTACCGCTTCTTTTTCATTTAACGGATTAAATCATTTTCGCCAAGTGACGTTGGCTAACACTCTGCGTAAAACACCTGAGACGAGTCTTTGGCGTGGGTGAGTTTCGTCACCGTTGTTATTTAGCACGCGGCTTCACAATGGCCGCTGATCCTCTCACCTCTAGCCGGCCTGACGGCGGGTTTTTGACCTGTGGTCTCGGAGAAGGGCGCTGACAGTCGGTCCGTGATAACTAACGCCGGCTCCTTCACAGCCGGCCGATAAATAGTGCAGCTGTGTAGCTGTGTAGTGCCAGGCGGCCGACCGGATTCGAACGAAATCAGGCCGGGTATTCAGCGGCGACTGCGAGCCAAGCACACCGCAGCTTTGAAACTAGAAGGCAGCTGCGGTGACAGGCCTGGGGCCGCGTCTGCTCCTCCCCCCCCCCCTTCCCCAGGCCACACAGACACACGCACCTAAATCCCCACTCGACCGTGCTCAAACGTTTCCCTGACCATTCAGCTTCAGTGCCTGCGTAACCAGAAATATCGTTTGCATTATCAGAGGTCGTATCCGATGATATTTGAACAAAAGCTTCGACGAAAGATAGAAATGAACGGATATTTAAAATTTTTAATTTTATAAATAATTAATAATAATAAATATTTTAATATTTTATTAAAAAATTATTAATAATTATAAAATTTAAAAAAATTAAAATTATTGAGGAGACCTTAATAAAACTGACTTTATGCCCTTTTCTTTTTCTAAAACTTTATAGCATAAACTGTGTCCAAATGGATACGGTTCGCGGTTCGTCCGCCACCGTCTGATGGCTGGAGTTCCACTTGAGCATCCCATTATCGTCATGAACCTTGAAATGAGTCGTTGAGTGATTATCCGGCAATCCAAAAAAACTCCATTACTTTGCTTCTGAAAACAGAGTTAAAGCGGTTTGTTTGACAGGTTGAATTGACTCCTTTGAGATACTGCTTACCTATATGAACCCAAATCGATCTTGACAGCGTGGTTACGAATGCATCGATGTGGGGGTTTTGCGGACCACGTCCGTATTTCGCCCACCCTGTCTGACGGATCGGGGTGTTATTGGCGCACGACCCGCTCGGTGGCACAGTGAAAACCCAGTCACTCCACGGGACATCATAGGCCCTCATGCATATTTACTGTTGACAGAGTGGTCCCGTTTACGACATGCTATCACGCGCGACGGAGAGAGGCAATCGCCGTGGTCGGACGCTGTGACCCCAACGTTTACTGGATGTCAATTTTCGCTGTCGGCTCTACCGAAATCATCAGCGCATCTCGTTTGGTTTCAGGACGATTCATCTGGGTCATATGAAATGATACTTTGTCCCGTCGATTATTTGCGACGGACGGCCTAATTTTGTGTGACGTGTCAGGAGTTTACTCTTACAGTACTTCCTTAATGGTTTGAATTCATCCTGATATCCTGATGACGAAACGTGCTAGTCTTCACCACGGTCTATTACTTTACGTAGCGCACTAAAACATATCAACATTTTTGCGCAAATGGGGTTGAAATGACAGCTTAATCATCAGAGAGCCTCAAAGTCTAACCCGTGAAAGCAGCAATGGAAGATCCAAATAGGACAGGATTGCGGCTGTAAGTCACAGCGTGCTTACAAATTCCCCATTTTTTTCATTACTATTAAAATATGAATCTACCTCGTATCGCCTACGATCACTGCTCCCGAGCGCGACCTGGGATATGCCAACAACAGCTGATGCCTGACAGAAAACAATGATCAGGCGAATAATACATCACTGCCACGCCCGGTGTTCCGCGTTCGTTGGACTACATTAGAGACATCGGGGCGTCATGTGGCGAGTTTTCCCGGGCGGTAAGCTGCTTTGCATTCGGCCGGACCTCCGCCCATCCACCTCAGCACTAACAGCTCCCAAAACAGCGGGAAACCTGCGCCAGACCCGACAGCTGGAAACAAACAACGGATGTCTATTAAGAGTGTTAAGAATGCGTTGACTAGCAAAATCCCCAGGTAACATTATGGGGCAAAGACGTGTATAAGATCAAAACGCGACTGATCTGCGTGTCGAGTCAATAAGGATATCGCAGCCACGCTCACCAGTTAGTATAAGCCATTCTGATGAACTGGAATTCAAACGCAGCTCCTTTTGCTCCACAGTTCGCCAAACACTGTCAGGCTGGACCCGAAATCGTCGACTTCAACCCAAAAGCCGCCGTTCAGGACCCGACAAACCCCAATTTTGCCCGGCGGCCGGTCGCCAAACCGCCTCAGACGTCGCCGGTCTGGACTCGGCCGTGAAAGCCACTGCGGCGTGGGTCACCACACGGCCGATACGCCATTAGGCAGGAGCGTTATTAATCGTCCGGCGGAGTCGCGGCCGGCGTAGGCGGACAGTTTCTGATTGGTCACGGGAAGAGGCGCGGCGAGCGTGCCCGAGCCCCGTCTGCCCCGGCGAGAGGGCACCTGAAGCTCATCTGGCGCCGCACTGGCCGGCGTCCCGGACTTCAGACAGCTGGTGCAGCCACCCGGGAGAAATTCGGGTCAGCGACGGCCAGGGAGAAGGGAGGAGGAGGAGGAAACGAGGAATCGGGCTGAAAGGAAGCGAGAATTGGACATTGGGAGAAGAAAGAGAAGATGAAAGGAAAAAGTAATCATTTCCTCCATTTGGCATATATCTCGCTTTAATCGCAGACATAAATCAGCCATCTTTATGTCCTCTTTAAACGCCACATGCAATCGTATTGCTGTTACCACCTGTCGCCCCTGGATGGCTTGCGTCAATCAGAACTTCTACTGGCGCGACAGTGACGGGCCGTCCCCGGATGTTGCGATGAAACGGGGTCACCGAGGCAGCCATGGAAGCAGAGGTTTCGTGGAAAAGACCGCGGTCAGATCCCGAATTTCTTGGACTCTCCGAGTTCCCTAGCAATGGCCCAGCGTTAGCATTCCCCAGCAATGGTCAGTCTGAAATGGCCCGGGATGCAAAAGACGTGCTTCACTTAAACGTCCATCTACGTAAAGCCAGATTTAATTATGCATCTGAAGCAAAAAAAAAAACATCATGGGATTACTACGTGATCAACGACCATGTCACTTAAAATTCAAGCGAAATAGCACGGTTATTGCGCAATCCAAGCCATTCGTATGCAAATTACATCGTGAAATAGCCAGAAGGTGGAAGTAAATATTAACAGCACTACGAATTGAAATTAAATGGCGCCTTAGAGAAGCAGCTGTCAATGCAAAATTATTGCATAATCTCCAATCCAAGGAGTTCACAATCGCCTTATCCCTCACAAAAACGCATGAAACGTGACGATTCTTACTTCCAGTAACCTCGCAAAGTCCAAGGCCCTTGTTTTTCCTCCTCTCAGCACTGGCAAAACCTCTGCCTACGAAGTGAAATATCGAACTCCCAGCAGGTGTGATGACGGAAATCAGGACTGTCAAACTTCTGGCAGCTCCAATCAGTCGAGCATACATAAAACACCGCCAGACGTCAATCTCCGCGTCCCCGCCAGGACCTCACGGTCACGCAGTCCTGGCTCCGCGCCGCGCCGTCGCTGGACCCGTGCCCACCCTCGCAGCCGCCTCAGGGCATGCAGTGACCTGGCCGGTCATCTGTCCCCAGACGACACGGACCCCCCCCCCCCTCCGCCGCCGTCGCCGCGGAACTCCACGGTAGCCGGCCGGCAGCGCGCTTTTGTAAACAGTCGGCGAGTTACCGGCGCCGGGGGTAATTTATGACGCGCGATCCGTGCCGGCGAACTGGGCCAGCGATTTGTCAGGGTGACCGGGCCGGCGCTGCCCGGCGAGCTCCGACAGCGCCCGGCTTACCGCCGAGGTGGTCCCGACGGCCGCCGGTCCGCGTACGCCCCGCCGCCGGCGAGGTGTCCTGGGAGGCGTCGGTCCGACACAGCTGCAGCCGGGGGCCGCCCGGGAACATTCCCCGCCGTGTGTCGGGTTTCATGGTGGTCTAGCAGGGCGCGAGCGCCTGCGAAACTTTGCGAAAACTGCAAAGTAATCGAAGATTTGTCCGAGGTTTCGTCGCGGTCGGCCAGCTCCCGATGGGATCGACGGCGACCCGAGTTCCCTGGCGACTCTATTCCCGCCGACCCCCGGCGGCAGGTCCGTCGTGACCCGGCCGTGCCTGACGTGTTAACTGTCGTTCTGTTGACGGCCGACAGCTGCCGCTTCAGAGCGGAGGACGCGGTCCGGTGCCAGACGTGTCGCAGGCCAGGTCAGACAGCGCGCACAGGGCTCTGACAGCCTCCGGCACTTCGGGAGGTCCCGGACCGCCTCAGGCAGGCGCCTGGTGACATCACTGCCGAGCTGGAGTGGTGGCCCCGTGCTAGCCGGACATCGACACTGTGGTGACGTATCTGCTGTCTAGAGATGACTCACACGACCATGTTGGTTATGACCTTAATGATGGTAACGCAGGCTTCGAGAAACCAAGCTTTAGCTTGGAGGATTAGGTTGCTTTGTTGGCCAGAGTAAGCATGTTTTTGTCAGGCAGGTCCGTCAGACATTATTCATGTGCTTTGCTAAATGATGATTTAAAAGCTTTTGATACAGTAATGTAACATATGATATAAAAAAAATAATGAAATAAGCTCTTGACAAAAAAATGCTATTTACATGCTTCATTTGCATGAGACGTACATTGCACACCGTATGGCGAACATCATCATATGAGGGACAGAATATGACGACGGATTTGTTTAGATCCGAAAACGTGGCATAGCTGTTATTCAAGTTTTCTCGTGAAATACAAAAAAAGAAACTTTATTTCCAAGAAATGTAAAATAGTTTTTATTTGGAAAAATGCTTGACCCAAAAACATGAACGAAGGAGGGACAGAAATCACTTTAATTTGCAGCGGACATTTCAGCACCGTACGATGCACGTATCTTGGCCTGACATAATGACATTTGCTCTGCTTCCCGAGGTACCGTGGTGGAAAATTTATGCACCTGGAAGATTTCACGGAGTGTAACGTAAAATGTCGTTCACAGACAGCTCCTGGCGCACAGGCCAAACGGTTAATCTTTAGCTGGCACAGCCTCCGGACCGCGAAAAGACGCAGCTTGCGGTTTCGTTTCATCTCCAGCGGGTAAAAAAAACTGCCACTCGCAGACTGATGGTGTCGTTTTACATAGTGGTGGGCAAATGTAGACCTTCAAAAGCTTCTAAGTAACGGTATGTGTCCGTCACACCTGAGCGCAATGGGAGAGCCGCTATAAAGGCATCCCGTCGAGTCGCCTTCATTGCATATGAACTGCACTGCGCTGTAAATACCGTTCAAACGGGCCGTGGTGGCACCAAATAGGCCAAGACCCAATCGACTGCCGGACCAACCATCGAGATATGCCCAGAGCTTGTCGGTGGGAGGTGGCCAGGCTAATTGTGTTGTCTCAGATGCGTGATTAAAGTCATTAGAATGACTCTGCTCTGTTGCTGAACGTCGGATGGTCAATTTAGCATCGAAGGTATGCATATATTAACCTATCAGGTAGGGTACACATTCCAAACGGAATCCAAGATAGGAAGGGAGGCTATCAATACCAGCAAAGTTGGCGACTTTAATCAAGACAAATCGCACAATTCCCGCAGTCTATTATTTCCTCAGTACCGGGCCGAAACCTTACGTGCGAAGTCACCACCATGAATATTAACGCATGATTTATGAGATGTTGGGCATAACTGCCTTCACCAGCTGTTACTTTCTAGAACATAAATCATTGCTGGAGCGTTTATCAGGACAGGTAGTACGAGAAACCGATATTTTATGCTCTTCAACGTTTAATTGACATTTTATTTGATCAGATTGGCTACGGCGTACTCGAGGCCCTACAAACAGCCATCGATCTTCTTGTTCTATCGCACTCGGTCATAAATCTGGGAACTTTTAAAGCATTAACATTCCACGCTTGTAAAGCTCTACCATCTGATGCTGAATCTTCAGTTTTAAACCACTAATAGCTCATTCCAAATTGCAGTCAATTTACCTCTTTTTTTTAATAGCAGATCCGTAGCAGTTAGACACAAAACAAGCATTGTCAAAGTGTCATGCTGCAACGCGTTCGAACACTTCATTTGCCTGAGAACACCATCAATGCTCACCCGTCTTTTCGTAAAAAGTACAGTGACGAACACTTATGAAATCCGTACAAAAAAAAACACGAAGGCATAGAAGTGGAAACAGGAGAGCATCTGCCCCGCATTTCATCTTACCACAACCAGACCCTTCAAACGATTCCACTGGCGGTGCTTTTGGCCGCAGCAAAACCGCTGGCCGAGCACCGAAACCTCCCAGCCAGCTCTCCCCAGCGCCGTTCTGTTGCACCGCGCGCTACTCCCCGACCTCGACCGCACCACAACCACCTCTTCAGACCGACTCTACGTGTACAGTCGTAACGGCGCTCCCCACCCGTCCAGCCGACCGTACCCCGGCCGCGTGCCGTGCACCGCGCGGCCTCGGCAGCGCGACTCCACCCACGTGTGACGGACGGGCCGTCACGGCGTGACGCGCCGCCGCCCGCCGGGGGGCGCCGCCGCCTTTATGGCACGAGCCGTAATGGATTTCACACGCGCGGATTATCCCGCCGGCAGACGGCCGCTCATAAATCTGAACGGCCGGCCGTCGGCGATCGGCCGACAGTCCCAGAGCTGATGGATAATCGGAGAATTCTCCGACTGTTGTTGCGTTGCGACGGCTCGGCAGTGAAAGTTTCCGTGACGTTTCCGTGGCTACCAAGAACAATTAAACAGCAAGGCCATCTCGCATGTGTCAATCATCGTACAGTTTTTGCCAAAGCAGCCACTTGTCAAAACTACGTTTGAAGACTATAAAACGAACGTCAGTTATCACTGAAATCAATATCTCTGTACAATATGCGGCCAAAAAGGATATTGTTGTTCAATGGCATGGCACATCCACTGAGATAATTGCGGGATAATGGTCGTTTCTCAAGAGAACGCAAAGCTTCCATGTCCATCAAATCTACCCACACACATCTGTTCCGACAGGCTGAACTGACCTGTAAAGATGCGAGTAATCTCCAGATTTCTCGAGGTCAGACGAGCTGTGGACACAAGCCGAAAGTCCACATCCACTGTGCCGTTCTGGAACATCGACCCGAAGAGACGGTTCGTGCGAGGACGGCTATCGAGGGGCTTCAGGAAGAAGATGCGCGTATCCCTGAGTCTGAGGCGGGAGTTGCACACGCCGATCTGGTAGAACCCCTCCACCACCAGCTGCGGCCGGCTGACCTGACCCGAGATGACCCGTTTGACCTCCACCAAACCGAGCCGCTTGACCGGGAACCGGACCCGCGGCACGCGGACCGGGTAAAAGGCCCGAATCTTGCCGGTGATGACGACTGGACGCGAGCTCGGGTCCGGATACACCCGGCAGCCGTGTCTGGGCCGGGCGCGGGTCGAGTCGAACCCGGCCAGGGCCAGCAGCAGCAGCGGCAGCGCCAGCCGGGCGGCCGCCGCCATGTCCGCGGCCGGGGCCTGCTGCGCCGATCAGGCGGCTGCTCCGGTCGTCACGTGTTCTTGCGCCCGCCGCCCTGCCGCCCACGATCTATGCCACCAAAACACAAATCAGGGCTGCGCAAACAGCACGTCGCGAACGCCGCATCGGAGCCGGCGGCCCGCCGCCGGCCGGGGTCTGGTCCGCTCCGAACAGCGCGTTCGACGGCTTCCCCGATCTTCCCTTCGACGTCGACAGCGATATCAGACCGGAGACAAGCCGCCAGCACGCGGGGCACGTGTATGGGCGGTGCCGTCCTCCGCGGGAGGCTACCGCCGCCGCCGTGGGGCGGATCGGTCCGGCACGCGCACTGCGCAGGAGACGAGCGTCAGCCACCGTCTGCCCCGAGCTCGCCGCGCCGACTGAGCGGCCGCAGCGTCCAAGCCAAACAGCGGCTCCTCCTCAGCGGCGGGCAGGCCGGATCCACCACCGGCGCGGCGCGCAGCGGAGCGGACGGCACAGAGAGCACAGACAGCCGAGTGGCAGCGCGGCTGATCCGGAAACGGAGGAGGCTGTCGGCTCTCCCCGGTCTTGTCTCTGGAAAGTGATGGGCGACGTCGCCTGTCGTTGAATCCTTTCGTGCTCGTTCTTGCCTTTCATCATTGCTTTTCGTAGCCGAATGACGACAGAGGCCAACGTTCAAACATTAAAGTCGGTTTAAAAAATGTTTTTCTTGAACAAATGGTACCAAGACGTAAGACTCAGCGTATGGCACGGAGGGGCCCCTGATCCAAATTGCTCACTGTCGAACATGGACCGCAGGCAAAAGACATGCTCCGACTCCACCACGAGTTGGCTGTTTTCTGAATACACAGCACTGGAGGGGTGCCCTGGGGGCGTTCCGTCACACTCGAGAGGTCCCGCCCGCTCGAAATGAATTGCCGCCACGCCGAAGCGCCCGTCCTACCGCCACGGTTCTGGCTCGGGCGGAGAGGTGCCATCCTCTCAGTCGTGTGGTAACAGGTACGGTGCTCTAGGCGCTCCACCTGATCCCAAGCCTTCGAGCACTTTCAGTCGTACGAGCTGTGGCAATGATCACCTCTTACGCTGAGGAAACGGTAGAAAACGGTGGCACGCGGAAGTAAAAGACCGAATGCGTCGCTGCCGTATTGTTAAGAAATGTGTTGAATGATTGCCTGCTCATTCATTTTAGAACAATCGCCGCACAGCGAAGGCGAAAAAATCTAAAATGTTTAACCGACCATTGATTCAGATATCTGGCATAACGTTCCTGCGCTGTTCTGGGCTTAACTGAGGGAGCAAAAATTGTCCCCTTCTTTTACCTTCTAACGTTGGACGGGTTTAAATGATTCAAACGCCAATCGCGCCCCCCCCCCCCCGAGCACTACAGACCAAATTTTTTGGTGTGACCATGATATCACGAGTCGAGATTAAGCCCAAAGATCCTTTTAGCAATAATCGACAAGGAAAGGAACCACGTTTCATTCACACCCAATCAGAAATAATTTGGAAGCCCAAAACGTATCACTCACATCGACTTTGTCGGTATTTTTAGGCTCAGGTCACAGGTCAGAGTTAAACGAGGTTAACATCCTACGGCGCACTGTAATCGGGTGTCAATCGATAACGCTGTATTACGCAATATCGAAAATTACGTGTTTCGTCAAAAATAGGGTCGCAGTTTATAGTTAAATGACTTCAGTACCATACAGCGACAAAACCGTTGCTAATTATTCCTCTGATAAGCTAATCATATCAATCAATCAAGGACTTAGTCGAGGTCACCATATACTGCCTAATCCATACATGTGATGGCATGTGACTCACCTTTGATGGCATACACCTTTGAGTCAGTTCTGAATTAAGTTTACAAACTGATGCAGACTGCCAGCTCGCCAGTAACTGGCACCATTAACAAGTAGCAACAAATAAAAAAAACAAGGTAGCACAAGAAAGCAGTAACTCTACAACTGGCAGCTCTACCAGTTTGTAACCAGTAGCCGCAAAAAAATCATTCACCACTTTTCATAGAAGAGAGGCACAGCTTCGTAATTCTCCGCTCTAAAATCACTTAAAGCAAGCACTTACCCCAGTCCTGCGTTTGGCTCGATCGGTTGACGAAAAAGATCATGGGAACCAGTTTAGCTGTAGAGCGCGAGTGATGAACCCCCAGAAGACGGGTATCTCCAGACCAGCGACTGGACCCTCCGAACTAGGCACCACAGGCGCGCAGATGGCCATTACCGTCTGTCCGATTACCGCGTATTTACGGCGATTTACACCGGGATTGGCACTTCACTCCGCCCGGCCGCCGCCGGGCATGACCTGGGTGGGTGCCAGGCCCAGGGGCGGACGACGAAGCTCGTGGCGAAAACAAAGCCTGGCGACGACTCCCAACAGGCTGACAGCAGGTGGATGGACGGGTGAGTTTACTCTAGATAGAGCTTACCTAAGAACAGACGAGAGACAGAGAGAGAAGAAGAGAGAGGGAAGGAGAAAGAGAGAGGCGGACAAACGGACGGAGCGACGGAGAGCAGGCCTGTACAGAGAGGCATATGTGGAGAATACAGAGGACAGACACCACTCCGCCAGCCAGTAGTTTACCGGCCATGTCGGCCCGTCTGTCCGGCAGTCAGTCGGAGATCTAATCAGCCGTGACTTTCTATCTCCGGTGCTCCGCGGCAGTGGCGGGCGGCGGCGCCGGGCGGCCGGCCCCGGCTTCGTCGGCCAGCATCAGACGACCCCCGGCACACATACCGAGCCGAGCGAGGCCGCCATGCACGCTTTCCCCCGGGCGGAGGGGCAGTTTCGCCGGCAGCGCGCGCCTGGACGGACGTCCTGCGGTACCCTCCAGCCACCTGAGGCGGGCGGTGTGGAGGCTGCGGCCGGCAGCGGGCGCGGGACAGTGAGGACGGACAGCGGGCCGGCCCCATCTCGGCTCGCAGTGGAGCTCTGACGGAGTGACAGTCGGCGGTGGGGCGGTACCGTTAACGGGTCGTGCGCCAGGATCTGTAACTACGGTGGCTTTGGTGGTGGCAGTTGGCTGGTGAATAGAGCGGAGTGGTGACAGAGTGCCAGCATGAGACTGTGTGCACTAATCGCACTCGCTTTGATCGTGACGTTGTCTCATGCTCTTCCGTGGGGAAAAGGTAAGCATGGAAGTTGATTACTGCTGTCGCATCAGTCAGACAATCAGAGATTGAGGAACGTGTCTTCAGGTTAAGGTCGTTAATATTGATGTCATCAGTAGTCATATCATTCCCAGCAACATGTGTAGCATCTTTTTGTGCGTGACATTCATCGGCTAAAACAATTTCTGAAATAGCCACTCGTCATGAAATCACTCGTCATAGCCTTCGCCGTAACACTACAATAACGAAACATCCAATTTCGGTGTCTTAATGTACAACACTAATGAATGTGTTTCAGGCTTACGAAGTCCTGTCTGTTCTGACGGAGAAACCAAACATGATGGCTGCAACCAATGCTTCTGTGCGGGGGGAGCGTGGGCGTGTACTTTGAAGGCATGCATCAACATCAAAGGTATGCGTTTGATTAAGTCGTTTCGGAGTATGCAAGGATACATGGGTTTGATCTTATGAGAAGAACGTACGCCTCCATTCCGTACGTCAAAGCAGTGAGCAAAGCTATATCCAGATTCCTCTGGCCTCATGGCATCTGGGTGGCACACCGCTCTAGCTGTCTGCACCATCGGCTCGACGAGCGTAAGATTCCTATGTCTCGTGAAAAGGTAAAGACTTGTTTCTTGCTAATGCGGCGCACCATCGGCTCGACGAGCGTAAGATTCCTATGTCTCGTGAAAAGTTAAAGACTTGTTTCTTGCTAATGCGGCGTCAGCCACGTTGGTGAGACTGGTCGGTCTTTTAGCGTCCGCCTTAAACAACACGCAGTGGACCTGAACTTCGGGCGTATCGACACTTCAGCCCCAGGCGATCACTTTGCCCAATGCCGAAAACAGGTAAGTCCTCTAGAAGCCACGATTCTATCCGTTGAACCATGTTGGCGCATATGGGACACTCGAGAGGCGGCAGAAGTCAAGGAGAAAGTTGACAGTAGAAGAGGATGTGGGAAGGCTTCCATCAGCCCCATACTGGAGTTTACTTTGTTATCGTGATTTCCGTTTTTGCTGGCTAGTGTGCGTTTTTTCGCTATCTGATACGCCCGTTACGTTTGCCTTTTAAATGTCTCTCCACAAAAAGAGCCTGGCATTTATGTGCACGTCCCATCATTCGCTTGCTTCGATTTGTAACTGGTGCATTTTTGCCTGGCAGTCACTTATCCCACAGAAGAAGACATCTCAAGTCGTACCGGAAATATTTTGACTCTTCATAAGATGAAACCCGTATACTCACACATACTTAAAGAGCTCCATCATCATCTACTGAAGAAAAATATCGTTACGGGCTCAGGGATGCTCTTATGAATCGATTCTGACAAGGTGCAAGGAAATTGTTCACATTCCCCATCCCCTCTCTCTCTCTCTCTCTCTCTCTCTCTCTCTCTCTCTCTCTCTCTCTCTCTCTCTCTCTCTCTCTCTCTCTCTCTCTCTCTCTCCCTCTCTCTCTCGTTTATCATTGAATGCACGGATTTGTTTGTGAGAAAGTCTGCAATTTCCGAAATTTTCAGATATCTTCCCCGGGTCTCTTCCGTGCCGGATGGCTCCGCATATCAAGGGGTGCTGAGCGTGATCAACACTGAAAACCGGACCGAAATCGGTACGTGAGCGACAGCCGGGCAACATGCATGCGCTGATACCGCTTTATAGCATGCATTGGGTTTTCCCGCGTATTTTTTTTAAATATCTATCTCTTTATAAACAAAGGAGAACTTTCATCACGTCGTCCGCACCCATCATGTAACTATGTTTTGCATTTTGCTTATATGTCTTGCACGTTTTCTTCACAGATTCCAGTGCCCATGAAAATCAAAAACGCAATTGCGCAACGGCAAAACTGTACTTAAACGTTTGTATTACCGATGCTTTTCGTCCTATTTTTTACACCTGAAAACTTTTCATGGACCCCAACGTTTCTCCTACTGCCAGCTACTGCCAAAAAACATCCACACACGTGTCTTGTTTGAGTGACAGGCCACAGTACCCCCCACATCGCCCTTCCCCTTATCCTGATCGGTGGACAGCTTAAGGTCAATCCGGATGGCCGGGCGGTCAGGTCGCCTGCAGGTGTCAGCCGTCAGTGGCGGCCGCCTGAAGGTGGCGGCTGACACTGGCAGTTGACAGGTGACAGCCGGGGGGTCGGGGGCACTGGCTCGCGGCGAGCCCTACGGCTGATCTAATGACGCCATGGCGCAGACTGATGTGACGTTACCGTTTGTCCTGTACATTGGTCTCTGTATAAAACACGATTGTTGAAAAAAAAATGGAGACCAATTGATGTGGCGTTATATTGTGGTTTTCGCCAAAGACGCTGCAATTTCATCAAGTTTGTGCTTTATATTTTCAACAAGGTCTTCCTGTCTTTCAGGTCTTTCCAGGAGTTTCTGGCGAACAGCCAGATGCACGGAAATGAAACCTTCACATTGAATCATTGGACATCTCAGCCTACCAGATGTGAAGATATCCATCGCGAATAAAAAATTGTGATCCGTTGTCCATGTGGTTAACATGGAAACACAAGAAACAAAAACCAACAAGAAAGAACAAAATGTTACAAAGTTTAGTGTCCCAAATTCTGCTTTGAAAATTTATCAATCGGAAAACGAAATTTACCAACGGGAAAACTGCCTGATTTTTAATTGTGCTGGGCACCCGCAGCGGCAGAAATCAAGTGATGCTTGAAAGCGTCTTGACAGACTGTCACATCACCTGTATTTCTGTAGTGAGGATAGGCCAGTTAAGAATGGCTCGGTTACTTGACTCGTATCTCCGGCAAAGCGAAACAACGTATAGCGGTACTTGTATCGATTTGCGAAACTCAACCTGGAATCTTCGATCAAAAGTCCTGCAAGCATGCATGAGGTCGATGTCACCTGCTGCGGCAGAGTGAATGCTGTGTAAGTTAACAGCTCATCAACAACCATTCAGTTGCTTGAAACACTTCCACTGCAATCCACCAGGTCTGCTTATGCTGATTTGCAGTGTGTCGTGATGGCATTGTCATCACCTCGACTCAGTTTTGAGCACGAATAAAGCATGTTCCGTGAAGACAGCGACTGTCAACTGCTTGTTCACAAAGAATGCAGAATGCAGTACAGAATGAAAATGGACTCAGCATTACGGCAAAGAACGGTGCAAATTATTGGCGCAGCATGCAAAAATGACGTCGCCATCACCATGAGCAGCCTCGTCACGAAACTTCTAACTTCCGGAAAAACCCACCTGAAGTGAGGAACATTTTCTGGCCGGACAAATTCACCCAAAAACGAAGACAAATGATTGGCCTCGGATTGGCGTAAATTCTGCCTTTTTCGCAAGCTTTGCTCCGCAGTCTTTCAAGATTTCCCAGTTCCCAGCTCGAGTTTCGCAAGATCCGTTTTCGAAAACAAACCCAGGTGTGACCTTTCCTCGGAAATGTTATAAAGATATCTGCTTTACCAGTTTCTCTTTGTGTGATCTCAATTAATTTGTACCTCATTCCTTGTTCTTCTTATGTTTCGAGAGAGAATGCTCTAAAAAAAGGAATACCACTCGTGGTAATCGGCATGGCGATCATCTTGTTAAATATTTTGCTTCCCTGATTTGTGGAAATGAAAATCAAAACACAGCTCACTGCTTAAGGCCAGAGTCCAGTAAATGGTTTTGTGTCGTGTCTTTTATTGCCGTCTTATGCAAATCTTTACGCGCATTTTTATTTAGAGCGTTCACAATACCAACTTGTTATGTAAAAATTGGCATCTCCCAAATCGGTCAAATTTTTCGCTTTGACTTGACCTATGACCTAGGACTGACTTTTGAATAAAAAATATGGCATACCTGGGGGTATATCATTGAGGGCAGTTGACTGTCGTTCGAATCACTCATATCAGTCCATCGACTGTGGAGGTATTGAGTGGCGGCGTCTGACACCCCCCTTCAGCAAATGGAAGACGGAAGATGGCGACATACGCCGACAGCTGTTGGGTCCTGAGCCGGGCGGATCTCCGGGGTGACATCCTAATCGCGCAATTCCAGGTAACGGCTGTTTTTTTTTTGGGGGGGACAAAAGCTTGAAATGGAAATGATGTATACGAAAAAAAAAACAGTCTTGTCAATAGTACGACACGACTGTGCGGTACTCGGCAGAGCCCTTTGTTGGCCAGTTATCAGCTGACCTGCATCCTAGAAAAATGAGCAGCGGGGCGACTCTAAACCGTCCTGCCAAGATGGGGAGACCAGCTCTCTAGCCAGCTGAGTTACCGAACATGGCGGCAAAGTCGGTATTGATTAGTTTCTTGTTCGTTTGTTCAAGGCTCCGTGTTATTCGTCTGTCGCTATTAGTATGTCTTTGTAAAACATTGCCGAAGCTAGCCATTTGTTCGTCGACGTTTGAACTCATCTAGATTCATTACCAAGACAAAACTGTCAAACTAAGTTAGATGCATGGTGCAGATTCAGGAGCGAAAATTAGCACATTTCGTCAACGAGGAAAAATAAGGATTATGAAACAGCCTTCCTGATACCGGGAGAAACTTGAAACGCCAGAAAGACATACAGTTAGACATACATACCGTTACCGAAAAGATTCTTCTTTTCTTTCGCGCATCGTTGCTGCCTTTTACTCGCCGTGACGTTCAGATTTTATGCAGCTGGGTGAAGGCGGATCCTGTTCTGACAGTGACAGGTCGCCAGCTGTCACCACCGGTCACCCCCGGGGGGGGGGAATAAATCGTGAGTGAATTGTCAAACGCGGACCAGAAGGCTGTTGAAGCTTGAAGTCAGAACCGCCAACATGCGTTGTCTGCTTCCCATCCTCCTGATCGTGCTGTTCAGCGCAGCGTATACGTCTGGCCATGCCACTGGTGAGTGCTGATGCCATCAGAAACCCTGACCATTGCCTTACATCAGGGTCGGCGCGGGAGAAAAGGTGTCCTTGAAGGGTGGAAGAATGCAATTAACCCGGCCCCGTCTGGCGGGTGTCAAATAGGGCACCCTCTCGGTTTTTCTTGATTAACTTTTAAAAACGTTAGAGCCAGCCCAGCGAAATTTTTAGTATCTCTTTCTCAATCAGTTTTGCATATTATAAGATTAAAACCTTTTCCATGTTAGATGAGGCCATGGAGATATTACGTCATAAGTGAACCCTTCCACGCATGTTTTCGCCCCTTCGGGCAGCGGCGCGAACATGCTTCGTTTTTTGACAATATTCGAGAATATGATGCATAGATTATTTAGATTTACATTTAGCTTTAGAGTCACGGTCTCCACCAGGCTATACAATCGTGAAACGTCAACATTAGAGGTCAAGCTAGGTCACATGCATGATGACAGTTTGCTTGATTTGCATGGTAGGTGATAGAAGTGGTTACCGCTGGCCTTCCCTGTCGTTCGAGCCAAACAAGTAAACTTATATGTGCCTCTTAGCAAGGTTCACCAAATGCCACGTGAGGTCATGTTAGGTCACGTCGTTGGTGGGTGTCAAAACGAGATGAAATACGGCATTGTCTGTGCATGATCGTTCAGTAGCAGCAAAGAGAAATCATTGCCCCAATCAGAAAACGAGAAATGACCACCCGTCATGGCCTTGCTTGACTTTGACCCGACAACGAGCAGACAGCATGAATTTAATACCATGCGATGGCATTTCACCTCTATACTTGGTGCAGTCAAGAATACCAGCAGTAATTATTGTTCTTTGTCAGGAAAAGTAATGCAACCTCATCTGACCTGACCTAGACTGACCATGACTGGATGAAAAGCAGCTTATGCAAAACTGATCAGAAGGTTTTACTTCAGTCCTTTTTGTCACGCCGGTCAAAACGGCCGCGAGTAAGTATTGATCTTTGGCATGTAAATTAAGAACAATATTTCGACTGGCCTAGGCTGACCTTGACCAGACACTTTTCAACGCTTTGGCATGCTTCTGATGCATAACATCATGATTTTCCCCTCGATACCCCTCTGAGGACTCTAAGACCAGTATTGCCGATGATATGATGTACAAACCGATGTCAGTTTTTCCGACGTCGTATTATGCGTTCTACGTGACCTATGACGTCATCAGTCACGTGACCAGGGTCAAGGTAATTTTTGAATCGCAAGATTCAGGGCTAGCGACTGGTGGTACACCGGCTCAGATCCGACGGTTAGATCCTGAGATATCAGGGGATGCTTTTTTGACACCCGCAGGCGGTCGTGGATACAGAAACACGCCAGGCGGTGCCAGTTTAAACATAACTCATCAAATTTTTTCTGGCAAACTGCACGCATATAAAACAGGCATATCCTTTTCTGGGTATTCTTTTTCATCTCCGTGTAGTAGTCACGCTAGCATGAGTGAGATTAAAGTAAGAATGTGTATTGTTCCTCATGCCTTGTTGATGAACGTGCAGTGATTCGGATTTAATAAACTGTTGCCCTTTTCCAGGATGTAAAAATGGGGACAAAAAGAGAGTGGATTGCAACACATGCATCTGTAGAAATGGCCATTGGCTATGCACCGAGAAGGCATGCCTCGTAAAAGGTACGCTCTTATCGTCAAAATGATAAAGGTATCATCGTCAAAATGATGCGAAAAGGAGACAAATACAGTAAATGATGTGTTTCATTTTTAAATCGCGCTTCCGTTTTTCTGACATTTGTCGTCTATGAGCTGCATTCCAACCATCATTCACGTCGGCTGATGAAAGCACAGAATACTGTATTGTTGAAAATGTCGGCATAACGTTAACTCGCCAAGTTTTCCCAGTGCAGGAGAGGCAAAATACATTTTTAAAACGTTTACTTTATAGCATTGTTACTAGGCAAATGCTAAATTTCCGAATAATGGTAGGCGTCTACTCCTACATCCTCTCTCACCCGCTCCTCCCACCCCAACCCACCGCACTGTTTTCGTCGTTCCGGAGATTCATGTAAGCCAAATGTTTTGTTGGCTACCCATACTTTTTGCAATTATACACTATGATTTTATACTATATATGGTATATACATGCATAATATATACTATCTACTATTTACAAATACTAAATACTGTGTAATGCATGATTTTTGTCATATATTTATATATGTGCTATGGTTTTTTTAACACATCTACATCTTTTATGTGGTTGTAGAGGTCTATTATCATAGGAACCAGCGCAAAAACAAACACCAATGAATGTCGTGGTAGTGAGCGCTGAAGCAGTTACGCAAAATTCGCAATTCTCGATACTGTATGTCAGACGCCACAGAGGTGGCATATCTCAGCTTAATGCTTTTTTCCTTTCCCAGAGTGCCGAGATGGGGACACCAAGAGAGTGGACTGTAACACGTGCGGCTGCGTGAATGGCAGATGGGTTTGCACCTTGATTGCATGCTCAGTTAATGGTACGTATGATGATGATTCGGACATTAAAAAGATCAATTTATTAATTTACGCGTTCTTAATAAATGCCTGGATGAGTTTACCTTCATATTCAGACTTTCCGAAAGCGGAACCAGACCAAAAACGTTTGTGTTGTGTTTGAATTGTTTTAGCTATTGAATAGCTAGGCTACATTTTACAAACACAAAAATAAATGGGAATTTTTTTTTATAGCTGATTACCCATAGCATGTGTCAAAGATAATGTATTGCTATCCAGCGATATTCAAGATACAACTGTAGAGGTTCATGATCATATTGATTCCACACGAAGAATAGCATGGATTGCTGCACTCATAGTAAGCGATGAAACTGTTATTTCTCGAAATTTGTAGTTTTTGAAGCCGTACGTCAGACAGCACAGATATGGCATTGGTCTAGATTAAATGAATTATTGCCCTTCTCCAGAGTGCCGAAAGGGAGACACCAAAAGAGTGGACTGTAACACCTGCAGCTGCCTGAATGGCCGATGGGTTTGCACCTTGAGGGCATGTCCTATACATGGTACGTATGATCGCTGTATGGACGTGAACGGGGTCAGCTTAATAATTTACCCGTTTCAGATGCATGCCTGGGTGGATTTACCTCGACATTTACACTTTCTGAAAATAAGACCATGTTAAAATGTTTGGAAAACAATCTTAGATGAACAATGGCTAGGCTGCATGTTACAAATGAAAAATACGCGCAGGCCATTTGGTTTTATAGTTGTTTTACTCATGTCATGTTTCAGTGATGGTGCCTTTCAATATAGCTACATTTCAAATGTGGCCTTATAGATTCATCATAATACTGAGCCAGTACCAAAACACACATGGGGAATAAGAATCACACATTTCCTTGGCGTCACTAAACATTATTTCTTTGAAGTCACACAATGCGATTGTCTATTCTGGACGGCACCAAGATGAAACAGGTCTCGTTCTAATGCTTTGTTACCTTTCTCCAGAGTGCAGAACTGGGGACATCAAAAGAGTGCGGTGTAATATTTGCAGATGCGTGAAAGGTCATTGGATTTGTACCCTGAAGGCATGCTACAGGAAAGGTATGTACGTTCTTTGATCCGAAATCAAAATTTACCAGAGTAATAATGTAACTGTTAAAAACAAAGACCTTAATTGGAGCATGAAAAGTTTTCTGATGTTTGGAGTATGGAACGGCATACCTAACTGCGTCCATCAAACTGATCAACACTCTTGTCATCAAATCATCAAAAGCCTCGTGGACGTTTTTAGCAAAGGTGTGTTTTGGAGCTCCAAGTTTTGGAGTTTCGGGATCGATATATTACGTCATATACTGCTGTTTGCGTTTCACGCTGAAAGGCACCTTCAAGGTATGAAAGAAGGTGCATTGCAAGATCTCATCGCACAGCTGCTCACACAATTGTTTGTCACGCATTCTTTTTGTCGTCCCAATAAATATGAGCCGCGTTATTTTACCTCTGATTTGATTACAGGCCCGTGGAAGTGGTAAAGGGGGACGTCATGTACCCGGTGGTGGGCCCGGGAACAGCCCGAGTGGTGGCCAGCCCGCAGACCGGTCCCCGACAGCAGGGCCGCCACCGCCGAAAGGGTTAAAATTTCAGTTTGTTTTAAGCACACCTAATATAATGCACCTGAAGCACCGTAAAAAAACATAAAACGCTTTAAAATACATTAAAATACTATTGCTTGTTTCAGGAAACCTCGAAATGGATGTTATAACTGGTTTTGCAGCGTAAATTGACACTATATTTAAATATTCGCGATATATAAATCGGACTTGTTAAGACCCTGCATGGAACAGCTAGATAGGGTGGGTGATGGTCCACTAAGATAGAGTGATTCACATTTATTTTTCGTTGAATAGTACCACTTATTTTACGCTATCAGTTACTTCGCGGCCCAGATGTATTAAAGAAGATCAAGTCAAGTCGAAAAATAACAAACTCATAAAACATTGTGGTCTTTATCATGTCATCTCTCCATGACATCGAACGATGTTGACAGTTTGATTTAATCAAAACGTGCAGAACTGATGCACAGAAGAATGTGGAAAATGTAGCGGAGCAGCACCGTTTGTTACAGAGTTAGACGGCGCAAAAAAGTGGGGAGCCTGATACCCCAGCGAACAAAGAGACTCGTTAAAATATATCACCAGAAAAACGATTAACGCATTACTTGGTATTAATAAACGTGTGTTTCTGCGATGAAAACCGGGCTTTGTTCATCTTCATGTTTTGTCAGTTTCCCTGTTGGTGTTTTTGGTGTGGCATGCAGCCCAAGGCCTTCTGCTGATACGCCAAGGAGACTGGTGTCACTGGGGCGGGGAGCTATGACACTGTGCAGGCGCCAGGCACGTGATAACTGTCCCGAGTTTTTGCCGTCCAAGTGGTGAAACTATTGCTTGGAAGAACAACCAGACTAGAGTACGGCGTCTTTCACAAATACATGTGCGCGTATATCTGTGTCGCTGCGTTAAGTTTTCACGTTCTCTTTAGGAATGTAATCATGCTGTGTGGTTTAATTTTCCGGACTTAGTGTTCTTTTCAAGCCGAGATGTATAAAGTTTTGTCGCGTTGTGGCCTCTAGATTTGGGAAATAGATTGTTTTGATGTGAAATATATGGAATGACATGAATGAAAAGTTTGATCAGCTGTCCCTGCGAGCATCATAAGAAACAAAAAAAAAACAGCAGACTGTGATCAGTCACTACAGCGATGGGGCTTCAAATCCTGCTTTGAAAAGCTGCCAGCTGGAAAAACTGTTTTCATTTTGAAAATCGAGTATAGACCACCTTTTTGCGGAATGGCAGCATGGCTCGCAACTCGAAGACAACTCGGAACGCCTTATTGTGCCTAGAAACCTCGGTCAACACTACGGCCAAAAACCCGGCCAGCATGCACGAGATCGATGTCACCTACTACGGCGGATTGAAGGTCATGGAAGGAAATAATCTTTCACAGCCCTCCAGTCGCTTGGTCCCAACGACAAACCACCAGGCCTATTAACACCGACTTGCAGTATATCATCGCGATATTGCTGGCACCACGACACAGTATTACGTACGAATAAAGCACGCTCCGTGAAGGCAGTGACTTTTAGCTGTTTCCTCATGCTGAACCCAGAATGCAGTACAAAATGAAAATCGACTGAGCGTTGCAGCAAAGAACGCTGTAGATTAATGGCGGTGCATTTAAGAATGACGTTGGTACCGCCGAAAACAGTCGTGGTTTAATTTCCGCTCATCTGAAGCCATCAGTTTCATCATAAAACACGCTTTCACATTTTTCCAGAAGTTTTATTTCATTGCCAGTACAATTCTGTTTCATTTCCATTCAGTTCCATTTAATTCGTCACCAAAATTAGAAAAAATGCCTAAAACGTACAATATTTTCCGTCGGGACGCAAGGTTTAAACTTTGTACGACCTTCCCGGTCAGTGTTACTGAGATGTCATCTTTATAAGATTTTGGTCGTTTTGATATGCTAGCCGTTCTTTACCGCATTCCTTTGTTTTTCCCATGTTTCAAAAGAAACTGTTTCGAAAAAACAAACAACTACGCTACCGGTATCATTCGGCATAAAGATATCTTGCTGTTTCACCATCGCAGCTTGGCAAAAAAGTAACAAAGCTCACCAGAAGCTCCGTGTTTTATTAAAAGCTGCGATTATCATTGGTGATATATATGCACACACACACACACACACACACACACAGATATATATATATATATATATATATATATATATATATATATATATATATATATATATACATATATATATATAGTTAGGTATATCGTTATCGTTAGATATACATCGCTAGACATTGATATCATTCGTTGGTGATACACGTAATTAAACTGATATATAAGCTAAAATGCCCAAGCCCATACTTCAAGTCATGTGGTATTTTTATGTCTTTTATTTGCTTTTGATGCATGTTTTAGACGTATTTTATAATAAGAAGGTTTGTAACGTCAGATTGGTGGGTAAAAACTGGCATTCCCAAACCGGTCAAAATGTAACCTTTCACATGACCTGTGACCTAGGATTAGTCTTCAGACCCAAATATCTGGCATACCTGGGGTCATGTCACGGGGTTCAGCTGATCGTCGTTTGAATCAATCATATCGGTACATTGGTTGTTGAGCTATTGCGTGGGGCGTCTGATGCCTCCTCCCTCCATCCAGCACGTGGAAGATGGAAGACGGCGACATACGCCGGCAGCTGCCGAGCACTGAACCGGGCAGATCTCGGGACCGGCGGTATAACAGGAAAAAGTCGCACTGCTCACTGTTTTTACTTTTCCTTATTTAAACAGAGTTCAAATGCACACACACACACATACCCATATGCATATATATATATATATATATATATATATATATATATATATATATATATATATATATATGCTTCACAACATGGAATTCGATGTTCTGCCTTTCATTGAGAACTTCAGTACATTAAAATCCCCTTTTTAAAAAACGAAAAATAAAAACGAAAAGCAACGCAACTTTCTCCTGTTTCGCTAACCTTTCCACATCGTTGTCGCCTCTCGCTCGACGTGGCATTTCGGTTTGATATTGCTGGGTAAAGGTGGACGGGCCTGTTTTGACAGCGACGGGTCCCCCAACACCACGCGGGGGGGGGGGCGTTCGTGTGCAAAGTCGTCCTATGCAGACCAGAAGGCTGTTGGGACTTCGAGCCGGAAGCGCTAACACACGCCGCCTGTTCTGCATCCTTCTAATGCGCTGTTCAGCGCGCTGTGCGCGACTGGCCGTGCCGCAGGGGAGTGCCGGTAAACACCATGAGAAATCTTGATCAGTGCCGTGAATCAGGACTGGCACGGGCGGAAACGTCTCCTTGCAGGGTGGAAGGGTTTGATGAAGCATAACTGATGAATCTTTGCTGCTAAACTGCGTGCACCCAAAACAAATTTCTAATAAGAAAATAGTGTAAACCTTGCTGTAGTCACACTAGCGTGAGCGAGTTTCAATTAAGAACGGATTTTATTCTTCAAGCGATGCGTTGATAATGACGATTCCGCAGTTCCAGGTCCAGTGCACTGTTGCCATTCCACATGATGTAGAAAGGGAGAGAAAACAAAATGGATTGTAGCAAATCCATGCGTTTGAATGGCCGTCGGTTTTGCACCTTGAAAGTATGCCTTGTGAAATGTACGTACGACTGTCAATGAGACGCGAAAAAAGGTGAGCGCAGTAATTTATGCATTTAATATAAGCTTAAGCATCAATCGAATTACGTGTATCATTCATGAACCGTATTATAATGACAACTGTGTCTTTTAATGAAATACGGACGCTATTGGTAAAAATGTTGGCATTACCTAGGTTGAAGATGCACGTGGATGTAATGTAAGGATAACACACTGAACTCTTACAGTCTTAGTTTCTTATCTTACAGTCTGCTCACTCCAAGTCATCGTGGGTCAGGTGATATGACGCTGCAGCCTGGACCGTAGATGCCTTTCCAGGCACCGTTTGCGCATCAATATATGTCTCTTCCTCGCGACATGGCTTTTCACGTCACCGCGGGAGGGCAAAAACTATTCACTCCTCGTGTTTTTTCGCGCCTAAATTTCGTGACGATAATACTTGGGTTCCGCAGTTGCGCATAGTTTTTCCTGACCTTCCAGCGCGTCTTACATCTTTTGCCGTTTCTAAGGTCTAAAATACAGGTCTAAAATCGGTCCGTGACTGTTTTTAGTACGGTCCTCTGATGTTGGCGGACCAACCGAGCGGCCAGCGTTTTGTGGTCGGCTGGTGGCGGAACGGCCGCACGCGTCTCGGTCTGTACGCCGGACGCTATGGTGCGCACGAAATAGGTTCCGTCGGACACCCAGCTTCGAGTGATTTTGGGGAGTTACTCTGTGCGGTACATTCGCGATCCAAAGCCACAGGCGGCCTAGATCAGGTCAGTCAAGGTCAACCAAAATAATAAGATGGATTCTGTCTTTTTGCTCGTAGATGTGTTCATCCAGTCTCAACAGAGCTTTGTGAGGAATTAATGTGTAAAATGAATGTGCTTACCGTGAGGCTCAAGTGACCTGTCAGGTCAATTGAGATCCGGCAAATGCATCTGTTGACAATGCGGCATTTTCAAATGGTTATGAGGGTTTTGGATTGGATTCCAAGGTCAGTTAGATGAGACAAAACGTTCTTGCTTTTTGTCTTCTCAGGTCTTCTCAAATGATCTTCGTTGCGTTTTGTAAGGATGTATTTTGCTGACCTCGATTGGGTTCGAATCACCTGAGATGATCTAAGTACTCTGCCTGGCGTGCGGTTATATGAGACATCTTACAACCCACCAAACTGTGTTATGCTCCATTTTGAAAAATGCCTCATTTTCATATAATGACCTTGGTCGACCTTGACTGAACAGACCAAGTTAAACTTACATACCACGCTTTGCGATATGTAAGTTTATCAAGCGGATTAAGATTCCAAACAGCCTGGCTGATATCGGCTCTGTAGATCAGGAGAAAGGAAAGCGTGGTACTTAACCCGCGCACGACCGTGGGTCGGCGACGATCACGCCCGACTGGGGGGAGGCGGTTGACCCCCCTCTAACTCACGAACGGCTGATCGCACGATAAAAAAACAAGCATACCGTTGGAAAGTTCGTGACGAGTAGAACTCAAAACTGATCTCATTTTTGGTTTTGGATAATATGTAAGCAGTTCACGCACTATATGTTTTCTCATAGCCGGCTGCATGAGACCTGAGAAGCCGCTCTTTCGCTGGCACGTCCGACCGACGCAGGCGTAATAGCCCTCTGCCTGTTTCAGGTGGGGTAAGATGCAGTGTGAGTCAGCCAAACAAAAATCTCCCGGACTTCGCGCCTGACACTTTTCCGAGCAGTAGCCGTCCTCCGTGCAGGAGGCGTCCTCCCAGTACGGCAGCTGCATCTCGAGGAGCCGGCTGGGATGGTCGCTGACGTCGTAGTAGTCGACTCCGGTCTCGTTCACCAGCGTGCGGCCCTCGCAGGCCTGCTCGGCCAGCAGCTGGCAGTTGACGGCGCTCGACAGGGACCCGTAGTTGAAGGCATGACACTGGCTCGCCGCTTCACACCTGAGCAGGCATCGGCCGGAACTGGAGACGAGGCGTTCCTCGACCGGCGGCTGGCCCACCAGTCTCTTGCCGGCGCCGCAGACCGCTGGCGTACCTGTACTCGACGGCGGCGCGCTGGGCCGCCAGGATGGCCAGGGCGAGCGGGACAAGACCGCGTCCGAACATGGCCGACCGTGCCGCCGGAGCCGGGCCGGCCGGCAGCGAGCAGCGACCGACGCCGACACCGTCCGGCCGACGGCGCGACTGACGGCGGCGCTGGAGGCCGCGGAGGAGTCCGCCCCTACCGACCGGGCTGCTGACTCGCCGTCGCTGCTCGGCCCGGTAACTCGGGCTGGGCCGATCGTTAGAACGGACCGCCAGCGCGTCGCGCCGAGACAGGCGGCCGGGCCGCGCCCAGCAGAAAGCCGTCACAGCTCGCAGACGCTGAGGGACGAGCTGCATCCTCTGTTCGCCGAGACGAAGCTGTCATGTTATCTTGTAGTCGTCCCACCTTTCCTTCCAAAGATAGAAGGCCTCGCTGCGGTCCGTGGTTACATCAAGCCGGTCCGGAGGAGCTGCTCGTAATCTTGATGACGTGGTGCTACGGCTGGCACCGCACCTGGTGCCATAGCAAGCACTGGCTGGAGATCATTAACCATCACGGGATCTTCACCGTCACTCATGCCAAGTACCATACGAGCGTTATTGTTTTACTTCAGCTCCTACAGGCTGCGCCATGTGACGGTCTTAGCCAAAGACTGCGTGGCGGGCAAGCCCGCTTTGCAGGAAGCGTAATAACGGCGGCTACGCAGCGAGCGGACAGAGCCACGCGCGATGGTTCTGTCAAGCAAGTCTCGGCCCGCCCGTCGCCAGTGCGCCGGCAGCAGCTGGCTCGGGTCACGTGATCATGCCGGCGGTAGGACGGAGCCGGTCCCGGCGGACGGCGAGGGAAGGCGTGGAACCAAACCGCCACGACAGCGAGCCACCATGGCCCGGGGGCAAACGGCGTCCGGCTGCACGCAGAACTGCCGTGAGTGACTTAAATCGTAGATGCTTGACTTGTGTCACTGACGGCAGTAATGCATTACCATAGTTTTATAAATCATGCATTAACATATGCGTACACGGGCATAGGTCCAGAGAACTCAGTGCCACGCAAGTCCAAAGGTTAATCGGGTTTATCATAAAATTTTGGTCATGGTGTTTATTTTACGAGAAAGGAAAATGTCTTGAATCCATCCAGTACTCGCGCCATCTGATGTAGAAAATGATCAATGCAAATAGAAAGGACGAATTTTGTTCGTATAAACATTTTTGTAGCCATGCTGCAGGAAATGGTTATCTGATATCCTACCCTACTCGTAGTTAAACCGTCTTGATCTAACTCAACGAAGACCATAAGTCTCTATCCGCAGGGCTTGACCTAATGGCTTTGAGAGTGAAAACCAATGGCGCACATGCATCTGACTGGACGTGGTTGCTGCCAAGGCTGAGAAGGAGCATGACATTTTGCCGCTTCTCTGTTGTGGTGATTTCCCTACCCGGTAATCGTGTTTGCTTCATCACAACCAGTCTCGTGCCGTCAGGACAGAGCTGTGATTACAGGCAAGTTATAAAGAACGGTGCCTCTGGCTGTTAGCTGGTACCAGGCATGGACAATGAAAATCGCTAGGACAATGCAAAGGTCAGTAGAATGACAGAATGGGGGCACCTGCTGAGTTGCCGCGCTTGGTTCGTGGGTAACGCAAGCCACGTTGCATAACCGTTCGAACGCCTAGGCCTTAATGACCAAAAAAATTGGCTGCATCGGCTAGAAACGTGAGTGAGCATTGTCAAGCTCATTTAAATGATCCCATTTTCATGACTTTGATTTTCCCCCTCTCTCTCTTTCTCTCCCTCATTCTCTCTCTCTCTCTCTCTCTCTCTCTCTCTCTCTCTCTCTCTCTCTCTCTCTCTCTCTCTCTCTCTCTCTCTCTCTCTCTCTCCTTCTAACTGCGCTTGGCTCAAATTGTGGGCCCTTATGACACAGCAAGATTGCTATTCGAGCTTTGGTGTGACGTAATTTACGCCTTCAGTAGGACGCTACATCTTCTATAGCTGTAGCAAAGTATGCATTAACACAGGCAAAAATTCTTTGCAATGGGCTATGGTCAAAATTAAAAAATCCGTCAGTTCACGACTGGTTCTTGAATCGTACGGTAATATTTAGATGTCATACCTTAGCAACATAAAAGGTTGTAGCCCACCCCAATGTTCCAGTTAACCTGTTGTTGAGAATGTTGACTGTAACACGTCAGAAACCTGTCCGAGCCCCCGCCCCGTCTCCACGGCTGGCCCCAGCCACTCCTCCCTGGTCGGCGTTGGCCGTCTGTGCGGTCGCCTCTGCCGGCCCTCTGCGCCGTCGGGTGCGTCCTCGGCGGCTCGCCCTCGGCCTCCTCAGTCGGCCTGACGCCCGTCTGTCGGCCGGGCTGGCAGACGCTATCAGGGCGGCCAGATGGGACGGCGTCCTGCGCCGGCCCACCACCACCCCCGCCGCGGGGGGGCGATCTGGCCCCGATAGCGGCCGCTAATTGGCCGCCACCTTCCCGGGCAGGACTGACCGCCGCGACAGGACGGCTCCGGCGCCCCGAGCCGTGTCAGTGGATCACTGGGGGAGAGAGAGAGGAGGGGGGGACGGAGAGAGGGAGAGAATAGTAAATAGACAGATTTGTTTAGCGATGAATC
Source organism: Capitulum mitella (assembly GCA_030062745.1). Taxonomy (NCBI): domain Eukaryota; kingdom Metazoa; phylum Arthropoda; class Thecostraca; order Pollicipedomorpha; family Pollicipedidae; genus Capitulum; species Capitulum mitella. The sequence goes on along the minus strand of CP099849.1, from coordinate 7,943,995 downwards.
ATCCGTCCGTGTTCCGTTGTGCCGCTGGGTAGAGTTCGTGATAATTTAGGCATGCATACATTTTCAGTATTTTCGTATAAGGATGGAATTGGATTGCTTTGAAGCCTACGTTGCAAGCTGAATGTGTCGTTCTGAAGAGAATACAGCCCGCAGATTTTCATTTGAGGCCAATTCCAGCCACAAATTGTACAGCAAGCATGACACAAGCGTGAATCCCGGTCTCGGGTCTACAGCTGGGTGAGAGGCGGCTCGGACTCCGTTCTCCGATTACTGCACGGCTCGTCCCGCGGGACCTACTGGCCCGCAGCGTTTCATTTACGACCCTAAGGCCGGGCCGGCGGTGGTTAGCCGGCAGTCGGCGCCGTTAATAGGCGCCCGAGCGCAGGGCGGAGCCCGCGGGGCGCAGGGCGCTGGTAGCCGGACAACTCAGCCAGCTGACGGCGGTCTGCAGACGGCGGCAGCGATACGATCGCCGGGCCGGGCCTCGCGCCGTCCGGCGGCCGTTAGCGCGCGGCGCCGGCCGGAATCGACGCCTAACTCGGGATTACTCATCCGGCCGCCGTTCCGGCCGGCAGACAATGCGAGCGAACCAAAGCGAGCGGCGCCGCGGGCCGTCAGGAGCACGCCGGCCGTAACTCGGGCTGAGCGGCCTCCACTGAACGCTCTGCAGACTCGCGGTGCCGCGCGGGCCGCGGCCGGGCTGGCCGGCGCGCGCCGCTCCCGGTGGACGTTCAGCCCCTGCTGGAGTACCGTGACTCGCTGGCGCCGGAGCGGACTGGACGGCCGTGACTGAGGAAAGATGGGCCGCGCCTGTTGGCGGAGCTGGGACGCGCTGACGGCGGGCGGAGTGGTGAAACTCGCTGACTGCGGACGCAGCGACGGCACGCGCGGCCGGCGCTCGATCGCCAGTGACGTCACCAGCCCCCCGGCAGCCGTATCCGACGGTGGGTAACGACTGAGAGACTGAAGGATGACGCTGGAACCTGGAGGAGCCATCGGTCCTGCTACAGGGCACGCAGCGGACCGAGCCAACTGAGAATGCATCGCAAACATAGGAGGTGCAATACCGGCTGAGGTAGCAGCCGGTACTTGGCTTAAGATGATATGAACTGTTAAGCGTCGCACAACTGCGTTTACGGCAATTTCTTCGCCACGGATGTTTTCATCCGATTTCGAAAGCTGAGCAGCATCACACGTTTTCACGCCTGATAGAGGGCGGATTTCTATCCTGACTAATGTAGTAGCTGACTTGCGGAGAGCAGCTCTTTGCCACAGGAAAATGTTGATAATTTTGAAACTGAATATCTAACTGAATATCTGCCCAGCAGACATCAAACCTTAGTCTGGAAAGATGGACAGAGAGCCTCCAGTCCTTCCCTAACACTCGCAGCTCGTTTCTGTTTAGAGTTGCGTGTCACACGGTGAAAATGCAGGTCCAGTCTCATGCTTTTTTTGCTGTTGTCTAGTTGTATTTGGAACGACTCGGAGAACAAGCTGGAATGACGCGCGAACAAACCAGAACGGTCTGAGAAGTGACCTTTCGGTTTTGCTCGCGCGTTGCTCCATTCCAGAACGGTTTGAGAAGTGCGAGTGGGCGCCATATGACCACGTAGTCGGAGCGCTCTTAAGCCCCATTCACACACACGGTCTGAGAATCGGATGGATCAGAAGCTCGTCTCTGGGGTTTCATAAGGGACAACACATCTCCGGTGACCTCTGACCGCGGACGGGCAGACTGGAGCGCGGATTCCCGGTAGCCACGGAGAGAGGTCTGGGAGGTCATGGCAGATCGAGGAATGATCAATTCTGTCATCCCGCAGTCGCAGAGGTCGCGGCAGGTTTTTCAGTTTTTGTAATGAGGTATGCCTTATGCTTCCAGCACCCCTCGTCTCCAGCCTGAAGCTCGATGTATTGCGGTTTCCAAATGTAGAAGTTGCAAACGTCTTTACTTGCCACCAAATCTACGTGGAGGAGTCTGCGCCTGGGCATCAAAGGTTTGCCAAACCGTCTAAAAAGATCAAAAGCCCGAATTTCTGACGAGTTTCCAACCGCTGCCAAAAATGAGCGTTTCTTTTCGTTCCACTTGGTTACCCGCCGTGGTTCCCCGTCAAGTGTCCCGCTCTGCTTCCGACATGTACGTGAGCGATGCGCTGTGGCGGGTCGGCTCAAAACATCCGAAACGGTTGATCTAGCCGATGGATGGGCCCGGCCTGTTTTCTGACCATGTGGCTCAACATGGACATGGTGCTGTTGTTTAGTAAACACATCAATTCAGCGTAACGCTTCTGCTAGAGGCTGCAGTATACCCTGTGGCAGGGAAACATTCGGAAAACTTTGCTTCTGGCTCTATTTTTCTGACTTGCGGAAATGTTCACCTTCGAGAAATTTCCTTCGGTGACGTCCATACCTCAACCATATCCGGCTGCATTTAAACTAAAAAATTGTGTATACGTGCATCGTAAATATGTGTCGCTCCCAGCAGAGGGCCCTGAAGTTAGTTCCAGTCTATTTCCACCCACCAATGCCCTCACAACCACCGGGCTTCCTTCCGACAAGACTTGACTGATGCCCTTGGCTGCTTTGAACATCAGCTCGGGCGAGTGGAGCGGCTTCCGCCCCGCCAGGACGAGACCGATCGGCGCAAGAACGGCCGCCCCCGCCGGCAGCGCCCAGGCGGCCGGCGGCCGCGCACCGTTCGTCATCGCCGCGGCCGTCATCGCCGCGATGACGCCGCTGCGGTGCGTCATCGGCCGGCGGCGGCGGTCGGCGCTTCGCCGAGCGAGGCCGCCGCGCAGGCGCGTGATCGATGCGACCGTCCGTCGGCCGGGGAGCCGGCCTGTCGATGGCGACGATCTGACGATTGACGGCCTCGCCCTGGGCAGTGATGGAGGCATCGCGCGCCGGCGCCGCGCCTCATCAGCGTCAGGGCTCTGGCGGAAGACTAGACTCCGGGTGTTGACGCCGTTGATCAATGACGCCCGGTTAGAGCGGGAGTTTGGTGTTTGTGAGTACGTTATATTGATTACGCATTTATGACTGGACTGTTCGAGCGAAGAGCGACACGACCCTTGCAGATGAGAACCGCGAAAGGGGATCTAACATTGCGTTTGCCGCCGCGAAGCTCGCTTCTACGTTCCTGGCCGGAGGCTGCCAAGCCGAACTCAATAGCACCCCATCTCGCAATCGCTGAGCCAGCCCTGGACGTTTTATCATGCCGTTTAACAACGTCCAATCAAACGCTCTCTAGCACCATAACGGTGATGACGCAGCCAAAAGAATCCTGCCGAGATTTATCCCGAGCCCAGCCAGGAAGCAAATGCACGATGGCGTACGTGTGCTGGACGGGGCAGCATGTGTTGTAAATATTGTCCCGTCGAGGACGACGTTTAAAAAGACTGTCCGTATGCATGCCAGACGGCCGTTGCAAATCACCCGCTGTGAATCAGCGCGAAACAACGTGCCGACGTGTGGACATGAGGCGATCTCACGTTAGGTGTTCCGCCCCGACTTCTGGATAGATAGCATCGCTTCTCTCTCTCTTGGGAGCGTTGACCAAACAGGATGCATCATTTCGGGTATTCCACTGTAAAAGTAATTGTGTTTTGGTGGTGTTGCGGTAAGACATATCGGCTTAAAATCTGGCGTTTAAGCTTGCAGTTTTTTTTTTATCCAAATTCCTGAATATATCGATAAACATCATTTGGTATCCCGGAATGCATCAAGAGAAAGTAATGATGCAACCAGCAACGACGCAGGTCTAGCGCGTCATGCGCTGCCGCCTGGCGTTTTACTAGTGTAGTAGCCGATTCTGGGGAAGGGGAGACAGTTTTGCTACGTATTCTCACACGTTGTGTGCATCAGGAATCGAAATATCTCGGACTGCATATTCTACTGCCAGTTTTTCAGGGCACTTTCCTGATGTACAGCAAAGGTTCAGGTACCGCTATTCCATTCGAAACCTGTTTGGTATCTGCGTCAAATGCACGTACCAGTGCCAAGTGGTATATACACAGACACGAAAGCGATAAAGATTATCGCTGGCACGAAGACGAGGGTGACTTAAATGTGGAGTCAATATCTGCGGCTGCGACTCTCCTTCAGTTCTTTACTACACAGCCCCCTCAAAAGAGCGAAAGCTGCTCCAAATTACGGCCGTTACTTTGATACGATTTACCGTATTCGTGACAGAGAGGTGCCATTCGACAAACATGAAGTCTTGAACTGCGCAGCGAAGTATCATATGCATGGAGCCCTGAGAGAGTGTGCCCGCAGAAATTTGGGGAAAAACCTTAAGCTCTCATGTTGCATGTAACGGCCCAGAATTCCCTGTTGAAATCTCGAGAAATTTGGAGAGAACACAGCACAAATGGCAAGGTCATACGCCTCAGCCAAGTGTTGGCCAATCCTGAAATCTAGACATGTGCTTTCTTGACGTCAGCGTTGAACAAAAGCATGACGACAGTTTTGCAGAAAGAATACATTATCGGTCCCATGAGCTTCTACTAACTGGGTCACGCCAATTTACCATGCTTGCTCTTACCCCAAAGCCAGAAAAGGTAATCAGCAAAGCAAGATAACACTTTGACTTTAGTCACTGTCACGGTATCGTCATGCCTTTTCTGGACCATATGAAAACATATACAAGGGAGATAATTAACGACAGCGCCAGAGAGTCTTTTGTTTGTTGAGACGACAACGGTAGCCCCGTTGCCGCCACGGGCACTGTGTTGGACTGGATGAATTTCGCATTGCATACCGCTGACTGGTTTTGAATGCCCCGCAGGGGAAACTGATGTCTCCTCAGACAGATAGCAACAGAGCTGTGGCGTGCAGGAAATCGATAAAGCATTTGTTATTTTGCTGTCATGCAAGATGTGACACCACACATCCGTAAACACGTTGTAATGTGACCGTTCGTCTACGATGTGGAGAGGACTAGACAAGTCGCGGCTGTCTAGACATCGCTGACGGTATTTCCCAAACATGAACATTAAAACAATAAACCAAGCATAGAGCGTCGCGCGGCTTCTTTATTTGAATAGAGCAGTACGCCCTAGCGACTACAATGTTTGGCAATTACGGCCATTATAGTTAATGGCATAGATGCGTGGCAGATGTCGTGCTCCCGTTACCCTTCAAACAGAAGTGATCCAGGGCATTCTGTTCAGTTTTCCACCCGTCTAACCCTAATGCTCCGGCGTCAATCATCCCCACTTTGATCTGAGAAGTCATAACACGGAGGCAGGTAGAATACCGGCTGGACAGCCGGCGAGGGCATGGGCAACGCCTCCATGGGCCACGTCTGAAGAATATCATTACCATGCAGCCGACATGTGAATGGCCTGTAGAGATCAGAGACGCCCGGTTGAAGCACTCATAATGAGACAACTCACAAACAAGTTAAAGTTACAACACCGCCGTACTGTGTTCAGTCCATCGCACTACGGGGCGGTCGCTGGCTGAACCACGGACCAAATATCCAGCGCGAAGCCTCTCGAACGCGTATTGCCGGGACGGGGACACTAACCAGCTGGGCAAACGGAACATCACCGAACATCACAGAAAGATCACTTAGTGGAAGTATTCATAAATACCGTGATTTGAAAAGGGTAGAGATTAGGGATTTTCAGTCTTATGTTTCGTTTTGTTCGGGTCAACTTTTCACCGCGGCCGACGTTGCGCTGTGCGGTTTGGGGCAAATGTCAAGCCCGTGACATGGTGTTATGGCCGTCAGTCTAGCCGGCTGAACTGCGGAGGGAGTAATGTTACTGCGTTTCTGCAGCGTCGCCTGCGATCAAAGAGGTGACTGGCTGTCAGACACAGTGGTTTGGCTCGCCATCTCGTGCTCTACATGCATCTTGAGTGCATGCAAAGGCAAAATGATTTCTTTGCGATCCGTAGGCATATAAGTTGAATACGGTATGAGGTTCTCAAAAATTTCAGGCAAACCTTGTTCATTCTTCAAGAGTGCCACTGGTGCTGTTTTCATGAAAAGCATCCTCTTCCGTCCCACGGGACTCTGGTGCGCTCTGACGACGCGCGGCACGTGGGCAGCAAGCTGACAGGCGGATGGCCTTTTGACCGATGGTGTATCTCGCGGAAACAAACAAGCTCCGACGCAGAGCACGAAGCAGGGGAGGTCGCTCTAGTAGGATTCGAGGAGGCTCGCAGTAACACTCAGACGGTCCGTTTACGGGAGTTCCTGGACGGCTGGCTTTACTTGACGCCGCTGCTGTGACATCGTAGCAGCTGACAGAGAAATTTCGAAAGTTTCCTTGAGATCTCGTTCCGGTTGAGGTAAATACGGCATTGTCCATGCATAATTGATGACATATTTGTTAGCGGTCTCTCCGTCTTTGTCGCCTTCAGAAGGTGTCAATCGTTTGTCAAATAATGAAGACCGACGAGACTCGGCCGTACAAGACTGAATACTACAACGACTTTCAGCGTCGAGTTCATCACTATTCACGGCATCGACGCCGGTAAACAAATGAGGGCACTATCGCCGCCTGTTCTACTCGCGCGTGCACATAAGATAGGGTGCAAACGAGCTATATCCGGCGTGCGCCCACTAATCTGAAGCCGCGTGCCACGTTGCAAAACGGCTAATAGTGATTCGGGTTAGCTTGATCGACGTGTAGCTCCACCAACTGCCCTCGGGGCGCGCGGCGAGTGAAGATTAACTGTCGGGACCTGCAGTTCGATTGGACCTGTGTGGTGGCTGGAGCCTGAACGGAGGTTTTTAGGACGCTGGAACAATGGGCGCAATGACAAGATTCTCTGGCAGCGACCTGATGCTGCATTCATGTAGTTATGTACAGAACATGTACCCAAAATGCGCCAATATCAAGGAGCTGTAGATGGACCGATTGCAATGATGGATGTAAAGCTTAACCAGTCTCATGCCCCAGCATGATGGAACATTTTCCTAGCCGGCATTTGATGACTCATTCATCTGCTATGAACGGAGCACAGTGTTGGATAATGGCCAACGAAAAAAGAAGAACTCCGTTTTTTCCAGCTGTTCAGCGATAACATCAGCTCCAAAGCGTCCGAAATCACGTTTATGAGGGCGCGGTGGCGCGAATGCTAAACTTACAATCAATTTGTCTGACACATTGCGAGGCTAGGGCCATTCCTGCGATAATTTATGGCGCGCTAATATAGTGCACGGACAATGTTGCATGCAAGAGTCTCAGAGCTGGTGGTCGGCTGGTGATCCGATGTGCGTTGACTCGCCGCACGCCACCGGTCCAAGAAAGGGCGGCTTCACGGCGGGAAAAACACAACCATCGTGTTCCGTTAACGTTTTGCCGATCATTCATATGGCTTAGAACTCACTTGTGGATAAAACATTCGTAAAATGTAAAATAAGTCGCGGATGAAAAATAAAATATTTCGCATCACATCCGTAGGACAGTACCTATACCAAGCATATGACGCAAAATGTAGACACAGGGATGCGTAAGTAACTCCGTCTCACAGGGCGCCTCGGTTTCCGCCGAACAAATAGCGTGTCGAACCAAAACATGTCTTTTGTTTTGTCTTGTTTCCTTTTCTTTTTCCGTTTTTTGCTACTGGACTCAGGCTAAGGAATTCCTTTGTTTAAATAACACCCTGTCTTCTCATACTACAGCTTATTTTCATTTTGTACTTCATCTAGGTGAAAGCCGTTAAGTTGAAACATTGGTCACATTGCACCATGAGTGGCATCAGACACATCTTACTCGGATCATCAGACTAAAAATGCATGCAAACGCATCACACAAATACACGAAAATGTGCATAAATGCGATATGGTGATTCGTAAATGTTATGACAAATTTTAAGCCCTCTAAACACCTCAGCAAAAGGCAATGTAGTACCCGAAACAGTCAGCCTCAACCTACCTGGTATGCGTCGAGCCAATCGCACATTTTTCTTAGTGACATGTGAGAATCCCTTGAGTTCAAAGGGATTATTCCTCCCCTGTATGTAGAAAATTCGGATGGAGCCAAGGTCAACTTGACCGCCGCATCCGTGGTTCCCCAGTCCGTGGAAGAAAACCAGCGTCCTCCGCAGAGACCGGTCACCCCGCAGCACACGCCTCACCCGAACTGTTCCCGTCCCTCGAGACGCGTCCAGCCGGACCACCTTCCCCACCACCGACGCAGCCGCCTCTCGAACAACGTCAGCGCCGCAGGCGCCGTCACCGCCGACGTCGGAACCAGTCAACACGGCCAGCAGGCACAGGACCAGCGCCACGGTCCGGCCGCCGGCCATGGCGGCCTCCTCCGGTCCGGTCCGGTCCGATCGGCCGCCCTCGCCGGGCCACGAGCGAGCCGGGGAGTGCGTGCAGCGGACCGGGCGACGGGCCGCCTCCGACTGAGCTCCGCCCTGACGGTCAGTCCGGGACCGTCCGCTGTCCGCCGCCGCCGGCCGAACCGGACCGCCGCGAGGAACAAGCCGGCTGGCCGGAGTCGGAGGTCGCAGCCTCGTGCAGGGAGCAGCTCTGAGGCGCGCGGGGCCGTGATCACTCGCGGCGAGCGGTGGGACGGACAGGCTTTGTGCCGAAGACGGGAGGAAATGGGCCGCGAACCGCTGCAATGCGCGATCTGATCAGACTCGGCGCGAGGAGCACTGACCCGATCGCCATTCAGCTACCCACTGAACGCCGCTTAGCAGCAGATTTACGTCAGTGCTGCTCGATCCTATCTCGACTTGTTTACGGTGTCATTCCTGCCAAAATTAATCTGACAAATCTCCCCCCCGGCCGGGCATTCAGAGCGCGCGTTTGCCGGTCCGGCGCACCTTCGTCTTCCCTCGGACTGCATCATGCATCAGACGACACGGACCAAGCGGCACAAATCGCACACGTTGACGACTGCGGGTGCGCGGTGGCGGTGCCGGATCGCCGCCGCGGAGACTGCAGCGGACGATAGGGCGGTAACACGAGACGGCGGCCGCGGGCGGGCGGGGCGGCCGGCCGGCGCCAATGATGGATTTAAACGCGACGGCTTCACAGTGCCTTGTACACCCACCTGGCGCCGACCGTCTCCGGGAATGCGCGGAGGCCTCCGGCGAGAGAGTGGAAATGCACGGACGCGGCCGGAATAGGGTTAGGTGTCGCTCAGGGGCGAGATGCAAATTAGCGCTGTGGAATGCAGGTCCACCTACTAATCGAGGAATCCGTTTTAGAAGAGCGAGGGAGACATAAGAGGTAACTTTACCTTAACAGCTTTCTTTTTCAACTAGCGAACTAGCTAAGTGAATATGGGTCGCTTACAATTTCTAAAACGGAGCGAAATCAAATACAAAAGATAGTACGTGCAAATCTGTCAAAATGTTATGTCTGACGATTTTGTTCTTAGTACTCATGCAAATAATTTTAACGCATGTTTATGACAGCCCAGGATGTTTTTATCCGAGCTTTGGCTCCGTCTCCATGAAAGAAAATTATATAGCAACAGCTGACCGATTTAATCAAGAAATTTAATGAGCAAACTACGTATCTGAAGCATAATGAAGAGCCAGGACCTTAGCATTAACTCCGGCTGGTTTCCCACACAGCTTCGGATTAGAGAAAATCTCACTTGATCTGCACAGTCAGACCTGAGCCATTCGTCCAGCCTCCAGAGATACCGGCCGTCATCAGCCTGCCATCAGGGCAGCCGCCGCTCATCGCTCAGCCGCACAGGCGTCACGGCCCCATCGCAGAAAACCGCAGCCACGTCGGCTCACGGCGACGTCTCTCTCTCGTCGAAATTCAGCCGTCACCACCGCCACACCGGCGGACCACGCAGCCGCCATCAGCGCACGCCCGCTGGCGGCCGGCCCGCTCGCGGCTCTCAGACGGCCGCTCCCGGCCCGGCCTGGCCCGGAGGCGTTCCTAATGGATCTCGCCCCGTCCTCGGCTGATGGATCCGCCGACCTGGTGACGCGGCGGATCCCGAAAGGTGACGCCGGCCCGGCCGCCGGGTCACGTTCGCTTTGTGGTCGGCCGCCGGCGGCCCGGCCGCCGACAAATCGTGATTAATTCGAGCGCGGCGAGCGGCCGAAGGTGGCGTCGCCCAAGCAAGGACGGAGCCGGCCTAGGAGCCCGCGATCTGCCGCGGGCAGTCACGCCAGCGGCGGGGTAGTCCGCGACGGAAGAAAGCAAACAATCGCTAAACGGAGGACATCTGACGGCGTTTTTGATGTGCCGATACTGAGACTCAGTGGGTGGCTAGGCTTGATCCGGTGGCCTTGCAGTCTAGCTACCCACTGAAGAGAGATGTAGACGTGGAGAGATTCGTGAAGCCCATAGACAGCCAATGTCTCGGAAACTTTCTCTGGACTCTCTTTTATAATGCAGGTGATAAGCCTATATTAGCCCGATTTGCACTTCAAATGGAAACTTTCTATTGCCTGTTTAATAACACATGATCACCAATTTATTGCTGAATGCGAGATTGCCGTGTGTCACCTCAGAGCAGTTAAGCATTATTTTGTAGCTATAGTATTTAAGTGTGTTACTCTTATAAACAAGCGAGAAAACGTTCCGGTCCTGCCGGATCAAAAGTATTCAGGCGTTACTTTTCCGGTCGGAGATCAGCACAATTCCTGCAGGACCCCACCCGTCCCAGCGCCACCTTCATCACCCACCCGCAGGCAGTCGCTACCACCACCGGAGCGGCACCCGCACACGGAGACCGACCTCGGCGGCGGCTCGGCCGGCCGGCCGGCCGGCACCGCAGCGAGAGCCGGCGCCCGACAGTCGGCGTACTCCACCCAGCCTGACGCCGGGGCGGGGCCGGACCTCTGCCGGCCCGCCGGCCGCCGCCCGCGTGCACGGCCGAACACGCCGGCCGTCGTGTTTGTCCCGCCGTTGTGCACGGCGAGCGCGGCCGATCCCGCTGCCGGCAGTCGCTTTATGGAGGATAAAGCTGGCAGAATAGGACCCCCGCCGGCGCGGGATGGCGTAGTAAAGGAGTCACGTGGCGTTCGGGGCGGTGCCTGAGACACTGTTTCGCCGTCAGGACGGGATAACATCGAACGATCGGGCTCGGGTTCGACCACGGCTCATTGGAGCTGCGCTCAGGCAGTTTCGTGACCAACCAGCCCTCTTACTGGAATTATGATAGTAACAAATGTCATCAAAATATGCTTGTGATGAAGATTATGACATGCGTGACATCATGACGTAAATTTAACGAAACGAAACGTAGATTTTCAAGACAGATTAATCATAATTGTCATGTTTGAAAATTGTATTTTTCACGAGTTAAAATATTCACTTTATCAAATCAACCATACTAAATTAAATAATTAAATATCTCGTGAAATGTAAAATCAGTTCATTTATCTGTAGGTGGCATTGAAAGTTTAGCCTTACATATTTTTTTAAAGGCCTTAGGAAAACCACCCATTCTTATAGCACATAAGATACGGCTTAGAACAAAATCGTATCATTTTGCATCGTGGTGTCCCGTCATCCGGACTACTAGCGTGTTTGTAGCTCCAACAAGCAATGGTATTTTTAACAGGGCTCATACGTCACGATCGCGAATAAATGATATCACAGAAAATGATAAAAACAACTCTAGAGTGTGGCTGTGTATCCTCGACACAGTGCTCAGCGGACATGATACATAAGCACAGTGGTGATCTGTTCGGCTTTGGTCAAACTCGTGGTGTATGTTATATCTTTCTTGACATTGCTGAATGGACATCTTTGAAAATATGAGCAAATCTGGCATGTTGGCACCAAGAAGAGCAATGACATACTTGTTAGGCCTCGTTTGACTGGTATTTGAATGTTAGAAGAAACGCTTCAGTATAACTGATGACAACTTGACTCTGCTGATTTGTTTACTTTTCCGCCTTTGATTAAACGGTCTCCTTCAAAGGCTGTAGATAAATCACCCGTTACAAACTTGGGCATTTTAATCTAAAGAGCCGACGCAGTTGGTAAAAGTTAAACGTTCAGCTGGTTGTTAGATGGAAGTTCCGTTAAGCTGCACCGCTACAAAAGTCCACACAATAGACAAGATCACGCGGAGCCGTAAGCTGTGACATGGCCTGGCATTAAACCACCGTTGTAAAACCAGAGAACACAGCTCCATTGTACTCCGTCGTATTCAGCGAATGTTCACGAACATTGTCCTGCCTCTAAGCCGAAATGTAAGCCTTCAAAGAGCAATCTGCGGGTCGTCATGCCTCGTTAACAAGTCTTGCGTGCGCTTCATTGGGACGTCTTCCCTCGGCAGTGCCAATTGTTTGACTTTGGCCAAGCTAAAAAGCTGCCGTATGAGGCGGCGTCACTTTGTTAAACACCGCACAGTGTGTCCTGTTAGCCGGCTTAGAACAATTGGTCAATCCTGGCATAATCGGATTTATAGTCGAGTCTCGCTGTCACCACACGATCTGGCTAGACATTACTTGTTTCTACATTGCCCCCATTTAATCGTCCTTAACTAAGCATGCTTTAATTCATCTGCTTGTCCTTTTTCGGACCTTCTGCCTTTTGTACGCTACACAGCAAATATCGAAAAATGGCATGGTGCACGTCTGTCGGTGTGCGTCGCTTTTGACCATTCCATTATCGTAGTACCCCGCTTACCTTCAGAAGGGAAAAAAAATTCACTCATACCGCCACCACCTGTGCTCAACACCAGATTGCAAGCTAGTCCAGAATAAACACATCTGGTTCCATGCTACATTTTCAAACTCAAAGCGCCGGTGTCCCCAGCAAAGATTGAGAAATGTCTCGAAAGTTGATGTGGCAAAGGTCAGCCCGGTCAGCCCCATATATTCGGTGTTTCCCCGCACTCCCACTGTTTTCTCACCGGATTTAAGCCGTCTCATTTTTGGTCTTGATGAAAATAACCTCGAAAGAACTTTCGCTTCTTCGCCCGTTACATGCTTACACCGCAGTACTGTATAAATGTCCCGTTTTCGCTTTACAACAATGAAGCCTCGGAAATTAGAATGCCCATGCAGCCGTGGGTCGTCCCGTCACCGGCAGAGGAAGGTCATGACCTCTGCCTCTGGTGGTCGACCCGTCCTTTGGGGCAGGGTGTCTTAGATGTCGCAGAGGTAGAGAAGCACCACGGGCGATGTGAACCGATATATATATATATATATATATATATATATATATATATATATATATATATGCCATGTATATGTAAGACTGATAATGGAGACATATATATATATATATATATATATATATATATATATATATATATATGCCGTGTATATGTAAGACTGTATATGATGAGACTGTATATATATATATATATATATATATATATATATATATATCAAAAGCCACATATAACTCCAGTCACCTTTGGTCAGCACTACAGAAAATGCAATATGGCACCGGGTCAGTTTTCTTTCAATGAAGTAGTAGCTGGCGTGATAAAGGCGAAATATTGCAGTGAAGGCTCCGATTGATTTGTTTTAGGTTCGTGTGTTAAGAAAAACATGGTCGGTGAATGCGTGTGACAGAACTGATGCTGTGTATACGTAAAACTTTGATAATGAGCCGAGATGGCTCAAAACAGTTAGTTTTAATACATAATTTACGACTCCGAAGAGTGGTTTCTCTTCAGATATCAATGCGAAACTAAATGCATTTGCTTCTAATATATATATATATATATATATATATATATATATATATATATATATATGTATATATATTAGTGGAGGTAGGGAGCAGATTTTCCTTTAGACATGTTTCGTTAAAAATCACAGCATATCTGGCACTGACGTGCTTCTTGGATAATGATTCAATAGTCCGCATCAATCGTTTTCCATCATTGGAAAAACTGTGAACAACGGTGCCTATATTGCTCGTAACGTTTCGTTGGTCCTGCTAACATCACCAGACAACATAGGCACATTTATACATAACAGCAAAATAAAAAATATTCGTGGTCATGTCGGGTAAAAATTACACCTCCGCATTTTGTGGCTCAAAGTTTGTACTGTGCTTGATTGTGCACATTTTCATAAATCAATTTGATTTCATAAATCTTATTTGAACAAAGAAAAAAAAGCGGAAATGTAATTTTGACACGACAAGACCGTAAACGTTTCTCTATATTGCTGTTATTGTACAACTGTGCCTTTGTTATCTGCTGATGTCGGCAGGACCAACGAAACGTTACCGGGTAATATAGTCACCCTTCTTAACAGTGTTTCAAGTGATGGGAAACGATTGATTCGTAGTACTGAATCATTATCCAAGAAGCAAGTAAATACTAGTTATGCTGCCGTTTTTAACGAGACATATATATATATATATATATATATATATATATATATATATTTGCTTTGCTTCAACTGGCTTTTTAGTTGTTTTTTCGATGTCTCGATGTCTTATTTCATTTAAACTGGGCCGAATGTACACATTTAAAATGGCATTATTCTTAATGGGTTTTATTTAACGTTTCGGGCATAACCTGTTAACCTGTTAACCTGTTAACCGTCGGTGTGCATCGCTTTTCAACACTTCATTACCGTAGTACGTTGTTTACATTCAGAAGGAAAAAAATGTCATTCATACCGACACCATCTGTACGTAACACCAGCCTGCAAGGCTCGTCAAGCATAAACACATTTGGTTCCGTGTTACATTCCCAAACCCAGAGTGCCGGTGCCCCAGTATCCTGTAAACATAATGTGCTTGCCTTTGCCCTTCAACACAAACACACACATACGCACATATATATACATATATTCTCTCTGAATCGCCAATATGGCTTCTTTGAGAGGTGGCCTGATAAATGACGTATCTCCTGGTGAACTGTCTTGCGGTTAGAGTATGCATCTATATCGTTTATAAAATTGGCTTGTGGTTTAGTCAAAACGGTAGTCATCGTGTTCCTAAAATGAAGGTTCAAACAAAGTCCATTCGTCATACTGCACGGATAATGACTGTTAAGGTGCCAAACTGTCCAGACTACGGATCAACAAGTGCTTTTCTTTCGTAAACAGGCCGACAGCTTTAAGCGTTGTGCTGTGTTCTGGCTTGAAATTGTGCGCATTGATGCTCCCGAAAACATGCACTGGTATTAAGTGCTATAAAAGACATTACTCATTTGCGTTGGCGATAAATTTAGAAATGAAGAGCATTGCGCAGTTACCACTGCGCACCATTTCGAGGCATAATCCCGAGTGTTTTCCGCAACTGAGACCAGCTGAAATGCATGTGACACATAAACTCCAGACGGCCTTTCTGCACCTAGAATTCGGAAAACCTAAATCACACTTGTGCGGCTAAATTAGCACCAAACATCATCACGGGAGTAAACGTCTTGGAACGGCAGTAATGAGCGACCACGTTTTACCAATTCAGCCGACGTGGCTTGTTGACATGAGATAAACGGACCTTGGACTAGGCCCAATGCAAACTGCGCGCGGCGGTGCATGAAAGACTAGCACGTGCTAGCATCACCGCCGGTCTTGATGACCGAATGGCAACGATGGATTTCTCATTTTCGTTGACTCCCATGCATCTTTCTGACATGAATGTCCAGTCCAAGAATTCGAAACTATTTAGTGTTATAAAATACAAGTCACAACTGAGAACACCCACGAAGTAACGCCACCGAATTCCCTAGCAAAATCATCCCGTCCGGAAGCCTCAAATATTTTGGGTGGGTCAGACCTACTAAATGTTGATGCTATAACTTGACACTGCCGCCGTGAAATGACCCTCACTATAACGTGTCGACGTGTCCAGACCTGCGCTGTGGCCCTACTCCGCCCGCCGTGAGTGACGGGCCATCAGAGAAGTACGCGCCTCCGCCAGCCGGGAGCGTCCTCCGCCTTTACAGCACGAGACCTAATGGACTTCTCACGTTCAGGTAATACCGGTGGTCAGCCGCTGTCCGTGTCCGACCGGCCGCTTCATTCGGACGGTCAGCGCTCTGCCAGACGCCAATGCGGCGGACGGAAATAAACGGACGGGTTTTGAGTTGTGATTGCTGGCTCCGTTCGGACTCTGCCGGCGTGCGGATGTTATGCCTCTGGCCTCACTCATGGGTGCTTCGTGATGAGTTGAGCCCGTGCCAGACTTTGGCGGGGCGTGGGTCATTCACGCAGACCACGTGGCAAAGTGAAGGCGAGGGGCCTTCTCCAGATCCGGAAATTATGTTCACTCTGACGTATTATCACTACTTAGGGATTTAGTGACGAATGTCTGTTCTCTAACTGTCCAATGCAATGCATGATAAGTCTGAGCGAGAAGGCTCAAGTTTCCAATATACTGTATCCTGTTGAAAGCAGTACTTGATGACCCAGTGCAGGCATTGCATCTCATGTTGGGTGTTGCCATTTTCCCTGAGTTCTTATCCTACCTCGGAGCTCTTGCCGCAGAGTGCTAATGCTTGCGGCATTTGCATTTATACAGCACAAGAATTTCAGAAAAATTGTACCTAAGAGCAAAACCAGCTGATGGCCAACACCACTCAGGGACTTACCTGTATACTGGCGAGCCATTTGCAGGTTCGCCGTTGTAACACGCGCTGTCGATAGCAGGCGGACGTCCGGATTTACTGAGCTGTTGCCTCGCATCACCGTCCCGTGCGGCTTCAGGAAGAAGATGCGCGTATCTCTGAGTCTTAGACGGGAGTTGCACACGCCGATTTGGTAGAACCCCTCCACCACCAGTTGCGGCCGGCTGACCTGACCCGAGATGATCCGTTTGACCTCCACCAGACCGAGCCGCTTGACCGGGAACCGGACCCGCGGCACGCGGACCGGGTAAAAGGCTAGTATTTTCCCGGTGATAACGAGGGGCTGAGAGGCTGGGTCAGGAAACACCTTACACCCAGTCTTCAGCGAAGCGTGGGCCGGATCGAGAAAGGTCAAGTACGGGATCATAATGAGTAGGAGCCAGCGAACCCCAGCCATGGCGAAAACACTCTCCACTCCTTCCGGAGAATAGGATGGCTGGTTTATACTTCGCAGAAGAATCAAGCAATGACAACCTGTAGCTACCACACCTTCCGAACTTCACGGCAGCACATGACGGAAACCCAAAGTTCACGCACAAAGTCGAGGCGATGTCCTAAGTCCACAAGAAACGAATGTCTTCCTCCAGCCGCACGCCCAGGCCTATCTCAAAGGCTTCTGGTCCTCGGCGGCTGCCTCAACCTCCGCGGTCACTGCCGGTCACTTCCGGTCACCGTCTGTCGCCGTCGGTCACTCGGCACGCGCGGGCGGCCTGCCACGTCTGGTCCGCGGACGGCGTCGGCCCCGACTGAGGGTGCGCGCCGTCCGGCCAAACACCAGCTCATCCAGCCGGCAGCCGGCTGGTCCGGCGGCCGCCACAGGGAGATACGGCCCGGGGCGGAGAGAGAGAGACAGAGACAGAGAGAGAGAGAGAGAGAACGAGAGTGAAGGAGACAGAGAGAGGGAGAGAGAGAACGAGAGAGGGAAAGGGGGGACGGATGGCGGGGAGGAAGAGAACAGAGAGGCTGGGAGAGAGAGGGAGAGGTAAAAGAAAAGAGAAGGAGAGAGGAGATAAAGTGGAGAAAGGAAGACGGGAGAAAGAGCAGCTCGACAGAAGGAGAAGGGAAACGGGGAGGGAGAAAAAGGAATTAAAAGGAAAATGGGAAGAGCGAAAGGGAAAGAATGTTAAGTGCCAAAGTGTGGCTGAGCATCAAGAGACATGGAGACACCAAAACAGATGGAGATCTGCACACAAGTATGATGGAAAAGCCTGGAAAGGAAACAATTGGGGAACGCAAACAGACAAGAAGACAAGAGCCATGGAACGATTCAGTAAATCTGAAGATCTATGAATCATCCGACTGCTCAAAAACGTATATTAAATGAAGGTGTTTCAGTGAGATGAGCAGATAATCCCTGTTTCGTAGCTCAAAGATAAACTTCAGTGGTTCCTCTAACATCATCGACGCTTATCTAAACTCATCCATCCGTTACCGAGGTTACTCCTAACTCCTCGTAGTTCGCTGAAGGTTTGCACGAAAGTCGTCTAAAGTTCTCCGGCTTCTTTGAAGTTGCGACATGTATTTTTCGAAGAGTTTTGATGGTACAATCAGTGGCGCATGTTTTGTCCGCATCGCGGAACCTGAGCTCCGAAGGCCGAAGTTGCATACGAAAGACAGGTGACCAGGGTATGACTCCATGCATAACTTGCGAACATTGTTGAACAAACGGCTGATTTCTCGTCATACCATATGTCTTCGACCTCGCCGTGATGTTCACCTAACGGGAAATTAACCTAACCTGCTCACACCTCCCCCATTTTCTTATGAGCTATGTGAGCCTTTATCAAATGTAAGCGTACCACCGTAAAAGGCGTCAGCGATGCACTGAAACTATCGGAACATGGATATTCATGGCAACACATGGCTGCCGTTGAACTTTTGGAGACGTTCATCGTCAAACAGGCTTTCTGATGGCCCTCTACCACTTCATCTCTTTTGCTGCATGTTTCACTCGTTCCACCCTACAGAAGCATGCAGCAATGTGCAGATTCGCCTGAACTTCTTCACCACGTCACCACGACCCCCGATCTAATCGGCCCCACGTCCAGCGTATCACCGCAGCCACGGCCGACAGGGGGCACCCGCCCCTGTTTACCGCCGGCCATAAACACTTTTCAATCGCGTCATACACGTCAGGATCGAATCCCGGCCCCGCGGCCGGCCGGCCGGCGGAGCGGCGAGATAAGACGGGGCCGGCAGCCGCCGCCGCCGCCGCCGCCGCCCGTGGCCGTCTGATCGCCGGCTATTTACGATGATGCAGGTCGCGATATGAGGGCGGCGGCGGCCCGCCCGACGGCGCGGGAGCCGCCTGGCTCTCTCCCGGCTCCGATCGGGCGGATCGCACGCATCGCGTGACTACGCCCGGCGACCGGCGCGGCCGGGCAGGAGCGGGCGGGATCAGAGAGGGAGCACGGCGGAGAGCGAGGCGGACAGAGGAGACGTCTGAGAGAGAGAGAGAGAGAGAGAGAGAGAGAGAGAGAGAGAGAGAGAGGGAGAGAGAGAGAGAGAGGGAGGGAGAGGGAGGGAAAGAGGGTAGGGACGATGGACGACAGAGAACTAGGAAAGGTAGCGGAGAAGATGGCGACCGGGAGGACGAGCAAGGGGAAAGAAGAAAGTCAACGAGAAAGAGAAGGAAAGAGAAATAGGCAGTTGGTATGGCGGAAAAAGGGCGGGATATCGAGCACAGAGAGAAAAAGAGGGCTGAAGGAGGAGGTATAAGAAGAAATGGTCGGATTGGAAGGAAAATGAAAGGTCAACAAGGTAGCGGAATATCAGCGAGTTTGAGCAAAGAGGGGCAGATAAGGAAGATGCTATCGTCATTCACAGGACGAAGAGCAGGACGGCGGAAGCAGCGGACCTAAAAGAATGGTGAAGGAAGAGTGAGGCCGTGGCGCCAGAAACCTAAAGAATGCGACATGTATTTTGCGAAAGCCCAGTTATTTGAATTTAAGCTTCGTGTTACTATTTGGAGATTGGCACATTCAGGGCTGAATGTCCCAGATCCCGGGATTTTCCGACTCTTGGTAATGTAAAGCCTGGTATAAAATGACTCAGTAATTTCCCCAGATTTAATATAATGCTTGAAAAGCTTTCCCAAACGCTTCATCTATACGTGATACGAAGAGACTGATGAATGTAAATAAAATCACACAGAATACACCGTCGATGGAATCCCGCGCCCTAGAGCACTCTTTGGCCACATTCGTGTTTTGCCGGTTCAAATCGCCACTTACATCCTGGGCGATGAGCCCTGCCTGAGCTGTGTTCGCTTCATTTGACTCGAAGTTTTTATAGCAGGGTGGTACCCGCTCCGCAGTTATCCAGGACGTTCTCACACAACAGGTTAATCGCTCGTAATGGATTCAAGGGCCATTCCCAGTCAACTGCGTGGGGCGCACCTTCACGGCCCATCTGCGATCAAATGATGGTGAACGCATAGTAATAAGCGTGTGACGAACGATGGCAGATGGCCATTTGGCCGCGCGCGCACGATCGTTTTTCGCCCGTGAAGTGGACGCGGCCGCTCTGTGGAACGGCGCCAGGACGCTGAATCGGACCGCCTTTGGTATGACCAGACCGACCGGCGGGCGTCAGACGACTAACCTTCGCCGATAGATTGATTGGACGCCCCGGCGCCTCAGCCTTCCACCCCCCGATGATTGATGGTGCGCATCGCAATCCTAAGCAGAGCAGCTGTGGAGGTGCCCGAAACTGTTCCCGCAGCTGCGTGCGCTGAAACTGTAGCATTATGACACTACAGCGCTACAGAGCAGCATGTAGCCATCAAAAGTACCCTCTGGTTGCGATGGTGACGATGTAGGCATTGCACCGAACGTGGTGCGAAAACGCGCTGATGGAGGTTGGAGCTATTTGGATTAATCACTACTGCATTTAAGGGTCGTGCCCAGTACTGTAATCGCTTTAATTTCACTTAATGATTCTAGCAGGCATGTTATGCGTTTTCTACAAGCATTTTTCATTTCACAGATGTCTGCGGAGCGAAGAACCGTGCTTCTGAAATGCATGCAGCCGCAAACCAGGATATCGGATATAAGCCTGTAGCCCTCTTATTTGTGGTTTGCATCAACAGGGATATATTTCTTCTTTTGTATATAATTCGTTTTACGCATATCACTTTCGGCTATTCTGGTGTTTCCCCAACGGATAAGATATTTTTCTAATGATGTTTAGTGTTTGTCCGATGCTCCGATAATATTTGGAATAACCATACATAAACCTGACACCTCTATTCCGTGCGTCCATAAAGATTTAATGGAAACGCAAACCATCGAAAGCTCTTTCCTCGATGACCATCACGTGTAACTCCAAACTTCGCCATCGGTTACCTCGACGAGCGATCCATCACCCGCACCCTTTTCAGCTTTGATCGTCGCAGGCATGAATACATTCATGACTCTGAGCGAAGTGAGATCTCCGTCGGCTGCGGCCGGCAAACAGCACTGCGTTTGAGGCCGCCCGCATTTTCCAATTGAATGTGAAGTATCGACCCTGCAGGGACGTATCAAGTTCTCGCCCCAGGCGCTGAACGCCGCACCTCCCCGAGCCTCGGTCAAGAGACCTCCGGCCGGCCCCCCAGGTCCGGCCAATTATCGTCAGATGAATTATCCAGAGGGGGCGTGTTTGCTCACCGCAGGCAGATGGCAGCATCCTCACGCGGGGACCAAGCGCATGGTGGGCGCCCGCGGTCGGTGTGCCAACCAGAGGAGTGACTCCCGAACCAGGTGAAGGTCAGTCAAATCACTGTGATTGACGCAAATAGCCGTGGTAATAATTCAGAGCAATCATTTCTTGCGGAATTGTGATGAGAAAAAAAATGTGTGGGATTCATCTTTACTGACTAATTTGTGCCAGGGCGTCATCCGTTTATGCTGGAGGCATGGAACAAAAATGTATTACTTCGAAATGAAATGGTCACTGCTAGTGGCAATTTATTTCACTGTTGTGAGAAGTGACTGCACGACGCATAAAGGTGAAGTTGTCGATATGAGTGCTGTCTTGTGCTGCAAGGGCCTTTTTTGGAAGTACACACCATCAGTTTTGTTGCATTTTGCTTTTGCCAGTGAGAAATGCAATTTCTTGCACCACTTGCTCCAAATACCACGGTTTTCAAACCTTGTCAAAAAACATCCCAAAGGCAACATTGTCGGTGCAAGAAGGAAAAACCGCGAGAACAAGCCCCTCTTTTGCGAACGAAAACTAAATCACCTACCTTTATACGCCTCTTGCAGTTCGTCCAAGCGGGACCTGCTGAGCCGCAGGGGAGGCGAACTCATCGCAAAAGCTTCCGGATCGTCCGCCTGCTTCAGGAAAAATATCCGAACGCTTCCTGTCCGTAACCTCAGTCGGCACGCGCCCGCATCCCGCGGCCCCGTCACTCGGATGACGTCATCTCGGATCCGGAACGAGCCGCGGTACACGTGAATGACGCGCACCTCCGCCGTGACGTCACTGCTGGCAGTGGTGACGACGGACCGCACCTTTCCCGACAGCGTCACCTGAGACGTGTTCACCGAGCCCTTGGAGAGTTCTTCCACGCACGGGGCTAGCTGCAGGCTCCAGCGGCTTTCTCCACAGATGGCCACTGTTACCAGATGCAAGACACACGTTATTGCAGCTGACGTCCTTAACGCGCCTGTCAAGTGACCCAAACCTGACATCATACGGAAGCTTCAGAGGATCTCTTCAGCACCTGTCATCTGAAAGCGACGCACACACTAGAGCGAGCTCCAACTGAGTTACGGGCAGACTAGTGTCACCGTCACAGCTCCTTTCTGAACACTGCCCGCGTTCGCGTCAGCCGCCTCGCGACTCCAGTGCAGTCCTCTCAACCCTCTCGTCTCTCCCGAACACCACCGCAGACGCCTGGTCTGCCCGCTGCGCCGGTCTCGGCACGCTCACACGACTGCCGGCCGGGCCTGGCGTCGGCTCGTGCGCCGGCACCGGTCTCTGCCCGGGGCCGTCTGTAGATGAGCCTCGAGCCGGGCCTCACCCACACACCTGGCGGTTACACGCCCTGCCTGCTCCCACGCGCGCCGCGTACGCATACGGATCAGCAGGCTCTGACCGCGCGCAAAGCCGGTCTCGTTCCGAACCGAGGTGCGCGAACGATTCTGTCACGGTCTGCAGATGGGACAAACGCGATGAAAAAGTCCTGAGTCTCGGCTCTCCATGCAAGGCATCCGTGACGAGCCTAACTGTCGTCTTTGCACCTCTGCGATTGGCAGCGCATCGTGGAATCGCCCACGAGGCGTCCTTCCTGGAGGCGCAGAAAAGCCGGCCTTCCGTGTCCGTTCAGGGGGGAAGAATCGCACCGGAAGTCACGCAACAGGGCGAAGCGGCACGCAACGCACTGCTCAGCAGCAGAAGAGCAGAAACCGGAGCAGTCGGACCTGTCCATCCAGGCCGTGCTTGGAAACGTCCCTCATATAGAAGCTTGCTGATAAATTAAGAAATAGATGTACAGGGTTACCAGCGATACAAAACTAATGTCGGCAAAATTCGACCAATAATGACGCTGCTGCGAACACAGCATTGCTCTCCAGAGATATGACAACTAAATCGATATTACGGGGAAAAATGCGTGATGACACAAGAGAATGAAATTAACCCGACATTTATCCGTGCCATGACACCTGCCACGGCATGCCTTGGAGTCATCTGCAAAGCGAAGCTGAAAAACTGCTAGCAAAGCACTTTGCGGTGTTCTATTCCCTGTAAATTAGTCATTGCGGGACGTACTATAGCATATTTAATGCCCGAGATACGTGTCTGCAGAACAGCGAGGTCTTGGGCCTCCCACCATATGCTCTGACCATTCAGAGACATTTTACGAGGCCGTAGATCTTTCCTGAGTCAGCCTGGGTGCAGGACCGGATTCAGATACGCTAACAAACTATTGTGTGCGCCGGCGCCCCGATCTCGTCGCCGCGGACCGGCCGTCTCCGCGCAAAAACGCCCGCTCGTCCCACTCAGAAGGACCTCCATCTCCGGCTGACGGCAACGGCGGACGGCCTGCCACAGAAGGCGGCGCTCCCGAGCCAGCGGCGGACGGTCTGCCACAGGCGAAGGCACTGCCGAGCCAGCGGCGGACGGCCTGCCACAGAAGGCGGCGCTCTCGAGTCAGGCGGACGGACTGCCACAAACAGCGGCGCTCTCGGGTCAGGCGGACGGCCTGCCACAGAAGGCGGCGCTCTCGAATCAGGCGGACGGTCTGCCTCAGGGGAGGCACTACCAAGTCAGCGGCGGACGGTCTGCCTCAGGGGAGGCACTACCAAGTCAGCGGCGGACGGTCTGCCTCAGGGGAGGAACTACCAAGTCGGCGGCGGACGGTCTGCCTCAGGGGAGGAACTACCAAGTCAGCGGCGGACGGCCTGCCACGGGCGGAGGCACTGCCGAGTCAGCGGCGGACGGTCTGCTACAGACAGAGGCACTCCTGAGTCATTCCTGCGTGCAGAGGCCGAGCCGTTCGCTTCTCAGTGGCAGCTACCAAGTCGAACGCAGTCTCGAGGCAATGAAGTGCGCGTGCAAATGCAATGACTTCGTAGCTCTTGCAACTGACCATCTTTCGTAAATGAGACAGGAATGAAGCAGCTGCGCGAGCTGAAACTAAACGAATACCTCTACACCTGATTCAGAGACAAATATGGTGTCATGGTAATCCCACTGCACCGAGCATGCGATGCCACTATCAAGTATCGTTCAGCTGTCATCGCCCCCGAGAACCGCACAGAGCTCAGGCGGTACGTCTCCATCGGAATTCACCGACGGCCTCATCGGCCGGCTTAGCGGCGGCTTAGCTCGCCGTCGGGCTGCGCTCACCATGATCGTCGCACGGGCGGCGGCGCGCGCCCCGCTGCACGGTCAGCCGGCCATTTGCAGCCTGTCGGCGGGCGCGGGCGCCGGTAGCCGGAGCGGATCCGATGGACCGTCTCGGCGCCGGAGCCGCCCCGCGACACGGATCCGCCATCTGGGAGAGCGTCGGCGTCTCCCCAGCACGCCCCGTGTCCAATGGCGCCGCTACTTCACGGCAGCGTGCGCGGGCGACATGGCTGACGAGCGGCAGAAAGAGAGCCGATGTGACGCTATGCACGGCGTGCATGGCGGCGTGAGGACATGCGGTGAATGTGCGCACTGTCACGTCTACATGGGGCGAGCACAGAGGCGCTTCATGCCAAGTAGGCGCGTTCGCGCAACAAAACTTACAAAGTTTTGCCCAGGTGAAGAGTGAGGTTCACTTGTTATCGTATTGCTCCCAGTCTGAGCAGTCAAGTTCGTGCAAGTGGTGTCGTCATCTGACGAATAGCCCGCTCCTTGCTTGCTAGTAACGGTTTGGCCTTTGAAGAGCCCACAACATGTGCGGCCAGATTTCCAGGGTGTGGAAGTTCTCGCAAGATTATAGCAAAGCACCATAGGCAAGAAGCGACTGTAAGGGTCGCGATGTAACGCTCTTCACTCACTATTCAAACGCTAGGCCACCAGAGAAGCCCAAGGCTTCGAGCGCAGCTAAACGACGTGTTTTTCTTGGCTTTCGCGTGATGCTGTTGTGTTACCGTTATTATTGGGAGGGTGGGCGTGTAATAAATAGGTGTTGATCCACCACTTAATGGCTATTGTTGGTGTTCAGCGATAAGAGGTCATCAACGCTTCGGAACAGTTCGGGTGCACGTGATGGTAAGTGGTGAAGTAGTTTTCGAGGGATAGAAAATCACATTAGGCGGAGAGAGAGAGGGAGGGGAGGGGGAAGAGAGAAGTAAAAGATAGATTGAACGGAGAGAGAGTAGGAAAGATGGGAGAGAGAGAGGGGGACGGAGAGAGAGTGAAAAAGAAAGAGGAGGTCCTGTTACAGTGCGCGATTGGGAAACAGACCTCTCGTTATCGTGATTGCGCCCAAAATCGCATCCTGCTGACCGGTCTTGGCTGGTTTAACTTTTTGTTATTCCTTTTGTTGTTTTTGGCTTTTCTTTAATCTTCAGCATGTCCGTGACGCAAATTGGACTAAAACTCTATGGTAATCTGTCAGCCGCAGATTTCGTTGGCAGTGCGAAGCCTGGAAGGAGCGATGACTTGGTCTGCAGCGCCGGAGGGAGGGCGGCGGCGCTGTTCGGGCTGACCCGCGGTCGGGCGATTCCAGCTCTGAAGAAACCTTGAACTGATAAGCGGCGTCGACACGCAAGCTTCACCGAATCGAATCCGTCCGCGAGGTTCGCAGGTGCCATCCGCCAGTTCTCGAAACCGGCTCCGTGTTCGATCGTCTTGAAAGCCGCGATCGAGTCTCCACGCCTCACAAATTACCTGCAGCCAAAGGCTTACTGATTGAATGAGCTGGCCAAAAATGGCCGGATCCTCACGCTGCCCGGCACGGCCCGCGACAAAACGTCCACAGGGTCTGCCGCGGGCAAAAGCTGGCGGCCGTCATCGGCTGGCCCGCAGACGGGGGCCGCCGCCTCGCCTGCGGGCCGACCTCTCGGCCTGGGCGTGCACCCCATTACAGAGAGGAGGCGCCGACTGCGCGGCCAGCGCCGCCACAGACCGCCTCCCTCTGAACGGTCGGGCGTCGGCCCGGCAGAGGCGGACAGTTCGGGAGGGGCCGGACCGGCCGGGGTGAGGCGAGGAGGACTGGTAATGAGGCTGCGACGAGCGCGGAGACTGAGAGGGATGGTGGTAACGGAACCAGGACCAGGACCGAGGCGGAGGGTAAGACCGACCTTGGTACCGAAACTGAAAACGAAACTGGGACTGAGATTGCGACTGAGCCGTGGCGTGGACTGAGACACCTCCACCGGAATGTAGCGTTGCTGACGTTCTAAGGAAGGCGTACGGTAGTGTAGGAGTACCGCAATGTATATAACTTAGACAAACGGTGAGGTGGCCGGATTATTTTCGTCTTGCGTCAGAAGAGGCCCAGTGAGCTACAATAGCCCGTCACAGGAAGAAGTATTTTGGGAGAGTAAGAGAGCACTGATAGCTCAGGTTGACCAGTTCACAACAGTTTACAACAGAAGAAAGGACGGCTAGACCTTTCTTTCGGAGACCTCAAAACTCCTCGGCGGTTATTCTCTCTGAAACGTAATGTAAAGGCGCAAAAACATTAGAGGATTCTGCATGAGTTGCAAAAGCTCCAAAAAACTGCAAATGTATCAAGAGCCGAAGCTCTCGCAGTAACCTAAAAACTCGCCCGCGGGGAAAAGTTTCCCGCAACTTCTCTGAAATGTCAGTCCACGTCAGGAGCTATATGACACGAGTTAGCAGGAACCATGTGCTGGTATCAAGAACGCAAAAGCTGAAAAGCGGGATTTACCTTCCTCCACGTAAGACGGAAAATGAAAATTCTGCCTTAGTTACAAAATTATTGTCATTTTTGCTCTATGTTGTAGCATTGCTTGCATCCCATTGAACAGTACTAGCCATGTTTAGTTCCGAAACGTATGGTCGGGCCACTCAAGCAGTCAGCCAAATAACCCGGCGGTAATGGAATATTCTAGATCCTGACTATCGGCCATCTGAGCGGGCAAACACGACACAATGGCTGACACATAATGTTTGGAATTTGATGAAGAAATACCGTGTCATGGCCGCACAGCGCAGGCTTATTTTCCGTAATGCTGACGATCTAGGTCTTCATTTCAAATTTCGCTACAGTACGGATTGGTCTCAACGGGATAAAAAGTAGTTGCAATGGGAACAAAACACACAGGTTCATCCTGACTATCTGAGGAGCATTAGGTGGGATAAAAGACTAATCTTACCTAACATCCGTGGCTCCACCTCCGGCAAGAGGCAGTTTGTCTGCCGTGCAGCATCGTTTTATAATGGTTTACCTCCAGAATATCGTGACATGTCGGTCTCCGTCTTCCGTCGCTCTTCAAGGAGACGACTGGCTGGTGCCTCTTAAAACTGTTTCACGGTGACGACCAGTGACTACCCAACATGTTTTAAGGCCATATGACCGTTGCTATTCTGACCTCGCGCATGCGTGAAGTATGTGTATTTGCGTCTGTTTCTTAGCCTTCTTTTTGCGCCGCTTTGATTCAGAATATTCCCATTGACTCCGGTCATACCTAGGACAGCATCGCATGAAGTACAATAAATAATAAATAAATCTGAAACGTTCTACGAAAAGTTCCATATTCCTTGAACTACAGCTGCAGAGCGTTCATTCCTTTTCGTGACTTGCTTTTTTATGGACGCGATCATTGGACTCAACGTCAGTGTATGCGCATGCGCATGTGTGTAAGTGTGCGTGTGCGCGCGTGCGCGCGCACACACACACACGCACACCCCACTCGCATCGCATACACTGGTACTTTCACCGCATCATTGCAATATTTATGATTCAATATCCATCGTCAAATCTTGAGTTTATTGATGCATTTCTTACCTGCATATTTTCCGGCTTTCCTCAGATGACTCCTAGATATCTTCGTGGCACCAACCAGGGCGAAGGCATTTTTGCCCTTCTGAATAAGAAGTATCCTGATGTCCCCCCTCCTGACCCAAGAATCACACAGGTCACTGTTCTGAAACCCTTCGACCACCACCTTCCTGCTCTGGATGTTTGCGTCGCCGAGGATAACTCTGATCACCTGCACCACGCCCGTCCTCTGCTCGTTGTGCAGACTGGTGACCCTCCCCGTCACCACCATGATGTCCTGGCGGTACGGCGGGAACGTCACGCAGTGCAGGCTGCGTCTGCGGTACGTCCAGCCGGCCTGCGCCAGCGCCGCCACCGTCACCGCCGTCCACACGACCGTCCACATCTCGACCGCAGCCCACCCGTCTCCGGCGACGAACAGCTGGCAGCTGGCGGGCAGCCGTGGCGGAGCCGCTCAGCGCACTGCACGACCGGCCGGAGGCGCCGCTGGCCGCGGGGAGCACTCCACCCTCGGCCCGAGCCGGCGATCCCCGCCCCATGGGTCACGTCACCGGGCTGGAGGGGCCCGGGCGGCGCCCGCCACAGCCGCCCAGGCAACTCCCGTTCGGCGACAGTTGGGCCGGCGGCCGTCGCGCCCCTCAGTCGGTTCTTCCTGTCCACGTGCAGGATGCCTGTACTGTGATGGCAACCCCGACCGAGACCAGCTGAGGCTGGAGGGGAGATGGAGTGTCTGGATTATCATCCTGTGTTGTTAACTGTGAATGGAAAAAGAACTGTAAAGAACATTTTGTTAAGTCAGTGTACAGAAATATAAATGACACCTACGGATATTCGTGGCTGTCTAACATCGTATGAAGATTTGCAGTTTATTTTCCCATCACGTGTTAAAACTATGACGCCTTTGTGGTGGTTGGCGGAAAATTATAGGAGTTTTTGTGCTTGCGAAGAGAGTCCAGGATAACGTATTTTATGCCGATTTAAAGAGATCGTTATTTTACCTATGCTGACTCTCTCTCTCTCTCTCTCTCTCTCTCTCTCTCTCTCTCTCTCTCTCTCTCTCTCTCTCTCTCTCTTTCTTTCTTTCTCTCTATCACTGGCGGACCCAGGGGAAGGACCATTTCGTCCACGGCCCCCAAGCTGCGATTAGGGGAACCAAATAGCCATTTGCTCCCCTCCATAAAAGGGATATGGCTGTTTTTATTTAACCAAAGTATGAAGTCGTTGGACACTCAAAACCCAACCCACGGCCACGGCCAACGTCTTCCACCCCTTCCCCCCCCCCCCGGTCGCTGACCTACCATCCATATCCAGACGCTTAAATACATTCCGGATTAACGGCCAGCGTCTGCCATCCCCCCAAAGGAAACTCTAGTTTGCCCCCCCAAAGCAAGGCTGCTGGCTGGCCCCCCCTCTCCCCCTCTCTTTTTCTCTCTGTCTGATATTTCTTCTCACTAGGCCTGAGGCTTTAGGGTGTTTTTAGGGACCTCGTGCCATGGTGTCAGCAGACTTCTTGACAGCGGTTTCAAGAAATGTTTTTTGGCAGGTATGTCAGGCCACCCTGCTGTCGTTTCAGACGCGTGCTGTCGACTTTAGCCATCGGTGATGTAAGGCAATGTTTGGCATTTTTATGACTTCATTACGTAACATTTATAATAGATGGTCATCAATTTTGTCTTGAAAATGTTCGGAACTTGTCAAGGGCGAATGCAAGAGAAATCGCAGAGGGTAATGCCACGCTATACGAAAGTGGGTATTTCGTGTTGAAAGCAATGTTTAATTTAAGGAGAAAAAGTTTGCATATGTCCTGTGATTAATATGAAGAACACACTGAGTGGAGAAAACATCATTATGGATAAAGGTGGCCAGCTGCAGAAATTCGGAAGTACCTTACATTAATTCAAGTGTATCAATGGCTTCCACGAATGTTTTCAGCCTGATAATGACGTTGGCACAAGATGTCTTGCATCAGCATCATACAGTGTCATCAACATATACAGTTGGTGTCTAGAAATGCTCGAAAAAAGTCGCAGGGGAGGAACTTGGAAAAATTAAAGGGGAGTAATAAGATGGCAAAAACGAAAGCTTCGTTTTCTGAATGCACCATTGACTCCAGTAGACTACAGCCACCCTCTGTTTTTATTTTCCGAGTGCACTATTAAAATGGCGACAATGCATTGGCGCTTCAAATGGACTGTAACAATCGTTTCGTGTTAGGCATCGAAACTCGCCCAGTCAATCGGGCAAACCGAAAAAAAGAAACGTTAATAGATAACCGACCGGTGGTATTCGCAACCCTGAATCCGTCACTGCTCCAAAGCATTGCTTTCAAACGTGCTTTGAGGACAACTTAAAAGCTGGAAGTCGTTACCGGAGTCAGTATAAGTGCTTTGAGCATCGTACACGAGAGGACAAAAATCACCACGGCAACAACTAGTTTGGTAACGACTTTTGGCACTTCTACCTATATCAGAAGTTTTTCTTTAGATCGCAAACTTTCATTTGTGCCCTGGCTCATCGAAATCGGTCAAATAGGTGACAGGTTTCAAGGGGATGGAGGTTTGAAACGAAATTCGTCGCGCAAAAATAGGGTTACTACGCGTCACCCTGGATGCATGCGCTGACGTGGCGATTCACTACGGTTTCGGTGGACTGCCACTTTGCTGTCATACTGAAACAGCTGTTCTAATAATAGGTAATGCCACCACGGCCACTCGAATTTGGCATTGACTCATTTTCGAGAGACGCTTTGTCATGCTAGATGCGACAAACGTTTGCCATATTGGAAGTAAAGTTTGACAGTTTCTCCCGCAGCATTGCAGATTTTTTTCGAGAAACTTACTCTCTCGTTACTTGAATTATTTGGCTGAGCTGAAAGCATCGCTTTTTGAAGAGGCGTAATTCGAGACGCAGTTTTTTGTATCATCGCATACCGATGGCTCCTTTTTTCTCTCTCTCCCTGTCTCAATGCCAACATAGTGTTGTGATTCTCTTGATAAACTGGTAAATGAGCAAAGGTCGATGCCATGTCCTGGGATTCATGCTATACGTAACCATGAAGATATGGATTTTCGACAAAGAAATGTATGGGCACTTAGATGATCTGGTATCCATGATACTTCGCTCTACGCTCATCACACACCAAACAACTATTAAGCGATCCGGGAATCATTACAGCGCGATTTGGATAAAATTCATAGATATAGTCAAAAATGGTTTATCACATTTAATGCCCGTAAAACTGTTCAGCCAACATTTACCAACCAAACGACAATAAATGCTCCCTAGCTGACACTTGACGGCCAACGGATTCCTGCATCCGTGGTCAGAAGCATCTTGACATTACTCTTTCAGAAGATTTGCATCTTCGTCACCATATACAAAGCCTTGTGAAAAAATAAACAGATTACTAAGTCCCCTATACCCAATAACCCTATTCATTGCACGATCCATTCTCGACCAAATATACCAGATATACATAAGACTCTATTTCGACTAATGTATGGAAGCATGACAGTGACCGACGCCCTTCGTCTCGAAAGACTTGAAAACAAGAGCACAAAACATGTGACAGCAACGCTGCGGAGGACACAGACCAAAAAGTAAGACTTGCCTTGAGCTGGGCCTCACTTAAGACTAGGTGTGACGCACACAAAATATCACTGTTTTACAAATAATTGAGCCGCAGTCACATTCCGACTTTCATGAGATCCATTCTTCCCCCATCAACGGAATTTAACAGGGGTCTCAATCTTCGAAATGCCTATTTTCGCATCCTTTCCGATAACCGCACTACTACTTTCCGAGGATCCTTTGTCCCGGCCACAAGACTTTGGAATTCACTACCGCTCTCTGTCCGCAGTTTCACCTCTCGTGGACCATTTCAACGTGTAGTATTTCGGCATCGTGAGGCACCCACCCCGCCAAATTCTTGTTCCCGTGGTTTAAACTTTACTAATATTCTGCATAGCCAGATAAGAATGGGCATGTCGGAATTGAACGCCCATTTGTTCCGCATTCAGCTTGCTGACTTCTCAAAATGCCTCTGCGGACAACCATTTGAAACTGTCAGTCATCTCGTTTTCCATTGCTCACTTTACTCCACCTCACGACGGCATATGTTGGCGAAAATTTCTTATGCCCCGAATTTTGACTTTCTCGCTATTTCGTCGTCGCAAGAACTTACACTTTCATCTACGGCACCGGACTAACCGACGGTGAGGGTCGTATGGTAGCCAGAAAGTTTTAAGAGTACCTCCGGAAAGTTGCGAGATTCAGCGACTGAGCGGGGGCGAAGGACGTGATGTGGCGGCCATGCATCGCATGTCACGGGCATGTGGGCCTGTTGGATGCAGTGGCGTTTAGTGCATTTATTCCATAATCCACAATTTATGTTACTTGCTTCGATTTCAGAATTTCGTTTTCACACCAACTGTTGGCTTGTATGAATAGCATGTCTTTTCAGTTAATAAATATCTCCCATTTATCTATCTATCTATCCATGGTTTATTCTTCGTCTCGCTCGTCACCGTTGCTTTCCTTGATAAGGGACAAATTACTTTTCATCACGACCTTTGGCATATTTTCTATTTTAGACAGCAAAAAAACTCCAATGCTGGTCATCTTTGAGTCATTAAAAATACTTTGTTTCACCCAATATTCGTGTCTTACTTTTAGTATCAACAGTTCATTTGTCAAATAAAAATAGCATTCGCTGGATCCGAAAACCTCTCCAACTTCTCGTTCGGCGAAAGAGAAGTTGGTTTGAGAACGGTTTGGTCTTGAGAAGAGAACGGTTTGGTCTCGTTTTGCAAGCGGGCTCGGTTTGGCAAATTGAGTGCATATGGGACCAGGTGATGAATACCTTTCTGAAGGTATTCGATGGCTGCAAACGACATTTTAGCAAATACATCAAAGCACCACGACGAGTAAGCACGCATTAAAAATGCTCCTTGCACGAGCGAAGTAATAGTATCGATGGTATGGAGTAGATGAGATCCATTTTTTATCATGCCAACTGAAACTCTGTTACCTTGAATAAATACTGCATTACGCGTTGCCGTAGGTAGCAATACGTAGCTTGCTTAAATATGAGTGTAACAACCATTGAACTGAGCCAGTACCTACCATGTCATTATCACCTTGTCCTTCGTACATACTGTCGAATTCCCTATTATTTATCTGCCAAATTAAAGCTGAATTCATCTGTTGATTGTTGGACATATGACCAAGGAGGTTTTTCGCATAGGGCTAATGTGAAATGTTCCAAAAAGTGGAGGACATGACCCCCATGCCCCCCCCCCCCGACCGCAAATACGCGATCACGAATGCTGGATTGGTCCAACTCACCTTTGATGTTTTGAAAAAATAGCTGGAGGAGAAGGTTGATCATAAATATGCGATTACAACCGCTGGGCGGACCAACTTACCTCCGCTGGTTCCGAACAAATAGCTAAAGGAGAAGGCAAAAGTAACAAAGGGAATAAAAAAGGTAGGGAGAAGCCCTAAAAACAGTCCAAAGTCAGTCAGAAGTCAGGGCTGGTGAGATTACGGAAGAAGGAAAGACAAAAAAGCTAAAGAAAGGTAAAGTTCCTTTCACGAACCACTCCTCACTGCACCAAAGCACCACCATCCACAATCCAGTAACGCCCGCTACGAGCTCAGGAGGCCAAGTGCCATTGTTCTGGAAGGTCCAGTTTGATGTTAACTCAGGTCAAGGCTGGGTCAAGGTCAGCAATCAGGGATGAAAATTATACCTTCCATTATGAAAAGAAACATTGGAAAGCTAAACCAAACTTTAAATTAATTACTTTAATGATTATCTTATTCGCTGTTTTGCCTTGAAAACCGAAAATTTTGCTTTAATTGTACCATATGTTTCTCCAAAAAGATCGACAAGAAAATACCAATGCGACACGCCTCCCCAACCCACTACTAGATTACAGCCATTACGATTCTACCTTCTTGGGACGCCTGATGTTTCTGCCACTTCTTGTCTGTTTTTCCACAAAGGTAAATAGTACAAAGTTTCGCGAATAAAGAAGTAGGGATAACCCCCAAAAACAGTCAAAGTCGGTCAAAACCCAGGGCTGATAAGTAAGGTTACGGAAGAAGAAAAGACGAAATGTAAAGGCTAAAGAAAGGTAAAGTTCGGCCTCACTGGTCACTCCTCCTTCGATCAAGTTCACCCACTTAACAAAAGAACCCAAAGTTAGAAACGCCCGCTACGAGATCACAAGGGCAAGTGACATTGGTCTAGAATGCCCAGTTAGAAGATAACTCAGGTCAAGGTCGGGTCAAGGTCAGACAGCCGCAGATCAAAAACACACTTTCCATTATGAAAAGAAATATTGGAAACCCAAATCAAATTTTAAGTTAATTACTTTAACAATTGACTTGTTCAATGTTACGGCGTGAAAACTGAAGACGCTACTTTTGTTTTACCATCGTGTTCCTTTAAATAAATCGACAAGTAATACAAATGTGACGCACTTGCCCGAACCCACTACTAAATTACAGCCATTACAAATTTAACTTCCTGGGGCGCCTGGTGGTTCTGCCACTTCTCGTCTTCCTTTTTTCCACACCCTGCATTCCTTCGCCCTTGTTGGGAACCACAAAATTAAAGCGCTATTTATGGCATTTTATTTGCCCCAAATACGTTTCCACATGTGGATGTTCAACAGTGTTAAACAGCAAGTTAATGGGAGAGCATCGGGACGGATCTTGAGAAAAAAATGCGGAATGTATGTCCATGCTACATTTGAATGCACGTGAAACACCAGAATCAAAACGCCGACAGGTTCGTTACAGATCCCCAGTTGTTTTGATTATTCCTTCATCCGGATCTCAAAATCAGTTGCTTGTCTGCTGAAACAGCATAAAACACCACAGGATTAGGCAAAGATCGCTAACCAATGAGCAACACTTTTCTGAGCGATATGTTGTGTTGCGGTTGACTAGCCCCTGGCCGAAATAAAATCATCACAAAAACGTAGCATAATCGGAAACCATCTAAATCGCACAACATTTGACTACCAGCAAATTACTTGCATTTATAGATTTCATTTGTTCACCTTCGAAAACATTTTGCAGACTTCCAGGTCCTTTGCCTTATCGCATGGCACGGCTCCCTTGTAAATGACTGCGAAAATAGTTATTTGTCATTACAACGAACTGCGGCCACATCGTTTCTAAAAACGAAAACTTTCTCAGAAACACAAACAGTATCTACAGCAACGACAGCGTCCCACAATGCTCGCTGTGTTTTTTACATTTTGAGTACAGGCTGCGTTATACGGATGAGTCGGACGTCCAAAGTTCAGAGGTTATAAAACAGCGGCTACATAACGGCCTCGCTGGTTCCAGGAGATCGTATTTGAAATGTTCATCATGTAACCATTATGTAACCATATCACCAAATGAAGACCAAATAAGGGTTCCGCGTTTTCGTAAACGAGCACCTTATATTTCATTATCACATGCCACATACTTGCGTGGTTCCAAGTCTCTAAGTCGTTCAGGTCACCAAGCCTCATCAGACACAAACACAAGAAAAAACAATTTTGCTTTTGATATTTCGCCTGCCGGAAACAAAATGAAGGTTTCGAACCCTTGTCCGTGACATTTTAGGAGATTTTACGACGTCTACGGACGTCACTTGTTGATCATTGTTCATGCATACTCACACTTTTTTTCCGGGGGGCAGACCTCTTTGGTGCATTCCCAGCTTAGTGCAATGCAGAAACACTTGTTGCATCCCGCCGCACCCAGCTCCCCCGACGTACACGTTGTCGTCACGGCTAAAATGGCGCAGCAACGGATTGTTGTTCGTTTTAAACTGATCACTTCAAGCGTCATGTTAGGTTAGACAAACCAATATACTGCAAATATTCACCTAACATTCGACTGTACGAAACAAAGGAAGGCAGCATTAAATTGTGCTGTATCTGCCTCATCGATTCATGGACAACAACCTAAGAGAAAAGGAACGACCAAAGCCGCGTTTACCGCATATCTTCCACGCATTATCAGTTTTAATGCTACTTTGCTTCAAAATATAGCAATGGGCATTAGTTGCATGGGAAAGATTACTTACGGCGACATTTGCTTTCTCCGCAATACGGCGTTAACAAACTGCAGTCTTTGTCGTTTTTACAAGGGCCACCAGGAACTGAAAAATGGCATAAATGCGAGATTACAAACTATGCAGTGCAATCAAAATACATTCTGCTCCGTGTAATATGTGTAGTACCAGGATGGCGGGACCAGTGAGGCGCCAGGGCGCAGCACCTCCCTTTAACACTAAAATATAGCAATAACCACCTAACATTGATGGTAACGAAATGACCTAAAAGTGTTCACTGCCCCCTCCCCGCTAATTTTAGATATTCCGCCTCTAATGCCTAAAGCTCGTACTGGATGAAGGGAATGTGTTTGCTTTGTCAACGGAAAGTATCACAACGTCAAGACTTGCCTCTCGTCCAGCACCTACTTTACACCATAGTTAGGATCGAAATGTCGTTGCCATGATCTCCAGTCACTAACTTTTCTCGTCTCCGAGGCCAGTTTTTATGTTTCATGCAAGCCCGAAATTCATGATCGGAAAACACCGCTCCGGGTAAATTCCAAACTGACGCCGCACGTAGGCAGGTACCGGCTTGTGTTGCGATAACGGAGCGACGGACTGTCACCAGCAGGTGGCAGCTGGTGGCGGTCCGCCGCGGGCTCAAGCTGTAAGCTCTGTGAAATCTAGTCAGTGCATTGATAAAGATGTGGTAAACATGTTCCTGGATAAAGCATCCATAAAAGTAATGAAGAAGAATAAAAGTTTGTAGCTTGTGCTATTTTGCACATTCCCGACTACATGTGACGTCAAGGTCTCGGGATCAGCAGTATGCGCTTTAGATCATAATGCAAACCAGTATGTTTCAGTTAGATTTTTGGCAACAATGTCCAAAGATAAATATCAATGAATAGCATGTTTTGAATCGGGTCCCCAGGTCTGAGCACTGTAGTTTTTAAGCAAGTCTCATTTTTATGACAGAAGTCCATTAGAACGTTTACCACTATTTTCGGAGATCCTGACATCACATGTAGGCAGTTGATGCACAGCATAACAGCATAACATAACATAACATAACATTATGCACAGCATAACTCGAGATATGTGTTTGCGCTTCCACCGCTTTGCTGAACATTGTATATACAAAAATCTCCACCATACCTTCTACATGTGTAGACCGAATTTTGTAAGCTATTGGCGGCAGTTTGGTGCACCGTTCTTCTAGCGCAAGCCGACCTTTCTGCCCGTGTTACTCTTTTTCCCAAGTGAGGCGGCAATATAGATGCTGCAAGGCCACCGAAATGCGTATGGTCCGTGGTTTCTACAACTACCAATGGGTACTTCGCCACAAAATTCTGCAGATTCCTCCACTTATATACTGAGTCATTTTTAATAACGCCGTTGGTATTCGTTCGTATTTTTTTCACTTAATATGGGTTCCATAGAGGTCCATATCAGTCCATGATTTTAATTCGACTTACAGACTCCTTATGCTGACAGCAGCCATAGGGAGGACTAATGTAAAATGGAATTTATGGACATCTTTGCCCTTATGAGGAATTTAACGTTAGACAAATGACGTTGCATGAATACAATAAACCCAAAACGGCATTGTATCCCCGCTAATTTTGGGAAAGTTCCGATTCCGGCGGGTGGCACAAATATCCTCTTAAAACTTTCAAAAGTATCGATAAAATTGCTGAGCACAGACAAGTCTATTACAATACATTCAACTGCATACATGATGATTAGGTCTGAACACCAACAAAACACGCCAGGCAAAATCACAAACGTCTCATCAAGGGAACGCAACTGGTTTCCGCACCTGGTGGGGCCGCCAGCAGATCTTGATTCAGGCTGCTGACGACGAGGCAGACGGTGACGATCCTCGACAACATGGCGGAGCGTTTTCGGTGAGCGATATGCCGCCCCGTCGGTCGGTTCAGTGGCTTTATCGCTGGTCAGCTCGTGCATGACGTGGCGAAAAAGAGCCAGGTCCGAAATGTCACCCGGTCGAACCAAAGGGCTTGGTGGCAATGCCGCTATGTAGCGAGAGCACACTGCGACGGTGCAAAAAAAGAAATGAAATGGTGCAGGGTTATGTTTCTGTTAGTTCTGAGTCAGCGACAACAGCGATTTGAAAAAAATATGCCAGTCGTTTGCTTGGCAGATTGACTCCAACAGATGTACCATTTGTCAGCCGCTCCGACCATACCGTGCGTGACCCGGCCGACCCCCACCGCCCTAGCCACGACCCCAGGTCACGTATGCCCCTCCGGCACATGTATTAAAAATGTCCTGCACGGCATGTGACGACGAGTGGCTTTGAGTCAGGACATGCGTTCGGACATCTTCCCCCAAAAAACGTCTAGAGAGCGACAGGCAGGTACTCCAGACGCTTGTCTGTGATCGCCGGACTGTGAGCAATCCCGCCAGTCAAACACGCCCACCGCCATGCGACATTGATTGACACTGAAAGTTCGGTTCGGCACGCTTTTGGCAGTTTTTACATTGTGATACGGTGGTGTGATGATGCGGTGGTCAAGGCAGGTGGCGACTTTGTTGCGAATGGCGCGGCGGAGCTCCATTGAACGTTAATCCAGTTTCACAACGCTGGCCTGAAATGACCGATAAGCCATGTTACGAATGTCCATCAGTCTGATAACGGCAAGATACATCATGAAATGCGTGTCAAGAAAGTGACGTCCAGGGAATTTTAAAACGACGAAATGGGGCTCGCAAAAAAAGCGCGACCCCTCTGGCACTCTGCAGGACGTTCAGTTTCTCGCGACTGTGTGTCATCCTTGCCGAATAGTTTCGAAGTGCAAACACATCAGAAGATCTACAACGGGTGTGCTTTTCAGTGTAGCTTTTCAAACGGTCTTTCCAGTTAGTTCAACAACAAAGCAAAGGAGACTACAAACCCGTTCCTGAGAGTCCAAACTAATTTCGCATTCATTGATAAGCTTCCTATGGTTGAAGAATGCTCCATACACCGCGAACTAAACCGTCGTGGAATCACTCCGCATTGTCCCGGTCTCCAGCCTTCACGCCGTCTGACAAGAGGACTCTCGAGCCAATCAGGCGCGCAACATCGCAGCGAAGCCCAGGAGTCCCCGCGGCGCCTCCGACCCTCATCTCGCTCGGCAGCCGCCCTCGCCGCCGCCGGCAGCCCTGCCGCGGGCGGCGGCGCGGCGGCGGCCTTTGACGGCCGGCGCAGCTGTGCGGCCGGCCTGTTTACAGGCCGAGTGGCCGTCAGTGGCCGCTCGTCACCCGGCCGCTGTAGTGGGCCGCCGCGCCGCCTCTGTCTGTTGTGACAGCCGCCGCCGACGGCGGGAGGCGGGCAGACCGGAACCGAGCCAGATGCCTGGTAGGGAGAGATGGGGCACTGCCCAACGGCGCCACGCAGAGGGGGCTGGCTGAAAGGCTTCCAACGTCCGTTGCGATTTCTCTAGATCTTCGGTTCCCATGGAAAACCGTGTGGGCTGTGTCGTCCTTGAAGCATTAGAGATGGTCGTATTTGTGGCTGTCCAACAAAACAGTCGACTTCTACGCGAGATCATATGGCACCGATTCATCACATTAATTGGTCCTATCAGCTACAGATT
The DNA here is from genome assembly GCA_030062745.1 of Capitulum mitella. Lineage (NCBI taxonomy): Eukaryota > Metazoa > Arthropoda > Thecostraca > Pollicipedomorpha > Pollicipedidae > Capitulum > Capitulum mitella. Next base: position 7,904,440 of record CP099849.1, on the reverse strand, counting down.
GACTTGAACGTCGATCTGGCTAAAACTACTCCATGCCTCTGCGGAATCCCGAGTTCCCACTATAGCTATGCCAAATCGCTCCCGCGATTTCCCAGAAAATCGTCGTCAGAACGTTACCGGAGCCTCTTCGGTACAGCATGGCTTCGACACCTATGCCGAAGTCGCACTGTAAAACTACCGCCGCACGGTCGACATCCAAACGACCGACATCCCCCCTCCCCGACTGTCAGGTGGTTAACGTTGCTGACCGGTCGCCTGTTACTGACTCCCCACCCTCCCTCAAATGTTGCAGGTGTGACGAGGCGGCGGCGCCCCGTGTCGACTCGTCCATACACCAACTTTGTCGTACTGCGACGGGCAGCTCCGGGGTCAGGTCAGTGGACGGTGGCGCCGCTGGGGTTTCGGGATCACGGCAAGAGACGTGACGCGCCGTTACCCTTTGACACAGACTCAAATCGGGCTTGTTGCTGGCTGAACGCACGTCTACCTTGGGTATTTTATTTTTCCAAACCGCAGAAGTGCAGATTGTACCTAAGTCCCTCCACTTTGGACCTCGCATCTGATCAACAGTGACTTGTATTCCTTCAAGTTAGTGTTTCTTATATTTTTACGTTTAATCAGCGGATTGAATTTCCCAGAGTTAGCAGTCCGTCCGTCCCTGTCGTGGATTATCCCAGGTTTCCGCAAACGTGAAAGCTACAAAGCTTTCGGTCGTCAATGTTCACAAATGAGCCAGAATTCTGATGGCTGACGTTTGCCCATTTTCAGCAGAAAACCTTCAGGTGCTCAAACCGTTGGTTGTCTGGACCTTCATGAACCGGTGCGGGCACTAGAAGGCCATAAAAAGCCGAAGGGTACGAGTAGCCAGCTACGGTGGTTTGGTTGTGCCACCTAGTGTCAGATATAGTAACTATCAGTTACTTATGCGCAGGTTTGCTGGGTGGCTCTAAGAAAACCCTGAGCTGAAGTTTTATGCTGCACGTAGTGCTCAGAGCTTCGTGTTGTCCGCGTCTTTGGTGCCTGCTTCCGCCTCTGCTACTGTAACTAGCATGACCCAGCGCTGCCGCCGGCGGTGGCTTGGCCGGAGTTGGGATCGGGCCGGATCGGGCCGGGTCGGGCCGGGTCGGGACCGCGGGAGGAAGAGGCGCCCTGACTGTGTGGCGGGACGGACGTGGAAGCGACTGTGTGCCAGCTCTGACTAGCTGTTATGAACGCTCACTGAATATATTGCAATGCACAAATCTGCTTACATTCTTTTTACAGGTGCAATTTTAGTCTTTGGAGACAAGCACATAGCCAGGATTTTCCTTGGGGAGGGGGTGGTAATGTCAAATTCTGTCATGTGCCACTAGCATAAGACGAAGTTTGTGGGAAAAGCAGCAATTCTATGTAATCTGCATTATGTTTAACGCCCAGCAGAACATGTAATGTTTACTTTTGCGACATATATGTGGCCACTATTACGTATTCCTGCGAAATCGCCATATCTCTCGTGTAGACCGCTTGGCTGGGGGGGTGGGGGAGGCGCGGCCTCCATGGTCCCCTTGGCTACGTCCCTGGTTGAAGGTGTTCTTGCACTTCAATGACTGGCAGCCCGCATTTTTCAGTTCCTATGACTTGTTCATTCATATTCATATTCCCTTTGGAAGAGAGCACCCAAAACAGCACAAAAAACAATACACGCAAAGCAGTCAGTTAAGCAAGGCTTCATTCGTACTCCGCAGAGTCCGTTCATAGTGCATTGGACAGTTAAGTCCTGTTCACATGTTACGATTCAAACACAGTGTAACTGCGGACATTCAGGCAGAGAAAAAAGACATGCCCTTGAGGAATATCAAGACGTTCATAACTTCCCCTGCTCAGTCACGACTAAGGCGACTTTGAGAGATAAAAAATGTTATTATTCAAGCGAAGCCTTAAATCCTTAAGTACAAAACACTGACTCTTTCCAGCCGTATGCCCACACCGCTAAAATATGGCCGTAGGTGTCATAGAGCTAATGTACACAAAGCGGCCATCATCCTTTTAAGACACGCGCTTTACAGACAGGTAAATGTGATTTTGGGCAATGTAACAGGACCAAATGAGCTCGAATGGAAAAGAATGTATGCTTATATTAAAGCTTAGTGTTTGTGCTTTCATTACAAGGGATTGGCTTCTGGACGGCTGACAAGATCAATTTGAAGCTACGAAATTTGCTCCCCAAGTGCATAGTCTGCTGGACAAATCCACGGTATTTGATAGTGATTGCCAGATGACAAGACTCTTTAGACTCAAATCACAGAAAGTTAGTTTCTATGTCGGAGGCCCCTAATCAAGCCTAATACGAAGCCCACAAGCTTGATGTGATCTTTGGGCGTTGCCATAAAATTGCGGAAACCTGCAGCAAATCCTTTTTATTTAAATATCCGGCCGACAGATGGCACCACAGAATTATGGGCACAGTCGGAACGCGACGGACGCAAAACTCTTGGACTTGGACTTGAGTCCATGAGGCACTTAAATGTAGATTTAATCGGCCTGGGTATGAAGTTGAGATAATATGAAGAACACTGTCCTGAGTCTTGCGTGTTAAGTCTTGAGTCGGAGGGCCCGGACCTGCCGGACCCTGCAGAACTCGCCTTTGGCCATCCAGGCAACCAGGGGACGCAAAGCCAGGAATGACGTGCATAGAAACGGAGGAAGGCGTTTAAACACTTGATTTTTCAAGCTGAGCATGGTAATTGGTCAGATTATGAATCAAGTTAGCTCCTCCAGCACAACTAGCATCGAAAACTTCCTTTGCATCCACTTTCCCAGCAAGCTTTGTCTACTTCCGCTTTTGCGAAATTCATCTGGCCCTTCTCAGCGCTTGTTTGTTTGTTTTCCGGCTTCTTTTCTGTCGCATCAGTCAGGATTGACCATTAGCGTCGCAGTCGGAAGCCGACTAGTTTTGTGTCAAGTCGTGTGTCTTGTCAGGCGTCAGTCGGTCATCTGTCCCTCTCGGCGAATGTAGCCAGATCAGCCCGACCAACTGCTCGCCTAGATACCCAAAATCGATAACGATGAAAATCGACCCGCGTGGTCTTTCCGAAAACCTTGGCGCTTGGACAGGCTGCATCAGGACAATATAAACCTTCGTAAATATTACTGTCAGCACCTAGGTATTAATAACTTCGATTGCATTTACCTACTTCGTACTTGTCAGACTGCTGTCCGAAAGAGGTACACACGCCGCAGCAAAAAACGTCGCAAAATGCAAAACAACCTTCAATCAGCGGGGCAGCTGACAGCTTCGAATGTTGCAAGCAAAACCATGCAAGATTAGGCTGACTCAATAGATCTTCTCTAGAATTTGTTTTTGTAATGCTTTTCATTGTGATTTAATTTACTTTACATTATATTGCTATATTTGGGATAAAATTAAGTAAGATCTAGAAAATTGACTAATTCGGTACCATGGCAGCCAATTTTGCGCGTTGTGGACAGGGCTTTTGTTACTGCAGCATATTGCCAGGTTGTGCGGGAGCTTGAGGGGCAGGGTGCATACCTCGAGATGTTCACGTGACGTTCTGCCCAAATGCACAGACGTTGTGCTAATGTTTGATCAGCCTCCATCGAAAAGATGGGTCTCATCAATGTCAAGCAGAGCACTTCACGTTATTCGTTTAATTCGAGGATCGCGGATGGATCCGCGCGCCGGCTTGAACCGGCCCAGAAAACTCAAGTCAGATATGGATTAGGACCGGACCGGACTTAAGGATTTGCCAGGAGACACGGACTGGACGGACTGAAAATAAATTGAGAAGACGCTAACTGGACATGTTTATTTTGCAACCAGCCAGATGACATACTGAACGTGTAAAAAGGGGATAACGAAACATGCTTATACGCGACACATTTGTCTGTTCATGATGTCAGAAGTACAAACTTGAATACGGATTGACGTGGATTTTTATAAGCAAATTTTTGTTGTTACGGATTGGACCGGACTGCATTCAGGAGTTTTGGAAACGAAGGGTTGTGGATGGTTGGATCCTAGACATTACGGACCGTATTCGACTGGATCCTGAAAATTCAGTCCCTGAAGTGCTTTAATGTCAAGGACTCTGGCCGGAGCAGTTTTTTTTCTAATATGACATATGACCCCGCAACCATGGTAAGGAGCTTGTTCATCCCCATCAGGACGTTTGGCAAGGTTGGAAGTGGTTAGTGTGGCTGATGAGTTTCGACCTCGGCAATAGGCATGAGCACAAGTTGACCAATAGTGATAGCCGCAGGCGTCAGATCAATGTTGATGAACTGGCAACGCACAGGGACGCCAGCATCGAAATGGCCAACTTTCGCAAATTCAGATATGGAGTGGAAGATCAAGCACAGCAAGACATCTCAAAGAACAAAGATTACATTAAAACAGGAATCTGATGGCAATGCGGTCTGCACCTCAAGCTGTCGAAACCCCAGACGGGATTCCCGTCCCTGTTGTTTGGATTTTTCGTTTTTCGTTTTCCCCAGTACTAATCAATGATCAGGGTGAGCTCCGGATGTTGATAGCCGATGTTGCCATGAGAGCGGGCCGTGGCCAGAGAGCGACGGTATGACCAGTGGCTGTCGTCTTCGGAACGCTATGGTGAAATGTTTTCTACCCCACTCCTTACATTTTCAGCACGAGGAAGAGCATGCCAATGGTGTTTGCAACATATTCCAACGAGGCAACGGAAAAGGAGGAAGGGGAAGTTCTTACAGGGGGCCTCGCATACCGTAACTTAGCACGCCAGTGTGTTAACACCTATAACACGATCAGGACCAGCGACGTCATGAAGATTTGTTTTCGAGGCTTCTGTTCAGCAGCCACCTAAAACAACATGGCCCCCGGAAGAATCATGCCCTGGGAATTCGAGGTGGACGAAAAAAACACTTTCAAGAAATTTGATCTGAATCGTAGAAAGGCTTAGCGTCATTCCTGCCGAGTGCCGGAATACTCCAGACAGTTTTCAGGAAGAACCAATGCATGGAGTACAATGCACAGTAATGACCAGGGTCTTCATAAGAGGGAGTTCAAGAGCCTGAAACAAGCATCAGCAGACTAAAGAAATGACTGCGGAAACTTGGATGATAGTGGAATGGTGAGACATAATGAGCTGAGGGGTTCAGTTGACCCCTGTGTCTTCCACCGATGAATGAGTGTAGTCACGCCTGCAGACACTTGGAATTGTACATAAGCCCGGCGGATTTAAACGGTAAGAAACGACCCATATTTTGCTTCCGACCATCTCCTGGCTACGCCACTGACCAGCGGTGCTTCCTCCGTCCGATGCAGGTGCCCTCTTCCAGCAAAGCAGAAGAGACGCTCATGTCCGGTTCGTTTTCGTGGGCAACCGCCGACCGCTTCAGAAATTGACGCATACTCGGCCCAAAGAAACTCCCGCAATGATTTCTTTGCCATGTATTCATGGCACACAAAACACTGAGGACTACACGGCGGATCATGGAGCGACTTCTCACTCATCTGAGACAACCTGTTCACGGAATGTCGCCTTCACGGCTGATCGCACAAATATTCCTCACTGGTCTGAGACGCTTTGCGCACCGAACGCCATCTATCCGTGGCTCGAAACAGACACTTTAAATCCTCCCGGGCGTCTGGGCACGACGCCCGGTTCGGCTGCGACCCGTGCTCACCACCGCTGGCGCTCACCACGCAATCGTTCCGGCTCCACCTACGACGCCCTGCTCTGTCTGGGGCTGGCAGCGACACAGCAGAATGCCACTATTCCGAGCTATGGCCAGACGTCTCACAACCATTCGGCCCCAGCGAGGTCTCTCGTAACCATCCGGAGCCCCAGGACGGCGCCTTACAGCCATCCTGAGCCTCAGGACGGCGCTTAACGACCACCCCGAGCCCCAGGACGGTTGTCGACGGCCATCCCCACCCCAGGACGGCCACTTGCAACCATCCTGAGCCCCACGGCGGCCACTCACGACCATCGTGAGCCCCAGGACGGGCATTTACGACCATCTAGGGCCTCAGAACGACCGTTGACAATCATCCTCAGTCTCAGAACGACACCTAACGACAATACCCGGCCACAAGATGGCGGTCTACCCGACCCGGAGCGCGGTCGAGCCGTTCACGACCGGCCCGAGGCCCAGACCAGCGGCACGCGCGGCATGACGTCACGGTCCTTCCTCCTGGCGTCGGACGCTTTCCAGGTCGAGGAGCCGCCACGTCGCCGCCGGAAGCCGGAGATGGCGTTGAAGAAGCAGTGCCAGTTGTTCATCTGTTTGTCGCGGTCCCCGGCGGCGATGTGCTGGAAACGCTGCAGGACAGGAGGAACAGGCTGTGACCGTGGCGGCTCGGCGTCGCCCGCGGCGACCCGACCCGAGAGGCAAGGACGGCCGCTGAAACGTTTAGCAGTCGGTGTGGCATTGCCCTCCCGGTCCTCAGCGAAAAAGTACAATCAGGTGAACGCTAACATGGCGCAGTTCAGAGAGAGGCGATCGGTTTCAGGGAAGGAGGTAGGTGAGAGAGGGGGCACGGGGTAGCATGTCTAAGGGGCTAGAACTACGGTTACACACGATTCCTTATCGTTATCCCCATGTAAAACATTTTCAAGCTTCTGCAATGTTTGACTTCTTGCTAGAAGTTTACACGGCTGAACTTTCCTTTGGCCTCCCCATTCCACAGCCGTAGCACCCTACTCGCAGCCAGCCGCAGCTTAATCCATAGGTCCAACAATCAGCCGTTGGCCCGTTGGCCAGCCGTGTCATTTTTTTTTCAAAATTGCATTTTTGAACATTTGTTTAGGACTAGAATGTGCTTGATGCAGCATGTCAAAAAGCAACTTATAGTTGCAGCACCACAGCAACTATTAAATGACTGTATCAGACTCCTCTAGCTGGTTACATATCTTTTCATTTCAATAACGTTTTCCCCTATGGCATGCATGTGTATATCGAAGTAACATCTCGCCTATTCCATCCCTTTGGTAACTGTTAAACTGGTTGAGCTATCTGAGTTTGGGAAACCAGGCGTCGATGTATGAATGGACTGCCTATTTTATCCACAATTCTTAACTAACCGAAACTTGAAAACAATAACTGCAATATGGTCTGACATCAGCATGACCCTGTTGGTCTGCCAGCTGGACTGCCTTTCTGACAATGGCTTGCTAAACTGACTGGGTGGGTGGGTAGGCCAGACATTGCAAGCCATGGCAGGCTTCGGCAAGATTTCGCCAGCGTGCACCGAACAGGTCAGGCCAGCTCAGGCGTGTATTTCGCTATTCCCATGAGTGTACTGAGTGGTTCTGGCGTGCACCAATGTATTCAGACGTGCACCGCGTGTTCCATTGCTAAAAAGGCTGGTTTGAAGAAACAAAACAGCGGATTTGCCTAAGGACAATAAAACAATTATCTTTACAAAGAAAACCACGAAGAAAGCGATGCGCGCCAGCATTGCCGTATTCAGTAGCTTCCAAATGATCACCAAACTCAAAAACTTTTAAACAAACAAACAAAAACAAAATCAAAAAACTCAAAAACAAAAACAAAAAACAAACAAAAATTGTGTGTTCTGATATGAAATGCTGAATAGTGAACGTATAATTCGTGAAAATATTTGGTGTTCAACCGCTCCTTCAAACCTAATTGCTTCCTTCACAGAACTTGGGTATTTATAGAGACGATGCCGATGATGATATCGGCAGTGTAATTTTAATCAAAAATGGATATTTCCAACGTCATTTTGAGCAGTTGGACGTGACGCACTTGGAAAGGATCGTCAGTAGTGCAAGGACTACTCCGACGTCAGTAGATCGTTAGACCATACCACATATTTGGGTGTTCCTCTGATTGTACGTTTCGTCCTTGGACAGCCTCTGATCGCACTGTTCATACGTCCCTTAGCTTGAAGTTCGCGTATGACCGGCGGACAGTTAACCGACCCTCGCTATCCTGGTCCCCGACGTTCCACCGTCCCTTGCGATAGCGGGGGGGACGGTGGGACGTCCCTGTTGTCTCGATCGGAGTCCCCTGTTGTCCCTCCCGCCCCACGATCCTCCCTCTTGTCCCGCCGGCTTCAGATGGAAACGTCATTTCCTGCGAGGTAAGCCGTGCTGAAATACTTGGCCCTCAGCAGTGAGGACGAGAATAAGGGATTTTTATCTCACTGCGACGCCAGACGCCTGTCATTTTGTTTTGGGAATACCAGCGTCTGGTAATTAATATATTATCACAATTGCCTGCAAAGGCTGGCCATTCTATCAATAAAACGCTGCACCACATGCGGGTTTCAAATAGGGCTTCCCCTTCGTTTTTTTTAATAACTTCTGAACCGTAGGAGTCAGCTCAACCAAATTTTCAGTATTTGTTCATCAAATGATTGTACATATTTTGACATCAAAACCATCTGCATGCTAGATCAAAACATGAAGATATGACAGGGGGTGCCCTTATAATATACATATATATATATATATATATATATATATATAAATATATGTGTGTGTGTGTGTGTGTGTACGTTTATATAGATAGCACCCTTCAAGGCGGTTGCGGGTACAAAAACATGCCAGACGGGTTAAGACAGCGTTTTGTAATCTTCTGTCCCTGCGGTAGCGGTAAAACAGCCCTTGCCACTTACACGCTATGACTACCCCCTTTCCTCCTCTCCGCTTTCCCACACACGCTCCTGCCCGTACTTCCAGTGATAGCATAGACTGGTGCTTGTGATTTTTTCCATTTCTTTGTGATTTATTACCCACTTTATGGCGAAACCACATTCAGGCATTTAATAAAGCAAAATGGATCGCTTCTGTCTCACATTTTCTTCTCATTTAAAAGGCTGTGTGTGGTCAATTTGACATGTAGTCTGAAGTGTTCGTGTGTTGTGAGCACATTTCACAACCCTGTAGGCGTTGGATGGCTGTGAAATTGCAGTGTGTTCTCTATTAACATTGAATATTAGAGCGTCTTTCATATGTTCTTTTTTGGTTGGCTACATAAATCTGATGAGTCATTTGCGACTTCTTCTCACTAGAATGGAGACTGACAAGCAAAAATTAGCACTAGATGGGACTGTCATTTAGCGTATGAGCCGAAACGATTGAATTTGGCCCCGCGTCCATTGCTCGAATTATATGTGCGCCAAGCGTGCAATACGCTGGTCCAGGCACACACCGGGCGTGCATTTTCGATAACTGCGGCGCATCTCGGGCGTGCACGTGCCACGCTTTGCAGTCTGGTGGACAGGTAGGCATGCACACAGTCCCAGCTGAAAATGCAACCATCGTCACCTACCCACCTTCCTAAATGAGTCTGCGGTGACTGCGCAAGGAGACTTGAGCCACCACTGATTAGGAAAATGAGCTCTAAATGTCGTCCAAGTCGTCCTCATGAGTATGCAGCTAGTGTTGCGTCCATATTACAATCCCCACCATGAGCAACAAAAAGCCTGCAGTAATCTGTAAGCGCAGCAAACCACGAGATCCTGAATAACATGCCAACCAACACAACTAAAGAAGAGCAACCTTGGAAAACGATGAAATATGGCGTCGCTTTGAGGTTTCATATAACATCATCATTCCGGTCATTGCGAAAATGACACACAAATATTGATATTTGACGTCACATATTTAATCTAGTGGGAAAAATTTACAGGTCTTCCGCTAGTGCCGCAGATGTGGTTTAAATGTCTGTTAAGAAGGTATGGAAGTTTTATAAAAGGACCAAACATGAGATACGGCAAACATCACATGAGCATGATAATATAATCATAGGAATGAGTATCACCTTTTCTGATACAATTTTGGAACTTTTTTGCTACATTATTCTGTATTCCCTGAGTTTTTAGGCTTAATCAGACTTACTTACCTGATCAAACAGTTTGCTATCTCCTCAAAGGGATACATTCAAAAGCTGGAAGTAAAGATTCAGATAATGCGCACTTACCTCACCTCACCTTATCTTACCTACGGTTGTCGGAATGTTAAGGTCACTAGGCCTGTTGGTCCCGCTCACGTCAGGCTCGTCACATGGTGCCGGCGTCTATCTTAATGTGTTGTGTCGTACATGTGCCGTGCCTAATGCCTGCCAATTCTACAAACAATTTGTTACAAAAGTAAGGCAAAAAACGGGCTGCATCACATTCCTGAGTATCCGGCATGACGCTTGGGGAAATCCCGTTAAATAAGAGACGCAAGTGAAGTGGAGTAGCGAGATGCTTACGCAGGAGTTGGGACACATACTTACTTGTCCTATGGAATCGAGACCATGATGTTTTGCCAAGCAAATAGCTGTCAGACACTAGGCAAGCAAGACCAAGGCCATCCTTCCACTCTGCAGTTTGTTGCACAGCCAAGTGAAGATACTTATGTAAGTAAAGCCTTAAAATTGTTCCGCCTCGCATAATTGACTGCTTAGGTAGCTAGGTACCTATCCATGCCCTCATGACAAGAATGAAGCTTAAAGCTTTTAGATTTATGCAACGAAATATTGTAGTTAATTACTAGGCACGGCAGAAATTGTCAAGTAAAGTTTAGGATATCAAAATACATGCCAATTTTTTGTTTAATCCTCAGCCAGCCAGCCGTGGCCGCAGCCCCAGTCGTGCCTTGAAAGTGTGTGCAGCCGGTCCACCCGTTGGCCATGGCTACAGCCGGCCACACGGCTGGCCGCCCCATGCCTCCGCATGTTGCGCGATGAAAGCTTTGATAGGCCTGTGGCGGCAGAAAACTGCTGTTTTTAAGAAAAACAGAAAGACGACTACCCTTTACACAAGGGACGAGAGATTCGGCATCTAACCATTACCCAAAGACCCAGACGAGTCTGAATTTCAGACACACCACAAACCGTCTCGCCGTTGCCCTGCTGCAGGCACGGTGAGGCCGTGCGCGGTCTGCGTGGCGGCGGCCGCACGGTGCGCCCGGCCGAGGGATCGTCTGGCGCTCACCTCCTGGATGGGGTGTCGGAAGCGCGGCATCTGCTGGCGCAGGACGGCAGACCGCTGCGTGACCAGGGCGTCGACGCTGTGCGCCAGGCGGTGCAGCGCCAGGTCGGCCCGCTTCATCACCTGCGGTACAGGAAGTGGCGTCAGCGGAAACAGGCCGAGCCGCTGGCACGTGGTGCGAGCTGAACACATGGTCAGGCAGCGACAGCAAACGTACAGTAAAGACAAACAAGAAGGCTGAACTGAAGTGCTGACGCCGTAGGCGTCTACGTCCAAAATCCTGACTAACCCTCCCCCCGTATTCCGTTCCCAAATGGAGCGCCACTTAAACCGTTCTCTCTAATCCTGTGGCTCTGACATTGTCAGGACTGGCCGAGGGGGCTCTGACCAACCCCATCACCAGGCCGGCTGGGTCGGAGGAAACCGTGTTGCTGGGGCCAACGCCACTTCCATTCTGTTCGTGTTCAGAAACCCATTAGCCAACGGAGGCGGCCAGGCCTCCGTCAGTGACTTTCAGTTGTAGCAGACCAGGAGTACTAAGTGTATAATGTAACCACGGAACGCTCATTTTCATCTGATTTAGGTCACTGCGTTTTCCCATTGAATAAACGTAACGGGATAAACAAGACTATTCGCATAACGTGATAACAATTTTCAAACAAATTCAGGGGTTCTTCTCTGGTAACAAGTGGAATAGGCGCTTCCTTTGTATTCTGCTAAAGCTCAGACCATGCCGGGCTTGGGGGAGGGGTCAGACGAGGGACTGTGCGTGTATGTATCGGTAAGTACGAGTGTCCACTATAAAACAGGATTTATTGTATCTAGAACTGAATTTCACCGCATGCACTTAATTTTTATGAGCACTTTGTTTGCAGTGTTCGCCTGCAAAATAAAAGCTTCCACAAATGGAGGTCACTATTCAGTCACGACGGTGAGGGAGGGGCGGCTAATAGGTGGAGCAGAGACCAAGCCGTAACGTCAAGAGGAAAACTCATTGAACTTTGTCTACTGACGGGGACTTCGTTATGCTGTTTATCGGGACACAGACTGTAGGTCAAACCATGGAATGTGAATGGACACTCACCGTGCAGTTCATCGAAAAACAGACCGCATCTCAAGCCGTCAACTGTACAGGCACGTTCCCCGTGTAGTTCGGCGCAGAACAGAGCGCAGGTAAAGTGGTGACCTGTGAAGGGCACCTCACCATGTGGTCCGGCGGAGAGGTCAGGACGGCAGTGCGGCCGGCGCCGGGCGCCGCGGCGACCCAGCCGGCCGAGGTCGCCATCACCGCCAGCCAACCGAGCGAGAGGAGCGTGGTGCGCGCCGAGGCTGCCATGGTCGAAGTGCCGCAGCCGGCGGCGGCGGCCGACCAGCAAGGGATCAACGGCAGCGCGACACCGTCCCCGCCGCCATCTGGACGTGGGCGGGGAACGTGAACAACACAGAAAGCACTGATAGGTTGTTGCCCCCAGGTCAGTTTGACCGCTGTGTTCCGCGTGTGTGGGTACTCGTGAGCATGCTCTGCTCTTCAGTTCTTATGTAATCTCGTCGCAGTGGCGTCTTGTTTTGCGAACTATGACCTAGGAATGAAACGTTTCTCAACGTTGCATTCGCCATCGGCACTTGTCTCAGCGTCCAGCATTGACGGAACAAGAGCGCTGCTCTTCCATGAGTCAAAATGACAGTTCTTTTGACATGTTAAATTGGCTCTTAAATACTCCTGATTTCTAGGCATTGCATACATTCAATTAATAATGGCCTTCATTATACCGAGAGACACAGTATCGTTATAAAAATCAGTTGCAAATAATACAAATGTTGCATTCAACGTTTTGTCCATAGGCCACCGTCAGGAATAATCCAGAGCAAGAAGTCAGAATTCGGAAGCACGTGGACCAAAGGCGCGTGACAAACGGGAAAGCTACTTCGACACTACAGACGATCAAAAACAATATATATATATATATATATATATATATATATATATATATATATATGCCTCGTTAAAAATGACTGCGTGTTCCCCATTTAGTGTTTTGATCTTTCCTCAAGTTCTTGGACCTTTCTTGTAGCAAATCCGTCGAGAGTGCATATCGCAAGCACAAAATTATTAATTCATTTATATACTCGCGTTCCGAGACACTCATATTCACAAGTTAGTAGAAGTAACTATTTGAAAATTATTTGCGGTGCACCAGGCTTACATGTAACATATACCGTCAGTAGGGGAATAAGTAAGTGGATAAGAAAACTAATCGAAGCGTTGGATTGAAGGGCTAACGCCCTGTTCCCAGTAGCTCTAAGGTGATACAAGAATTTCGTTGTTTGTTTAGGGCTGGCGAGTTTTCATGAATGTATATACTTTCCCATATTTAAGGTCGTCCTGACATGACATGTTCGTAATACGGTCGCATTGTCCATCAGTTGTTGTTGCGTTATGGTCTCGTGTTCTTGTCTCATGCGTTGAAGTGACGCCCGTCACGTAGGCGCATACTGAGTCGTCTGGAGGGCGTCGTTGTAACGCCAATATAGTGTACTGGGCGAGGCTTGCAGTGTCTTTGTAGTCACGAATAAATTGTTGCATTACATTGGTGTTTTTCATTCTATCTGGTCGCGTATGGATGTTTTTGACAAGGAAACCTGAAGTCTTCCTGTTCGTGTGATAAATGATTAACCGCAGTTTTCATCCTGTTTTAGCTGAACGTATCTGGACATGATTTCCTTTATCGCTTTTAAATGCAGTCAGCGAATGTCCCGAACGTTACAAGACCGGCCTAATTCGGGTTTTGTTAGACGTGCATTCAAACACTGTTCGGACTACACTAATTTGCATTCTGAATTAATACGAGTGAGGCAAATCCTATTGAACAACGGCTTCTCTAATACAGACATTGTAATAGTAATACAACGACACATGGACAAGTGTTTTGCTGAGCCAACACAGATGACCAATCGATCCAGATTACACGTTGGGTAAAACCTGATATATATATATATATATATATATATATATATATATATATATATATATATATATATATATATATATATATATGTATGTATATATATGTATATATATACGTGTGTGTGTGTGTGTGTGTGTGTGTGCGTGCGTGCGTGCGTGCGTGCGTGCGTGCGTGCGTGCGTGCGTGCGTGCGTGCGTGCGTGCGTGTGTGTGTGTGTGTGTGTGTGTGAACAATCACTGAGTTTTGGGGATTACTGAGTTTTGCACACAGAAAAGAAGGTTAGGCGAATTACGGTTATTTTATAGCAGCATGAGAAGAACAGAAAAACAGGGCTTTCCCTCAGTATTCCCGATTTTCCTGCCCAACCCTGGCACACGATTGCAATTCAGGTATAAATAAAAATAACTCCAAAACCTAAAACGTCCTTTTTCGAGCGCGTGCCACAGCTATCTCGTTCGGCGTACCACGCCTGCCCTGTGGAATAATTTGCAGTCGGTATTTGTTTTCCTTTTTCTGTGCGCAATAGTAGTCAAAGACTGCCTTCGTTCCATTTGATTTTTTTCTCCCAGAAAATGCCGATATCTTACTGGAGAATCCTGGAAACAAACTAATGGCGTAAACATAACCAGTCCCGTTATCGTTCATGGCTTAATTTATCGGTGCCCCATTTAGCAAACCTTGCAAAGTGGTGCTTTCCGTGCTACCATGGTCAGCATGCGGAAGGAGCTCGTCCGCCCGCACCACGTTTTTACATCTGGCGATTCTCTGATTGACTTTCTGTCGAATTTACCCGGTTTTGTCTTGGAGCGAATCATTGTTTGTCGGACCAGACACCCGGAAGCAGACCGCTTCGGCGGTTGACAAGCGTCTCGAGCTCGCTTAAAAAAAAATGGTTGAAATTACGACGTCCACCAGTTGACGTTGTGCCCCATAGCTGGAACAGCCCTGCCTCGTGCAATTAGTGATGGAAACCATCGGAATGGCAAAAGAACTGGCTTCATGTAGATACCGGTTTCGTCCCACAGATGCACCTCTTTGCATTCGAAATGGCAGTGCGCACGGCAACGGTGTAAAATTCGCAAACGTTTAGAGTCTGAACGTTCGCCGTGGCTACCCCGTCCGGCGGACGTCGTCGAACCAAGGACACGATTCGCTTGCGAAACGGGTGTTCGGGTGTTGGCGCACGAGAAACGCGCTACGTCACGATCTGCAGGCGCCATTTCTCCCACGATGCGATTCGCCGATCGATTCTTTGTCGATCGCACCCGGTTTCGTCGCGGTACGACCCTGCGTGGCCGAGATCGGGCGCTGCAAAGCGTACCGACCCTGTTGTGCGACAAATTACCGGGCACGTGTTCTCAGGCTATACCTATGGGAAATGTATGTACGTGCCGCCCCGGCACGTACAAACCTCACGTAGTCACCTGCGCACTAAATTTGCCACGTGTAACGAACAATCCCGGCGCGGCATCTCGTCAAAGTGGCGGACAATAACGCATGCTTGCACGCACAGGCGTCTTGTGACGTCTGTGAATTACGAGCTTAAAGTTTTTTTTTACCTTTCCTTATGATACCTGATCTGACACTTTCTTTTTCGGTCATTTAAAGTGACGTCGCAGGTTACAGGGAAAGACTGCGCTTGGTCATTGCCTGTCTCCTCTGACAATGTAGTGCTTAAACTGCCATTTCGACAGGCCAACAGCGCTTGATTGGCTAGTCATTGTGGTCAGTGGTTGTATTTCTCTTGAGATTAAGGCCAGGTCAATGACAGCTCAAATATCATGATCAATCTTTGTTATATTGCTGGTGCCGAAAATGATGTTTGATTGCACACAGACCTGCATTCTGATAATTGAGAAAGGTGCAAATCATTATCAGCAAGAAAAAACTGCCTATGGCCGGCTCATTCTTAAGCCGCAGAACGTCAGCAATTTCACATGAACTTGCAGATTTTATTGACATTTCATACACCGAGCTGTTGCCAAACATATGTCGTAATGGGTGATTCTATAACAAATCACCAAGGTAAGGGAAGGAAAGTTTACCACACTAACACATATTTCGTTCAAAGTTGGTACATAGGAATGTTCTGAGCCTGCTTCCCGACTTTTGGGTTTGTAAAGTTGCGAGGTCAAGACGTCACGAGATGCAGGTTACTGAAAATGCAAGGTCCAAGGTGACGGTCAAATGCGTATGTCACTATATGTCCATCATCGAAAACATTATGAGAAAACATATAACATTACATTACATTACATTACATTACAAAACATATAACATTCAACTATAACATCTTTGGAAAGAGGAAGAACCAAGCCATGTGTTTCCGCAAAACTTGACCTTCTCGGGTCAAAGTTGTAAAGTTGGCCTTACGACCTTTTTTGAGGTCACGGTCAAACACATTTTGCTTATTCTGATGTCTTTAAAGTGACACACAGTATTGAGTACATTGTTATTGAGATACTGACTAGTTTTCATGGTGAAATGGGAATTCTTTGGGGGAGGCGAGAGTTATGTGTCATGATCCGATTTGTCCCGTATGTTTACTGAGTTCGATTTATTTCAAAATATTGGTACCATTTTTTTTTACAAATTTGATCCAAACCTTCTTCAAGTGGACGAGGTTAAGCATTTGTAGTTTCAAAGCATTTGTCATGTTGAATGCATGGATGACATCAATATCCATCCTTCAGAATTTTTCATATCTTTTACTTCTCGCCAGTGTACGGCATTTCGACAGCTTCGATGGTACATGGAGGGTAAGAATTTGCCCTGGCGATTGGTCCCTGGTTGAGTTAGAGCAGCGGAACAAAAGTAAGCGTATTGCTCTTCTTTAGAAAAGACCATTGGTATGCGACCTCGAAGGTCATTTTGGTCAAATTGGCCGTCAAAGATCAAATGGGCAAAAATTGCGAAGCGTTTTGCTTGGAGGGTCACAGAGCACAAAGAGCCACAGTAGGAGCAACTGGAGGGGTCACAGAACAAAAAGAGTCAAAGTAAGAGAAACTGGAGTAGCATAACACTCATTGAAACTTTTAAAATCTAATGATATCCTTCATGGTTACTTCCTATCAATGGCACAGGTCAGGTGTGGTCAGGCCAAATCTCGTAACGCCTGGAACGACATAGAATCTGAAGCCCGCTGGCGGCCATTAAATGAGCATGAATGAAACGGAACGACCTAAAATGGATGCCAAATGCGACATCGAAATACCCTTCTGTCCACCCGGTCAAAAGGTTATCCTAGCTCATCTGAGGTCATTGAATTTGGTTGACTTAACCCTATTCCCGGCGGGGGGGCGGAATCCGCCCCCCCTCGGGTTTTTTGCTTGCCAATTCCAGGCTTTTTAACGCAGCTTCACGAAACTTGGTGACTTTTCCTAACTATTCTTTCTACGCGCCGTGACAAAATTTCAAAATTTTTACTTTGCTCAGGAGCGGAGCCAGGCAACGTTTTTGGGAGGCACCTCAGGTCATTTTTGGCAATGTTGAGGGTAAAAGAAAAATGTCTGCCAAAAACAGAGTTTTTAAGATAGAACTTAAAACTTTACATGGATGTATAGCTAAATAATTGGGCAATGTGCAGATGTAATTTTGTTTATCTGAGACTATTTTACAAGGTCAGGTCAAGGTCAAAAGTCAAAATTTGTTTTTTTCGCAATAATTTCGGTGCCGTTTTCTTAAATGCCGAACTCGGAATCTACATGACGTAGAAGGGTGTCTTCTACTTGTATACCAAGTTTCAGCTTGATATCAGGTCGGGTCACGGAGCTATGACCTGAAATGTAAGTGCGCGTACCCTATATCGCAATAGCCGTAAAATGAATTTTTTGAAATAGAGTGGATTCAAATGATTGAAAACGTTTACAGGTAATACTAAATACACACGAGATTATTCCAGGTGACCCCAAGGTCACTGGAGGTCATTTAAGGTCAAAGGTCACAAGTTGATCTGAGAAACGTGTGACCATGACAGTTCTCCCTTTTTCATGTCCCTGGCACCGCCTATGCTAACATTATACAAACATTGTAATGCGATTTGTACTTTTTTAGTATAACATGACTATCAGAAGCCAAAAAAGGGTGTTTGCCTATTTTGTTCATTCATTTGTTAGAAAACTAATCCTCCTATTTTTGAAACCCTGTGAACGCCCATGAATTTTCTCAAAATTTCAGATTTGCGGACTTATGGTAAAAACCCTATTCATATTCTATCGATTCATGCCAGTTTTGTCGAAATCGGTCCACAAACAACGGAGTTATAAGAAGTCCAAAAGTACCCCCCATTTTGACATTTTTGCCCCCCTGTATCCACAAATTTCAAAATTTTGAAACTTTCCTTTTATAAAAATGTAGTTCACGTCACGGCAAATCGATTTCCGTTTGTTGCGATAAAATCGGACAAGTAGTTCTCGAGATCTCAGTGGGGGGGAGCGAATCCGCCCCCCCCCCCTGCCGGGAATCGGCCATACCGTCTAGCCCTCCGGGAATAGGGTTAAAGGGGTCACGAACTTAGTGAAACTCATAGGCTTGGTCTGTCAACACGTAGTTTGACCCCAACATGCCTTATGAGTGTCATTTACTTTCGCAAATTTGTGAATCCCGTGCATTGCGGATAAAATTTGCGTTGTAGAGGTCCAGAAATGGCGTCATATGTTAGTGACCTGACACGACCTGTACTTCATTTGTTTCAAAATCCCCACGGTGAATATCCACGAGGGAAGTACAGGCTTCGGCGCGTTTCTCCGCCCCGTTTTTCTGCGGCCCGGAAAAACAGAGGGGGTGCATCAACATCCCCCACCTTCACCGACTATGGTTAAAAATGACGGCCATCCCCTATTATTGCCTACTCCATAGATAGTGTCCGGCATCGCACCACCCAGATATCAGCGGCTCGACAGCGGTCATGTTGGAAACGCGTTTGTCACCCACAGCCGGCAGGCGTACTGCCTGCTTCCGCCGAAGAAGACGCTACTTTATTGCTTTCATTGTCCTTTCTGAGTAAACGCACCGCACGTGTGGCCCACATACACACGAGCGCTGCGCGACTCTGTGACGTCTGTCATTCCCTTGTGCGCGCTTTCGTGCGTCGCATCTCGTTTAGGTGATGTGTTGCGATCCATTGCGACGCCACAGGGTCCCCTATCCACCTCGAAGACACCGACGCAGTCACTATAGAAAAATAACTAAACAGACGGCACAAGCAACCGGTAATGTGCTGCAAGCAGAAGTGCGCAGTAATGTGCGCCGGGTGCATTCGATTGGACGAACAAATCCGGAAACTTTACAAGACAAGCATAGTCGACGAATAAGCACAGAGCAAACAAGGGGAACTAAGCACCGGATACATGTCATGAGACGTCAGCATGAAACTCAAAAGCTAAAACTAGCAATATCAACTAAAACCAACAAAACAAAAACAGCTGAGACCAACGGGGCGCCGGCCGGGTCATCAACTGCTGCCCACGACATCATCACCTGCTGCCCAGCCCACGACGTCTGCAGCCGCAGATGCGAGCCTCGGCAAAGTTTTGCCGCTTCTGGATACTGCAACGGTTCGCAAACGGAAGTACACGAACTTAAACATTTGAGTGAATCAAATGCATGATAAGCAGTGGTTTCTACATGTTATATTTCGTATACGATGCCAGTTAAGTTTGTTCTATGCCAAGGCAAATGTGTTGACGCTCACCTCTAATTGGGAAGCGGCATAGGAGCTGCCCATCTACCCCTTCCCCCGCCCCCCACCACCACCCGGCCACCCCCGCTGACATACAATGTGACGACAAACTTGTAAATGCAGAAGGTGCAGCATCTACTGCCACAATTTGATCTGTAATCAGTGATTCTTGTGCCTCTAATTTTGCCATGAATTGCGTATGTTATTTCAGTCAGTGTGCATTAGGGAGAACGAGGCCAATTCTAACGTTTTCTACATTTTGCATGATAACGGTGGAATGTATCAATGAATTATTACGACCAGTATATCACGCAAATATTTGTGGTATTCCCTATTATTTCATGGTGAAATTTATTTGCGGCTCCTTTAAGAATAACAAAAATATAACATTTGAAATGTCTTCTCTGCTGTTTCATTGGCCCGTGCCTGGGGTCAAATGAAACACTCTATGGGGGCAATTGTAACTTAATGTCGAAATGGTTATATTATTGAATACTCGGAACACCGTCCTGTCATATGGTACGCAGAGAGGAGACTGAGGTTTGTTGTACGTTTGAAAGCTACATATCGATTATATGACGTCGAGCAAGGCCATGCTCTGCTTGGTTCGCCAATGTTGAGTTAAACTTTTAACTAATTGCATTTGCAGCATTTTCCACATGTATTTTACCAGTAACAAACAAACATAGACATCATAAAATGCATTACAGGTTCTGCTCTTCTCCGCGGAGACTGCGGGGGCATGTCTCCCGCATACATATGTGTTAAATATGAATCATTTTCAGTTTGAGATCGATAGTCAAGTTTACATTTTCCTATTGTATAAAACGTACAGTCGACGAAATCGCATCATAAGTGCAACGGTATCTTTCAAGATGGTCACGTCCATGGACTCTCGGGCGTGACCATGGCATGAGTCACGTCCACGGGTCACGTGGCAAATGTCATGGTTCTGCGCTGCATGGGTTCTGCGCTGCTCTGCGTAGACTGCGGAGACATGTCTCCCGCACTTGTTTTTTTTCAGAAGCGGTCACCCGTCCTTCTTAATTTAAGGCAACAAATCGCTGTTCCCACTGGCGATAAAATTTCTTGAACTTTGAAATAGAAGAAAAGGGATTTCAACTGTAGTTTGTCATGCAACGGCCAAAAAACGATGTTTACCCCCACCATACCTACTCTTCGTGGACTGCAGTCAGCTTGAATCGCCACTCTCCGCTGTGGCCATAACGCCATCTACCACATGCATTGGTGTTCCCCAATCGTTTGTTCCATCTCGTCCGCGGAGCACGCTGAAACGGTTAAAATGTTATTAAACGATAAACTCAGCCAGGGTTTTTCGTTGGATGACTCTCCCTTCAGACGTTTGAAGCCTTCCAGTGTTCGTGATGTTTATGCGGGCCAAAGGTTATTGCAACCTTAGGCTCATGAGAAAAAGGTGAAAATACGAGAAAGGAACAAAAATAATCGCAGAAACAATATTCAAACGGTGCGCATTCGGATTTGTTAAAGCCTGAACTGCCGCTTCATAGCCATCATCTTGCTATTCCTGACTGGGCAGTAAACTGATAATCTTAATGTGTGGCAAAGCAGGGAAAGAAAAGAATACACATTATTATCGTGGGGGAGTAGGATGAGTGCGCGGAGCAACACTCATTTTGTTTATGACAACAAAAGAATGGATCTTACCCAGCCCAGAAATTATAAGAACAAAATGACTTAAGGCCCGCAAGCTTCGAAAAGTTCACAATTCTTACTTTGGGCGGCAGCCACAGGAGCAGTGACGAGGTCCAGATCAGGCGCAGACCACAATAGCGGTGCCGAGGTCGGAACCAGGAGGTAGCCACAGGAGTGCTGCCGAGGTTTGGATCAATCGACAGCCACAGTAGCGGTGACGAGGTTTGAATCAGAAAGCAGCCAAGGGAGCAGTACAGTTGCTTGAATAAGACGGCGGCAACCACAAGAACGGCACGTGGCATGAGCGGGCGTAGGACCCACGTCTTCGTTCCCACGCCCTAAACGCACTAAAAAATACCGAGCGCGTTCATTCGCTGCCAAGTCGCTCCAGCAAACTCCCGGATAAGTGTCACCTCATCGAGGACCCGGAGGTATCCACCGTAAGTCGCGCAATGGTGATGGGATTGAAACGCAGTTGGGTCCCGGTTGATGTGAGGTAAGATTTTAGGCGACTCAGTTCTCTCCGCTGTGCATGCTGTAGCCCGAATGGTGAGCAGGAAGCAGATGTTTCACGCATTCTGTCAGCATGGCAAGCTGACTCTTTGACTCCTTGAAAATTGGAGCGACGTCGTGCAGCGTTTGGAAGACATCCGGCTCATTACAATGATCCCGCAGCACCTGCACGCGGTGCTCCAGCCTGTCCGAGTCCAGGTTGAAGTTGGGAGAATGCGTTTGGTTACAGCAAGGTCGTCAGTAGTCAGTGCCATCTCGAACTCAACCAGGACCTTGTCGTCACTGACAAAGTACCCTCCATTCGGGGCGTTTCCCAGTCTATCCATAGTCTTCAGACATATCCGCCGGTATTTGTCCTTGGCGTTCCCGTGTGGTGAGGCTCGGCGCCTTCATCCAGTCCCTGTGGAGGGCACGTTCTCTTCACGAGGCGGGGTTCGTCGGTTTGCAGTTTTTCGACATTCTTCAGTGCCTCAGACCAAAACTTCTAGAAGCGATGATGACGGCCGTTCATTGCTCGCCGCAGAAGCCTCACTTGGTCCAGGTTGGCTGCCAGTGTCTGCTGTTCGACCTGAACAACCGTAACCACCGGTGTGGTTATTCGAAATACCAGCGGAACAGGTTTAACGAGCAACTTTTTTAACGAGCAACTAACGAGCAAAGAAAGGGCTTACAGTCTACGCTAGTGGTGTCAAAACCAGGGCCCGGCAGGCACAGCCAAGAGCGGCGGACCCAAACCGGGCCGCTTCAGGCAATTTGCCCATATTGCTTCATTTTCTCATTGGCGCCCGCCAACAAAATTGGGCCTAGGCCAGGTCTCGTTGTGGATGGTTGGTCCCCGTTCTTCAACGGTCGCGGAAATTCTCCTAGATTGACATCTCTAGTCTACACTACACATTCCGCAATTTGCGGAGAATGCGGTGTGGGATAGCATGTGAAAAATTAGCGTTTTCTGTGAGGGAAATTCTGGTGGTTCTTCTGCATGCAGATGAGTATAACTATGTCGGTAGTTGTCTGGTTCTGCCTCAAGGTACTTCACGGAATCCGTTACAAAAAAGTAAAAACATGAAGCGGACAGAAAAAAACTAGTGTGAGTGCGTGCATCCACTTTTTGCGGCCTGTAACTTTTTAACTTAATGACTGTTACAAGTTTGAAGTCAAATGTGTCTGGAAATAAGATATGATGTGTTTAAATATAATGTGGGGATGGCAGTGGTTTAATTGCACCATTTAACTAAATGCTCTTCATGTCGCAAAATAAACAAGATTAAATTATGTGTGAAGTGTGTTTTCTTTTCTTGTCTTCACTGATTCTCTTCTGCTTTTGTTCTTTGAACATGTATAAGGTCGTGCAGAAGCTATGAGGGCAATTTGGCATGTTGTCGCGGTTGAACCAATATGCCAATATGTGCATTGCCAGGTAGCAACTTACATAAATCTCAGTCTGCAAGCAATGGTACAGGCATGGCAGACATCATGGGGGACAGGCAAGTCAGAATCAGTTCCCAAAACATGAGAACTTTAGGTCCAATAGCTGAGCACCAGTTCTGGCGAATTTACATTGTCAGGGCTCTTACTTCCACACAACTTTCATAAGATTCTAGACACTGCCTTAATGTGTCTAGAGACACCTAACAACGTATAAAATTAATTCAAACTTGAAATGCTTCTTCTCCATTTCTGCTGCCAGCCGTGTAGCCAAAGTTATGTAGCCAAAGTTCAGAAACTGCGAGGACAAGATGACTGCAGTCCATATGTAGGGCGGGGGTAAAAATCACTTTTCGGGCGTTGCATGGGAAACTACAGTTAAAATTAATTTTGTCGAACTTCAAGGCTCAAAAAATTGTGCTGCCAATGAGAAATACCTATTTGATTCCTAAAAAATTGGGGGAGCAAATCACCACTTCTGGAAAACTGCGGAGAACATGTCCCCAGGAGCCCCGCAGAGATTACACCCCTGCTGCCAGCTCAACAAGATGTAATGAAACGTGCTGCGGTTTGAATAATGTTCTACACTATGTGCATACTTTTTCTAGCAGGTTATGTTCTTGTCTATCTAATGCTATGATGCAGGCAGTGGACGGAGTTTCCTATAGGTCTGGTGGTACCATGGCCCCAACAATTTTGGCTTTGGCCTCACCACCATGCATTTTGGCCACACAAACTTTGGCTAGACTTAATGTGTCTGAACAATAAAAGCACACGTACAAGTCACCTTTTGTGGATCACACCCAATATTACGATAAACATGAAGCTAATCTGAGGGCAACGCTACATCTTCCTGACTCAGTTGTTTGTTTTACATGAATGGCTGCCAAGACGGTGGAACCTCTGTGAAGACAGGGACGAACGTGGTTTTCACCTCGTTCCTTCCCATGCAACACCACAGGGCTCATGTTAAATGTTTTCCAAAGTTGGGGACAACTGCAATCACAGACCCTCTTTTCATCAACAGATGTACTTGTGTCACAATAGTTAATGAAGAAGCAAACCATGAACGAATGGTTGGGGTCCATCATAAATTAAGATCGAGGGTGTGCGAGGTGATATTTTGTCTTCGACGAAAATCCGGCTTTGGCTCCACCAACATTTCTTGAAGAGCTCCACCCATGGAGGCAGGCACTTGCCTGGATGCCAGGTTGACTGAATGTGCAGCATTTCCCATGTTGTGGACGTTTTAAAATGTGTATGAAATCAGTGTCAATCACTATCAGAAGCAAACAATGTTTCCAGAACTTACTGAAATGTTCTAAGTGGCATCTGGCGTTTTTTTCTGCGCATTGCTATTTTTTTCTTTTTTTCTTTTTTGATAGGTGTTGCTGAATTTTTGAACACCACCTGAGAGATGTAATACTTCGCATGTGATCACATTCACCAAAAGGGACCAAAAAAAAAAACAATCTGCGGTTGACATCAACCATCGACCGGGGAGCGTTTCCAGGTGTTGCGTAATCTACAAAACGTCATGTGCCAAGTCAGCCAATCGCAGGAGCCAGGAACTAGTGTCGTATTGGTATGCGTGTGGTAAATACGCGTTCCGGCATGGATCCAGCCTGCGCAGGGTTGATGATCGGTGCTAATACACGTTTTATTTTGCACGTAAATACAACTGAAATTATCTTATACCTGAGGTTTTCTTATCTTAGGGTTCAGCGTTAAAATGCTCCCCTGCAAAGCGCCAGACTGTTTTCCTACTCTGAAACTTTCTTAACACACTTGGTAAAAGCAGTGTTTTATGTATGGTGTCTCGTTTACGAATGAACCCCACGGAGTTACACGGAAAGAAACGACTCCTCTTTTGCTTTTGACCATCTTCTGGCTACGCCACCGACCAGCGGTGCTCTCCTCATTTCCCACACCGCCCATTGATTACACGGCGCCCGGCGCAGGTGCCCTCTTCCGTAGAAGCAAAAGAGGCACTCCTTTTCGGTTCGTTTTCGCGGGCAGACGTCGACTGCTTATGAAATCGGCGTATTTCCGGCCCAAGGAAGCTACCGCAATAACTTGTTAGCTATATATTCATGGCACACGAAACACTGAAGACTACATGGCGGATCATGCAGCGACTCCTCACTCATATGAGACGTTTTGCTCGCCGAACGTCATCTATCCGTGGCTCGAAACAGACACTTTAAATCCTCCCGGGCGTCTGGGCACGACGCCCGGTTCGGCTGCGACCCGTGCTCACCACCGCTGGCGCTCACCACGCAATCGTTCCGGCTCCACCTACGACGCCCTGCTCTGTATGGGGCTGACAGCGACACAGCAGAATACCACTATTCCGGGCTATGGCCAGACGTCTCACAACCATTCGGCCCCAGCGAGGTCTCTCGTAACCATCCGGAGCCCCAGGACGGCACCTTACAGCCATCCTGAGCCTCAGGACGACACTTAACGACCACCCCGAGCCCCAGGACGGTTGTCAACGGCCATCCCCACCCCAGGACGGCCACTTGCAACCATCCTGAGCCCCAGGACGGCCACTCACGACCATCGTGAGCCCCAGGACGGGCATTTACAATCATCTAGGGTCTCAGAACGACCGTTGACAACCATCCTCAGTTTCAGAACGACACCTAACGACAATACCCGGCCACAAGATGGCGGTCTACCCGACCCGGAGCGCGGTCGAGCCGCTCACGACCGGCCCGAGGCCCAGACCAGCGGCACGCGCGGCATGACGTCACGGTCCTTCCTCCTGGCGTCGGACGCTTCCCAGGTCGAGGAGCCGCCACGTCGCCGCCGGAAGCAGGAGATGGCGTTGAAGAAGCAGTGCCAGTTGTTCATCTGTTTGTCGCGGTCCCCGGCGGCGATGTGCTGGAAACGCTGCAGGACAGGAGGAACAGGCTGTGACCGTGGCGGCTCGGCGTCGCCCGCGGCGACCCGACCCGGGCGGCAAGGACGGCCGCTGAAACGTTTAGCAGTCGGTGTGGCATTGCCCTCCCGGTCCTCAGCGAAAAAGTACAATCAGGTGAACGCTAACATGGCGCAGTTCAGAGAGAGGCGATCGGTTTCAGGGAAGGAGGTAGGTGAGAGAGGAGGCACGGGGTAGCATGTCTAAGGGGCTAGAACTACGGTTACACACGATTCCTTATCGTTATCCCCATGTAAAACATTTTCAAGCTTCTGCAATGTTTGACTTCTTGCTAGAAGTTTACACGGCTGAACTTTCCTTTGGCCTCCCCATTCCACAGCCGTAGCACCCTAGTCGCAGCCAGCCGCAGCTTAATCCATAGGTCCAACAACCAGCCGTTGGCCCGTTGGCCAGCCGTGTCATTTTTTTCAAAATTGCATTTTTGAACATTTGTTTAGGACTAGAATATGCTTGATGCAGCATGTCAAAAAGCAACTTATAGTTGCAGCACCACAGCAACTATTAAATGACTGTATCAGACTCCTCTAGCTGGTTACATATCTTTTCATTTCAATAACGTTTTCCCCTATGGCATGCATGTGTATATCGAAGTAACATCTCGCCTATTCCATCCCTTTGGTAACTGTTAAACTGGTTGAGCTATCTGAGTTTGGGAAACCAGGCGTGGATGTATGAATGGACTGCCTATTTTATCCACAATTCTTAACTAACCGAAACTTGAAAACAATAACTGCAATATGGTCTGACATCAGCATGACCCTGTTGGTCTGCCAGCTGGACTGCCTTTCTGACAATGGCTTGCTAAACTGACTGGGTGGGTGGGTAGGCCAGACATTGCAAGCCATGGCAGGCTTCGGCAAGATTTCGCCAGCGTGCACCGAGCAGGTCAGGCCAGCTCAGGCGTGTATTTCGCTATTCCCATGAGTGTACTGAGTGGTTCTGGCGTGCACCAATGTATTCAGACGTGCACCGCGTGTTCCATTGCTAAAAAGGCTGGTTTGAAGAAACAAAACAGCGGATTTGCCTAAGGACAATAAAACAATTATCTTTACCAAGAAAACCACGAAGAAAGCGATGCGCGCCAGCATTGCCGTATTCAGTAGCTTCCAAATGATCACCAAACTCAAAAACTTTTAAACAAACAAACAAAAACAAAATCAAAAAACTCAAAAA
Source organism: Capitulum mitella (assembly GCA_030062745.1). NCBI lineage: Eukaryota > Metazoa > Arthropoda > Thecostraca > Pollicipedomorpha > Pollicipedidae > Capitulum > Capitulum mitella. The sequence continues at coordinate 7,877,135 of CP099849.1, read as the reverse complement.
CAAAAACAAAAAACAAACAAAAATTGTGTGTTCTGATATGAAATGCTGAATAGTGAACGTATGATTCGTGAAAATATTTGGTGTTTAACCGCTCCTTCAAACCTAATTGCATGCTTCACAGAACCTGGGTATTTATAGAGACGATGCCGATGATGATATCGGCAGTGTAATTTTAATCAAAAATGGATATTTCCAACGTCATTTTGAGCAGTTGGACGTGACGCACTTGGAACAGATCGTCAGTAGTGCAATGACTACTCCGACGTCAGTAGGTCGTCAGACCATACCACATATTTGGGTCTTCCTCTGATTGTACGTTTCGTCCTTGGACAGCCTCTGATCACACTGTTCATACGTCCCCAGCTTGAAGTTCGCGTATGACCGGCGGACAGTTAACCGACCCTCGCTATCCTGGTCCCCGACGTCCCACCGTCCCTTGCGATAGCGGGGGGGGGACGGTGGGACGTCCCTGTTGTCTCGGTCGGAATCCCCTCTTGTCCCTCCCGCCCCACGATCCTCCCTCTTGTCCCGCCGGCTTCAGATGGAAACGTCATTTCCTGCGAGGTAAGCCGTGCTGAAATACTTGGCCCTCAGCAGTGAGGACGAGAATAAGGGTTTTTATCCCACTGCGACGCCAGACGCCTGTCATTTTGTTTTGGGAATACCAGCGTCTGGTAATTTATATATTATCACAATTGCCTGCAAAGGCTGGCCATTCTATCAATAAAACGCTGCACCACATGCGGGTTTCAAATACGGCTTCCCCTTCGTTTTTTTTTTAATAACTTCTGAACCGTAGGAGTCAGCTCAACCAAATTTTCAGTATTTGTTCATCAAATGATTGTACATATTTCGACATCAAAACCATCTGCATGCTAGATCAAAACATGAAGATACGACAGGGGATGCCCTTATAATATATATATATATATATATATATATGTGTGTGTGTGTGTGTGTGTGTGTGTGCGTTTATATAGATAGCACCCTCCAAGGCGGTTGCGGGTACAGAAACATGCCAGACGGGTTAAGACAGCGTTTTGTAATCTTCTGTCCCTACGGTAGCGGTAAAACAGCCGTTGCCACTTACACGCTCTGACTACCCCCTTTCCTCCTCTCCGCTTTCGCACACACGCTCCTGCCCGTACTTCCAGTGATAGCATAGACTGGTGCTTGTGATTTTTTCCATTTCTTTGTGATTTATTACCCACTTTATGGCGAAACCACATTCAGGCATTTAATAAAGCAAAATGGATCGCTTCTGTCTCACATTTTCTTCTCATTTAAAAGGCTGTTTGTGGTCAATTTGACATGTAGTCTGAAGTGTTCGTGTGTTGTGAGCACATTTCACAACCCTGTAGGCGTTGGATGGCTGTGAAATTGCAGTGTGTTCTCTATTAACATTGAATATTAGAGCGTCTTTCATATGTTCTTTTTTGGTTGGCTACATAAATCTGATGAGTCATTTGCGACTTCTTCTCACTAGAATGGAGACTGACAAGCAAAAATTAGCACTAGATGGGACTGTCATTCAGCATATGAGCCGAAACGACTGAATTTGGCCCCGCGTCCATTGCTCGAATTATATGTGCACCAAGCGTGCAATACGCTGGTCCAGGCACACACCGTGCGTGCATTTTCGATAACTGCGGCGCATCTCGGGCGTCCACGTGCCACGCTTTGCAGTCTGGTGGACAGGTAGGCATGCACACAGTCCCAGCTGAAAATGCAACCATCGTCACCTACCCACTTTCCTAAATGAGTCTGCGGTGACTGCGCAAGGAGACTTGAGCCACCACTGATTAGGAAAATGAGCTCTAAATGTAGTCCAAGTCGTCCTCATGAGTATGCAGCTAGTGTCGCGTCCATATTACAATCCCCACCATGAGCAACAAAAAGCCTGCAGTAATCTGTAAGCGCAGCAAACCACGAGATCCTGAATAACATGTCAACCAACTCAACTAAAGAAGAGCAAGCTTGGAAAACGATGAAATATGGCGTCGCTTTGAGGTTTCATATAACATCATCATTCCGGTCATTGCGAAAATGACACACAAATATTGATATTTGACGTCACATATTTAATCTAGTGGGAAAAATTTACAGGTCTTCCGCTAGTGCCGCAGATGTGGTTTAAATGTCTGTTAAGAAGGTATGGAAGTTTTATAAAAGGACCAAACATGAGATACGGCAAACATCACGTGAGCATGATAATATAATCATAGGAATGAGTATTACCTTTTCTGATACAATTTTGGAACTTTTTTGCTACATTATTCTGCATTCCCTGAGTTTTTAGGCTTAATCAGGCTTACTTACCTGATCAAACAGTTTGCTATCTCCTCAAAGGGATACATTCAAAAGCTGGAAGTAAAGATTCAGATAATGCGCACTTACCTCACCTCACCTTATCTTACCTACGGTTGTCGGAATGTTAAGGTCACTAGGCCTGTTGGTCCCGCTCACGTCAGGCTCGTCACATGGTGCCGGCGTCTATCTTAATGTGCTGTGTCGTACATGTGCCGTGCTTAATGCCTGCCAATTCTACAAACAATTTGTTACAAAAGTAAGGCAAAAAACGGGCTGCATCACATTCCTGAGTATCCGGCATGACGCTTGGGGAAATCCCGTTAAATAAGAGACGCAAGTGAAGGTGGAGTAGCGAGATGCTTACGCAGGAGTTGGGACACATACTTACTTGTCCTATGGAATCGAGACCCTGATGTTTTGCCAAGCAAATAGCTGTCAGACACTAGGCAAGCAAGACCAAGGCCATCCTTCCACTCTGCAGTTTGTTGCACAGCCAAGTGAAGATACTTATGTAGGTAAAGCCTTAAAATTGTTCCGCCTCGCATAATTGACTGCTTAGGTAGCTAGGTACCTATCCATGCCCTCATGACAAGAATGAAGCTTAAAGCTTTTAGATTTATGCAACGAAATATTGTAGTTAATTACTAGGCACGGCAGAAATTGCCAAGTAAAGATTAGGATATCAAAATACATGCCAATTTTTTGTTTAATCCTCAGACAGCCAGCCGTGGCCGCAGCCACAGTCGTGCCCTGAAAGTGTGTGCAGCCGGTCCACCCGTTGGCCATGGCTACAGCCGGCCACACGGCTGGCCGCCCCATGCCTCCACATGTTGCGCGATGAAAGCTTCGATAGGCCTGTGGCGGCAGAAAACTGCTGTTTTTAAGAAAAACAGAAAGACGACTACCCTTTACACAAGGGACGAGAGATTCGGCATCTAACCATTACCCAAAGACCCAGACGAGTCTGAATTTCAGACACACCACAAACCGTCTCGCCGTTGCCCTGCTGCAGGCACGGTGAGGCCGTGCGCGGTCTGCGTGGCGGCGGCCGCACGGTGCGCCCGGCCGAGGGATCATCTGGCGCTCACTTCCTGGATGGGGTGTCGAAAACGCGGCGTCTGTTGGCGCAGGACTGCAGACCGCTGCGTGACCAGGGCGTCGACGCTGTGCGCCAGGCGGTGCAGCGCCAGGTCGGCCCGCTTCAGCACCTGCGGTAGAGGAAGTGGCGTCAGCGGAAACAGGCCGAGCCGCTGGCACGTGGTGCCAGCTGAACACATGGTCAGGCAGCGACAGCAAACGTACAGTAAAGACAAACAAGAAGTCTGAACTTAAGTGCTGACGCCGTAGGCGTCTACGTCCAAAATCCTGACTCCCCCTCCCCCCGTATTCCGTTCCCAAATGGAGCGCCACTTAAACCGTTCTCTCTAATCCTGTGGCTCTGAAATTGTCAGGACTGGCCGAGGGGGCTCTGATCAACCCCATCACCAGGCCGGCCGGGTCGGAGGAAACCGTGTTGCTGGGGCCAACGCCACTTCCATTCTGTTCGTGTTCAGAAACCCATTAGCCAACGGAGGCGGCCAGGCCTCCGTCAGTGACTTTCAGTTGTAGCAGACCAGGAGTACTAAGTGTATAATGTAACCACGGAACGCTCATTTTCATCTGATTTAGGTCACTGCGTTTTCCCATTGAATAAACGTAACGGGATAAACAAGACTATTCGCATAACGTGATAACAATTTTCAAACAAATTCGGGGGTTCTTCTCTGGTAACAAGTGGAATAGGCGTTTCCTTTGTATTCTGCTAAAGCTCAGACCATGCCGGGCTTGGGGGAGGGGTCAGACGAGGGACTGTGCGTGTAAGTATGTATCGGTAAGTACGAGTGTCCACTATAAAACAGGATTTATTGTATCTAGAACTGAATTTCACCGCATGCACTTAATCTTTATGAGCACTTTGTTTGCAGTGTTCGCCTGCAAAATAAAAGCTTCCACAAATGGAGGTCACTATTCAGTCACGACGGTGAGGGAGGGGCGGCTAATAGGTGGATCAGAGACCAAGCCGTAACGTCAAGAGGAAAACTCATTGAACTTTGTCTACTGACGGGGACTTCGTTATGCTGTTTATCGGGACACAGACTGGAGGTCAAACCATGGAATGTGAATGGACACTCACCGTGCAGTTCATCGAAAAACAGACCGCATCTCAAGCCGTCAACTGTACAGGCACGTTCCCCGTGTAGTTCGGCGCAGAACAGAGCGCAGGTAAAGTGGTGACCTGTGAAGGGCACCTCACCATGTGGTCCGGCGGAGAGGTCAGGACGGCAGTGCGGCCGGCGCCGGGCGCCGCGGCAACCCAGCCGGCCGAGGTCGCCATCACCGCCAGCCAATCGAGCGAGAGGAGCGTGGTGCGCGCCGAGGCTGCCATGGTCGAAGTGCCGCAGCCGGCGGCGGCGGCCGACCAGCAAGGGATCGACGGCAGCGCGACACCGTCCCCGCAGCCATCTGGACGTGGGCGGGGAACGTGAACAACACAGAAAGCACTGATAGGTTGTTGCCCCCAGGTCAGTTTGACCGCTGTGTTCCGCGTGTGTGGGTACTCGTGAGCATGCTCTGCTCTTCATTTCTTATGTAATCCCGTCGCAGTGGCGTCTTGTTTTGCGAACTATGACCTAGGAATGAAACGTTTCTCAGCGTTGCATTCGCCATCGGCACTTGTCTCAGCGTCCAGCATTGACGGAACAAGAGCGCTGCTCTTCCATGAGTCAAAATGACAGTTCTTTTGACATGTTAAATTGGCTCTTAAATACTCCTGATTTCTAGGCATTGCATACATTCAATTAATAATGGCCTTCATTATACCGAGAGACACAGTATTGTTATAAAAATCAGTTGCAAATAATACAAATGTTGCATTCAACGTTTTGTCCATAGGCCACCGTCAGGAATAATCCAGAGCAAGAAGTCAGAATTCGGAAGCACGTGGAACAAAGGCGCGTGACAAACGGGAAAGCTACTTCGACACTACAGACGATCAAAAACAATATATATATATATATATATATATATATATATATATATACATATACATATATATGCCTCGTTAAAAATGACTGCGTGTTCCCCATTTAGTGTTTTGATCTTTCCTCAAGTTCTTGGACCTTTCTTGTAGCAAATCCGTCGAGAGTGCATATCGCAAGCACAAAATTATTAATTCATTTATATACTCACGTTCCGAGACACTCATATTCACAAGTTAGCAGAAGTAACTATTTGAAAATTATTTGCGGTGCACCAGGCTTACATGTAACATATACGTCATGTATATGTAACAATACGGTCAGTAGGGGAATATACGGTCAGTAGGGGAATAAGTAAGTGGATAAGAAAACTAATCGAAGCGTTGGATTGAATGGCTAACGCCCTGTTCCCAGTAGCTCTAAGGTGATACAAGAATTTCGTTTTTTGTTTAGGGCTGGCGAGTTTTCATGAATGTATATACTTTCCCATATTTGAGGCCGTCATGACATGACATGTTCGTAATACGGTCGCATTGTCCATAAGTTGTTGTTGCGTTATGGTCTCGTGTTCTTGTCTCATGCGTTGAAATGACGCCCGTCACGTAGGCGCATACTGAGTCGTCTGGAGGGCGTCGTTGTAACGCCAATATAGTGTACTGGGCGAGGCTTGCAGTGTCTTTGTAGTCACGAATAAATTGTTGCATTACATTGGTGTTTTTCATTCTATCTGGTCGCGTATGGATGTTTTTGACAAGGAAACCTGAAGTCTTCCTGTTCGTGTGATAAATGATTAACCGCAGTTTTCATCCTGTTTTAGCTGAACGTATCTGGACATGATTTCCTTTATCGTTTTTAAATGCAGTCAGCGAATGTCCCGAACGTTACAAGACCGGCCTAATTCGGGTTTTCTAAGACGTGCATTCAAACACTGTTCGGACTACACTAATTTGCATTCTGAATTAATACGAGTGAGGCAAATCCTAATGAACAACGGCTTCTCTAATACAGACATTGTAATAGTAATACAATGACACATGGACAAGTGTTTTGCTGAGCCAACACAGATGACCAATCGATCCAGATTACACGTTGGGTAAAACCAGATATATATATATATATATATATATATATATATATATATATATGTATATATATGTATATATATACGTGTGTGTGTGTGTGTGTGTGTGTGTTGTTGCGTCGTGTGCGTGTCGTGTTGCGTGCGTGCGTGTGTCTGCGTGTGTATGTGTGTGAACAATCACTGAGTTTTGGGATTACTGAGTCTTGCACACAGAAAAGAAGGTTAGGCGAATTACGTTTATTTTATAGCAGCATGAGAAGAACAGAAAAACAGGGCTTTCCCTCAGTATTCCCGATTTTCCTGCCCAACCCTGGCACGCGATTGCAATTCAGGTATAAATAAAAATAACTCCAAAACCTAAAACGTCCTTTTTCGAGCGCGTGCCACAGCTATCTCGTTCGGCGTACCACGCCTGCCCTGTGGAATAATTTGCAGTCGGTACTTGTTTTCCTTTTTTTGTGCGTAATAGTAGTCAAGGACTGCCTTCGTTCCATTTGATTTTTTTCCCAAAAAATGCCAATATCTTACTGGAGAATCCTGGAAACAAACTAATGGCGTAAACATAACCAGTCCCGTTATCGTTCATGGCTTAATTTATCGGTGCCCCATTTAGCAAACCTTGCAAAGTGGTGCTTTCCGTGCTACCATGGTCGGCATGCGGAAGGAGCTCGTCCGCCCGCACCACGTTTTTACATCTGGCGGTTCTCTGATTGACTTTCTGTTGAATTTACCCGGTTTTGTCTTGGAGCGAATCATTGTTTGTCGGACCAGACGCCCGGAAGGAGACCGCTTCGGCGGTTGACAAGCGTCTCGAGCTCGCTTAAAAAAATGGTTGAAATTACGACGTCCACCAGTTGACGTTGTGCCCCGTAGCTGGAACAGCCCTGCCTCGTGCAATTAGTGATGGAAACCATCAGAATGGCAAAAGAACTGGCTTCATGTAGATACCGGTTTCGTCCCACAGATGCACCTCTTTGCATTCGAAATGGCAGTGCGCACGGCAACGGTGTAAAATTCGCAAACGTTTAGAGTCTGAACGTTCGCCGTGGCTACCCCGTCCGGCGGACGTCGTCGAACCAAGGACACGATTCGCTTGCGAAACGGGTGTTCGGGTGTTGGCGCACGAGAAACGCGCTACGTCACGATCTGCAGGCGCCATTTCTCCCACGATGCGATTCGCCGATCGATTCTTTGTCGATCGCACCCGGTTTCGTCGCGGTACGACCCTGCGTGGCCGAGATCGGGCGCCGCAAAGCGTACCGACCCTGTTGTGCGACAAATTACCGGGCACGTGTTCTCAGGCTATACCTATGGGAAATGTATGTACGTGCCGCCCCGGCACGTACAAACCTCACGTAGTCACCTGCGCACTAGATTTGCCACGTGTAACGAACATTCCCGGCGCGGCATCTCGTCAAAGTGGCGGACAATAACGCATGCTTGCACGCACAGGCGTCTTGTGACGTCTGTGAATTACGAGCTTAAAGTTTTTTTTACCTTTCCTTATGATATCTGATTTGACACTTTCTTTTTCGGTCACCTAAAGTGACGTCGCAGGTTACAGGGAAAGACTGCGCTTGGTCATTGCCTGTCTCCTCTGACAATGTAGTGCTTAAACTGCCATTTCGACAGGCCAACAGCGCTTGATTGGTTAGTCACTGTGGTCAGTGGTTGTATTTCTCTTGAGATTAAGGCCAGGTCAATGACAGCTCAAATATCATGATCAGTCTTTGTTATATTGCTGGTGCCGAAAATGATGTCTGATTGCACACAAACCTGCATTCTGATAACTGAGAAAGGTGCAAATCATTAGCAGCACCAAAATCAGCAAGAAAAAATTGCCTATGGCCGGCTTATTCTTAAGCCGCAGAACGTCAGTAATTTCACATGAACTTGGAGATTTTACTGACATTTCAAACACCGAGCTGTTGCCAAACATATGTCGTAATGGGTGATTCTATAACAAATCACCAAGGTAAGGGAAAGAAAGTTTACCACACTAACACATATTTTGTTCAAAGTTGGCACATAGGAATGTTCTGAGCCTGCTTCCCGACTTTTGGGTTTGTAACGTTGTGAGGTCAAGACGTCACGAGATGCAGGTTATTGAAAATGCAAGGTCCAAGGTGACGGTCAAATGCGTATGTCGCTATATGTCCATCATCGAAAACATTATGAGAAAACATATAACATTACATTACATTACAAAACATATAACATTCAACTATAACATCTTTGGAAAGAGGAAGAACCAAGCCATGTGTTTCCGCAAAACTTGAACTTCTCGGGTCAAAGTTGTAAAGTTGGCCTTACGACCTTTTTTGAGGTCACGGTCAAACACATTTTGCTTATTCTGATGTCTTTAAAGTGACACACAGCACAGAGTACATTGTTATTAAGATTCTGACTAGCTTTCATGGTGAAATGGGAATTCTTTGGGGGAGGCGAGAGTTATGTGTCATGATCCGATTTGTCCCATATGTTTACTGAGTTCGATTTATTTCAAACTATTGGTACCATTTTTTTTACAAATTTGATCCAAACCTTCTTCAAGTGGACGACGTTGAGCATTTGTAGTTTCAAAGCATTTGTCATGTTGAATGCATGGATGACATCAATATCCATCCTTCAGAATTTTTCTTGTCTTACTTCTCGCCAGTGTACGGCATTTCGACAGCTTCCATGGTACATGGAGGGTAAGAATTTGCCCTGGCGATTGGTCCCTGGTTGAGTTAGAGCAGCGGAACAAAAGTAAGCGTATTGCTATTCTTTAGAAAAGACCATTGGTATGCGACCTCGAAGGTCATTTTGGTCAAATTGCTCAAATTGGCCGTCAAAGATCAAATGGGCAAAAATTGCGAAGCGTTTTGCTTGAAGGGTCACAGAGCACAAAGAGTCACAGTAGGAGCAACTGGAGGGGTCACAGAACAAAAAGAGTCAAAGTAAGAGAAACTGGAGTAGCATAACACTCATTGAAACTTTTAAAATCTAATGATATCCTTCATGGTTACTTCCTATCAATGGCACAGGTCAGGTGTGGTCAGGCCAAATCTCGTAACGCCTGGAACGACATAGAATCTGAAGCCCGCTGGCGGCCATTAAGTGAGCATGACTGAAACGGAACGACCTAAAATGGATGCCAAATGCGACATCGAAATACCATTCTGTCCACCCGGTCAAAAGGTTATCCTAGCTCATCTGAGGTCATTGAATTTGGTTGACTTAACCCTATTCCCGGCCGGGGGGGCGGAATCCGCCCCCCCCCTCGGATTTTTTGCTTGCCAATTCCAGGCTTTTTAACGCAGCTTCACGAAACTTGGTGACTTTTCCTAGCTATTCTTTCTACGCGCCGTGACAAAATTTCAAAATTCTACTTTGCTCAGGAGCGGAGCCAGGCAACGTTTTTGGGAGGCACCTCAGGTCATTTTGGCAATGTTGAGGGTAAAAGAAAAATGTCTGCCAAAAACAGAGTTTTTAAGATAGAACTTAACACTTTACATGAATGTATAGCTAAATAATTGGGCAATGTGCAGATGTAATTTTGTTTATCTGAGGTTATTTTGCAAGGTCAGGTCAAGGTCAAAAGTCAAAATTTGTTTTTTTCGCAATAATTTCGGTGCCGTTTTCTTAAATACCAAACTCGGAATCTACGTGACGTAGGAGGGTGCCTTCTACTTGTGTACCAAGTTTCAGCTTGATATCAGGTCGGGTCACGGAGCTATGACCTAAAATGTAAGTGCGCGTACCCTATATCGCAATAGCCGTAAAATGAAATTTTTGAAATAGAGTGAATTTAAATGATTGAAAACGTTTACAGATAATACTAAATGCACACGAGATTATTCCAGGTGACCTCTAGGTCACTGGAGGTCATTTAAGGTCAAAGGTCACAAGTTGATCTGAGAAACGTGTGATCATGACAGTTCCCCCTTTTTCATGTCCCTGGCACCGCCTATGCTAACATTATACAAGCATTGTAATGCGATTTGTACTTCTTTAGTATAACATGACTATCAGAAGCCAGAAAGGGTGTTTGCCTATTTTGTTCATTCAGTTGTTAGAAAACTAATCCTCCTATTTTTAAAACCCTGTGAACGCCCATGAATTTTCTGAACATTTCAGATTTGCGGACCTATGGTAAAAGCCCTATTCATATTTTATCGATTCATGCCAGTTTCATCGAAATCGGTCCATAAACAACGGAGTTATAAGAAGTCCAAAAGTACCCCCATTTTGACATTTTTGCCCCCCCCCCCTGTATCGACAAATTTCAAAATTTTGAAAATTTCTTTTATAAAAATGTAGTTCACGTCACGGCAAATCGATTTCCGTTTGTTGCGATGAAATCGGACAAGTAGTTCTCGAGATCTCAGGGGGGCCGAATCCGCCCCCCCCCCCCTGCCGGGAATCGGCCATACCGTCTAGCCCTCCGGGAATAGGGTTAAAGGGGTCACGAACTTAGTGAAACTCATAGGCTTGGTCTGTCAACACGTAGTTTGACCCCAACATGCCTTATGAGTGTCATTTACTTTCGCAAATTTGTGAATCCCGTGCATTTCGGATAAAATTTGCGTTGTAGAGGTCCAGAAATGGCGTCATAAGTTAGTGACCTGACACGACCTGGACTTCATTTGTTTCAAAATCCCCACGGTGAATATCCACGAGGGTAGTACACGCTTCGGCGCGTTTCTCCGCCCCGTTTTTCTGCGGCCCCGGAAAAACAGAGGGGGCGCATCAACATCCCCCCCCCACCTTCACCGACTATGGTTAAAAATGACGGTCATCCCCTATTATTGCCTACTCCGTAGATAGTCTCAGGCATTGCACCACCCGAATATCAGCGGCTCGACAGCGGTCATGTTTTTGAAATGCGTTTGTCACCCACAGCCGGCAGGCGTACTGCCTGCTTCTGCCGAAGAAGACGCTACTTTATTGCTTTCATTGTCCTTTGTTTCACTGAGTAAACGCACCGCACGTATGGCCCACATACACACGAGCGCTGCGCGACTCTGTGACGCCTGTCATTCCCTTGTGCGCGCTTTCGTGCGTCACATCTCGTTTAGGTGATGTGTTGCGATCCATTGCGACGCCACAGGGTCCCCTATCCACCTCGAAGACACCGACGCAGTCACTACAGAAAAATAACTAAACAGATGGCACAAGCAACCGGTAATGTGCTGCAAGCAGAAGTGCGCAGTAATGTGCGCCGGGTGCATTCGATTGGACGAACAAATCCGGAAACTTTACAAGACAAGCATAGTCGACGAGTAAGCACAGAGCAAACAAGGGGAACTAAGCACCGGATACATATCATGAGACGTCAGCATGAAACTCAAAAGCTAAAACTGGCAATATCAACTAAAACCAACAAAACAAAAACAGCTGAGACCAACGGGGCGCCGGCCGCGTCACCAACTGCTGCCCACGACATCATCACCTGCTGCCCAGCCCACGACGTCTGCAGCCGCAGATGCGAGCCTCGGCAAAGTTTTGCCGCTTCTGGATACTGCAACGGTTCGCAAACGGAAGTACACGAACTTAAACATTTGAGTGAATCAAATGCATGATAAGCAGTGGTTTCTACATGTTATATTTCGTATACGATGCCAGTTAAGTTTGTTCTATGCCAAGGCAAATGTGTTGACGCTCACCTCTAATTGGGAAGCGGCATAGGAGCTGCCCATCTACCCCTTCCCCCGCCCCCCACCACCACCCCGCCACCCCCGCTGACATACAATGTGACGACAAACTTGTAAATGCAGAAGGTGCAGCATCTACTGCCACAATTTGATCTGTAATCAGTGATTCTTGTGCCTCTAATTTTGCCATGAATTGCGTATGTTATTTCAGTCAGTGTGCATTAGGGAGAACGAGGCCAATTCTAACGTTTTCTACATTTTGCATGATAACGGTGGAATGTATCAATGAATTATTACGACCAGTATATCACGCAAATATTTGTGGTATTCCCTATTATTTCATGGTGAAATTTATTTGCGGCTCCTTTAAGAATAACAAAAATATAACATTTGAAATGTCTTCTCTGCTGTTTCATTGGCCCGTGCCTGGGGTCAAATGAAACACTCTATGGGGGCAATTGTAACTTAATGTCGAAATGGTTATATTATTGAATACTCGGAACACCGTCCTGTCATATGGTACGCAGAGAGGAGACTGAGGTTTGTTGTACGTTTGAAAGCTACATATCGATTATATGACGTCGAGCAAGGCCATGCTCTGCTTGGTTCGCCAATGTTGAGTTAAACTTTTAACTAATTGCATTTGCAGCATTTTCCACATGTATTTTACCAGTAACAAACAAACATAGACATCATAAAATGCATTACAGGTTCTGCTCTTCTCCGCGGAGACTGCGGGGGCATGTCTCCCGCATACATATGTGTTAAATATGAATCATTTTCAGTTTGAGATCGATAGTCAAGTTTACATTTTCCTTTTGTATAAAACGTACAGTCGACGAAATCGCATCATAAGTGCAACGGTATCTTTCAAGATGGTCACGTCCATGGACTCTCGGGCGTGACCATGGCATGAGTCACGTCCACGGGTCACGTGGCAAATGTCATGGTTCTGCGCTGCATGGGTTCTGCGCTGCTCTGCGTAGACTGCGGAGACATGTCTCCCGCACTTGTTTTTTTTTCAGAAGCGGTCACCCGTCCTTCTTAATTTAAGGCAACAAATCGCTGTTCCCACTGGCGATAAAATTTCTTGAACTTTGAAATAGGAGAAAAGGGATTTCAACTGTAGTTTGTCATGCAACGGCCAAAAAACGATGTTTACCCCCACCATACCTACTCTTCGTGGACTGCAGTCAGCTTGAATCGCCACTCTCCGCTGTGGCCATAACGCCATCTACCACATGCATTGGTGTTCCCCAATCGTTTGTTCCATCTCGTCCGCGGAGCACGCTGAAACGGTTAAAATGTTATTAAACGATAAACTCAGCCAGGGTTTTTCGTTGGATGACTCTCCCTTCAGACGTTTGAAGCCTTCCAGTGTTCGTGATGTTTATGCGGGCCAAAGGTTATTGCAACCTTAGGCTCATGAGAAAAAGGTGAAAATACGAGAAAGGAACAAAAATAATCGCAGAAACAATATTCAAACGGTGCGCATTCGGATTTGTTAAAGCCTGAACTGCCGCTTCATAGCCATCATCTTGCTATTCCTGACTGGGCAGTAAACTGATAATCTTAATGTGTGGCAAAGCAGGGAAAGAAAAGAATACACATTATTATCGTGGGGGAGTAGGATGAGTGCGCGGAGCAACACTCATTTTGTTTATGACAACAAAAGAATGGATCTTACCCAGCCCAGAAATTATAAGAACAAAATGACTTAAGGCCCGCAAGCTTCGAAAAGTTCACAATTCTTACTTTGGGCGGCAGCCACAGGAGCAGTGACGAGGTCCAGATCAGGCGCAGACCACAATAGCGGTGCCGAGGTCGGAACCAGGAGGTAGCCACAGGAGTGCTGCCGAGGTTTGGATCAATCGACAGCCACAGTAGCGGTGACGAGGTTTGAATCAGAAAGCAGCCAAGGGAGCAGTACAGTTGCTTGAATAAGACGGCGGCAACCACAAGAACGGCACGTGGCATGAGCGGGCGTAGGACCCACGTCTTCGTTCCCACGCCCTAAACGCACTAAAAAATACCGAGCGCGTTCATTCGCTGCCAAGTCGCTCCAGCAAACTCCCGGATAAGTGTCACCTCATCGAGGACCCGGAGGTATCCACCGTAAGTCGCGCAATGGTGATGGGATTGAAACGCAGTTGGGTCCCGGTTGATGTGAGGTAAGATTTTAGGCGACTCAGTTCTCTCCGCTGTGCATGCTGTAGCCCGAATGGTGAGCAGGAAGCAGATGTTTCACGCATTCTGTCAGCATGGCAAGCTGACTCTTTGACTCCTTGAAAATTGGAGCGACGTCGTGCAGCGTTTGGAAGACATCCGGCTCATTACAATGATCCCGCAGCACCTGCACGCGGTGCTCCAGCCTGTCCGAGTCCAGGTTGAAGTTGGGAGAATGCGTTTGGTTACAGCAAGGTCGTCAGTAGTCAGTGCCATCTCGAACTCAACCAGGACCTTGTCGTCACTGACAAAGTACCCTCCATTCGGGGCGTTTCCCAGTCTATCCATAGTCTTCAGACATATCCGCCGGTATTTGTCCTTGGCGTTGGTGAGGCTCGGCGCCTTCATCCAGTCCCTGTGGAGGGCACGTTCTCTTCACGAGGCGGGGTTCGTCGGTTTGCAGTTTTTCGACATTCTTCAGTGCCTCAGACCAAAACTTTTAGAAGCGATGATGACGGCCGTTCATTGCTCGCCGCAGAAGCCTCACTTGGTCCAGGCTGGCTGCCAGTGTCTGCTGTTCGACCTGGACAACCGTAACCACCGGTGTGGTTATTCAAAATACCAGCGGAACAGGTTTAACGAGCAACTTTTTTAACGAGCAACTAACGAGCAAAGAAAGGGCTTACAGTCTACGCTAGTGGTGTCAAAACCAGGGCCCGGCAGGCACAGCCAAGAGCGGCGGACCCAAACCGGGCCGCTTCAGGCAATTTGCCCATATTGCTTCATTTTCTCATTGGCGCCCGCCAACAAAATTGGGCCTAGGCCAGGTCTCGTTGTGGATGGTTGGTCCCCGTTCTTCAACGGTCGCGGAAATTCTCCTAGATTGACATCTCTAGTCTACACTACACATTCCGCAATTTGCGGAGAATGCGGTGTGGGACAGCATGTGAAAAATTAGCGTTTTCTGTGAGGGAAATTCTGGTGGTTCTTCTGCATGCAGATGACTAGAACTATGTCGGTAGTTGTCTGGTCCTGCCTCAAGGTACTTCACGGAATCCGTTACAAAAAAGTAAAAACATGAAGCGGACAGAAAAAAACTAGTGTGAGTGCGTGCATCCACTTTTTGCGGCCTGTAACTTTTTAACTTAATGACTGTTACAAGTTTGAAGTCAAATGTGTCTGGAAATAAGATATGATGTGTTTAAATATAATGTGGGGATGGCAGTGGTTTAATTGCACCATTTAACTAAATGCTCTTCATGTCGCAAAATAAACAAGATTAAATTATGTGTGAAGTGTGTTTTCTTTTCTTGTCTTCACTGATTCTCTTCTGCTTTTGTTCTTTGAACACGTATAAGGTCGTGCAGAAGCTATGAGGGCAATTTGGCATGTTGTCGCGGTTGAACCAATATGCCAATATGTGCATCGCCAGGTAGCAACTTACATAAATCCCAGTCTGCAAGCAATGGTACAGGCATGGCAGACATCATGGGGGACAGGCAAGTCAGAATCAGTTCCCAAAACATGAGAACTTTAGGTCCAATAGCTGAGCACCAGTTCTGGCGAATTTACATTGTCAGGGCTCTTACTTCCACACAACTTTCATAAGATTCTAGAAACTGCCTTAATGTGTCTAGAGACACCTAACAACGTATAAAACTAATTCAAACTTGAAATGCTTCTTCTCCATTTGTGCTGCCAGCCGTGTAGCCAAAGTTGTGTAGCCAAAGTTCAGAAACTGCGAGGACAAGATGACTGCAGTCCATATGTAGGGCGGGGGTAAAAATCACTTTTCGGGCGTTGCATGGGAAACTACAGTTAAAATTAATTTTGTCGAACTTCAAGGCTCAAAAAATTGTGCTGCCAATGAGAAATACCTTTTTGATTCCTAAAAAATTGGTGGAGCAAATCACCACTTCTGGAAAACTGCGGAGAACATGTCCTCAGGAGCCCCGCAGAGATTACACCCATGCTGCCAGCTCAACAAGATGTAATGAAACGTGCTGCGGTTTGAATAATGTTCTACACTATGTGCATACTTTTTCTAGCAGGTTATGTTCTTGTCTATCTAATGCTATGATGCAAGCAGTGGACGGAGTTTCCTATAGGTCTGGTGGTACCATGGCCCCAACAATTTTGGCTTTGGCCTCACCACCATGGATTTTGGCCACACAAACTTTGGCTAGACTTAATGTGTCTGAACAATAAAAGCACACGTACAAGTCACCTTTTGTGGATCACACCCAATATTACGATAAACATGAAGCTAATCTGAGGGCAACGCTACATCTTCCTGACTCAGTTGTTTGTTTTACAGGAATGGCTAGCAAGACGGTGGAACCTCTGTGAAGACGGGGACGAACGTGGTTTTTACCTCGTTCCTTCCCATGCAACACCACAGGGCTCATGTTAAATGTTTTCCAAAGTTGGGGACAACTGCAATCACAGACCCTCTTTTTATCAACAGATGTACTTGTGTCACAATAGTTAATGAAGAAGCAAACCATGAACGAATGGTTGGGGTCCGTCATAATATTAAGATCGAGGGTGTGCGAGGTGATATTTTGTCTTCGACGAAAATCCGGCTTTGGCTCCACCAACATTTCTTGAAGAGCTCCACCCATGGAGGCAGGCACTTGCCTGGATGCCAGGTTGACTGAATGTGCAGCATTTCCCATGTTGTGGACATTTTAAAATGTGTATGAAATCAGTGTCAATCACTATCAGAAGCAAACAATGTTTCCAGAACTTACTAAAATGTTCTAAGTGACATCTGGTGTTTTTCTGCGCATTGCTATTTTTTCTTTTTTTTCTTTTTTGATAGGTGATGCTGAATTTTTGAACAACACCTGAGAGATGTCATACTTCGCATGTGATCACATTCACCAAAAGGGACCAAAAAAAAAAACAATTTGCGGATGACATCAACCATCGACCGGGGAGCGTTTCCAGGTGTTGCGTAATCTACAAAACGTCATGTGCCAAATCAGCCAATCGCAGGAGCCAGGAACTAGTCTCGTATTGGTATGCGTTTGGTAAATACGCGTTCCGGCATGGATCCAGCCTGCGCAGGGTTGATGATCGGTGCTAATACACGTTTTATTTTGCACGTAAATACAACTGAAATTATCTTATACCTGAGGTTTTCTTATCTTAGGGTTCAGCGTTAAAATGCTCCCCTGCAAAGCGCCAGACTGTTTTCCTACTCTGAAACTTTCTTAACACACTTGGTAAAAGCAGTATTTTATGTACGGCCTCTCGTTTACGTATGAGCCCAACGAAGTTACACGGAAAGAAACGACTCCTCTTTTGCTTTTGACGATCTTCTGGCTACGCCACCGACCAGCGGTGCTCTCCTCATTTCCCACACCGCCCATTGATTACACGGCGCCCGGCGCAGGTGCCCTCTTCCGTAGAAGCAAAAGAGGCACTCCTTTTCGGTTCGTTTTCGCGGGCAGACGTCGACTGCTTCTGAAATCGGCGTATTTCCGGCCCAAGGAAGCTACCGCAATAACTTGTTAGCTATATATTCATGGCACACGAAACACTGAAGACTACATGGCGGATCATGCAGCGTCTCCTCACTCATCTGGGACGTTTTGCTCGCCGAACGTCATCAATCCGTGGCTCGAAACAGACACTTTAAATCCTCCCGGGCGTCTGGGCACGATGCCCGGTTCGGCTGCGACCCGTGCTCACCACCGCTGGTGCTCACCACGCAATCGTTCCGGCTCCACCTACGACGCTCTGCTCTGGCTGAGGCTGACAGCGACACAACAGAATACCACTATTCCGGGCTATGGCCAGACGTCTCACAACCATTCGGCCCCAGCGAGGTCTCTCGTAACCATCCGTAGCCCCAGGACGGCGCCTTACAGCCATCCTGAGCCTCAGGACGACACCTAACGACCACCCCGAGCCCCAGGACGGTTGTCGACGGCCATCCCCACCCCAGGACGGCCACTTGCAACCATCCTGAGCCCCGGGACGGCAACTCACGACCATCGTGAGCCCCAGGACGGGCATTTACGACCATCTAGGGTCTCAGAAAGACCGTTGACAACCATCCTCAGTCTCAGAACGACACCTAACGACAATACCCGGCCACAAGATGGCGGTCTACCCGACCCGGAGCGCGGTCGAGCCGCTCACGACCGGCCCGAGGCCCAGACCAGCGGCACGCGCGGCATGACGTCACGGTCCTTCCTCCTGGCGTCGGACGCTTCCCAGGTCGAGGAGTCGCCACGTCGCCGCCGGAAGCAGGAGATGGCGTTGAAGAAGCAGTGCCAGTTGTTCATCTGTTTGTCGCGGTCCCCGGCGGCGATGTGCTGGAAACGCTGCAGGACAGGAGGAACAGGCTGTGACCGTGGCGGCTCGGCGTCGCCCGCGGCGGCCCGAGCGGAACGCCGCGCCGACAGCCGCTGAAACGTCAAGCAGTCGGCGCGGCATAGTCCACCCGCCCCGCAGCGGAAAAAGATAATCAGCTGAACGCTGACGCGGCACGGCTGAGGGAGAAGAGGTTGGTTTAAGGGAAGAAAGTAAATGGGGGACGGGGCGCGGGTCGACATGACTGACGGGCCAGGAGCTCGGTTACAATCGATTTTCTACCCATATCCCCATATACAACATTTCCAGCTTCTTCATTGTCTAATGTTTTCCGCGTGAAGGCTTTGGTAATCTTGTGCGGTCGGAAAACACTATTCCTGAGGAAAACGAAAAGACGCTTATCTTTTACGCAAGGGACGAGAAATTCGACACCTAACCATTGCCCAAAGACCCAGACGAGTCTGAATTTCAGACACACTACAAACCGTCTCGCCGTTGCCCTGCTGCAGGCACGGTGAGGCCGTGCGCGGTCTGTGTGGCGGCGGCCGCACGGTGCGCCCGGCCGAGGGATCGTCTGGCGCTCACCTCCTGGATGGGGTGTCGAAAGCGCGGCGTCTGTTGGCGCAGGACTGCAGACCGCTGCGTGACCAGGGCGTCGACGCTGTGCGCCAGGCGGTGCAGCGCCAGGTCGGCCCGCTTCAGCACCTGCGGTAGAGGAAGTGGCGTCAGCGGAAACAGGCCGAGCCGCTGGCACATGTAGCGAGCTGAACACATGGTCGGTCATGATCATGAACATGAACATGAACACTTGCAAAGGCAACGTTCAGGCAGCGACAGCAGACGGACAGCACAGACAGGCAAGAAAACTCAGCCTGAATACTGACTTCGCGGGTGTCTTTACTCCGAAACGTACAACGCTACACCAAAGGGAACACAGCTCGGTCTGAAACCGATTTCACTGCGTGCTTCCTAGCGCAGTTCCATGTCCGCAGAGGACGAAGCCTGGAAGCCAGGAAGCCAGGACGAACACCGGGCAGGTTCAGTCAGTACAGACTGAACCTGGCGCGACCTGGCGTAACACCAGGTGGTTTCAGAAGGGTAGGAGGTGCGCCCCGCTAGCAGCTGTCTGCAACCCAGAAAATAAATTCGATGTCAGCATCCATCTCTGCACTATAAGGCACGTTGTTCGCCGTACCGTCCTATCACGCTCCAACATCACTCTGGCCACAGCTTGATGTGGTAAGAGTAAATACGGACCTGACTCACGCATGGCCATTTCAAAGTACACTCGAAATTTACCTGACGCAAGGCCTAGTATATGCCCATGAATAGAGCTGACCATAAAAACATTCCCGACCGATGATGTCGGTTACAACGGACTCGGACGACACTAATCCCAGGTTTGCGCGTTTCTCCCACTATGAGCGCAGTCACGTTTAAACCACAGTCAATTGTCTTGTGTAGCCCCCATCATCTCAAATGGCAGTTTCCATCTCGCGTCGGTTCTCGATAAAAATCGATTGGCGGCGTCCCCGGGTGCCGCGATCGAGCCAGCCGCGCCGCGATCGAGTCGGCCGCGCCAATCGGCCGACTTTCCGCGCAGGCCGTGCCGCGGTAACGTACGAGAGGACTGCTGACGTCATCCGAGAGCCGCCGCGCCGTTCACGTGAGTGTCCGCCACCTGGTCTGGGGTCACGGCTTGCCCTGAGCCGCTGTCTGAGGCCGGGTAATTGGCAGAATCAGCCGGTGGACGGTGAGGCCGAAAAGGCGCCCGCCCGCGCGCGATAAGCCGCGAGGGTGGCCACTGAGGCTAGTGCCTCGCGGGGTTCTCGGCCCATGACGCACAGCGGCGGGAGAATTATAAGTTATTATTGGAGTATTGGGCATTTCCACCCAATTGGGAAAATTGGATGATGTGTCTGGAAGCTTAGAGTACGCTGATGGCATTATTGTTGAAATGCTAACAAATCATGTCATTATTTTATAGATTGCGATTTGGACGCGCCGGGCTCCTCGGACGAAATTGTGGTTCTCTGCAAAATCAGCCGGAGGATTCTCTTGGAGCAAAGGCGGTAACCTCCACAGTGAAAGGTCGGTATGTCCGTTACATATGCCTGTGACATACGCCTATATGCATCTTTTCGCAATGCCCTTCAGGTTTGAGCTTGCTTTGCTGGGTGTGTACGTGAACAGGTCATTTTTCTATCCTAAACGCCGGATTATTTAAGCCATTTTTATGGGCAATAATCAAATAAAACGTATTAAAAGAAACAACGTTTATCCTACAATCCAGGGGCGGTGCCATGGATTTTTGACCATGGGGTACTGCCATGGGCGCAGCCCAGACGATAAGCTGTTGAGAGGAGACCCCCCCGCGCTCGACAGGTTTCTCCCCGGCTCTGGGCCACTTCATTTTACGATTTGAGATCTGCACAATTAACCACTTGACGCTTCTCTGGCCGAAATAACGGTAAAATTGGCAATCACCCCACAGAAGATTCCTCATTTTACATAACTGAACAAGCCGCTTTCTTTGCTCTCCACTGCATGTTCTCCCAGATTTTGGAACTTACGTCCCCCTCCGGGCAACAGCAAACGTACCATGATCTTATTCATGAAAGGAAGCTTTGTCGCAATATATCCGAAGTTAAATTTTACCGGCAAAAAGGCATTATGAAATATTTCCTGTACTCTGCACCCGATTTTAGGTCTTAATCAAAGTCGAGTTGATAATCGTTTTGCCCAGCTGGTTTCGTTAAAACGACAGCTTCCAAACTGCTTCCATATCAAAATCAGAATTTTCTTCTCATCTCAAAATCTAGGAACCAATCGTATGTTTCACCACGATATTCCACCTTACGAGTTCTGATTATTACGTCGTACTGGTTATAGGCAGTACCCCACAATCAAATGACTGTGGGGTACTGGTACCCCACGTACCCCACGGTGGCGTCGCCCATGTTACAATTAAAGAAGTGATCGACTCCATCTGACGAAATCTGCGTGGGGCCAGAGAGTTTTCCTTAATCAATGCAATCCGTTTCAGGAAGATATACCCGAACAAATCCTACAACAGAAAACGAACACGTGAAGCGGTCTTCACTTCCGACTTGCTCCAAAACGAACGCCTGATGTTAATAACAGGGATGAAGTCAGCCAGAGCTGACATGTTATCTCATAGCAAATACATAGTCAAATGTCTACATTCTAGGAAACAAAGATAGACCAATAAATGAAAACATCGGCAGCCAAGAACAAACTTGAGAGAAGAAGCTGAAAACTAGAAGCGATGGTGATGGCGAGGGCGAGCTGGAGCATCCAGACTCATTCGTGAGAAGATGGTGACCCTAGGAAGACTTAGCCAACTTGGGGAAGGGGCTAATGACCGAAAAATTCACGGGATATATTGATTTTGCTCCTAGATGTGCTACATACATCCAGTTCGTTATATGGCGCCTTGTTTGCCTTCCCTGGCTGACTCACAAGGAAGAAGTCATATGCGTCTATGAACCTTACTCCGTAGACTTAAGACCATTGAACCAATGCATCAAATGGTGTTAGACGCGGACCCGGGGGGGGATCGCCCCCTCCCAGGCCTGAGAAAGGGTCCCTCTCGGGCCGGCCCAGAAGGGGCCCCTCTCAGGCTCAAAACGAGCCCTGAAGGGACTGCGTATGAGCTTCAAGAGATTTCTGCGGGAATTTTTTTCATTTTATTTCTTATATGTGGGAATGTGATGAATTCTTGATGCAGTCAGGGGACCTCTGTCAGGGTTAGATGACCCCTAAAAAGCATACGAGGGCCCCTAAAGCTCCCGAAGGGTTTCTGAGACCACAAAAGGACTCCAACACGGCAGATTACCCCTGCAATCGCCAGAGGGGTCGCAGAGCTCCTGAGATGGCCAGGATGAGGACTGAGTCCGTATGACGGCATACGGTCCCCTGGAATGTCATGGGTCCCCAAATGTCACGGACCTGTATGAAAACCTGAAGGTTCCTGATCCAGTCAGAGGGTCTCTGGGAGAGTTTAAGAGACAATGAGACGGCAAGATGGCCATTAAGATGAATAGAAGGGACCCTGAAAAGGTCTCTCCTATTCTCCAAGGCTCCCTGGGAACACAAGAGGGGACCAGAACGGCGAAGAGTCCATGAGACCTAAAGGTGCCAGAGAGGCCTCCGAGACGGCAAGAACTTAAGAGGGTGGCTAGCAAGACACGAGACCCTGGCCAGCTAAAAGGGCCCGGGAGAACAGTGATTCATCAGTGACCTTCTCAACTGGCAAAGAATGTTTCTCAAATGGCAAAGAATGTTTCAGGGACGACAGGAGGGACCCCGAGATGCCTAAAACGTCCCTGAAACTGTCAGGTAGGTCCCTGAATATCCTGAGGGGCACGTGAAACTGTAAAAGGAACCACTAAAGGACCCTGACACGGCAGACAGCCCATACCACCACGGCCCGGGCCCATGTAAATATTAGAAGGAACCTAACCAAAGCCAGCAAAAATGTCTCCAGAAATTCTGAGGGGCCTGAAGGGTCTCTGGACCAGATACGGACACGACATTGCAAACAGAGGGAGGGACGCAGCCGCCTAAAATTCCGCCGATGTTGTCATACTCCGGCCACTTTATAAGGAAACAGACCGCAAATTTCTCCCACAGCATATGACGTGGTTTAACTTTTTCTGCTACTTTACATGGAAAAACCAAAATTACATCAAATAGTTCTTCCTGAACCCCAGCAAATCCACGTTTTCTCATATCTCAAAAGCAAAAATGGGGGCTGGCCTGGAGGAGGGCCCCGCACTGATCTGTCCCTGAGCGGTGTAATATTAAAGCTAAATAGTTTCAAAATAAGAATAAGAATTCCCGGTAAGAAGAGACCCGATGACAGAACGCGAGTTGAACCGACCTCGCTGCCTGCCATCCGATCCAGTGTGTAGGTCACAGCCCGGAAAGCCGTCCGACCAGCGGTATCACACCTCCTCAGGTATCTCCTAAGGGGGAAGTACGGTGTGCCCAGCAGGCAAGAATAAACTAACCTGCCGCGGCGACCGTCCAAAGGAGAAAAACTCAGCGGGAAAATGAACACATGGAACGAAGGCCTTTTGCGCCAGTCCGCGGACGAGAACGAACATCGCAGCGCGGCCGCGCCGACGGAGGGAGTGCTGCGGACGCGGCCGACCGCCGAGGAGGGAGTCCTGCGGACGCGGCCGACCGCCGAGGAGGCCTGCTGCGGACGGACGCCCCGGGGAGCGGGAATTGTCGCGGGTTAGGCCGAACCGCGGGAACAGAGCGACCGCGGCCCATGCAAACGCGCGCCATCTGTCGGTCCGCGCTCCCTGCGGGCGGCCGCGCCTCCGTCGTTCGGACGGCTAACGCGATTGGCCGGTAATGGTGGGCGACTGGCGCCGCGCCGCGTGGGCGGTGTTCGGAAGTGCGCAAACGTTGGGAAGCCCTCATGGCAGCGCGGCCGCCCGGCCAGGCGGCGCGGTCCCGGCGGTCCGATGTCGCGGCGAGATTCCCTCGAGGCGGGTGGGTGTTGTTCTAAAAAGGACTCGTGCCAGTGTATGGAGGCCGCGCAAGAACGATTGAAACACACTGCACGCTGGATGGACTGGCTGCCGTCTCGTAAATGCTGACGTACACCCTTGTGCATGTCAATTGACTCAGTACAGTTTTCCCAATGTTTTTCGAAGATACTGTTTTGTTATACAATCACACAATGATTTCCACTATCATAGTCATGTTTTTTAACAATGTTTGTTCGTGGGCTTTTGTAAGAGCTTTTTCAAAGTGAGTTTGGAACCAGTGTGTAATGCGCATGAGCGAACTTTGGTTGGCTGATGCAATACACGTCATTGCGTCAGCGGCATTGATTCACTGAGCATTCATCGCACACACGCAACAGCTCTAACACAATCGACATCACGCCTAGGAAACGGACGAAGACTTTTACTTTATTCGAACATTCTGAGAAGTCACAGAGAGAGACCGCTAGGATAGTTGGTGTCAGTCAGCGCGCACTCTCACGGATTATAAAACAAGGAATTACTACTGGATCTCTGTCACCAAAACGAAAAGGGAATTGTGGAAGAAAACGAAAAACGACGCCGAGAGATGATCTTTATTTGATACGTCAAAGCAAACTTGCACCACGAAAGACTAGTGATGATCTGCAAAAAGATCTGGCCGGATCTGGAGTTAGTGTGAGTTCGAGCACTGTTCGAAGGAGGCTTCTAGAGACCGGTCGGAGGGCTCACAGACCACTAAAAAAAAGCAACTTCTTACAAACAAAATGAAGGCTAAACGTTTGTTATGGGCAAAAAAGTAGCGGCACTGGACAAAGGAAGACTGGCGGAAGGTCATGTTTTCGGACGAAAGCCATTTTTTCGTTCAGGGACAGAGGAGTCAACAGGTCCGACGCTCTCCTGGTGAGAAAGTCCGCGAAGGTCACATCAACCAAACCGTGAAACACCCCGAAAAGAAAATGTTTTGGGGTTGTTTCAGTCTTCGTGGCGTGGGATCACTTCACCCTGTCGAAGGAATGATGAAATCTGCCCAATACATCGACGTGATACGGAGAAAGGCGATTCCAGACATGCAGAAGGCGTTTCCAGATGGTTCAGGGGTTTTTCAACAGGACCTGGCTCCTTGCTATACGTCGAAGATTGTGACCAATTTTTTTCAGAACAAGCAAGATAAATGTTTTGGACTGGCCGGGAAACTCGCCGGATTTAAATCCTTTAGAAAATTTATGGTCTATCATAAAGACTCGTGTCCGCAAAAAGGATTGTACAACCAAAACCAAGCTGATACAAGCCATAATTCAGGTCTGGTACCACGACGAACAGATAAAAGAAAACTGTGAAAAATTGATAGATTCCATGCCCAAGCGGGTTTCACAAGTGATAGACAATAAAGGTGGTCATACTACGTATTAAAATGTGAAAAAAAAATAAGAAGAAATTATGTGAATAAACGATTATTTTGACAAAAATCATAATTTTTATTGTTTTGAGTGTTTGAGTCAATTAATATGCACAAGGGTGTAAATGCCAACGATGAATGCAGTAGAAGTTATATTTCCAAAAATCCCTTTATTACTGTGAAAGAACGTAGCCATTTCGATTCCCCGAAGTGGCCTACATTTTGAAAACAGCTGAAATATGTGGAACTGCATCTTAAGCTGGGTCATCAACTCGTTGAAGACGTCCTTGGCGGCGCAGATATGGCGGCGCACGGCTGAAAGCATCTTCAGTACGGTGGAGATTTTAGATTTCATTCAGGCTACATCAGTGTGTTACTGTTAAAGACGTTATTAAATGCCGCATTGCCAACGCAACCAACAAAGCAATCATGAACTTTCAAAAGAAGCGTATAGTTCCTATGATGCGAAAATTTATATAAACAAGCGAAAAAACTCCGCAAATGCTATAAAGGTGCCAAAGACATGGTACTTCTCATATGCGATGGCAACATGTAACCCTAGTCAGTCGGAAAATGCCACCCTCAGCCCGGGTCGGGCGGGCGGCAGCTTCGCGGCTCCGATCCTCAAAGCCGTCATCTAAACTGGCGCTTCATTTCATGAAAACGGGAGGGCAGCCGAGCCGGGGCCCTGGCGGGACTTGAACAGGTCCGTGGTCCGTATTGGGCGTGGCAAAGCTTGTATAACAGGCCGTCTGGGGAGACGGGAGGAGGGACAAAACGAGGACAGCAGCAGAATGCTCGTTGGCCACGGAATCTGGTCCCTGCGCCTCTCAATCCATGTCCCCAGGATCCCAAACGTACACAAAAACTGGCTTGTATGGCACATAGTCGCCTGCTGCTAGCCTGTCTACGCCGCTTGACGTACTTCCACTTTCTCGTCCTCGTCATACCCGGTGCGCGTCCTCGTCCCACCTTCCCCGTCTTCCGATCCCAGATGAAGCACCATTTAAACCCTTCTCCCTAATCCTGTTGCTCTGAAATTGTCAGGACTAGCCGAGGGGGCTCTAATCAACCCCATCACCAGGCCGGCCGGGTCGGAGGAAATCGTGCTGTTGGGGCCAACGCCACTTCCATTCTGTTCGTGTTCGGAAACCCATTAGCCAACCGAGACGGCCAAACCGCCGTCAGTGGCTTTCAGTTGTAGCAGAGGAGTACCAAGTGTACACTGCAACCACGGAATGCTTGTTTTTACCTGATTTGGGTCACCGCGTTTTCTCATCGAATAAATGAAACGGGATCAAAACAAGACAATTCGCATAGCGTGATTAAAAAAAAATCCATGAAGCGGGGATCGTCCCTCGCCGATAAAAACTGGAACAGGGCGTTCCCCCTGTGCTCCGCTATAGTTCAGCCCGTGCTTGAGGGGTTTCAAACGGGAGCCGTGCGTGGAAAATTCCGTGCTCCGAACACGTTTCATAAAATCGTTCAGAAAGACAATTAAGCGACTTGAAGCGGCGCAGGGGTGGGTCCCAATCACTTTCACTTTTGCACGCAGCAACACAGCATTGTAATTAGGGGGAAGAAACAGGATTTTCTTCTTCTTCCGATGAGCAATGCATTCACATTTTTGTCTCCAGTCGTTTCTCCCCGGAACTTCCACATTGCTGTACACCAGCAAGCAATGTTCTTAAATTCACACGCCGGTTATCAGGACCAAGACGGCAAAGCCAGTGATCTTATACCTTGCCGTGAGGGAATGGATATAACGCTCTTCCCCAACATTGATGCCATTCTGACCTGCCTCTCTTTACAGCCGACCTAAAAATAAGCTTCTCTTCGCGACGAACCAATTCCTTTCACCCTTTTGTAATTTTGAAATTGTATTTTGCTACGTTTTTTCGTCTACATACACTTTACAGGCATTTGATACACGTTCATTAAAACATGTCTTGTTGTAATCCAGAACATATCGATAGTTTAGTAGATATTTAGTCGTCTTTCCGATGTTTCGAACTAAGGTTTTTGCATCTGGCTGGAAAATTGTTAAGAAAATCTAAAACATGTAATTTAAAAATGGTTTTCGTATCTGTTGACAAATCAGATCACCAACATTCATGTCATAAGACCTACTTTTTTAACGTTTCGTTCATACTTATATATTCACCATATTCAGCATTGATCAATCAAGATCGATAATGAACAATGACCTTACATCTCTTAGCCTCTTAGCGACTTTGCCAAGAGTGTCGCGCAGCCGCCGAAATCTTGTAGCCAGTTTTTATAACAATTTTTACAATTGCTGGACGTATCCGCTGAACTGAAGGACCCAGTGTG
This sequence comes from Capitulum mitella, assembly GCA_030062745.1. NCBI lineage: Eukaryota > Metazoa > Arthropoda > Thecostraca > Pollicipedomorpha > Pollicipedidae > Capitulum > Capitulum mitella. The sequence goes on along the minus strand of CP099849.1, from coordinate 7,849,338 downwards.
CGGCGGCATTTATTCGAATGCTGATGTTGAAAAAATTGGGGGCACACACTTCCGGCTTCATTTCTCCCCACACATCTGCAGAGATGTCTCATAATATCATGTTAGGCTTAATCGACACTAGCGTCATCACCCTCTTTACAGCTAAACGAGAAGTTAAAAATATGTGCGTCTATTATGTAACAGGACTCGCATCCGAAATGGGACTGTAACGTTTATGTTTGTTTTGATGAACACTGTGTTAGCAGTGTTCATCTACAAAACAAACTTGCGACGGACACTCGTCATTTGGGCAGCTGGTACAAATGAGAAAGAACACGGGTCAAGCTGCTGCTACGCACGGGGATCATTATTCGGTCACGTCAGTACGGGAGAGACGGCACCGAGGTAGATCAGAGATCAAGCTGCAACTTCAAGAGGAAAACTCACTATATTCTGTCTATTGATGGGGACTTCATCATCTAGCTCATCGGAAAACAGACTGAAATTCAAGGTGTAAAAGGAAACTCATTGAACAGTTCGCCGGAGAACAGACCGCAGCTCAAACTGTCAACTGAAAACTTACGTCCCGGGTGTGGTTCGGCGCAGAACAGAGCGCAGGTAAAGTGGTGACCTGTGAAGGGCACCTCACCATGTGGTCCGGCGGAGAGGTCAGGACGGCAGTGCGGCCGGCGCCGGGCGCCGCGGCGACCCAGCCGGCCGAGGTCGCCATCACCGCCAGCCAACCGAGCGAGAGGAGCGTGGTGCGCGCCGAGGCTGCCATGGTCGAAGTGCCGCAGCCGGCGGCGGCGGCCGACCAGCAAGGGATCGACGGCAGCGCCGCCGCCGCCGCCGCCGCCGCCGCCGCCGCTGCCGCTCTCTGGACGTGGGCGGGGAACGTGGACAGAGCAGGCGACACCGATAGGCTGTTGCCCCAGGTCTATTTTGCCGCTGCGTACCGCGCGTATGGGTACGTCGTGAGCATGTTCTGCTCTTCCGTTCTTCTGTAATCCCGTAGAGGTGGCGTCTTGTTTGGCCAACTGTAACCTAGGAATGAAACGCTTCTCAGCGTTGCATTCGCCATTGGCACTTGTCTCAGCGTTCGATATTGACGGTACCAGAGCGATGCTCTTCCCCGAGTCAAAATGACAATCTTTTCTTGTTCATGGAGTATTGCCAAAACTGACCGAAGTCGAACGGTGCGCTGCTCGGACGATGGGTATGCTGACATACGCGTACGGGCAAACCATTTACATAAGACAGGACGCACGGTGTTCATCACCCTTCCTCAAAACATAGTTTGACTGTTTTTTTGTGAAAACCCCAGTGTTTGCGCCATCAGAACATAATTGCTTGTGCTGGCCTAGTCATGGATGATACCTGTGCAGTTCGGTCATATGGGCTTAGCCAAAGTAAAGTGATCGATTGGGTATATCCCGCAAACAAGCAGAAATGCGGTTTCATTTCATGGAATTCCAACACATCTTGCGTGATCTGGAACCTTTGCATTCACTGTTAAGTCATGTCTGGTTCGTGGTCATGGATATACGACGACCTGAGAAATGACAAATTGGTCTAAGAGGAAGCATACTGGCGCGTTTCAGTGCAACGAAGCAACATCACGATTGTTTCAGTTCCATCGAGCTCTCAATGAGGCTGTTTAACCACTGAAAATGATTTAAGATCAGAGGGTTTCGTACACAGAGAAAAAAGTCAGGTGAATGATCATTATTTTATTGCGGCACCAGAACGGCAAAGAAAAGAACAGGGCTTACCGTCATTCTTCGCCATTCTCCTGTGCCCAACGCTGGCATGCGATCGCAATTCCAGTTTAAACACAAATACCTCCAAAACTGAAAACACCTCCTTTTTGGGCGCGTGCCACAGCCATATCGTTCGACGTTCCACACCCCAGTGGGGTGATTTGTAGTCTGTACTTGTTTTTTTGGATTCGATTGTGCTGAAGGATTGCTTCTGTTCTGCTTGATTTTAACCCCAAAAATGTCAGTACATTACCGGAGAATCCGGGCAACAATCTTATGCCGTGAAGTCATGGAGTCTCCAAGTCGCCATCACAAATGATTTAATTTATCGGTACCCCATTTTGTAAACCTCGCAAAACGGTGTTTTTCCCTGCTCCCGTTGTTAGTATGCGGCACGTGTAGGTTCCCACGCATCATTACATGATGCGATTCTCCGTCCGATTCCCCGTCGAACTCAGCCGGTTTCGTCTCGGTGCGACTCTTGGTTTGTCAGATCAGTCGCCCAGAAAGGGGGCCGCGGCGGTTAGCAAATGCCTCGAGCTCACTCGAAAAAAATAGCTAAAGTCACGAGGTTCACCGGCTCGCGTGGTGCCTGGTAGCCGGAACAGCTGGATCTCGTGCAGTCATTGGCACTGATGGAATAGCAAAAGAATAGGCTTCCCGTCGGCACCGATTTCGTCTCAGAAATGCATTCCTTTGCATTCGAAATGACAGTGCGCACGGAAACGGTGTGAATTCGCAAACGTTCTGAGTCTGAGCGCTTGCCGTGGCTACCCCGTCCGGCGGACGTCGTCAACCCCAGGGCAGGATTCACTGTTGGTTGTTTGCTACGTTGGTTGGCGTCATCGCCGATTTCGCGTCGCTGCCCAGATTACCAGGTCTATGTCCTTTTTTAAACTTTCCGAAACGAGTGTTTCGGGTTCTGGCGCACAAGAAACGCGCTACGTGACGACCTGCAGGCGCCGTTTCTCCCACGATGCGATTCGCCGATCGATTCTCTGTCGATTGCACCCCGTTTCATCTCGGTACGACCCGGCATGGCCGAGATGCGGCGCCGGAAAGAAGACCGACTCGGCTGCGCGACAAATTACCGGACGCATGTACTCCACAGTCATATGCTAAACCCATGGCAAATGTTTCCACGTGCAGCCACGGCACATACAATAGCCAAGAAGTCACATGCACACGAGATTTGCCACGTGCAATGAAGCATCTCGGCGCAGCAGTTCATCAAAAAGTGACGGGCAATGAAGCACGCACGCCTGCACAGGCGTCTTGCAACACAAAAAAAAGCGAGTATATAACGCGCTTCTTTTTTAATCAAACGATATATAATTTGATGCTGTCCCTTCAGGCCACCTTATTGACGTCTCAGGCTGGGAAGAAGGACACCTCAATGTTTACTGTCACTGTGGTAATTTTTTTGTTATTAATTTATTATTTGTTATTAATTAATTATTAATTTTGTTATTAATTTACGCGGTTGGCCACCATTTCGGCTGGCCAACCGCGCTGTAGTAGCTATCTGGTTTTAGAATTGGTTAGTCAGTGTAGTCAGTGATTGTTTTTCTCTCGACGTGAAGGTCAAATGGGATCAAACGTCATGAATACCTTTGTTATGTTGCTAGTGCCGGAAATGATGTCTGATTATTACAGACCAGAATTCTGCTCATTAAGAAAGATCAAAATCATTGTCATGACCGAAAGCAGCAACAAAAAATAGCCTATAATCAGCCGTCCATTTTTTGGCTGTATAAAGTCAGTAACATCACATGACCCTGGAGATGTTACTGGCCTTTCCAATCCCGATTTCTTGTCAAGCATTTGTCCAGACAGTCCTGTGCCGAAAACTGGCTGTATGTCTCGTCACGCTCCTGAGGAAGAAATGTTGTTCAGATCTATATAACGGCTTTCAGCTCCTAAAACACAAGCTGGGTTCCTGAACTTCCTCTTAGGAATAGGAAAATACTTACATCAGGCACGAAGCCAGGATTTTCCCCGGGGGGAGGGCAAATATCAAGTTTTGTCATACGCCACTGGCATATGACAAAATTTATAGGAAAAGCAGCAATCTTATATAACTGGTCTTATATTTAACCCAAAGGAATACATATAGTGTTTTCTTTTGCAGCACATATATGATCGCTATTCCTTATTCGTGCGAAAGCGCTAGATCTAGTGCAGACCGCTTGGCCCAGGGGAGGGCATGGCCTCCATGTCCCGCCCCCTCGGCTACGTTCCTGACTTATTTAGATCAAAACGAGCGATTCCCGCTTGCTTCGCTGCGCGAAGTTGCGACACTGTTGGCGCTGGTGGCGACGTCTCTCGTTATAGACCATTTAAATGCTTCTCAAATGGAATTTGTACCAGGGATTCAGAACTCCCAAAAACTAAGCCGCGCCTCATCTCTCCCTGATCCAGCTATGGTCCATTCCATCAAAGCCCGGCATTTCACCATTTTGAACTGGATCCCACAAACATAGTAATAATTTAGATGATTTGGACAAAAAACGTTTTTTTGCCTGTAAAAGCCGCTCACATTTGATGTACATAGAGGCCAGGAATTCAGTCCGCTGGTCAAGCCGAGTTAGGAGTATGAGCTGAGAGGGGTGGTAATTTGCACCTCTGATTTGCATTCTGGCGCTTCTGGCACTTGGACTCCGTTTCGTCGTAAGCTGCGACTGGAATTCCTCTGATGAAATGGCTTCATCCGGCTTTTGAGTTATCTCCTGAAATTGAGAACCCTAAATCTATCGCTGTCCGAGCTATTGCTATATGTTTTTTTCAAGACCAGGCAATGTGCGATTGGTTTCCCATTGATAAACGTCCGAAAACATGCCCCTTTTTCGCGCGTGCTGTGACGGACATCGACGTTGGACTGAAGTGAATTCATGTCATGGATCGTCACAAAGGCTGAACTTGTGTGTGCAAATTTCACCGTCCTCGGTACGGCCGTCTGTGCTGTGCGTCTGGCTAAAAATCAGGGCACACGCACACACGTACGTTTCTAATTTAATTATTTAGACAAAAGGTTATCGTTTGCTTTCTCTGCGCGAGATGACGTTGGAAGCCAGATGACAAGAAGCCACGGACACCGTTGACGCTTGTTGGGTCTCGTCGTTGAGTATTTAAATGCATTTCACATAGAATTTGCATGCGAGATTCAGAGCTCTCAAAAATCTATTCGCAACGCATCCATCCCTTGTTCAACTGTAGTTCATTCCACCAAAACCTGACATGGAAGGTGTTTTCAACAAACAACGTTTTTTACGTTTACAAACCTATCACGTTTGATGTTCATAAAGGCAAGGAAACAGTCCGCTGTCGAACCCACTTAAATGTGTGAGATGGGTGGGATGACAATTGGCATCTCCAACTTGCATTCTGTTTGGCGCTTATGCATGATTCATACTCCGTTTCGTCGTAAATCCTACCACGAAAATTGTTCCGATGAAATGGTTGTACGTGGGTTATTGGCGTAAATCATATATTTCCGGAAATTGATGATCCTAAATCCACCGCTACCCGAACCACTGCTGTCTGTTTTTTTCGAGGCCTGGTGACATGCCATTGGTTTTCCCTTCGCACATGGGTCATGCCACTTCTCGCACATGCCGTGATCGGCACCGGCGTTACAGCGTCATGAATTTATGCCGCGGATCGCCACAAAGGTTCATCCTGTCGTGTGCAAATTTCACCGTCATCGGTGCAACTGTCTGTGCTGAGCGTCTGGCTAAAAATCCGGACACACACATGCAGGCTATTAATTTCGTATATTATATTTGAATCGAGCTGTGATTTTTCCACCTAGTTTCAAAGTACTTATATCGTGTTCCGGTACTCTGCACATCTCCACGGCATAAATTTCACTTTCGATGGAGAAAAACGAGGCCTAAGCGCGTAAAAATTCAGGTGTTCAGAAGTGTTCCTAATACTACCCCTTTACCTCATGTTCCGACTTATTCCACTCATCTCCTGTCTAAAATAATCATCTAGCAAGTCGGTATCATGAAAACCAAGTGTATGCTCGCTGTATTCACTGTCTATTGATGTTCTTCTACAAAAAAGTCTTTATGGTCTCACCATCGTTTTAATCCCTGCACCTTGCAACATGCTTCTGAACGTAGCAGGTACATAGAACATTTATAGAACGAAAAAAAAACAGAAAATAATAATGATTAACATAAAACGCGGCATACAGAACATTACAGCTGCCTTTGTAAGCAGATCGGACGCATAACTGTAAGGCGCGGTATGCATTTTAGGCTGGCGTAAGTCCCACATGCGTAACGCCGACAGCGACGAAGTTATTACGAAAGTCGACGACTGTCTTCAACGCTGCCATACATCGAGTCCTTGGCGCACTCTCAGGTGGAATCCTGCGCCTGCTGGTCCGCCTCCTGCCTCCCGTCGGACATGGCCGCCAGCGTGTGCAGCATCTCGAAATGCAGTGCCACCAGGCTCTGCAGCGTCTGGTCCTGCTGGTCCAGGCTGTTGAGGAACGTGTCGATCCACACCGGGTTAGTGTACATGTCCTGCACCGTGGTGTAGTCGTCGTGGCTGAGCGACTCCTGGAAGCCTTGCACCATCTCGTAGAAGTTGCTCCAGTTGCCTTTGCGCTGCTTCTCGACCATGCGGTTGATGTCCTCCCGCTGCCGTTTCATCATGAAAGCCTTCTTCCGTTTGACGGCCAGCTCGCGCTCCCGTCGTCGCTCCTGGCGGAAGGTGTCCGTGGCCTCGCTGATGTTCATGATGATGATGCCGATGAAGACGTTGGTCATGATGAAGTGGCCTATGCAGATGAAGCCGATGGTGTACAGTCGGCTCCACTTGCCAGTCATGTCGGCATCGTCGATATTCTCCTGGACAGCGGTCCAGCCGTCCGCGGTGACGTAGGTGAACAGGGACAACATGGCCCTGCCGAGGGTGCCCCAGTCCCGGCGCGCGTCTTGGTCGGTCGCGAACTTGTTGCCGCCAAAGAGGTAGTAGCCCACCACCCCGAAGAGGAACATGATGAAGACGAGGAGAATAATGACGCTGACGACGTAGCGGCGGATGGTGTCAATGAGCGCGCTCACCAGCACCTGCAGGTTCGTGGAGAAGCTGACGCTGCGCAGGGTTCTCAGAGCCTTCAGAGCGCGGAACATGCGGAACACCATGACGCCGCCGGCGCCCCTGACGAACAGCTCGATCACCGGCTGGCAGAGCGACACCACCACGAGCAGGAAGTCGAACACGTTGGAGAACTGCAGCCAGTACAGCTTGGGCTCGGCGTAGATACGAAGGATGGCCTCCACCGTGTATATGGCCAGCAGGCTCTGGTCGATGACGGCCAGCTCTATCTCGAGCTTGTACCGCAGCCAGGGGCTCGTCTCCAGCGCCAGCACCACCGTGTTGAAGACGATCATCAGCATGATAAAGCCGTTGAAACGGGACGACTCGGTCAGGACGCAGACGAACTCGTGCAGCTCGCTGTCCCAACGCGTCGACGCCCACGTCTCCTGCAGCTCGGCGGGACTGGGCGAGGCGACCAACCTGGACATGGCCGTCAGCCGACCGGACGGACGGCCCGACAAGCTCTCCTTCTTCGTCACAGAGGTTTTGCTGACGGGCTTTCCCGTGGCCTTGTTGTACAGCTTGGAGGACTTCATCGTGAGGTCGCCCTCGCCGGGAGCGTTCAGCATCGTCTCGTCGTTGGCGTCGGTCGGGTTCATGAACGCCACGTTCAGAACGGACGAGGTGCTTCCACCCGGTGCCCTGCGACTGGCGCCGAGGAGGTCTTGAACTCGGCTTGACTTCGCACGTGGCCCGACATCGCCTTGGGAGGTTTTACCCTGCGCCATAGCCCGAACAGTTAGATTGTCGATTGAAGGCAGGCTTCTCAAACCTCAGTCACACCTTTTGGGGCAACAGTCTTTTCACGCCTTTCAGTTGAGTTTGCAAACTGCCGACCTTGAGCTATCAGGTGTTTTGAATGAGGGCGTTACTTACCGCACGTTTGCCATAGACATATCATGACGGTCAGCTACACCTTTGTGGAATGAGCTGTATTCAGTTCAACTGACCTAACTTTCCTGCTCGTCATATTCTCAGATTAGATCTGTATCCATCAGGTCGATGACATCAACTCAGAACTTTCACAAAATGTTTACTTAATACAACTTCTCGTGATAAACGAACCCAGGCTCTTGAGATTTTAAGGAAGTTAGAAATGGTCTTAATGGGCTCCTGGCCTTTTGGCATGATTATGTAAACAAACAATTGCCCGTATGCCAGGAAAATTTGTGTTTTATACTTTAGATATCTATTAGTAGTGCACTCAACCTTTTGGCATTAATCAAACCTCAGGATAAGGCAACCAGCTTCTTCTGGCATGCAGAAGATGTCTCGAGACTTTATTCCATCCAGGACCGTAAAACTACATTTCGAGGCCGTAGGCAACAACACTGAGGGCGCGTGCATTAAACGCACCAGTTTATCATCCAAAGCCACAGTCATATGGAAAAACGAAGCTAGCGTCTGTGCTGTTGCTTCTTTGGCATGATCCAGGGGCAGAAATTTAGCTTGATAGGGAAGTAATCCTTTAATTGCAATACTTCGCAGCTTCATAATTCAGGATTATTTTTTGTATGATGAATGTACTACTTGCTGAAGTCGAAGTTACATACCTGCGGAGTGGTCATCGAATATTTAAAAATGCATTTTAAAGAGTGAATGTATAACATATGACATATATATATATACATATATATGTATATATATATATCATGATACATAATATGTAAATACCAAATACTTAAAAATGCGTTTTAAAGGTAAATATTAAGGACTTCTGCGCCTACAACCGTATTTTTTGAATATATATATATATATATATATATATATATCATGATATATAATATGTAAATCCCAAATACTTAAAAATGCGTTTTAAGGGTAAATATTAAGGACTTCTGTGCCTACAACCCTATTTTTTGAATGATGAAGTTCCACTCTGCCTTCCCCATCCCCATCGTGGAGCTCAAATCTCCCTTTCCCCTTCTCCAGATAATCATGCGCAACTGTAAATGTTGAACAAACTGGTCCCAAACGCATGACCAAAATGACTGCTATCTTAGAGGCTTAGGAAGCAAAGTGCGACTTTCGTGGACGGGTCGCAAGATCTCCACGACTTCAATGGCCCACCGCCCAACGTGGCCTGCATTCCGTGCCCACCGCCCACGGCGGCCCGCTGCCCCTGCCCATCGCCGTACTGCGCCGCTCGGCCGGTAATCCACTTGGCTGCGGTCCGACTACGAAGCGGGCTTGTCGAGGTCCGTGTCGGACCAGAGCAGCGGGCTCCGGCTCCCGGACTCGTGCGGATCTGTGATAAAAACGCTCCCGAAATAACGGTCCGCGCGGACACGGGAATGAGACTTCGTGGGCGGAAGAACGCAAGTGGGTGTGTGAAGATGAGTGAGTTGTTTGGTAGCCGTTGCCTCACAAAGCATGTTTCTGCCTCTAACTGCTATGATTTCCTGACCTGTGCCGGTCGTAGTGGCGAACAGCACCGGTTTAGGAGGCGGCACTGACCCCGACACCCAGGAAGTCTGAAACACACATTCCCAATATGACATGTCTCAGACACCGAACTAGATGGTGCTGGAGATCTTTATCGTGCCGTGCACTTGGCACCGCCTCCCAGTGAGCACCTGACCCTTTCGGCGTTCGGTCTCAGGCCGTCTGTGAACACCGGCGCCCGTTCTGGTAGCGTAATCTACTTATTTACTTATTTTTTTTGACAACCACAGGGTTGTGGGCGTTGCGGCAGGTAAAGGATACATAAACACAAACATGCATGCAAGGGGAGATATAGCCACGCACAACATGCACAATATACATTTAAAACAGCACACTATAAATACAAAGCATACGCCTGGAGATACACTAGGCAGTCGAGTTCAAACAAGCCACACTTGTTAAAATCATACTGCTGACAAAAATGCCTTCTGAATGTGTTTTATGAATTCTTTATTTGATAGATTCCTAAACCGAGGGGAGAGACCGTTCCATAATCTGGAGCAGTAAGAAGAGCAGTAAGAAGTGATCTTCTTTTAAACTGAGCTTGTGGCAGTGGGAGGCCCAGATTGTACCACTGACACGTTGATCATTCCGGCTGCCTTAACTTAAGAAGGTGCACCGACTGAGAAGGCATGTCTGAGGAGAAAGCAAACATTTGAGGATGAGTTTGAGAGATGCAACTTTGTGCCAGGCCGCCGTGCGACGTTAGTTTCTCCGCCTGTCGACCCGAGAATTGACGTACAAATTGGATACTTTGGTCGATTTTCCCCTGTGCGACGATACAATAACAAGCACACAACGAGACAAAAGCGAAACTGAGGAAGGGCCAAAGCATTAATTAGGAGCACAACGGTCTTTAAAGGCATGACATGAGACGAATCAGCACGTCTGCAATTTTCCCGTGATGGTATCTATGTGTTTGCCCCAGTTGAGGCAGCAATCTACTGTGACGACTAAGCTTAAAATGTACGATCTAATGGGAATAGGAGAATCAAAAATTGCGATTTCTTTTAAGCTGACGCATCTCAGATTTACTTTGGCACAAAGCGGAACATGATTACCTGCATTTTCGATACACTTGGTGTGAAATAGTTCCGCTAGTTTATCTAGTTTAGTTTGAAGTTAGGAAATGATCATGTTACGCTTTTGTGGAGGACCATGATTTTTGTGTCGTCAGCATAATGCACTAAGAGGCAAGGGTCATCCACAACAGCGGGCAAATCATTAAAGAGCGAATCAAAAAGGACAGGAACGAGATTACTGCCTTGCGGCACTCCAGTCGGTACACACAGTATGCCTGAGGTGCCTCGCACAAACTGGGTCATGCAGGCAAGATCATTTTAAAACCATGGATGGTCAGTTCCACAATGATGCAGTCTGTCCAGTGAAAGTGTGTGATTCCAAGGAATCAAATGCCTTGTTTTAATCCAAGAATGCTAGAAGGCATCCTTCTTCGTTGTTGATTGAGGACCGGACGACTCCCGTTAAAGTAAGAACAGAGTAATCCACAGAAGGATGGGACCGGAAACCAAACTGACAGTCTGATACTACTTAACAGTCTTCAGGATACGGGATAAGCTGGAAAGAAATAAGTCTTTCTAAGATTTTTGACAAATGCAAACATGACGAATGCCAGCAAGAGCAGGAGTAAGGGTCATGGCAAGGACGAATGGACACCAGTAAGGAACCAAAGCCACACTTCGAAGGGAAATAGGTCAATATTTTGTTGGATTACCAGCATCATCTTTGCTTTTGAATATCGGAACAACCTCTGCGGTTTTTCAGCAAGAAGGAATGAGACTGCTGACAATCGAACAGTTGAAAACGTGGAAAAGTGGAGTGCTTAGAGCCGACTTAAGCCGGGCAACGAAGAGACCATCAAGAACGGAAGCCGTCTGTGTATTCAGTGAGGGTCGCAGGCCGGAGCTCACACTGAGTCGACAAAACCTTGGAAGATTCGTAGCTCACCTCACTGAGGCTGACCGTATTACCCGTGGAACGACTGTATCCAGCTACAGCCGAGCAGAAAAACTCGATAAAAGAACGAACAGTTTCCGGGTTGACGCTTTCGCTTCAGCTTTGGCTGGCCCTGGAGTCACCTTAAGCCGAATGAATAAACTTTCAGGCGCTGCTTGGTGAACCAGACCTGTTCATCCTGACGCTGTACTCAAATTATGACGTCGTTCCAATGAGACAGTGCAGCGCACTTGGCGCCTCATGCTTTTGTAGAGAGCCAGGTCAGCAGTCCCTGAACGGCGATAAACACGCCGCTGGGCAGCAGTTGTGCGTATCATTCTCCTAGCTGCAGCAAATAAACCGAACCAGGACTTATGCTTGATTCTTAGGGTGACGAGTGGAGCATGTCTATCAAGGACTGGAACAGCTAAATCTTTCCATTTTTTGCTGGCTTTGGTCAGGGATTGTGCTGACAGTCACTGGGGACCAGCAAATGCTACGAACTCCGACGTTTGGAGCTGCAAGATTAGCAGACTTCCATCTGCGAAAAGGGGTCATTCTAAACCTACAACACTTTTCTGCATTCCTTGCATTTACACATTGTTGTCGATATACTAGCCAAGACGTCCTAGATTTTTCCTACGCGTGCTTTCAAAAACAACTTCATCTCCAAACAACTCTCTCCTGGCACCGGTTTCGATTCGGCGAACATTACGGCCTCCTATCAGGGGCGGCGCCACGGATTTGGGGTTGGGGTAGGATTTTCCAGGGGTGTCTTAGACAAAATGGGGCTTCCTCGTAGGGGGTCCCCTGATTCATACAAGAAGCTTCCCGATCAAGCAGAGACTCCTTATCCCAAAACAGGACCTCCTATTCCAGAGCAGAGGCTTCCTGACACATAAAGAGGACCTTATCCAAAACAGGGGCCTCCTGGTTCATGAGGGAGCCTCCCAACCCAGAAGAGGGCTTCCTTGTTCCAAAAAAGGCCTCCTGGTCGGAAACAGCGGCCTCCTGACACACAAAAGGGACCTTCTGTCCCAGAACAAGAGCCTCCTGATATATAGAGGTTGCCTCATAATCCAGAACAGGAGCCTCCTGATTCATAAAGGTGGCCTCCCGAGCCAGCAAAAGGGCCTCTTTAACACAGAACAGGACCTCTTGATCCCGAGAAGGAGCTTCCTAATTCATAAAGGGGACCTCCTGATCCAGAAAAAGGGGCCTCTCGATGCAGACAAGAGCCTGAACCAGATTAAGAGTCTCCTAGCTCAGTAATGGGAGCCTCCTTGATCTGAATTTTGACATGTGAACTATAGAACTTTCAGTCTGGCCAAAAGGGCCTCCCAAAAGCTTGCGGAAAATTTTCTGGCCCCCAGCCGGCAGGGGGGTCAAGAATATTTCGCGCCGCCCTGCGCCCTATCATCACAGTCCCCTGGAATAGACCTGGGTCTTGCACTCTCTTCGGCTCCTTGCTAGTGTTCAATCGTCCTTCCCCTGACTCTTGCTCCTGCTCCTGCTCCTGCTGCCATTCGTCGTGTTTGCATCGTCGGACTACTCGTGTTCGCACTGACGGTGGAATGTCCTGAGCAGCGACGTTTCCTCTGCCAGCTTAGAACGCAAAATAAAATTAGCCGATATTTTAGACAACTCTATCGTCGTCCCCATAACCCGCGCACAACCGTCGGTCCGTTTCGAACATGGGCGACTGGGGGGAGCAGTTGGCTGCTCCTCTAACTCACGAACGGTTGGTTGCATATAAATAAGCATGCCGCTAAGATAAGCATACCGTTGGAAAGTGACGAGTAGAACTCGAAACTGGTCTCATTTTTAGTTTTAGATAATATGTAAGCCAATTTACGTCCTAAATATGTTTTCTCATAGCCGACTGCATGAGACCGAGAAATGGCATGAATCTCAAGGGCTGTGACTAATAACGCATAGGTAAAGGCACCAGCGCACAAGTAAAGGTCCGCGGATGCCGATACACGTCTAATTTCCCAGATTTGTTCAATATATTCGCCGAAACGTTAAGTTAAAGACACGTCAATTCGACTGACGTGGAACTTGCCTATTGAAAAAACATGACAAATGAAACAGTTCTGCTAGCTCGGATTTTCCGGATATTCCTGGTTTATTGATCTCAGGTCAACTGGACTAAACTGACACGTCAAGTATAAGCATAGCTTGAAAAAAAAATGGAGCAGGCCTAAAATTTTGCGAAATGTATCGAATGAAATGAATCTTGGCTTATTGATGGAACATTACAAATGGAACAGTTCTGCTTCCTCGCATTTTTTGGAAATTTCTTGTTCACTGACCTAAGGTCAGCTGAATTTTCATCATTAACGATTGATATGGATATTGTGGAATTGATTCGGCGGTTTTTAAGCTTAGGATATGCACCCTAGTGTTTCTCAAGTCGTATGCACACAATTGTACCCCTTGACCAGGGGTTAGGTCACGTTTCATACCGAATTTTCAGACCTAAATAGATTCTTTTTATACATACACACAGAATTTTGAGAGACGAAGCGGAGTACAATTCTTTGGTTTACAATCTTTGTATGTGAACTGGTAGTCATTTTCCCTTCAGAATCATTAACTTGTCCCCGACTGGGGGGTAGTTAACTGCCCCCCTAATGTTTTTCTGAGATTGCGAGAGAACGAACAAACACAGAGTCACGAAACTTCTTGTACTATTTGCCCCATCAATTTTACATCTCGTGTCGAAATTTTGATCTCAGGTCAGGTCAGGTGTCTGACCTAGGTCATGTTGAACAGACCTATGTCCAAAACGTTTAACGCTCTCTAACTTTTTCGCAAAACAAGATATCTCAATAATACCTTCAGGGATTCGTGAACGTGATAGATGCCACAAATCTCCTATCTCATATTTTTCGGAATTTTCCGGGTCATTGAACTAAGGTCAAGCCCATTTTTAACACATGTCGTCGTTTTTTTCGGAAATTGGCGGAATATTCCATAACATTTTTAGTGTGGAGTGAAGCAGACATCTAGTTACCGTCATTGGGCAAAGTATCAATGACTTCCAGCCATCGGCCTGAGGTCAGGTCACGAATAACTGTAGTGGGCCAAAATGTACCACCATCAAAATCGACGATGAATTACTCAGAATGGGTAAAAAATGGCAGAACTGTACAGACGTAAGTAATACCAGGAACCTCAAATAGTTTGAAAAAGTAGCATATTTTGGGAATAAACAGGCTCTTGCGAATAAAGCTCCGCCAGTTGTGTAGATTGGTAACTAATGAATTTTTCCAAAATTTAAGCATGAAAAACCATCACAAGAACCACAAAGATCAATAAAATTGACACAGATTGTCTTTTTTTGCGAAAAGAAAGGAACACTAAAATTAGTTCCCGTCAATTTGGTACCGCATACGGCAGCAGCGTACGCTTACAGCTGCCGCGAGAAATGCGGTGTCTTTAACTGAACGTTTCGGCGAATATATTGAACAAATCTGAGAAATTAGATGTATATCGGCATGTGCGGACCTTTACCTGTGCGCTGGTGCCTTTACCTAAGCGTTATTAGTCACAGCCCTTGAGATTCATGCCATTTCTCGGTCTCATGTAGTCGGCTATGAGAAAACACATATAGGGCGTAAATTGGCTTACATGTTATCTAAACTAAAAATGGTAGCAGTTTCGAGCTCTAGTCGTCACAGGCTTTCCAACGGTATGTTTATTTTTATCGTGCGACCAGACGTTCGTGAGTTACAGGGAGGGCAGCCAACTGCCCCCCCCCCCAGTCGCTCATGTTCGAAACGGACCGACGGTTGTGCGCTGGTTAATATATGATACGAACTTATTTTCCAGGGGCGACCCCATCCCATTTCCCCCAGGCTGACCTGATTTGACCTTTAGGAAAAAAAATTTTTTTTAAAAAAAAAAAAAAAAAAATAAAACCCCCAAAAAACATTCTCGCGCCTTCCTTCTATACAGTTTGCACTGTCACAATGCTCTCATTTTTGACCTGCAAAATAAAAATTCCTGAAGTCACGAAAATAGCATCCCTACAAATATTAGATTTTTGCAATGAGGCCTTGCCCGCTGTCATGCGTCTAAGTGGCTTACGTGAAAGATGCTTTGGGGCAAGACTATATTAATAGGAAAGAGTATTGCATGGTCCAGTGCCACAAAATGTTGCGCTGCACCCTGTTTGATCAGTCATAATATGGCAGATGATCCGATAGATTCAATAAATATTCAATAAATAGGTACCAGAAACGTCCGAAATCTAAGTCATTACGCTGACCTGGGCTGATCTTGTTCGACTGAGATACATATGTTAGTTGCTGATTTCATCCAGCCAAGACGCGAGCTTATACATTCAAAAAACGAGACTTCTGCACTTATTAAGACGCTTTTTGCCTTCATCGACCGCTTTCCTAGAGGTCAAATTGAACACCACGGGGCCTTTCCCGTCCCACAGAAGTAAATCAGGTCCTCTTTTTTATTATTAAATCCGTGTTGAGACACGCAAAAAAACCTTTGTTTTAAGCGTTTCCTTCCAAAAATGTCAGCAGAGTGATTTGATGATGACCCTAGGTGATGACATTAGGTTAGGTGATCTTCATAATGTCTATATTAAAAAAGAGAGGTGCTTTCTTTTAGTTTCACCAGGAGCCTTCCAAAGTTGGTATTAGTTTTTTTGTGGGACTTAAAGTTCTCGAAATCTGGGGGTTCTCACGACCCCCACCCGGCCTTCACGAAGGTGGATCGGGAGGTCGGCTCGGCGAGGTTAAAATTAAAGGTTCCAGGGCAATCACAGTCATTGGTTTAATGGTGATGCCGCAGATGTATAGGACAACAGTTTTTGCAACGTTTCTTTCTATCACATTGGAGAAGAAAGAAGACGCGCACAGAACAAAGAACGCCCCTCACAAGTCTTTGGTATGAAATGTTCTGCGGTGGATCCTCTCAATGACGTCAAGCCCCATCCGTAATAAAAAGCAATGCCCACCTTAACAGCCTCAACAGCCATGCCAGTCAAACTAATAAGAATCTTTACTGAATGTGCGTTCGAGGTGATTCGAAAGTCTGATGTGATTTATACAACATACTTACTGTTTCCTGACGTAATGGTCGTGAATTCCCCACTACGACGTTCGCGTCTATCCTGCAAAACAGTTCACAACGTAAGAAACTCCAACGCCGCATGGATGACATGGATCCCCCTCCCCCATCTTTGTCAGGGACCGGCCCCTCAGTCACTACACTTCTTCGAAGCGTAAAATACACGCGTAGCCAGGGACGTAGCCAGGGGGCACTGGGGCAAAATCCCCTGAGCCGAGCGACCTACACATAGATACATGGCGATTTTGCAGGAATGCTTAACAGCGATTTTTGCAAAAGTAAATACTATGTTTTCCTGTGCGTTAAATATGAGTAAATCACATAAAACTGCTGCTTTTCCCATGAATTTTGTCATATGCCGGTGAGATATCACAAAATTTGACATTTAGCCCCCCCCCCAGGAAATTCCTGGCTACATACCTGCATCTGTCTGAGGAACGTTGTGACACAGTTCCCCTAGGTCATGCGGTACCATAAACTGAATTCCTCCAAAAATGCTTGCTTGAACCAAATAATCTCCAAAGGACCGCCCTCAGCTAGTTTGCAACGGCAATCGACATTTGTGAAGCACTGGAGCTGTGCAAATTTGACCTCACGATGACCTTGTGGGGTCATGGGTGGTTTACATTGACTTCTCATTACAGTGTAACACATAATGTACACTACCGGCCATCTCACACGATGACTATGTCAAAGATAAAGCCAGCTCGGAAAAAAAACTGTTGAATCGGAAAACAATAACGCCTTTATATTGCCATGTTGACATCGCCTTGACTGATCTCGACAAAGAAATCGCCAAAATAAAAGAACCGAGGGACCGAGGAGTGTTGGCGCTGCCCTGTGCGGTTTCGGAGTTTACGGCAAAAAAACGGGGAGGCGTTTGACCCCCTCCCCATGTTAATCGCCAGTTGTATAAATATCTGATGCGACAGACCAGTTCAGGAAACAATATGACGCTCTTATTATCCGCTTTCCACCTGGATTCAAATCATCTGCTGTATTCCAGCAATGGTCAAGTTTCGTCACATTTGTCAAGGTGATAAATGACTCAAGTGAGACGACGCTCAAAGCCGATCTGTTCACGTACAGATCGCACACGCATGAAAACGCCTCCAACAAATCAGTTCATCGTAGACACAGCGTTGAAGTCATTCCCACAACACCTCGGTTATGATTCAGGAACTGTTCTGAATGATAACCAGCACGGTGACTATATGTTCCAACGGCGACAGCATTAGTTCAGCATGGCGCAAAACTGTCGCCATTTGAGCTGGCTTCTGAAAATTTGCCTGTCTGACGACAAACGTTCTGCTTGTTTAAAATCCCCATTCAGCTCTGATAAAAAGACGCCCATGCGTTGCTCCAAACATCCGAAGACGTTTTGGAGGGTGGGGGGGAAAGGAATCCCAGAGATTGCCAGAACGATTTCCGGAGATCACACCTGGCATATGGTCTTCTGCCGACCGGTCTGGCAAACCATGAAGTCGTACCCAAAATATTCGGCTTTTGTCTCCCTTTCCCAGATCTCAAGCGTGAGGTCCCCGGAGGCACCCTCGGCGAGAGGACGTTAGAAGGTTGCGCGTCGGCGGCCGGGTCTTCCGGATCAACTCCAGACGACGCCCAGCTGTCATGGGCAGCTGCCAGACGAGAGCTTGGTTCCGCCCAACCAGGAGTATTTCATCATCGAGCGCAGCAGCGTTTGGTGGCATGTTATTTTCGTCTTGCTTCGATTTTTCGTTACGAACGAAGGTCGTACTCATGTGATTTTTTCCGGCGTAACTGAAAATTGTCAAGGCTATTGATTTACAGTCAGTTCACCGTACAAGTTTCTTAAGACGGAAAATCCACGTGGAATACGTGCGGCATCATTGGCCCGGCCGAGTCTGTTCATGAGCAAAGTGCCGCATGGACAGTATCTTATATCGAAGTAATGTGCTGTACTTCCTCGAAATTCTGCGGAGTGAGTCTCTCAGCATATTATAATGCGACGCACTCTATTAAAAAGAACGTCCGCCATTAACATGAGTGGAAGTAACTACACATGACAGAAGCCCTTCGTTATGCTGCGTTGCCAATGCATCCACGTCCCCAGCCTCCCGTCAGTGACAGCTCTCGCTTAAAGCTGACGAACCAGAACATGTGCAATGCGGTCTTACTCGCATTTCGGGGCTGTGTCCGACGCCGGGAGACTTGATAAGTCGTATTTTGTGACTAACCAAGTCATTTCGTTTTTTGCATGTCGAATTAAAACCCTTTCCATTGTCACATTTCAATAAACGTCAGAATGTTATTGAGATCCTCAGCTCAATACACGTCTGGTGATCAGCGTTGAAATGTCACCGCCTCCCTACGCTCAGTCGAGGAAGAGGGCGTTTGGAGTCCAGAAATAATTCAGAATCGAAGGGCTGAAAACGTGCTTTGCACGCTTTTAGCGAATGAGATATCATACATGCCGGGGACTTGAAAAAAAAAGTTGAGATCGAGGTGTTTAACACTCAGTGTGTCCAAGTTTCCGAGCGTCTAGCGCCCGACCGCGTCGGCCAATCGCGACGCAACTGGCACCATCGGGCGCGCCGACTCGGCGGACAGACTGTGGTGTAGGTTTCGGAATCATTCGTGGCTTGTGACACGTGCTAAATGGCGCGAGCCGGACCTCTGAAGAATTCCATTAATCTCGGGTATAGGTCAAACGGCGGATGCTGCTGGTTCAAGGCTTGGTGTCAACATTGGACCCACTCGTGGGTACTCGGTTTTGTGGTGGGCACCCACGTGCGATCCACGTGACGATCCACAGCCACGTGTTTCGACATGGACTCGGGAACCTCCTGGTGCCGTCGAGAGTGACCTAGGCCTCTGAAATTTGGGAGGGTAGATAGACCAGCACTAGGGTATCCAATGGTACGCCAAATGATGCTCAGGGTGCAACGGGTCACGTGCAGCGTGAGTGGGCCTCTTTTACACCTGTTTCTTATGGGTTAATCGTCGAGACGCGAACGTCGTAGTTCGGTGCAATGATGGCTTGGAAAGGTGGACGGGCAGCTGGGCGATCAATTTCGATGAATTCAGGCCGAGACGTTGGTGTAGCCTGGGCATGAAGCGCGAGGCTCCCAGGATTAACACCTCTCCTTCATCGCCGCAAAACTACAACCTGCTGGAATGCTGAGAATCGGCGGGCAGCAGTACGTCTTACGTGCCACTCGAGTATATGTAGCTGTTCTGCATCGCAAAGCTTCAGCCTGGTTTGTGCGGAACGCACATGCTGACTTTTTACATGTACCTTTTCACATGTGCCAACTTTCCATTCGATCTGGCGGGATATACAGCCTGGCGATACACGCAGTTTACCGAGTGATCCCGTTCCAGACAGATTCCACTCGCCGGCGGTCGTGGCTGAGTGGACTGGGCGTGTGTCTGTAAATCTGACAGCGACGGCTCGAGCCCCGTCGACCGCGAAGAAAAATGCAGCTCATAGCGCGCCGATGTTAAGCAGATTTTTTTCACTGTGCAAGTGTGTCGCTTCGTTCAATGGTAACATGACTCGCAAGTATCTTTAACTTACGCGTGGAGGTAATGCTGGCATTAAGCGGATGCACAGGTATTTGTGCGATACAACGCTCCGATTCTGACCCCAAACCAACCGTGCAACGCGTTGGTTTGCCTCCTGTTAGTTCAGCCGTGATGAGATTTGCGCAGTTTTCTCGGGCTTCGCCTACGTAAAAGCTTATCGCCACGCACGGACGCCAACAGGGCTGATGACATCGCGATGTATTCAGCACTGACAGCAGCAACATATCAGCACACTGGCATCCGCCGGCGACGCTGCTGCCCGGAACACGGGGGAGACGGGGGAGGGGCGCTCAGATGTTGGCAATCAGCGTCTCCAGCTGCTCTTTGGAGTACATCTGGAAGTTGGCGTCGGGCGTGATCGTGGCCAGCTCCACGTTGGAGGCGTTCAGCTTCTCCTCCATCACCTGCTTGAGGATGGTGAGCGCCGACTTCAGAGCCTCCTTCAGCGTGATGGACTGCGGAAGGGACGGCGTCGGTTACAACCACGGGCTGACGTCGGCCACGGACTGACGCACTGGCGGGGATCTCGTCAACCCGATACGTTCATTTGTTCTCATCTTTTCTGGACCAAATCACTTTGGTTTGACGTGCAACAAAATGACTGTCGAAGAGCAAATAGTGGTTTTCGTCTCAGGCATCCTGAGAGCCGCCAACAAAAATCTGTCGATCCCACAGTATATCAAGGATTGTACTTCATTTCGCTCCCACACTGCTACACTCTAGATCTCATTTGGTTGAATGAACCCTTGAACCTGAAACTTAAGTCCCTCTGAATCACTTCACATACGAAACATTTTTAATGTATGTCTCATCCGATCATTTGGCGTGCAAACAATGCAAAAGACTGGCAAATGACGGTAAACCAACCAATAATCTGGTCTGAAACAATAAACAAAATGATTCGGAGATCTCCTCTGCACTAGGGAAATAAATACCTCCATACAGACTACATGGCTACAGAACCAGAAAATCGGTCAAAATAAAAAATCGAGGCCCTCCACGCCCACTAGACCATTGCTCCCAGTGTCACGTATGACGAGTTCGGTCTGCCGCCTCAGTGACAGATGACCCGGGTCGGTCAGGGAAAATCCATGGGGTTACTGGCACTGTCATCGTTCCATGAAAGCACTGGCAGTGCTCCCCCGCTGACAGCGTCGTGATATGTTACGATGCTGTCGGCGGGGACACGGAGAGGAACGCCCTCGTAAAGCCTTTAATG
The DNA here is from genome assembly GCA_030062745.1 of Capitulum mitella. Taxonomy (NCBI): domain Eukaryota; kingdom Metazoa; phylum Arthropoda; class Thecostraca; order Pollicipedomorpha; family Pollicipedidae; genus Capitulum; species Capitulum mitella. Next base: position 7,828,200 of record CP099849.1, on the reverse strand, counting down.
TAAAGCCTAATAGCTTCTCACGCGGTCCACATCAAAGACAGCGAACCGGAGCCTTCACCCGGCAACACACTACCAAGCTGGCACATGACCTCCAGCATCCGAACCACGTCGCAGCAGGTCGGCGTTCCTCCATCGACGTCTACGGACGGCAAGGGAAGAAGAAACGCCGCCTGAATCACGTCGCAACTTTTGCAGCACACTGCCACTGGCGGCGTGAAAAGAAACCAAACGCCAGGTACAAAAGGTCTGTTTTCCCTTGGAAAAGACCGCGTCTCTTTTTTGGCTTCCCGCATAAAGCAAGGATGCAGAGCATACCAGAAACATGACATTTACGTTTGCACACATTGCGTATTTAGAACGGCGCCCTAAAACTGTAGTGCTACACTGGCCGACAGAACAAAACACCTGATCGTACAAACATACCAGAAGCCAGAAAGACCCTGCTCATCCCTCCTGGCAAACCGCACAGGCAAAAAGCTCCATCCCATATGTACTTCTGTAGCATAACATGACTAGCAGAAGCCAAAAAATTGATTCTGCCTCTTTTGTTCATTCAGTTGTTAGAAAATTAATCCTCCTATTTTTGAAACCCTGTGAACGCCCATGAATTTTCTCAAAATTTCAGCTTTGTGTACCCATGGTAAAAGCCCGATCCATAATCTCTCGATTCATGCCAAGGCATAAATCCGAACCGAAACACCACCAAGGCCACACACGACGCAAAACGAGGACAGCATAAGCGTACATCTCAATATCGAGAGCGACGGCGACCACGGGACGCCCCCCCCCCCCAGTCGCACACGACGCCGACGCAACAGCTTCGAACGCGACGCAGTGACAACCTCACGGAGGGCGTCGCATCCCGCAATACGTCTCGCGGCGACCCAGAGCCGTCTGGCGCCTCGGCCTAATGCAACTGGCAGCCAATTTCAGGGCGGTCCAGACCCCGAGCAAACACCCGGCTCCTTTCAGCGCGGCTGCGCGGTTTAATGTCCACCGCGACCTGCATAGCCGGCGCCCGGAGCGTCGCCGTCCGTCCGGCGCCGTCCGCTTTCGGCGCGGGGCGGCTCAGCTGAGCCGGAGGCGGCGGCCGTGACGTCCGCGCGGACCGGCCGGTCACCGGGGTCACGGCAGGGCACCCAGGCCGGGGTGGAACGGGCGGAGACGCGAATCACTGGGGGCCAACGCGAGTCGTCCTACTGGTTCGCACTGGGTCCAACATATTTCAGACGTATTCCTGGCGTGCGGTAGATAGCTTGCATAATCCTGCTGTTTACTTTCAGCACCAACTTCTATATATTACGTAGCAGGCGACTGAGTAGCATATTTTGCAGTAAACTCCTTGGAGGCAAATGTTTTAAGGTACGGAAGTTCAACTCATATCAAGGAATTAGTACTATTGGTATGTTCTCGTTAAATCACGGACGAAGAGTTAAATCATTCATTTTCCTGGACCGCAAGCCCCTTACTCTAACTGGCTTTTTCTTCTCTGATATGGGTCCAAGACACCTCCAACGTGCCTTCTACTGATCTACATTTTCCTCTTCAACAAAAAAAGAGACACGCAGCGGCAAACTACAGACACTTTGTTGTCTAACTCCACACCACCCACAATTCATCATTAACAGCCAGCCAGCTCCCCCCGATCGCACCGACCGGGTCCCACCGGCCGTCAGCCGCGGCCCGAGACAGACGCGGCGCGTCCCACTCCACCGGCTGGGCCGGGGGCGGGGGCGGGGGCGGGGGCGGACAGGTGGCCGACCGAGCACGGCCCGGCCACTCGCGGGGACACGGCGCCCCGCCCGGCCGACAGGAACAGTGCGCCGGCCGCCGCCCGTCACCGGCCCCGCGGCTGCCGTCACCGGCAGCAGAGCAGGACGACGGCGGCGGCGGCGGCGCAGGGCAGGGGGCGGTGGCGGGGGCGCCGACACCGGACGGAAACCCCGGCTGCCACGCGCCGGCCGAGTGCGTCCGACTGTGGCAGCTGAGTGCAGTTCCAAAGGCCACCAGGAAGACCACTGCAAAATGCCCGGGTCTGAATGAATCCTCCGGGACGGAAAATTCCTCCCCATGGGGTGCTTGCTGCTATGTGAAGCGCGCTCCTCTGGTATTAAGGTCGCAAACTGAGAATATCGTCTATGATAAATGATGAATGTGACCTGGGAATTGAGAGAGGACGAGTTTCTCTGCATTCTCTACGAACGTATACAGGCCCGGCAGGAGCTTGCGAATAACACGTGCAGATCACTGCTCTTACAAGTGCGGCAATAATTTCACCATCCACCCAGCATCGATTCCTTCCGCGGCAATACTGGCGGCAATATCCAGTTCAAAATCCTTTCGCAAGGTACTGCACCCCACACAAGCACCACAAGCCACCTTCATCATGCTTAATGAAACTTTTTGCTTCCGCAAGATGCTCAAAAGCCGAAAAATACCACAGGTTTTCTTTCTTGAATCCACAATGGTCGATGGCCTATGGCCCTAAACAGCAAACCAGCCCCGGATCATATGACCACATTTTGTTTATCAAAGACGCTATTTCATTCCTTTACAGGCTGCCTTCAACGTTCAACGCAGACCTATGCAATATCAAGAACACAGACCGCTTTAAACACATACACGCTTCGCGCTGTAACAGTCTACTGCACGTTGTCAACGAAGTTAACACCAAATTCGGCACCCTTCTCCATACGGCACAATGCTCCACGTCTCCATATCAACGCAGCCTTCAACGGTCTGAGCGCAATCTGCAACAGCAGCGGTCAGTCCGTACATCCCGACACACCGCCCGCCGTTCACGAGCTGGCGCCAGTCTGGAGCGCCGTTCGCGCGGCGGGCGCGGCCGGGCCGGCGCGCAGCGGTACACCTCACTCGGTCAACGGCCGGTCGGCGCGCCCCCACGCCTCCGGGCGGTCCCTAACGAACGGGTCCGGCCCATCCGGCGCCGGCCGACACCGCAACCATCTCAACGCGATTGCCGCTGCCCGGCTGCCGGGCGTCTCCGGGCCAATCCGGGGGGTCGCTGGGGGCGGGGGGGGGGGTTCGGCCGCGATTTGCGGGAGTTACTGGAGACCGGTCCGGCAGGCGGAGGCGGGCGCGGTGTGGACGGCACGGTGCACCCGAATGTCGGACGGCGAGATGGCGGAGACTGTCTGGGGCGTGGCCGGCCAGGTGTTGGATTGGCGGCCTGTCGGGCACTCGACCATAGCAAAATCGACCACACTGTCAGTGTGCCTGGGGCGGTTTATTCTGCGGTGTGGCTGGGATAACTCAAGTTTTCAGGTTCTCAATTATCCGGCAATACCGGTCCGTTCGCTGGTTCGATATCTTCATATCTTTGCTTCAGTATGGATCAATTTCGTTACAAGGACGTGTAGAAAAAGGGAAATGGCGCATCCAATCACGAATTGTCCGATATCAGCGGTTCAATGTCACGCCATCTTCAGTTAACCTGACCGGCGTCTACGATATTCTTCAGAAATAAGCAGGCCACCTACACTTCCACGCAAAACATCAAATCAACGTGACAAGACTTCAATGGTTTAAAACGATCAAAACGTGCGCGAGCCGATCCCAACATAAAAAACAGAGGGAAACATCACAGGGCAAGGGTTCCATTACTTAGTTATTTGGAGAATTCACAGATATCCCCATCGGTCGTCACTTTGGCCGTAGTCTCCTGCACCCGTTACCACTTCCATGACTTTCTACATCACAAAGCTGACAAGGGTTGGTCCCAATGCGTTTCTCTGCGGAATGCTGACGTTATCCAACCTCAGGACACAAACAACAGCAAAATTATGTCCACCAAGGACACAGATAACAATGTCAGATTATAAAAACAGGTACCCTGGTTCACTTAAATATTGTTTCGGCTTCAGGATGAAGCATCCTACCGCACGCACAATTTTCCCTTGCTCTTAGGACGCACATTCTGTTACAGTCCAACTCGTCACGTTCCGTACCGAAACTCGAAACGCGCAGCCTGCTTTTTCCGTCTATGCCGTCTCTCACCTTGTGGTATGTCTCCTCGAGGCTCTGCTGGGCGCCCTCGCTGCCCGAGCCGATCGCCTTGGCGCTGTAGCGGACGAACGTGCCCGACGGGTCCATGTGGTACAGCTGGGCGCCGTTCTCGTCAATGCCGCCGAACAGCATGGCCACTCCGAACGGTCGGGACTGCCGGCAGGAGTGGGGCAGGTCAGGTCACCACGACCGGATCACGGCCGGTCATTCGGCCACTTCCGGTCAGGCCACGAATTGTCCCGTCAGCTCCAGTCGAGTCCTATCAGGTAAAGCCGGACTAATGCTCACCGCGCAAGGGCACATAAGACGGGATCTGGTCACCTTGGGCCAAGTCCAATTATGCCAGGAAAAAACTCATGGATCCAGCCCATGTAACATCACTCAGTCACGTGAGATCACGGCAAGCCATGCACGATCCCTTGACAGGCCACGTCAGGCCAATCAGGTCACGAGGGGCAACGAAAAAGTGCGCCAGGATGCACGAAAGCAATACCAAGGTCACCACGGCTGCACCACGCGTCTCGCGTCCTCGTACACAAAGATGGACAATCTCCGGGCCTAAAAACTGACAAGAACCGGACCTTATCACGCGCAGACGACACTCGGTCGATCGAATGATGGTGTTTGCCTGGATACGCAAACAACACACGGCCTACACTGAACGCGATGGTCTCAAAACTAATAGGATGCGGACAATATCACGCGCGGAAGACATTTGGTCGATCAAATAACTGTCTCTGCCCAGGAAAACACAAAAACGCGACAGCTTTTACAACTGAAAACCATCCGTCACAACTTTTCAACCACAACAACAGCGACAAAAGCAAAAACAAAAGACTCTACGTGACAACACATCAATACCAGATACAGGACCAATTTGAACCGTCACCAACACAAATCAGAAAAATGCGCACCGCAGGCCAAACCAAGTGAACAATTTCGCCTCAGTATGACCTTTCCCAGACAATGTACCGGCGCACAGCATGGCACCCATTGGCACACATGAGTGGTGCCCCGATGTTCTTTTACTCACACAAAATATGCTTCCGGAAGTAAAAACAATCCTGGCATGAGGGTCGACAATTCCTCAAACCTGAGGAGGCCATCGCTTAAAAACCGGCCAGGGTAACACCAAATTACAAGCCAAAACCATAAGACTATAAACCACATACCTCCACCTCGCCCCATGGTCGCCATGGCATTGTGGCGTGGGACTACCAACACAGCAACCAGAGAGCCCCGGCAGACACATCCGTCAGTTCAGAATCACAAACGGCTGACCAGAGCCCCGCACGTCCGCCGCGTCCCCCGCACTGACCATGGCCGTCTCGGCGTCGGCGTCGCCGAACTGGATGGCCAGGTTGGAGACGGCCAGCGCCACCGACTCCACCTTGATGCGCTCGTTGTACATGAACCAGTGGTTCTGCGCCTCCACGCGCGCCCGGTCGATCATGGTCCGGGAGTCGGCGATCAGACCGGACACGGCACAGCCTGCCGGTCACACACAGCGGTCAGGCCGGACACGACACAGCCTGTCGGTCACACACAGCGGTCAGACCGGACACGGCACAGCCTGTCGGTCACACACAGCGGTCAGACCGGACACGGAACAGCCTGTCGGTCACACACCGCCGTCCGAACAGACACGGCAAAGCCAGTCGGTCACACACAGCGGTCAAGGTATAATGAGTCTAAGGACTCATGATTCTCCCAAGACCCCTGACTATCCCTAGGTCCCTGATTGTTGCAGGGCCCTGGCCCTCCTCGGGCCTTTATCGCCGCGGAAACCTTGCCCATCCCAGGGCCTCCAACCGTCACAGGCTCCTCGCTGTATCAGGGCTCATAACTCCCAAGACACCATTGACTAATCCTGGGCTCCTGACCCTTTGACCATCACAGGACCTATGACCTTTCCAGGACTGCTGACTGTCTCCGGGCTCATGGCTGTCCCGGGGCCCCGACCACCCCGGGCCCCTGACCGTGCCGGGGCCCCTGACCGACCTCCAAAGACCCCTAATTATCCCACGGTTTCTGGGTGTCTCAGGGATTCTCACCGTCGCGGAGTTCATGCGTATCTGAGGGGCCCGATCGTCAAGGAATTCCTCATCGTCTGGGGCCCCTGACAACTTCACGTTCATGACAGTACCGAGGCTCCTGACCGTCTCAAGAGCCCTGACAGTTCCAACGCCCTCGAAAATTTCAAGGTCTTAATAATCGTCCCGAGCCCCTCACCTTCTCACAGCCCTGGCCTTCGTTTCATGAGCTCCGATCACATCAGAGGTCAGACTAACCAGACCATCCCCAGGTCCCTTTACTGTCTCGGCGCCGCCGGCGGCCTCACGGCCCCTAGTCGACCTCCGGGAGAGGGCGATCATCCCCGTCACCTCCCTCAGCTACGCCAATGATCGGACATGAAACAGCCTGTCCGTCACACGGCAATCACACAAAGCCCGTCGACTGGACACAGCAGTCAAGTTCGGCGTGCTGGTTGCACAGGGTGACCAGATTATAATAATCAGACCACAAATGAAGATAAGGCAATACTGGAGGGATCGCACACGTTACCCACAACATAACAGAAAAGCTGTGCATTCCAGCGCAGAACAATGGAATTCGGGTAATTCAAACACAGAGCCTACTATTCAGATTTAGGAAATACTGTGGCGCAAATGCTGGGATTCTAATGTTTCCTCAGTATTCGGGTGGCCATATTTTCATCCACTCGCCGAATGTTTGAATTCAACCGAAAGCTTCAAACTGTATTGGAACATTAAAGACAGCAGAGTTTACACTAGTAGTCAACCACTATGGTCGCCCTTGTAGTTGTGGATGGTGCGCCAGCCACGAGACCTTTTTATTACGGTATACATACACGAACTGCCTTCTCGAGCTCAAAAGAACACACTAAAGCCGACATTTATCTTACCTCGATCGTAAGCAAGCACAACACACGCGAACAAACCAACGGAATCGTTTCCAGTGCTTCAATGACAATGACGCCCTTACAGGTTCTGCTCTGATGCACGTGTATCAGCACATGCCTGGACACATCCGTCAAAGACCACTTCTGGCCCTAACCACGGACGGAAAATCTCAGAAGCGTCATTGCAGCTGAATGAGACCAACTTTTGGACCACGCGATTTTGCAGCAAGATATACCATACGAGAAGCAATCGTCAAACGGTTCTCTTTTTGCGCCAACTGGCCATTCAAACAGGATAGGCACCTTTAACCCTATTCCCGGCGGAGGGGAGGGGGGGGGGCGAATCGGCATTACTCGGGTTTTTTGTCTGTCCGTTGCAGGGTTTTTGGCGCAGCTTCACGAAACTTGGTCACCTTTCCTGCCTATTATTTCTACGTACGGTAGAAATTTCGTAATTCTGTTTTGCTCAGGAATGGCGCCAGGCAAGGTTTTTGGAGGCACCTCCGGCCATTTTTGGTCCCCTTAAAGGTAAAAAGAAAATTGTTGCCAAAAATATTGTTTCTAAGATAGAACTTAAAACGCTAAATGGGTTTAAAGGTAAATAACTGGGCAAGCATACCAAAGTAATTTTGTTAATCTCAGGTAACTTCACAAGGTGAAAAGCCAAAATTTCGTTACACAGTAATAACTTTAGCGTTCATTTTCCAAATGCAAAACTTAAAATATTTATCATGAGGAAGGGTGCCTCCTACTCTCTACCTGTGTACCAAGTTTCAGGTTGATATCAGGTCGGGTCACGAAATATGATCTCAGACGTCAGTGCGCGTAAGACGACAGTCGTAAAAAAGAATTTTAGAAACACGATCAATTCAAGTGATTTGAAACGTTTTCAGACAATATAAAATGCACTCTAGACCATTCCGTGTGACTCTGAGGCCATCAGAGGTCATTTAAGGTCAAAGGCCGTAGCCGATCTGATGAACATGTGACCATGATAGTTCCCCTTTTTCACGTCCCTGGAGCGCCTATGCTAACACTACACAATGTAATACGACTTGTACTTCTTCAGCATAACGTGACTAGTAAAAGCTAAAAATGTGTTTTAAACCTATTTGTTTATTCAGTTTTCTTCAAAATGATCCTATTTGCGAAACCCTCCGAGCGCCTGCCAGTTTTCCCAAAATTTGGAATGTAGGCGAGAGTGGTGCAAGATAAGTTACCGGGTAACTTGAGCCACCCCCTATTTCTCGGCTACACTGACGTTATTTGGCCCGATTTACCATCTGTCTGCTGACGGCGATGCAGCAGCATCTCGTGTAACTTGGGCGTTGATGAGACGGGAGCAAAGGAGCTACAAATGAAATATATTTTCTGACATCTAAAGGTAGCTTTTAAGTGGTATGTCTGACGTGTGCTACACCCGTGCTAACCAATATAAGAAATCTCTCCTGCTTCTCAGTAACTTACGCACGTATTCCTTAGCTTAGCCTGCCAGGTATAACGGCAAGCTGGTTTGTACCTGGAGCGTGCGGCTGATTGTCTCACCGTGCCTCAGTACTGAACAATGGCCACGCCTGGGGAAAGACGAGCCATTTCTGCCCGGGGTAAGACGAGCGAAAGCTCAATTTACCCCACGTACATCTTTCCAAAATATGTGGCTGGGCTTCCTGTATTCTGACACGTAAAAATGATGCCATACCAACAGGGGCCGCCAGCTCGGGGTCGGACAAACCTGAGTTTGGCCAATGCGGCACCAAACCATTATGGGGCTCCCCAAGGCGCCGGGATTGCCCACTGCAGTGGCGGATCGCATTTACGATGGAGAGAGACAAGCAGCCTGTCACGGGTCCTCAAAGGGCGTGGGCGCCTTCTGGCGACAATGATGCTCTATCCCGATCAAAATTAATGGCGTGCAAGAAAGGCCTAAAAATGAAAAATGATACGGGTTCCTTTATTTCCAAAGCCCCCCTTCTCCCAATATGGATGAAAAGCCCTGGCCAATAGTCATGTCCAGAGTTCTTCCAGATCTGTCTTTATATATCTATCCAGAAATATACATACACATATTTCTGGAGTGGGCCAGGGGCCTATTGGCCACAAACTAGGTGTCTGCATTAATACGATCCTTTTAAGCTTAAAGTTATTTTTCTTCATTTTTCTGCGCCGCCCCGCAACCCCGGGAGCCTTTAGTCCCGTGGCGGCGGAAGCGCGGGGGCAATGGGGGCAAAGTGCCCCCCATCCAAAGACATGGAGGACAAACACATCTTTTTGCCCCGGCAAAAATGGCTGCATGCTACGTACAGGTTTTTGGCAGCCGAGCCTTGAAATAGGAGCTGGTTATGACGTTACGCAGTTTCAAAATTTTATCGCTTCTACCGCTGCATCACTAAGTTTCTTGTTCAATTCTGTACACGTCTTTAAAAATAACTGCTCGTGTTTCTTCAAGGTTGATTGAAATGACAGTGTACACAGAGTTGAAATGTCTCCTTTTTGTGTTTTTGACAATCGCGAACCAAACCAGCTCATTTTATTTATGGGTGAAAAATAAAATTGTTTGATGGTGCTGGGTGTGAGGCACCCGCCGATTTCGAGATTCCACAAACGTTATAAAAAACTGTGTCTAAATACAGATGGACAGTGACAGATGAGGTAAGGCAGGGAGCACAAGACAGGCCCTGGACCAGAACGGAATAAGAACAAGATGATTTCGTTAGTGACTGAAAGTGCCCGTATGTCTCCCTCTGCATAAGTACTCGAACCAGTGTCGAAGCAAGGGATCCTAAAACCCTCCTGAATTTTTGTGGCGCACGGAAGGGCCCTGACGTTTGGCTGAAGGAGCTCCCTTGGCTGGGAAAGGAAAACCCACTCCGCTGTGAAGGGCCACTAGTCCGCAGGCAAAGACCCCTTTGGAAGGCAGCCGGGTGCCCCCTAACAGGGAAAGGTAAGTGGGCCCACCGCCATGTACGTACCTACCAAAAGGCATATGCGAGGATCGGAAAGGATGCTCCTATGCAAAAGCGCCGCCAGCCAGGAGAGATCCCCTATCATGGGATGGCATCAGCGTGTCGGGAAAGGGGTGTAGTGACGTAACCTACGCCAAGAGCCCAAGGGGTCTTACCATCCCAATTTCATAAATCTTCGATTCTCAGCCGACAAAATTTTCAATTAATAACACTTAAAATACATAAAAACGATATTCTTAACATCCCTAAAGATATGTGTAGATATCGATGTGCGCAAGAAGAATTTTTCCATGGCAGGAAAGCACTCGTGTCTGGCTGCAGTCGCACCCACACAAGTCCTCGAAACTTGAACAGGATACGCCTGCCACACCCCGCAACAACTTGCTGTGGAATGATATAGCCACGCCATGAATGTCACCGTGATGCCGGTACGCTGCAACGCTACCGTCTCCCGCAGCTCTGTCAGTTATCACCATGGCGAGGGAGTCAGCAGCTCTGACGACATTTCGCATCACAAACCGGGCTTGGGTGTGGGTACGTCTCGGGCTGGGATATGTATGAAAAAGAGGGCAGTATTTTGAATATGTTCATTAGATTTTGTATTATTTCTTTACACGGCGAAAACTGGATCGAACCGATGTATTGTCGAAATGTGGCAGACTAAATGTAAAGGAATTTCGCCTGGTCGTTATTAATAAGCAATTTCTACACTGACATAATTATTAACATTTACCAATCTGACAGTTCTAATGTACCACTGAAGAATACCTACCTGTGGGTCAGGCCCAGGGACAGTGTGTATGGTCCTGGGCAAATCCCTGGATAACAGAATCGAATTTGGTCGTAACGCCGTGAAACACGAGTAACTTGAATGGCGCTAAGCGTATAATTCACCTATGCAGTCTTCAAGAGTGTTTGAGGTGCGGGATGCACCGGTGAATAAAACAGAGACGGTTCGAAACTTCGCACTGCGCGGGCCAGAAGTCATACACATGGAATCCCCATATGTTTTGGCGCTGTCGGGCACACTCATTCTTAATGACAATGAAATATAAGTACGAAGTACCCCTAGTGTACTAGCCATGGAAGCGTCCGCAGTTCTCAGTAGACCCTCAATGCTGGGACCCCCTCACTCTCTGGAACCTCCGCCAAGAAAAATCAGGGCTACGCCACTAACCTGAACCGTCCTGACTGATGTTCAAAAGACGTTTTTGAAGCCTTGCTTTTTGTCTACGTATTTGCACTTTATCCTACAGCATGCTAACCTGATAAAGTCATTTGAAACGTTCGCCTGCAGACTGCAATCCTAGTCCTTCCTAATCATAGTCCTTCCAGCATAATAAACCAAATGCAATGTTGGCGCAAATGGCAAGGAACTGCGTGAAACAAACGTGGCTAACGTTATTGTTTAAGCGGCACGTTTCGCGCCCACGGCACACCAGCCAAACCACCTCCATCAAAGGAGGCGATATATCTGCGTTATTTCGGTTTATGCGTCAAGCAGGTGGTAAATTAATAAGAGCTCATTACAAACGAAAAAATACCCTACCGGAGGACAGCGGTAAGTTCGGTGATTCTTTGGTCATCATTGCAGTAATCTCGTCGCAATTATTTCTTGACATGTCTGTTTTGGACCTAACACAACGTCACCGAAATCCGAAGAGAAATCAGAATTCATGGGTGCATTAGGTTCCGCCGAATGGGGTGGCTGGATTCGCAAACGGTTTGCCCTCCCCCCCATCCCGAAAGAGCTTCCGCCGCCCTTGGTTTTGTCTGAGGGTGAACAAAATCATACATCTGTCCAATGTTTTCAGTTCGAGGGACCGCTTCCCACTTCCCGCCTTATCCACCGTCTTTGCATAAGGACCTTTTGCCTGTTTCAGTTGTACATTTCGCCTACTCTTTTCCAGATACCTGCCTGTCCAGAACGCGGGTGTGCGTTCCAAAAAGGGCAAGGGACCCTGGTCTGCTTACCCTCGAAGAGGCGGCTCAAGAAGTTTCACAGGATTTGTCCATACGTGCGGCGGGAAAACAGAACAGCGTCGGTAGAACGACACGGACGCGGTTTGTAGCTAAAATATATGGTAGCGTTACTTATCAAGCCAACGCCGTTGGTAATACGACTTATGATGCAGCCATGGAGAAGGAGCTACCTGACATTAAAGCTCTGGAAAACCAGTTTCACGGACTGACTAGCGACAAGTGTTGTCAGTTGCTGTTCAAATCTGCGGCCCAACACAACGTCAGCGTCCCGGACAGCTGGACAAGAAACGGAAAAGCGGGAGCAGAATGGTTCAGAGCGTTCAAAAACAGGCACCATCTCAGCAGCTGAACATCAGAAGCTACGACTTTTGCCAGAGTCTAGAGACTGAAAGGTCTGGGGTTCCTTCTGCGTCCCCTCGACTCAGCCAAGGGGTGGAAAGTCGATAAAAACTTACTGCTATCAAAATGTGATTTCTTTCTCTCCAAGCGCACCTCACTCCTCATGCTCATTTTGCCTCATTACATGGCTAAATTTATGCCACTCATGGGGTATGTTGCGCCAGATGGAACGTAATTTTTCGCGCCATTTTTCCAATACAAACATGAGTGTTATGCAAAAAACTACAGTGCCACGACATATGCAAATGACAAAGATGTTAGTACAAATACTAAAAACATCGTCATCGTGATCACTGGTACCCATAATGTCTACGATGCAAAAAGTGGCTCATCTTACACCCCTTTCCCCATGGACCTATGGTAAAAGTCCCATCAGCTCTAGATTCCTGCCAACTGCATCAAAATTGGCCCATAAATAGCAGAGTTACAACTAGCTCAAAAATGCTCCCCATTCTATCTTCCCTAAAACCCCGTCCGTACCGCTTTCAAAATTTTGAAAACTTCGTTTCATAAAGACGCAGCTTATGTAATGGCCGTCGACCGTCGTCCGTTAAGATGAATCGGATGCGTAATTGTCGACATCTCAGCGCCGCCACCGTGACTCGACTGTCGCGCGCCTCTGTGACTCCGATTATGACTCCCTCTCTCCACCAGTGGCCCCGTGTGCACTTTTATTTCCAAACAAAACTTGCAAATTTTTCCCATAAGAAGCGTCGGGAACAGCTGCGTCCCCGTATGACCTATACTGTCGTTAAGTTCTTGACTAAGCTGCCCAAGTGCTCCAAATACGGAGTGATTTTGCCTCACGCAATGAACCAAACTGCATCGGAGGATCTGTACAGTGCTGTGCTATAACGCCGTCCACAATATGACCGCCCGCAACACTAGGCGACCACTTCGACATCAGGCCAATTCCAGGTTCCGGCCCTGGGGCTCCCAGCCAGCGTCCGTCACACAACAGACTGCCGGCGGGCTCATTACCCACCTGGCCACAGTGTCAGCGTGGATGATGGCGGGTGTGCCATACCCATGTCTTTAGATGTCACTCCTATCAGCAATAACGGAGAAAAACTGAAGGCTCCGAAGCCCCGGTTGAGCCAGATACGACGTTCCTGTGTGCACCAATGTCTGCTGCAGATGCTTAATTACATTCGCGGCTGACGTGTCACTTCATTTCGTTTTTTAGCACAGCCAAGTGCGACGGCACATCAGGTTCCACGGCAGAGAACGTGCAGGCCGCCGAAAGAGCGCACTGTCGGACGTTCTCGTGGGAGCTCGTTATACGGTCACCGCGACCTGCCGCGGCCAGGAGTAACGACCGCTGGTCGCCGACGGATTTCCCCCGCCCCCTCCCCTCTCCGCCTTCCCCCCTCTACATTCCCGGCTGGAACTCCAGTCGGTCAGGGCGTCAAAGGCGGAGTCGGCTAACCAAACTCGTCTTCGCTGGGAGAAGACGATCTGGAAAACGCCTTCTACAGGAAGTCCCAGGCCTTTTTTCAGCAACGAAGAACAGATTCGAACACACCAAGGTCGTCGAAATGACCTTTGCGTTTACAACCGACCAGGCTCGAACGGTAAACGATTCTGACCGCAATGCAAGTTTTCGAGCTGTGAAGAGTAAGGTATGATCTGAATGGTCGCCGCTCTGCTGCGATGAAAACAAGACGAAACATTTAAGGAGCGATGGAAATAAGACGAAACATTTCACTTGTCAACTGACAGAAGCACACCAAAACCAGCATGGAGGAGGAGTCTTTCAAATGACGCTCCTGCGGTCGCGCAAAACCCCAGCGGAACCCACTCCCCTCCCCCCTCGACCGGCGCCTGCCAGTCTCTGGCGGGACTACTGTCGGCCGTCGGACTGCCCGGCCTCTACCTGCCCCGAACTCCAGTGGCTCAGAGGCCCCGCACAGGGCGCCGCCGACGGCCGGCGGTCACCGCTCGAAGGCACGACGGGATCGTCTCTTCCGCCTGAGACTGCCGCCGGCAAGCCCCCACTGTCGGACTCGGATCCGCCGGGAGCCGCTGCCCAGTCACCCCGCCCGTCCCCGGCGGCACAGAGACGGCGACGGAGGCGGTCACCGGCACCGCTCTCACCCCGTAACGAGGCAGCGGCCCGCCGCTTCATCTCCTCCCAGTGCTCGCAGCCCCTCTGCGGTAATCAGCACTGTGCCCTCGCCCTGCTCCGTCCCGTCCCGGCTCAGACACCGTCCCAGCTCCCGCCCGGCACGTGATCTCCCGCCATTCCTCAGCGCCGCGCCGCCGGCCGGCGCCATCCACGGCTTACGGTAGTTGTTTGGCTGCATCATCAGCAGAAGTAACGCATATACATCACGGCCCGTGCGGGGTTCCACCCAGCCGGATAAGCAGCGGTGGCATAACGGCCTCCCAGGGGACGGCGGCTGCCCACCTCCCGGAAATAACCCCGCCGCCGCCCACGACAGCAGGTCCCCATCACACGGCGGCTCGTAACAACACGGCACGGCGCCGACGTCCGGCCGCCGACGGCGACCGTCACGGGCGCCGCCGGGCGTCACGGAACCATCCGTCACGCGAGACGGACCGTCCGTCACGGCGAGGTCCGCGGTCCAGGACGCCGGCGCCGCGCCCCGCCCCGCCGCGCGCTCACCGATGTGCTTGTCGATTTCGACGATCTTCTCGAGCGTGGTGGGCTCCATGAGCGGCGAGGTGACCCGCTTCTCCACGGCCAGCACCACGCCCTCGGAGGTCTGGATGCCGATCGCCGTCGAACCGAGCTTGATCGCCTCGATGGCGTACTCCACCTGGCGGCAAGCAGCGCGAGGCGAATCAGCGCCGCGGCGGCGACTTGAGACGAGGTGTGGGGCCCGGGGCCGCCCATTGACGGAGACAGGGATGAATGCCTTGGTTCATATCTCTGGGGATGCGTTTTGATAACGTGGAAACTAAATTCAGCACTGACAAGAAAACAAACTGCACTGCGTCAGGTGCCGTTAAGCACCTGAACTTTGCACTGTACACATGCCGAAGGAAATGGGTGCATTTTGAATCCAGAAAACCAATATCGCGCAAAAGATTCCTAGACTTTCGTAAAAATAACTGAATCCAAACTATTTCTGCTGAGCAAAGGTAATTTGTAATGACACGATCAGGGCTGTCTACACACTGCCAAACTAAAATGTAAAGCTTCAAAGACATAATTACGCCGGCCATTTCCACCATTTGACGTCAGCAGTGTGAACGTGCGTCAACAGTTGATAAGGCCAGTGCCATTCTAGCATGTTTCTGACGTCATGATTCCACTCCCTCAATGTTATCGCTGGGCACACTAAGATAACATTTGGAAGGCAAACTATTACCCGTTAACGCAAAAAAGTGCCAGGCATGTGGAGCATCACCTTGTGAACTAAGTAGCCCGTCCGGAGGTTTCAAAGACACTTTTTAATCATATTCGCCAGAGTTTTACAGCAGCCAACTTCAAAGCACAGAAAAGTATTCAGACATAAAAACTTATCCAGAGAGGTAAGCCATTCCTCATGTAAGCAAAGAACGAAGGCTCCATACGCCTATTTCAATTAAAACTCGGGACAAGATATACCAGTCTTTTCCCTCTTCAGAATTATTACTTCCGGAAGTCTTCACCACCAATATTGTACTCCCGTCGCTGGCAACTGTGCTCCGTACAATATGGAACGAATGACGAAAATAGCCAGCCTTGGACTGTGACTCATATCCACACACTGCAACTATGATCAAACGCCGGACACGAAAAGTAGAATTGCCTGGCCGTTTGCGCGTGAGATTTACATCCTCCACTCATCAGACGCAGAAAAAATGCCCTGTTCGAGAACAAAAAGCGCTTTTTCACTTTGGCTTCGACACCAATGCAATCTTGCCTTTCTACCAGACAGGGTAACAGCATATTTTAACCTCCTGCGCGAACTGAGAACGGTAAAACACACTTTTACTGGAATTGCTCCGTAACAATTCGACTTGAATCAGTTACCATATGAATCATTCTTCCTTTTAACTCCGCTAACTTTCTTCCCTTCGACTTGCTACACAACTCAATGTTCCATTCTCAACTGTCAGGTCTTAACAGTCCTTTCTGTGCCATTCATTGCGTGTGATAATGTCCTGACCCCGTTACAAATCGCATGTTCAATGATTCCCGCTTGAGTGCCTGTTTTTTAACGTTTGAACACCACACTCTAAATGATTTAATGCTTCTTCGAAGTTCTCACTTTCAATAACACCAAAACATAAAGAAAGGCAAGCCCTTCAATCCGTAATATATCAAAAGTCTACACTTACGGAAGTTCAACACGATTTCTCACGGTTTTCACCTGTCCCCTATTAGACCGTGTCCCACTTACAGATGTTGCATGCCCTCATGATGGCGCCGGTCAACGGAGACTGGCCTGCGTAGGCCTTTATTGCATCACGTCTCAGAAGCTTTAGGAATATGGTTGGTAAAAATAGATTTCCGCGATGTAGTGGACCCCCGCTATTCGCGGCTCTGACGAATTCGCATATTCGCAAGAAAAAACGCTGGATATCTCCTGCACTTTTCGCAGCGGAAAGTTCGTTCCCAGCGCTTCACAACACATTTATTGCAAGTTTCCGGTGAAAATGCTGTCCTATATGATTATGCTGTGCAGTTACTAAAGGTATGTACTGTGCGGCACAGGAAACATGCATTCTACGGTATAAAAAAAAAATCTCCAGCTCTTTCCACACGATGTGAGCTTGTCTGTGATTGGCTCAAAGAGAAGCGTCCCTCTGTATACGCCTTCACGCCGGGTAAAAACCAGCCTCAGTCATAGGTCCAATCATCATTTACCCTCATCGCATTGGTGAATACTGTACACTGTACCCAATAAAACTTGTGTAATGCTGTGTTTTTGTATCTGTGCAATTTTCTTCTGAAAGTGGACTGCATAACTGTGCCTTAAAATGCATTTACTGGCATCAGAAAGCGTCTGTATGCAATGGGAATAACTTAAACAATAAAAAAAGGTGGTTTTGGGGTAGGTTCAGTCTATCTGCAGATTTATCTTATTTGCGGGGGTGGCACATAACCCCCGCGAAAACTCTCCACTGTACACCGGAGTATAATAGGCTTGATGTTATATAAAGCCCATATATTTCGTCACGACTTTAGACGTCTTCGTCAATGGGATCATCGAGCACTGACATCACTAATCCCACTGCAAAAGGCACATCAAGCTGTGCCGAAAGACTAGACCTTCTTATGACATCAAACCCGGCATGGTCACGTACAGTGAAAAAAACTTACTCATGAAAACCTTAAGATTACTCAAATTCCCTAAGATCCTATGCATTTTAAGAAAAAAACGAGTGGTGAATACGTCATTAGCAACACTTTCCACGCAAACCAAATATACTTAAAAAGGAATGAAGACAAAGGTGGAAGACAGCGCCCCACCGGTACTGGATATGGGTGAAAAATTACAGCTGAATAACAATAATGTCCCATCCTTTCGCTCTACTGAATGCTTTCGTGCTCCAGTCTTAAAGTTGACTTGTATCCCATCCATATACATGCAGTACTGAAATAAGTATGTACCATTTCACTGGTGATTTGCGCTGGTCATTTATCTGTAATTTCTATTCACAATGGATGCATGGAAATTGTTCATTTTAAGTATGGAGACTCAAAATTCACTTCCTTAATGTGTTCCGTTTTTAGCTTTAATTTTGTGTTTTCAAGATCGTTTCTGGCCTGAACGTTTCTTCCTGACACCCTGGCACAGACTGGACTCTCGGACACCGGTGGAGCGTTCCCTTTCATGTCTCGCAGCGACCTTTCCTGCTAGCACCAGCTAAGCTGAGCCGAGCATGTGAAATGGCTTAGTCCGCTGCAGAAATCACCGTGGACAGAATGGGTTGACTTCTCCTCCGAACAAATTGTTCAAAAGAAAGGGACTCCGCCGCATTCCGCTTAACCGGCGAGCTTGGTGGCATCTGTTGGTGGCGAACTAAAGCACAAAGGATACAAGAGTAAAGGTGTGCACTAGGGTCTGCACCAAAAAGGTACACTTAACTCTGACGTTTATGAAGCTCCATGATTCTATTTCTGCTTGCCGTATGGTGCGACAAGACTGTATTTTGTCCCAACGAAATGACTTCCCCTTACTCAAACTGTGAGGAAAAAATCAAGGAATATCATTATCTGTCTGACCGGAGAAGCACTGCGCCACGTTCCCTGGACGTGGCGCAGCAGACTCTCGGCGGAACATGGAGAGCAATCAGCGGAGACACGATTGGGGCTCCGTGTAGGGGCAGACAACATGCAGGGAAGGATGTGGCGTTAACTGGGGGTCTGAGCGGATTCGTGAGCCCTCATCGGCCTTCTCGAACCGAGCTCGATGAGTCCCGATTAAAGCGATTCCAACAGTCATCATGCCTGTCAACAGACACTGATCGGTCAGTGACTTTATTTACACACACCGGAGCATCGCTGTCGTTTTTCTGTTGCATTTTAGCCTTCATGATTAGGACAGTAACGCAGGAAGCATCCAGCCGCCCCTAACTCCTAGTAATAAAGCTGGTACTGGTTCTGATTACCTGGCAAAGAGCAAACAGCCTGGACTGTCCTAGAGCCATCGGAGAGGTAGCCAGCCAATCACTGCAAGTTCATCAGGCGCTGGTGCAAGGGAAGAGGTGACCAAATGAGGTTAGAGAGGTCTTGCCGGGTGTATTAAAGCACGAGACTCCTATTCTCGATATGCCCTCAACCGTACATCCTCCTTCCCTACGGAGATTTCTGGATACCCTCCCTGTCGGCCATAAGCTGCAGAAGAACGAGTTCAATACTACAGGTGAATAATGACGCCTTCTTTCATCACAACTCATTATTCAATGGCATAGCTAATATCCATTCACATTTTCTCTGAAAATACGTTTCCAGCTTTGTTGTTCCATCAAAATAAAAACTAAAGAATCTGAATGAAACAATGTTGAACGTTTTCTCGCAACGAATACTTTGTATTTTTGCTAAAGTACGTTTCAAGTTCATTTTTTCCAATAAGAAATACAGGATACAAATACATCCAGAGTTGAATCCCCTGGCAAATGGCAAAAATTCCACCAGTCATCAGCATGGACACAGAAAATCCTGACCTGTATCTGTGCTAGAAGAATCTAGGTGTGTGGTGTGATTACAACAGACACCTCATTTACGTCAGTTCTTTTTCAAGGAGACAACACACTAAAGTCAGGTCAAACACTGGTCAAACACTGGTCAATCACAACGGCAGCCTCTGCGTGGACAGTTGCTGTTCTACGACCGAGACGAAATATCGCATGTTTCCGGGGGTCTGAATGGCATTGGTTCTGGACGAGATACTTTCATAGCCGTGTATCACAACCATCTGAGGATAAACCCACACAATTGATGATGCTCTCTCCATTACAAACGGACTAACATCAGGAACGCACGTCTAAATCGGTTGACCCGAACTGCATTCGGAGAACTGCCGCCTGTTCAGTGGCCCCCCTAACAACCACCCCAGTATGTTCAGGGACGTCACAGTGAACGGGTCGCAGCGGCCCGGCCAGGCCCTACCGTGCCGACTCACCTGAAACAGGCGCCCCTCGGGCGAAAACGTGTTGACGCCGCGGTCGTACTCGGAGCGTGTCAGGAACATGGCGGCTGAAACGAATCCAACAGCAGCATATCAGGAGCAGTCAGCCCTAAAAGGAGTGGCCGCTGCGGGTGGACGGACGTGTGCTGCGGAAAAATGCTGAAATTGCTATTTTCCACTGTCTGACAAAACGATTACAGTACCTTTTTTCAGGTAACTCATGTGTGTTGATATGCCTTATGCAGCACGAAATTATCATGAAATTACATGGTATATTGCCCTAAATCATAAATGCATCCAAGCATACTGCATTCTGTAAATGCAGCCAAATAGGCCAATCTGTATCTTATTTGTCCCCAACTAGTCCCCAACCCAATGTATATTTTATTCATCTTTGCGGTTCTTGTGATGGTTTTTCATGCTTAAATTTTGGAACAATCCATTAATTACCAATCTACAAAGTTGGCGGAGCTTTATTCGCAAGAGCCTGTTTATTTGCAAAATATGCTACTTTTTAAAACTTTTCGAGGTTCCTGATATTACTTGCGCCTGTGCAAGCTAGTTCTGTCATTTTCTACCCATTCTGAGTAATTCAACGCCGATTTTGACGGTGGTACCTGTTGGTTATTCATGACCTGACCTAAGGTCAATGACTGGAAGTCATTGATACTTTGCCCAATGACGGTAACTAGATGTCTGCTCCACTCCACACTAAAAATGTTATGAAATATTCCGTCAATTTCCGTAAAAACGTCGACACGTCTAAAAAATGGGCATGACCTTAGTTCAATGACCCGGAAAATCCCGAAAAATCTGAGATAGCAGATTTGTTGCCTCTATCACGATCACTAATCCCTGAAAGTATTATTGAGACATCTTGTTTTGCAAAAAAGTTAGAGGGCGCTAGACTTTTTTGGACATAGGTCTGCTTGACCTGACTTAGGCCAGGCACCAGACCTGACCTGAGGTCAAAATTTTGATAACAGATGTAAAATTGATGGAGCAAAAGGTGCACAAACTTTCATGACTCTGTGTTTGTTGGTTCTCTTGCAATCCCAGAAAAACCTCGGGGGGGTCAGTCAACTGCCCCCTCCAGTCAGGGACGGGTTAAAGACAAACAGCAAATAATGCACGGAGCAATGAAGCAAATCAACAAACTCCACTGGTATGTCTGAGAAAAATGCAAGTGTTAAGTATGTTGCAAAACAGTGCTGAGTTTGCTAGCCTGATAATGCGCAAGGGTAAGCTGTAGCATAGACCAAAGGGATACACAGTGAGAGTCAACTTTTGAGGGATAGCCATGTTAGGATGAAAAGATGGTCAGAAGCAAAGTTATGTATGGGGTACAGTATGGAACTGTGAATGGTCTATGTTTTGTGGACTGGAATCTGCTGCTGCTAATAAATGCATCTTGATTCTCCTGTGCTACCACGCTAAAGCAAGGCAATGCCACTGCATGTTGTCTTTCTAAATGTTAACAGGCAAATTTTTGAAACTTAAAATCTACATATTTAATTATTTTCAATGCTACTGTGATAGAGTTTCAATGCTCAAATGCATTTATGTAATACCAAATATTTCACTTATTAATGTTATTGTCACGCTACATGATTTTTTTGGCCATATCAGATGCATGCTTAACAAAAAACCATTTGAAGTCCACTCTTTAAATCATTATTACAGGGCTAATGCTAGATTTTCCAGCTTATGATGCCTGATGTAGATGGAGCAGAAGTTGGTGCAAACACCATGGTCACTGTGCAGACCACAGGCCATGATGCTGACCATGCACTGTCAAATACATGGATGCAAGTCTACACTATAATATATAGGTAAATGATTGACAGAAAACTAGTATGCAAGACACAACAAAGTGTCCATGCGTCTTAATGCAGTTAAGATATGTTAATGCAGTTAAGATGTTAAGTGTGAGGTTTATCTGTTGTCTTCCATGGAATGCCCTTGACTAGCTAGGTGCATACCTTGGCATATCTGGCAACTGTATCTGGCAATGTCAGAACCAGCTGCGGTTGGCTTCCTAATTGTTAATTATGCTGCTCACCTAGTCTTGAGAAGTATGAATGCATTGCTCATTTGGTGAAATCAATGAAATGCATCATTAGCACTTCTGCATGGTAAAGTGCAAGTCTTGTGGTATTTTGGAACTATGATGAGCTTACACGATGCTTTGCAACATAACAAGTACCATTTCACTTTCACAAAAGAACATGGTAGGATTTGGCCAGGGTACATGGAACATACAGTGTATGTTTCACATACATACATGTGCAGGACATGATCAACAAAAATGCTGCTACCACCATGACATTTTCTTTCACAATTGTTGGTTGAGCCCCATGATCGGAAATCCGGCGCACAAAGTTCCCTCATCTTGGCATTTTGTACAGACGGTACAAACACCCGGCTCCTGCTGGTGCTCATTGCCAGGAGCTCTCCATATTTTTCATTTTGCACTCGAAGGACCTCTTGCCCCTAGCTTCCCCCGTCCCTGCCGGGATGCTATTCGCGAATGGGACTAACACTGATGCACCGAATACCACATTTGCTCGAGGCCGACTTACACATTATCTTTCTATTGTTTCAGCATCTTTACCTGTGGGGGCAGAAGGCTTCAGAATGAGGTAACCGGCGAAGCTACCGCTATATGAGTTCGGCACTTTCGGCAACACGCAACCCAAACAGCAAGTCACCATGCCCCAATGCGTGCGTCAGGTTGGTGTACATTGAACCACCTTTGCCGCTTCCAGATATTTCTAATTCTCAGAAAACATTTGAAGCAGATGGTGTTATTGAGCTATATCAAAATACATGGTTCGTAAAAAGTACTTTGTTCTCAAAAGATAAAGTCATAAATCGACATCAATCAAAATATTACACGAAGGAAAAAAACTCTTGAGCTAGCCTAGCGAACAACGAATACGACGCAGGCGTTGCAGATGTAGTTCATGGAATGGTGCGTGGTATCGCAAGCAACGGTAAAAATTGTAGATTATTGATAATGATTATTGATTGATTTACTCATCGTAAAAGTTCATTGAAATTTTGCGAGCCTGCTTATATTAGCAGGGATTTGTTGATGATTCTCGACATCGGAACTGAGTGGTACGTGCCTACCCACCGTCGTTCATGAAATCAGCGTCTTCTGCATTACAGATTAATATTTGCGGAATAGGCATTTCTGGAATGGCGTATAAAATGATAACGTAGTGGTATGTGGCAGACTGACAGATAGCCAAAAATGATGTGTGCCTGTATGATGGAATGGTCGCCTGTTTTTTTCTAGTTCTTTGTTATGTTACGTGTCAGAATTAGGTGCCCCATACCACGTGGTCATCTATAGGCAAGGAGGCCTCCCAGATCCCTTCCTGGATAAGGTAAGGTAAGATAATGTAGGTGTTACATGTCAGTCGTTTGTGAAGCACGAAGTATTGCTGTGGTACTGAATGTTGTTGATGTAAGGCTGATGTTACTATTTCTCAGACTATCATCTTCTTCAGATGTGTTGGTGCATATACTGGGTAATCCTTTAGAAGCGTGCGCCATAAACCAAGCACACTGGATGACACATATACGGCGCGCGTGGCAAAAGGAGACATCAGCTGTTGCAAGAAACAACAACATTATGCACTGGAGCTCCAGGGTCGTGGATCACCTACTATTCGTTAACCTAACCTAACCTAACCTAACCTAACCTAACCTTACCTTACCCAACCTAACCTAACCTAACCTAACCTAACCTACTGTGTAAAACAAGAGCGAATAGTAGGTGATCTACGACCTGGAGCTCCAGTGCATAATGTTGTTGTTTCTCGCAACAGCTGACGTCTCCTTTTGCCACGCGCGCCGTATATGTGTCATCCAGTGTGCTTGGTTTATGGCGTTCGCTTCTAAAGGATTGCCCATATACTGCATATATGTTACTGTCTTCTTTGACAGCTCATTAGATAAAAGTGCATGGCTCACATCCTTGAACCATGCAACACATTTTCACCAAGTCCTTATTTCCTGCTGAAAAGCACATATGGCAAATACTGGTGATTTGGTTGCTACATAATATCATTCCTAGATGCAGAAAGTGAGAAAATTGACAAATACCATCACTCCATTCATCACTGACTGCTGTGCCACTTGTCCATTGGATTTCTGGTGTAATTCTCTGGTGACAAATTCAAAAAGAGCAGTTTCCAAAGTGAAGCTATTTTGGATATCAGTATAACCTAACTTAATGAATAATAAACAGAATAACTAATCTAACCTAACATGGCCCTATCCTAACATAAAGTAATCTAACCTGACATAACCTGATCTGACCTGGCCTGGCCTAACCTAACCTATTTAGGTGCATGACCTAACCTCTGTTGGACAGGGCCAAGTCTGATCTCACCCATTATTGGCCAGTGGCCTCTAGTATCCTAAACAATACCTCCGATGTGGGGTTTCATCTTCGGTGCAACATTGCTCAATGATTATCTGTTTATCGGCTGCCTCTGGTATCAGTACTGATGACATCATCAAATGTTACACAGTACAAAGGTCATCATTTGAGCAAAGGCAGTGTAAACAGGATGGCACTGCCAATTCCAGTGGCCAAGCAGTCGCTAAACCCATTTGCTTATGCCAAAATATAACTCCATTTCCTTTGGAAACCTTACTGGTAGTGTCATCATTTTCTGCTTTATATGAAAGTTTATGGACTCTTCTGTATAGTATGTCTAGCAAAAGTGGTTTGTGGAAAGGTAAAAATGTGATGTATTGCCCCTGGTCATGTGCACTGTTTTCAGGCAACCTGGCCATGATTGTTACCTTTGCCTCGTGATGTGCATCAGTACACGTAACAGTTGGTCAGTGTACACCAGGAAAGCCCAGTGATACCCCAAAGTGAGTGCTGGTGTTCTGTACTTTGCTCACTGGTTCTCATTAAAACCTGCCACACTGTTCAGTTCAGGGCTAGGGAGTGCAATACCACACATTTGATTGCCATTATGCTACAATGATGCAATTTGACCTTAAAATACCATATAATGTAGAACTGAGACTTTGGATTGGGATGATTCAAATATTTGGCCGAATATTTAAATTCAGCAAATGTCCTTATCTTGATTTCAGGATTTTAATACTCAGCAAATGTCAAGTTAGACACTTTCATCTGAATGTTTACTGAATATTTGACATTCCAAAAGCCCTGCATTTTGTTGCAGAACATAAAGTGACATATGAGTTGGATATTATTAAATGAAATAGTTAAACAGAATGTCAATCAAGGCTTTGCCTTTCATTGTTTTGGCTTCTTTCCATCATAAACACCTTGTGTTTAGGGGACATTAAACATGTTTATTTGCTGTGTTTGAAGAGAAGTAGAAAAGCATATGTAGACTGTCCACTAAAATTCCATTGCCCTACCAATGCTGAAAATATATGCTTCAGAAGGTACGGAAATATTTGGATCCAAAACCAGTGAGAAGTCCCAGCCCTGGTGGGGATAGGATCCTTTAGTCTTTGTACATACTTTGCAAAGAGTCTCCACTTTTTTATGGAATTGCTTATTTTAGTTGAGATATGCAACATATTCCAACCCTTATGGCATCAACTCTCAACTTAAGCTTATCCAGCCATATATAAAGCAGAACAGTTTTGTTACACAAAAACAAAAATGTCTTGAATAAAAGATTAAAGCTTATAGCATGGGGTTGAACAAATGGTTTAATTTCCTCCATCAGAATATAGTTTTTTTGGGTGATGCAGTTAAAAGAGTACAGCAATCACAGTACTTCAGTAGAAATGCATTTTTAATCACATTTCTGCAATGTTTTGCATATTGCTGTGGTTGTTTTAATTGATATGTGTAGTAGTGATTGCAAGTTACTTCTTTCTATCTGTTGTATTTAGCTCATGATTTTTCCTTCTAAATTTATTAAGCTATCAGGAGCAGTAGAACCTCCATGGAGATGGAGGGCAGTAACTGTGATTTTTACTTCATTCCACTCCATGCAGCACCATAGGGTTAATTTTAAATGTTGCCTGAAGTTTGAGGGAAGGTGCCCCCTTGCCACTCTGGTTCCAGTGCCCCTGTAAGCTGTGATTCCATTTGCAAACAGAATACATGAAATCTCATTTTGTCATGCACCCTTTGAGCATATGTAATATGAGGCCTTTTTGGGAACAAGAAAAGTTTTTTTCTAATGTGGTTATGGCAAAGCAGTTATGCATACTGCAATGCAGCTAAACATACAGCAGAACAGTGATGCCTACAAAAAAGCCATAAAGCTGACAGCATCACCACTATGCCAACAAGGTAGTCACTACGTCCCTGTGCATACTCCCAGACTTCCACCACCTTCCTTTATTCCTAATCCTCCTGCCTCCATCCTAAGCACCTAAGCACCTAAACCTGTTTTTTTTCCCACAATGGATGCAAAATGAAGATGCCTACAGAGAATCTATGAAGTCGATAGCATCACCACTCTGCCATCATGTGCCGTTCACCCCATTTGTCTTGCCAGCTGCTGCTGTGGAGGTTTCCCTCAGAATGCACCATTTATTTGACCCATTGGGGCCAGACTCGCAATTTTGGGTGAAAAATGACACCTAAGCACGAAAATAGATGCATCCCAACTGTGGAAATATTACATCGGAACATCGCTTTGACAGCAAATTGCATGTGCCCAGATTCCGATGTTGCATCCTTGCAATGCAGGATTCAATCCTAATCCATTGTTTCCTCCAGGATTTTGACATCCTTCAGTAATTTTTGCATCTGCACTTGTAATCAGAAATAAATTTTGAAACAATGTGGCTGTTTGCAACCTTTGTTTTTGCCATGGTCTTTTATTTTTTTCTTTTTTTGCTACATCTTGACACTCAGTGAAAAATGAGTGTGGCCACATCGCCTTCACCACATCTGACAGTGAACCAGCTAAGCAGGATTGTGTGGCATTGTGACCAGCTGACCTATGTCTTAAGACTGCATGTTCTTATCAGAGCAAAATTTGCATCCTAGCATTGAATAGCCTTACAATAGCCTGTTTCGGTACCAGAATTGTGACTGGATTCGCTTGCTTTGTAGGCAGCATGGATGAAGATTTGTTTGCAGTTTTTGAAGACAAATCTGCAAAGTCAGATGATACCAAGAAGGGGAGAAAATCAAAAGACCAGTCAGAAGAAGGGTAAGGGCATCATTGTGTGGGATGCTAGGACGTTGAATTCTATTTGGCTGTGTTTGTTGCAGTTTCTGAAGGCAAACTGCATTAGTTGCATTTGGTATTGTCACCCTTGTATTTTGAATGCTGCAAAATAGGACATTTCAGGATACTGATCACCTTTGGGACGATTCTGTAGGGAGCCATCAGTGGATGACCTGCTCCAGCAGCTGACGTCGAACAAGAGGGCGGCGGAGGATGCCAGTGGTGATGAAGCAGAAGATGCAAAAAAGTTTAAGGTCGAAGAGGAGGCAGTGGATGATGCCAAGTAAGCACGCATGCCTTTGCTTCTGTGCCAGCTGTGCCAGTGCATGTGAATGTTCTATCATAGCTTATTTGGGTTTTTCTTTTGTATGTTGACTCTGCCCATCATTGTTGTGCACATGGGCTACCCTGGTTTAGTGGCCACTATCAGTGGTTGTTTAAATGCATATGTTGTCTTTCTCGGGAAACACATTTGTGACTGTCCAAGTTCCACCTAGGATTTGCAGAATGATAGCAACATCGCCTTGCACTACAGGTGATATTCTCACTAAGATCTGCCTACTTTCACCAAATACCTGCCTGGACTCTTGGACGTCTTCTCGGTGTCTCAGAATTATCTGTTGCCAAATTTTCCCATCGCGGCTTTGAGACCGACTAGCACACGCTAGCTTCCAGTCCACCAGAGTTCGTTTGTAACTACGTCCCACGCCATAACTTCCGTCCTGGCGTCGCTGCCAGCCTGCCCGCTACCCCCCCCCCCCCTTCTTTCCCGGGCCTGGCGCGCAAGGTGGTCGAGACCCACCTTCTATGTTTTTTCTATTCACCTTCTAACCCCCTACTCGTACGCGCAGGCTGGCCGAGCAGATGCCACGCATCCAGGTGCACACGATCGACACGCTGGAGTCGTGCGTGCACGAGGTGTGCGTGCCGCCCGACCAGGAGTACGTGCCGCTGACGGCGCCCACCCGGCAGCCGCCCAAGGAATACCCGTTCGTGCTGGACCCGTTCCAGAAGGAGGCCGTGCTCTGCCTGGAGAGCAACCAGTCGGTGCTCGTGTCGGCGCACACGTCCGCCGGGAAGACGGTCGTGGCCGAGTGAGTGCGGGGGTCGCGGAGGGGTTCGGTCCGTCGGTGGGTGGGCGACGTCCGGAGGCTTGGAACGTGTGAACTGGGGTCGCCCTTGCCGCGGTGCAGCTGAGTCGTGTCTCGTCCCAGAGAAGAGCGCCCTGGTATTTTTAGAGCGCAGAAGTGATTGTGTGCACGATGGGCTCGAAGACTGGTGGCAGCATTCCCGCCGAAGAGCGTCTGTGTTCCCTGTGCCATCTGACAGTGGTTTGCGTGCGGTTTTTCCCGGAGACGTGGTCACTGTGTGACGTTTTCGCGCCGTCGCTGACTGACGCTATCCTTCGCAGATACGCCATCGCGCTCTCGCTGCGCGACAAGCAGAGGGTCATCTACACCACCCCCATCAAGGCGCTCAGCAACCAGAAATACCGCGAGTTCAACGAGGAGTTCCATGACGTTGGTCTGATGACGGGCGACGTCACCATCAACCCGAGCGCCTCCTGCCTCATCATGACCACAGAGGTGAGTGGCGGCCCAGTCAGCAGACTCATGTGGCTGGCGTGATCTGGAGAGTAATAGGATGTTTTTCCTTTGGCCATCTGGAACGTTTTGTAGCATTATGTTTTTCTCTGCAAACGTAATTCGACGTCGTTTTCGCCATTCGGTCATTTTTCGTTTTGTCGGGATAAACGCCTTTTTAGCTCTAGCATAAGGGCGCGTATTTTTATGGTACACTCTCAAGAGGACGTGTTACAAGTCATTGTTTATGAATGCGAGCAAAGTTCCGAAGCCAGTTCCCCTATTTCCCGCCATCCCTCGCGTCCCGCTCTTCCGATTGTGGGCGCCGCCTTCGCCGTCTCCTCGCCTTCCCTTTCCTCTTCCAGAAAATGAAGGTAAACACCAGAGCGGTGTGCCGTTTTGCCGTAGATCCTGCGCAGCATGCTGTACCGCGGCTCGGAAGTGATGCGCGAGGTGGCGTGGGTGGTGTTCGACGAGATCCACTACATGCGGGACAAGTCGCGCGGCTACGTCTGGGAGGAGACCATCATCCTGCTGCCCGACTCGGTCCACTACGTCTTCCTCTCGGCCACCATCCCCAACGCTCGGCAGGTGAGTGACAGCGCCGGAAACACTGCCGACGGGAACCCGCTTCGCTCCTGTGCTCTTGTGTATGTAAAGTCAAACGGGTGCTTGGGCTGCACTTTAAATGCGTGACGCGAGGGTGTGTATGCGTGTTGCCTGATTAGGTCGTTCAGACATACGCAGTAACATTCACGAGTGTTTGGCATGTTCTGCTCGTTGCACGTAAGTTGTTGCCGCCCGAATTTGGCAGTTTTGTGTTTAATGCCTAGACGTGCAATTGGTCGCTGTGGATCCTCGAATTTCATGCCGGATTTCCATTTTGTATGCCGTTTGCCATGGCTCATTCAGTTCGGGTTGTATGCTGACGGCCTTTGGACTACCGTTTTGGTCTCTTTCCTCGGGTAGTGTGATGTTTTCGTGACCTCGCTCCTGAAATATTCGTCAGTCCTGTCATTTTTTAGCGATTTCTTAGTTTATAGCCTGCGCAGAAAACGATGCCACGTGACGATTCCTTTTTTTCGGCGGGAGACGTGACTTATTTTATGCGACCGTTTTGCGGTTTGGCAGTTTAGCGAATAGATCACCTTTCTGCACATGCGGCCATATTACATGGCCTCTTCCATCTAGTTATTCCCCGCGAAACGCGGTTATCTATGCACCATTTGACGTTTGTTTTGTCGGCCAGTTTGCCGAGTGGATCACGTACCTGCACAAGCAGCCGTGTCACGTGGTGTACACGGACTTCCGTCCGACGCCATTGCAGCACTACATCTACCCGGCCGGCGGCGACGGCATCCACCTGGTGGTGGATGAACAGGTGATTCTCGAGCCAGTGCGGTGTAGAGTGCCGCACGGGAACTCTAACTTGCCGATCGATGGGCCACGTGGTGTGGACTGGTGCAGGGTTGAAATGACATGATTCGTGGATTTAAGGCTCGTTGCGTGCTCGAAGGTTTGGGAGAAGAAATTCGGGAATTCAGCCGAGTCATGTTCTCCACGTGATTGGCGTGCGGGTCATCAGGTCACGGCCAGCTTTGTGTTGCCATGTTGTGAGATACCGCGATGATTGGAGCAGACGGAACCGTTGGTAAACGCGTTTTGGCTCGCCTTTCGTGTTGTGTCCGCTACTATGTTTTGAAACACGTTCTCGGTGCTGTATGTCATGCAGCCGCCAATGCTTATCTCTGAGAAGCAGTCTGCGAGGTTTACTGTGCGAAGCGTACCGACAGCATGCGCGTTTTACCATTTCCTCTGACCTCAGGGTAATTTCCGTGAGGACAACTTCAGCGCGGCCATGTCCGGGCTGTCCAATCCGAGCGACGCGGCACGCAAGAGCCGCGGCCCCGGCTCCAAACCGGGCTCCAAGGAGGGCACCAACGTCTACAAGATCATCAAGATGGTCATGGAGCGCAACCTGGCGCCCGTCATCGTCTTCAGCTTCAGCAAGAAGGAGTGCGAGGCGTACGCCCTGCAGATGGCGAAACTGGATTTCAACACAGGTGTGGCCGCAATATGCTTTCACGTTGTATGATTTTTGGAAGAATGCTCCGTGGGTGTATTGACTGACTGGCAGCATACGTTGTTGAATGGAGGTTCTGACCAGAGCTTCAGGCTGATATAATTGCCAAAGGAATGCTCATTGTGAACGAACACTATGTTAAATGAGACCTCTGACCGGAGCTACAGACCGGATGTAACTCTGAAAGCGATTCTAAGCTCATCATTGGCGGCAGGTGATGAGAAGCGGCTGGTGGAGGAGGTGTTCAACAACGCCATGGACGTGCTGTCGGAGGAGGACCGCCAGCTGCCGCAGGTGGAGCACGTGCTGCCGCTGCTCCGGCGCGGCATCGGCATCCACCACGGCGGCCTCCTGCCCATACTGAAGGTACGCGGACGCCTGGCAGTGGCCAGGGAATGACGTCTGTGGGCGTCATAGCGTGCTGCACTGTTTGAACAGTTTTCGCTGAGACGGCTACATGCATGCCCTTGTTGACTGTTTCTCAGTCTTGGATATAACAGTGGTCTCTGTACCATATACCCGAACGGTGCGCACTACTGCGTGGCGGTGCTTGGTGCGGTCCTGTTTATCCTTATCGAGTGATGGGAGGGGCCGTCACGTTCGTACTCGAGGGCAGTGTGTAACAGCCTCTGCTAACGGTATCGACCTCTGATTTCTCGCTAATACCCCAGCCACTCCCAGAGATTCGCCCCAAAGCTAAGTAGATTAACTGAGTGGACAGTGAACTTTTTGTGATGCCATTTGTGCTCCGGGTGTAACAACCGAAAATCCATTTCATCTGAAAATGAGCTTTGACGTAAGTCACTTTCCGCCCTTGTCACCTTCGTATCGCTGCTTTCCGTACCAGGTTATCACAGAGTTGTTGCTGTTTTCCAGGAAACAATTGAGATTCTGTTCGGAGAGGGCTTGATCAAGGCTCTGTTCGCCACGGAGACGTTCGCCATGGGCCTGAACATGCCGGCCCGGACCGTACTCTTCACCGGCTGCAGGAAGTTTGACGGCAAGGATTTCAGATGGGTACGCCGGTGCTGATGTTATATGGGTATCGCACGGTGCCGTCATTACCTGTGTAACAGCCGGGTTCTGTTCCGGGGAAGGGAAGGAGTTTGTGGGATATGGTTGAAGTGGATTTCATATCCCAGGTCTTTTTGTCTGGGAGATGGGAAGAATCGCCTGAACAAATACTCGAGATGGAATAGACCCTCCTCATTGTTTGCTCTTTGAGTTAATATTTGACAAGGCATAGAGTGAGCGAATGTCAGAACTTCTGCGTTGTCGGGTTGTCAAGTATGATTCTTGTTCATAACGCGTTTCTCGCTGTGATCTGGGGAAGCCTGTTTTTCTCTCACCTGGTATTGAACTAGGTAACTTCATTTTCCACTGTCCGCCGCCAGCTGTCGTCGGGCGAGTATATCCAGATGTCCGGCCGGGCCGGGCGACGCGGCAAGGATGACAAGGGCATCGTGATCCTGATGGTGGACGAGACGATGTCGCCGGCCGTCGGCAAGAACCTGGTGAAGGGCATGGCCGACCCACTCAACTCAGCCTTCCATCTCACCTACAACATGGTGAGCCGCCTCGTCCACGACGCGGCGAGAGTGGCGTCCTGCTGTCTCTGTGCCGCATGTTGTACATGGTGATGGTTAGTCACCCCATTCATGGCCTGCAAGGGCGGACCGTGCCGTTTTGTGGGCAATGTTGACTGCGTGAACGGATGTAAGATTTTATCCGGTTGTCTGCAATGGGAGATTTTGGGTTGCTTGGACTCGAATTCATCACGATGTTTATTGTAATGACCACTTTTTATGCTGTTGGATTTTAGCATCTTTAGATGCTCGTTTGCCAAGTATATGTGCAGTTAAATGTCTACGTTACGTGGGCGCTGTATGTGTCACATATATAAGATGTGTGTATACGTTATGTGGCCAGTTGTATGTGAGCTTTTATCGAGTCATGTGCTGATCGTGACTGGCTGCCTCCAGGTGCTGAACCTGCTGCGAGTGGAGGAGATCAATCCAGAGTACATGCTGGAGCGGTCTTTCTTCCAGTTCCAGAACTATGCGGCCATTCCCGGCCTCTGCGATCGTGAGTGTTTTGGTTTTTTCTTGTGTTTACGCGTCCCTTCTTTGGCCGCGGCGTCTTGGATGTTCGACGGGTTCTCACGATTTCCGCTTTACTCCCTTGTTTTATCACGAATGCTTGATGCTTTTCAATTATTATGACGCTTTGGCATGCTACCATGCACGAAGGGACGGCGATTAGGGAAGGCATCGTGAAGTGCATTGCATCCTTCCTGATTTTTCCGTTGTTTGACGGGTGCGTGTTTCCCACTGTTGGCGCTGTTCCGTTTTGGCTGTGTGACCTGGTGCGCCTGATGTCACCGGGCCGAGCGGTTTGATGTGCTCTTCTCGTCTGCCACACGTCACTCTATCGTTTGCCTGTGCAGTCCGTGCCGTCGCTGCCACTGCGCCACTGGCTGGCGGTGATGATTGTTGTCCGGTCATGCGCGGTCGGCTGCGTCACCGCCGCCGTCCAGCTAACACCGTGTCTCGACCGGTCCAGGGGTGAACAAGGCGCGCACCAGCCATGACAGTCTCACCATAGAGCGCGAATCCGAGGTGGCCGCCTACTACAAACTCCGCCTGCAGCTGGCCGCGCTCAAGAAGGACTTCCAGAAGTACATCACGCTGCCCAAGTACATCGTGCCCTTCCTCAACCCGGGCCGAATGGTGCACGTGAGTTCGGAGGAGTCCGAGGAGATGCCGGTGTGAGCTTTGGCTCTCCCTCGTGTACCTGGTGGGGATGTTTTGATCCCTGGGTAGTTGCCCCGCGCGACGCGTGGTTGATATCTGTGTTGAACTTGTCGGTGCTGCTTTTCGTTTGGAATTTTCGCATGCCTCCCATTTGCCTTGAGCGCGCTCTGACTCGCTATTTGAGCGTAAAATTCCGACGATGGGACCGCTGGTTATCAGCAAGGGTCCTCGTGTGAATTCCGAGAGGCTTCCGGTCTGTAGGACGTCTTCCTGCCGAGTTCTGACTTGCCTCCTGCCCGGCACGTCCGCAGATTCAGACCGACGACAAGGACTTTGACTGGTGCGTCGTCATCAACTACAAGAAGGAGGAGTCGAAGAAGACCGACAACCCGCTGGAGTCGGGCTCCACCTACGTGGTGGACGTGCTGATGCACGTGTCCAAGGAGACTGCTCAGCTCAAAGAAACCTCTCTCCTGGAGCCGCCGCGTGAGTATCCTTAGAGGGGCGCGCGCTCTGTGCTCCTGTGCGGTTTGCGGGCATCGTTTTGTGTGTGCAAGGGCACGGTACCTGGTCGTCCGTGTGTGCGAATGCATTTTGTGTCGTTTTCGCTACGGCTGTGATGGAGCTACCTGTAGGTGACAGTTAACGCACAGCTCCCACTGAATAAACCGCTTTGCCACCGCATGGACCGGGTGAAGCATTCGCGTCCCTGTAAGGGAATAATACCGGCGAGCACCTGGCTGCGACTGTCCCCATCCTTCCGTCCTCTGCCCAGGGGGCACGATCGGTTCTCACTGCATTTACTGGCCTGGCAACTGTGAGGCTTCTCGGACACCGTCCTGTCTGTGTCAGACGCGATATGTCGGCGACCAGGCGCTGGTCCTAAGCTGGACAGTCCGGGAAACGGGATCCCGGATATGGGTATCTTATTGTCTCTATGCTGCGTAGAGAAGAGCAGTCTGGAATGAACAGCAGTCTAGACAGCCCTAGGTATTAAACCTCATTTAATTATGGCTACGAGGCGAGGACTCACGCAGCGAACGTCCGCCACACACGTTATTAAGTCGGATGTACTCTCAGTCACACACACTTGTCCGCATTTGACAGAGCGTTCCGATCATTTGCTTACCCGGAGACAGTCAGCTGCCGTGTTTAAAGCCCGTGTCCGCGCCGACAGCCGTCGGGGCTAATCCGACATTGTTCGGTCGCCTCCGGCGGGCGCCGTTTAACGTGGAGCCGCTTCCGCGCAGCGACCGACCAGAAGGGCGAGATGGTGGTGGTGCCCGTGCTGGTGCACCTTATCGACGAGATCAGCGCCGTGCGGCTCAAGTACCCGCAGGACCTGCGGCCACTCGACAACCGGATGATCGTCCTCAAGACCGTCAAGGTCAGCCGGGCGCCGGCGCGCGCGCCGCCGGGTATCGGCGGGGGCGCGTGCCGGAAGCGGCAGACGACAGTCATACGCGTTATTAAGTCGGATGCATGCTTAATCATATACACCCGTGTCTGCATTTGCCAAGGCGTTCAGATTATGTGCTTACCCGAAGACAGTCGGCTACCGTGTTTAGGTGTCTGGCGGATGTGGAGCTCTTCGGTTTTCAGTCCGCTGTTATCATCGCGGATGCGTATGCTGGCGCATTCGCATTTGGCCGTTTTCAGCGCAGATGAAGCTTTCGTGGTCTATTTTTTCACATTTATGTAAAGCGTCATTGGGAAATAAGATTGGCTTCGGTGCGATGTTGTTGCCATCTTAATTGTGTTTCGGAGGCGTATTTAGAACCCGACATGCAAACATTTCATTCGTTATTTAGGGCCGGATGAAGCGTACACACCTATTTTTACGAGATATCCGTTTTATTGCCGGATTGCCGCGCGTCGCCGTCCAGAGCATCCTCCGCCTTCCGTTCTCGGCCGTGACCGGCGCCTACCGGCTTCCTCAGGAGATGAAGCGGCGCTTTCCTGCGGGCGTCCCTCGTCTCGATCCGGTCAAGGACATGGGCATCAAGGACCGCGACTTCGTGGAGCTGGTGGAGAAGATCGAGTCGTTCGAGCGGCGGCTGTTCTCGCACTCGCTGCACGACGACCCGCGGCTCGACGAGCTCTACAACCAGTACGTCGAGAAGGTCGAGGTAAGGACTTAAGCTCGGGCGTCGCGAAGGTAGAGGCGAGAGCTTCCTGGGGTGCGTGGAGACCGTGGAGGCCGGGAGTGCGATTGGTGGGTCGAGAGACTGGCGCATTGAACCACTTACATCAGGGTCTGGCCGGTTTTCTTTGCTGGTCTTGCCACGTGGGTGCTAAGTTACTGTGACGTTCACTGGAATGGCTCGGGATAGTGTCATTTGACCTAACCTTCCCATATCAGCGTGAACCCGTGGAACCTTTGGTGTAAGATGCTCTGTGCTCCGTTTGGGTACCTCCGTCCTCGTGCTATGCACAGATTCGAGCTCATTGTGCGGCATCTGTCCCCCATTCGCCTGTTCTGACCACCTCCCCAACTGGTTCGTGTGCTTCATGACTCGTGGCGAGTCGGTTCCTCTGATCTGACTGAGGAGCCTGGCCTGACCGACCGACTTTGACCGTGTGCCGGACAGCTCAGTAATGAGCTGAAGGCGGCCAAGCTGGAGCTGCGCCGCGCCAAGTCGCTACTCCAGATGGACGAACTCAAGTGCCGGAAGCGCGTGCTGCGTCGGCTCGGCTACTGCACCGCCGCCGGCGTCATCGAGGTCAAAGGTCGCGTGGCTTGCGAGCTCAGCAGGTCAGTGACGGCCGCTGTCAGCGGGGAGGGGGAGTGCTGCGTCGGAGTAGGGTGCCGTGCCATGCGGAGCAGTGTGGTAACGCCACGACAGCGTCCTGAGAAAATGCCTACGTGGTTGTTCTGCGCTCTGATCAACTTTTTTCGGCGCGAACGAATCATCAGATGGGGTATTGTCGGCATCGTGTTCGTTTCAGCCGCCGCGGCTGCGCTGCTGTCAGTGAGGAAATGATGCTGCGGTCTCATGAGGCGGGGTTCAGAGCTCAATGCTGGACGGTCTTCCTCTGCCAGCGAAGGAAGTGGCTTGAGAGAACGTGACGTTGCGTTCTCATATGGCATAATTGGTCGGCCAAAGGTGTCGAAATGGTTGGTTTCTTGGGGAACCTGTCCTCGGCTAACGTCAGTGATCCTCCGGTGTTCAGCACGCCTTCTTTGCACCGTATGCGGACGGAGCTCGCTGAATTCGCCGACATGACGCGCCTGTTCTTTGACCCCCGTCCCCACAGTGCCGACGAACTCCTCATCACCGAGATGATCTTCAACGGCATGTTCAACGAGCTGACGGTGCCGCAGTCGGTGGCGCTCATGTCCTGCTTCACGTTCGACGAGAAGTCGAGCGACACGCCGAAGCTGCAGGACCAGCTGTCGGGCGCGCTGCGACAGATGCAGGTCAGGCCGGGTGGTGGTGAGTTCGTAATGCGGTAAGGGATCGGTGTGTTGAAGGCACTGCTCGCCGCTTTTCACGTGTCAGGTGATTGGTGTGACGTGGTCGGGGGCGTGGAGACCCGTTAGTTATGACATATGCCATGTGCCGCTTTTGACTTGTAGGATTCGGACTTGTAGGATTGTTTGTCACAGAGACTGAAGTGCTCGTACGGTTTTATGTTGTGTACGCCGAGGGTTACTAAGCATAGCGACCAGTTCAAGAATCGTCTTTATTCCATTTCTTGAACGAAATTTGGCTGATTTCTACCAGTGATGTATATGTAGCGGCAGTGCCACAACGAAAGACGATCAGCTCTAAACAGTGCAGCGCCATCCGTTGGATCTCGATTCTCGCGTTCGGGGACGTGGAGACCCGGTAGCACTGGCACATGCCACGTCCACTCGGGCCAGTGGATGACCGTCCGGACCCGTCTCACGCGCGCAGGAGCTGGCCCGGCGGATAGCGCGCGTAAGTGTCGAGGCCAAGCTGGAGCTGGACGAGGAGAGCTACGTTGGCCAGTTCAAGCCGGCCATGATGGACGTCGTCAACGCCTGGTGCCAGGGTTCCAGCTTCGGCGAGCTCTGCAAAATGACCGACACGTTCGAAGGTAGGCGGCGGCGGCCTCTGGCGGCGTGCTGGTCAAGTCTTCAACGGGCCTGGTTTTGGACGGCCGGATTGCGGCCGTTGGTGATGCGTGGCGAACGTAGTAGCTGTTAATCTATTACACATGGTAAATGAGTAGTAGCTGTTACGCGGCGCCCTGTTGGTAACACTTCGTTCACGAGCCAGCAGTTCTGGATGAAAAAAAAATTGTTGGATGTGTCTCTTCATGGTGTAAGCTTGCATATGGTTCCACATTTGGAGAAGCTTTGTTTTGCCTCTGCTTCTCAAACCCCCATTTTAATCTTCGTGGTATCATTGCGAAGAGGAAGTCGCGTGACACCGTTTCCTTGTGGCGTCCCGCAGGCAGTATAATCCGGTGTATGCGGCGGCTGGAGGAGCTGCTGCGTCAGATGGTGCAGGCCGCCAAGGGCATCGGCAACACCGACCTCGAGAACAAGTTCAGCGAGGGCATCCGGCTGCTCAAGAGGGACATCGTGTTCGCCGCCAGCCTGTACCTGTAGCCGGCGGCGCTGCCGGCCGCTTATACCGCTCGACATGCTTTTTGTTCACCCGCTGACGACGGAGGGACGGAATACACATATCATCCGCGGAGGGTCTGGTGGCCGGGCGCGCGAGTGTCTTTTCGCCTCGATTGGCGGTGGTGAATGCCGATGGCCACTGCGCTGCACGCATCCGGCCGGTGCATTAGCGAAGAATGTATTAGAAACCCACGCCAAGGGGACGTAATCTCAGTCATCACCGCTTGTTGCCGCAACAACAAATGAAGCGCAGAATTCGACAGTGTAATCAGTTTTTGTCAATGGGGCGGCTGTAGCGTTAAATTCTAACTTAAAAGGCAACAATCCATCTTTAGTTTGACAGG
Organism: Capitulum mitella; assembly: GCA_030062745.1. Taxonomy (NCBI): domain Eukaryota; kingdom Metazoa; phylum Arthropoda; class Thecostraca; order Pollicipedomorpha; family Pollicipedidae; genus Capitulum; species Capitulum mitella. The sequence continues at coordinate 7,789,752 of CP099849.1, read as the reverse complement.
CAGACGCCACCCGTTTCCATAATGGGCTAATGGAGAACAACTAAACCGCATGTGAAGCCACCGGCGCAGCCAAGGGGTGTGGGCGGGGGCCCGCATTTTCGTGAGAACATTGCACATCATCTTGCCAGCAGGCGGTTTTCGTATGATTTCAGTTCTCACTGAGCTTCGTCCCCCCCCTCCCCCACCCTTAAGAAAAACCTGGCCAAACCTGATCGAGTTTCTCGCGTCCGCCGCACATCACTCAGCCTGGTAGCTCCAGTGACTCCCTCCCTCCCGCCGGGTCGGATCGCGCTGTTTACTGGCAAATCACAGAGGTCGCCACACACCTGTCAAGACCGAAGATGTCGCGCCACACCGTAAAGCCACCAGAACAAGGAGCGACCAACAGCCGCCGGTGGGAGGCAGGGTCACTGGGCCCCGACCGGTGCTGCCGTTTTGTGCATTGTTGCTACTCCACAGCCGGACGTGAGGTCCAGTGGCACCGCACCGGACTGATGACTGTCACTGGTGCCACTTCAGCACGTTCTCCGATGTCATTAAACAACAAACCAGGAACGTAATGTATGAACATGAGCACTCCAACGCGAGATCGGTCACGGGCACACGCACACTAGGGGATCGCTGACTCACTCCTGGTCTATGGAACAAATTTTCAATGCTTCACAACATCGTGACAAAACGATAGACTCCGGCCACGATTCCAAAACGCCAGCACGAGGCGCACCGTGAGCCGAAATCTGCCGCACTAGACCGAGGAGGCGCGCCGCGTCTGCGGGTTCTGACGGGCCATGGCGCCCCGCCCGTGGGTTTCCGTGCGCTCCATTGGGCACGGACCACTGCGACTGGTGCACATCACAAGTTTACAACCGGCCCCCGGGCCCGTCGGTCCGCCCCGAGCGACCTAAACACGCTCTGAGCCCCAGTGGACTGCGGAACACCCAGAGACCGTCACGGCCCTGGCGGCCGACACAGCCGGAAGTCCTCCGCGTGACGGACCGTCCTTGGAGACGATCGTCCGTCCAGTCCCGTGACGTCCTTCCGTCCAGTCCAGTCCAGGCGTCCAGTCCAAGGAAGGCTCCGTCGCGACGGAGCCGTCATTGGACCCGTCGGTGGCGCGTCGGAGCAGATACTCCAGGACAAGCTGCAAACCTTCGTTCAGTGGCCACGGCTTCCATCGATGACAGCTAAATGACAACCAGAAAATGTGGACCAAGGACCGAACTCCTGAGCCGAGACCCCACCTCCAGCGTCGTCAGTCAGTGCGTTCCCAATCGCTAGACTTGTTCGTTCTTTGTTGAGTTAGGACGCACAGCCTCTTAGGCTGAAGTGCTCGTGCTTTGGGTCAAGTCTTGTATCTCGTCCGGCGTCAGTCGTCTACGATCGCTAAGACGTGCGTTTGTTGTGAATCAGGAAGCACAACCTCTTAGGCTCGCGCGTAGCTTGGCAAGCAAATGGAACAAATGCGTCATTGTTGTCTGATTATACTGCGGTAGTGCACTGGGTTGCAAGGTACCGGTATTAGTGTGCCGTGTAGGGTCAGGTGAGGTGTACATCGGCCAACTCTTGGACAAAACTTTATAAACTCTGCAAGCTATACGAACTGCCGGGTATACCGTGGCCAAGGCGGTGTTGAACGGTAGTTTAGGTATCATGGCGTTTGACCAAACATTACTGTGTAACAACTTTGGTCTGATCAGAGTTTTGGATACCTACTTCTCAGTTTTCACACGTTGATACGTTTTAGCCCCAAGACCTTTTTAACTCAGTGAAATGGATTATCTTTTCTCAGACAAATGAAGAGTCCCGCTCCAGACACCCATCCAACTCACACATTACATAATGCTTATTGTTATGGTTTATTGTACATCAAAATTACCTATCTACAACCCTTTCTAGAATAGCAATGTTATGTTTCAGAAACCTCATTTAAAGTTGTAATGAGAAGTAAATCTGAATGTGCACTATGTAAACACATTTTTCTCAATGTCAGCATGTGCACAGGACAAAGATTGCACTACTTTGTTTCTGTGCTCATTTTTCATTTTTAACTTGACCTCATGACAAAAGTAAAATTCTTACCTTGAATCTGATTGGTCTTGCTTTGGTTGAGGTAGTTTTACAATGTGCTGTGCTGTAGCAAGTAGTGATTGGTATGTGACAGGTGCAGTAATTGCTAGTGACTGGTAAATGGTGATGTCCTTTGTGGTACACTGACAACATTTTGCCATTATTATGGCATTATTTGGGTCATGTCTATCCCATCTGGAATGTTTAAAGAGAAGTTACATTAAAATGATAGGAAAATTGCCCAGTAGACAAGCATGTCACTCACAGCAGATGTCTGGTCACTATAGACAAGACTGATATATCAGTATTTCTTGAAAGCAGTGTGATAAGTATTCATTAAAATTTAGTGCTCTTTGTCACTGATAAATACAGATTTGTTGTTTTGTGAAATATGCTTATATTGCCTGCTTGGAAAGTGTACATTAAAATGTTGCCTGTTTCAAACAGATTCCATTTATAAAGAAATTGGCGATCCTACAATGCATTATGTATCATAAAATTGGGCATTGGTGCACTAAGGTACTTAACAGTAAGCAGTAGGGCCAAGGCTCTAGAAGTCCAGTAGGGCTATTTACAAAAGAAAGCATAGCTGGCCTGAAGAAATGCAACAGCCTTGTACACAAGAGCAGTGTTTTCTGCCACAAAGGTTGTCATCATGACTGCACAGGACTGGGTTTGTCTTTGGTATTGAACCTATTGGTGATGGCATTATTACTGATAAATAATAAAATATTGGTTTGGTGTCTAATATCAAGAACCAGTTCACAGACATTTGTGATTTAAACCTCTTGTTGGCCCACATCTAGTGGTATACTGCAGGATGGTATGGGAGGATGGCAAAAAGTCAAGGCTTTTGTAATAAAATATAGAGAAGGTATGGCAGATGACCACACTTACTACAGCAGCATGTGTTCACTGAAACCAAATGAGATTTGTGCAGAAAAGGGTTATAGGATCTCACTCAATCCCATTGTGTGTTATTTCACCTGCACCACTTGCTCACTGTTCAGAAATGGCAGTTTGTTTGCAAACCAGAGCAAATGACTGCACCTGACAGTCCTTGACTGATGGCACTGCATGATACTACCTTTTTGCTTTTTGCTGGATGGTTATGGCCATGTTGCTGTACTGCTTCTAGATAATGGCAAGTAACTGGAACCTAACCTCACCCAACCAAACGTAACGCTTACAATGAACAGACATTATGCTTACAGCAAACTGATCACTATGCATACAGTAAAGCAATCAATATGCCTAAGGAAAAGCGATTATTATGCCTACAGTAAACCTGTTACTACACAGACTACAGTTACAACAAACTGATTATGCTTAAGGTGAATTAGCAATGAAAAATTATTGATATTGCAAAAACATTGTGTGACATGGAGCAGAGACCTATTTTCCAATGATGGGATTAATGGTGAACTATGACGTTACCAAAGGTTGTCAAAACGTAAAAAATGGGTTCCTTGCAGAAGAAAAGCTGTTCATGTGTACTAGGCTTTTTTGTGTATTCCAGCCACCTGACTGCGCTTTCTCATTCTGTAAACAGTCCTACCATGAGGTACCTTGATGCATGAATGCCAAAAGTTGTTAGGTGTGCAGGATGAGTTGTACACTTGTAAATGAGAAGTTAAATTTGCTAGTTTACTTTTCCTTATCAGCATGTAAGATTAAGAACAAAAAAAAATACTGAAAACATTTTGCCTGATCCACATTGCCACTTGGGATTTGCCAAGCTTTAGAGAATGAGCTCTTGCAGTAAGGTCTGCAGTCACTGTAAAGCAGGTCTATCACAGAATGTTGGTCCTATAGGTCCTGTGGTCCTAGGTCTTGATCTTGATTTATATTATATAGATATAAATATATACTTATATGTTATATTTGTATCTCCTAATACCCTGTAGGTCCTTTTCATAGAAAAGCCAAAACACATGGAGCATGTCCCAGCATTAAACACAAATAGCATTTCTTCAATAGACTAGTCTTGGAGTACAAAAAAACTGGCACTAATATTGGCTGAAAAATTTAGAAATGTGCATATGTGCTGAGTGTAGCAGATGGTGGTTTTTCCTTTAATTGAAACCATTTTCATTATTATTTTCAAGGTGTTGAAAGTTTCTGTAAAGCTTTTATCTTCACTTATTTTCATATTGATTCATTCATTATACTTCTGTGCTGAATTTTGATGGTTGTAAGTAAATCATGATGTGTTAATTCCTCAGCTCAGCATTTGTCGTGGAATTTGGTGTGTGATGGAATTTGGTTTAAACATAACTGTGATGACAGTTTTCTTTGAGTTCAAAGCTTCAGAAATCAAGTCACAAATGCCCTTTAAGATAACATCTGCACTAATTTGGTGGAGGAAGCTTGGGTGGTAGATTTTGACTTTTGTTCTGTAAATTTAATCCGCATGGTCTGATAGGTTGATGTCGGGGAGTGGAATCTACGCTAAACGTAGCGTGTTGCACGTAGCAAAGCCCAGCATTCGACCGCATAAATCCAAGTAGAGGCTGATTTCTTGGCAAACGTTTATCGTATCGCCCAGGGTTCGATACAGCCGTGTGATAGTCAGCTTGATGCAGTGTTGGCCAGTTGCCAGCCGACCTGCGGTTAAAATATCGAGCGCCGAGCCGACTCCAACTCGACTTGCCAGAACGTAGAGACCAGCGCTCTACCAATACAGCTACCGATCGCGTTAATCGCGGTATCCTTGCTGCTGATCATGGCATTGACGTGTATGCCGTTTCCAGCTTTTGATTAGCTCTCAGTTCGTCTCAACTCGTCTCAGCTCAGCTCAGCTCGTCCGTCCAGACTGGCGTCCCGTCCGGAGAGCACCATGGGCCAGGAGGCCATCATGTTGACCAACGACGACGCCAGCGCCTGCAAGCGCAGCGCCGTCGCACACGGCTACTGGGAGGACCCGTTCGTGGGCTTCTTCGTGCGCAGTTTCGAACGGCGCGCGCCGGAAATTCACCGCGGCTACTACGCCCGCACGCAGGCCGTGCAGCGCCTGACCGAGGCGTTCCTGGCGCGGTGCGGCGCCGACGCGCAGGTGCTCTCGCTGGGCGCCGGCTTCGACACGCTGTACTGGCGGCTGAAGCGCGCCGGCGTGCGCTTCGGCAGCTTTGTCGAGCTCGACTTCCAGGCCGTGGTGGCGCGCAAGCTCATGACGATCCAGCGCCAGAAGGTCCTGCTGTCGGCCTTCCAGAGTGAAGGTCAGTGGCCGCACGAGGCGGACATGCCCCTTGTCTAGAAATGCAGCGCGGTTTGAGTCAGGTTAGATATGCTTAACTGCGTAGATGCCGTCGTTGAATGTATTCACATTGAACAGTTCTGACCATCCTGGGCCCAATGGGAACTAAAATGGCATCGTCCTCGTGGGATTAATGTGTTGCAGTCATCTGTGGAATGTTTCTTAACCACACTGAGAACTTTGACATCCCATCATCTGTGCCGCACGTTCCATTCCACCCTCGGGCCGGAGAGGCTCGGTGCCCTCGATCTGGAAATCCGTCCCTCTGACGCCGCCACCGGAGTGGCGCCGTGCCCGAGCTCGGCCTGCCGTCATCCGCGCCTGGTCCGCTTCAGAGGGCGAGGTGCGGCTCAGCAGGACCAGTCTGCACGCGCCCGACTACCACCTGGCTGCCGTGGACCTGGCGCAGCTGGGCGCCGTGCGCGACACCCTGGCCGACTGTGGCCTCCGGCCTGACCGGCCCACCGTCGTGCTGGCCGAGTGCGTGCTGGTGTACATGGCGCCGGCGGCGGCGCGCGACCTGCTCGCCCTCCTCGCCGAGACGTACAGCACCGCGCTCTTCGTCAACTACGAGATGGTACGGCGGCTGGGCGCCGACAGGGGACGGACGAGGGGGAGCCCGACGGATGAATTGGCTGGCAGCCTGCCGCATGGATTTAATTCATCCTGGAGATAATTCCTCTGTATCACTGGGCGCCCTATTCAGATCAATGTGTGCTGTCACGGTTAGTGAATAACAAGTGTTCTTTATAGTCTTGCTGGTAACAGACGAGTTCAATAGCATCGGAAGTTAATCCCGTGATAAGCCAACCCCAAAGCCCTCTCGCACGGTGTGGAACGTATCGTGAGATGTATATACTTTTTTGAAGAAGTTTAACGACCACTCGTAGCATTGCGGACTTCTTCGTGCAACACTCACTAATCGCCAACTGAAGCACCTGAACTGAAGTCCTTGCGACGCCCAGTGGCGAATATTGCAACTGATAGTTCTCATGTCTGCCACCAGGTGGGAGTGGACGACCGGTTCGGCCAGATCCTGGTGCAGAACGTGCGCGGCCGCGGCTGTGATCTGGCTGGGATCGAGGCCTGTGCCTCCGACGAGACCCAGATACGAAGGTGAGCGGGGTCGCGGGTCACACCCGCCTGCCACGCCGGCAGCCAGAGTATATAGGGCAGTGGTGCGAATATGTTTCCGGCTGTTGTCCCTGTCAGAAATGTTCTGTTGGCATATCGTAAGATAATATCAACACCATCAATCCTCCCAGTCACTAGCATTCCGTAAGACTACGTCTAGCTGTGCTTGGTAGGTCTAGCGACTACACTACTGACGCCTGATGTGTCCTCTGCGATGTTCACGTTACATCAAAATTAGTTCGCCCCTCGCAAAAAAGTGCGGGGCAGCCGCGCTCCGTGCGCCGCGACGCTGACGGCGGCCGCGCCTCCCGGCAGGTTCACCGACACGGGCTGGGACGGCGCTCGCGTCTGGCGGATGGACGCCGTGCTGCGGCTGCTGCCGGCCGCCGACGTGGCGCGCGTCGAGCGGCTCGAGCTGCTGGACGAGCTGGACGTGCTGCTCCAGCTGCTGGAGCACTACGGCGTGGTGGTGGCCTGGCGCGACGCCGCCGACCGCGGCCTCAACCAGCTCGACTTCACGTGAGGCCGGCGCAGGGGGCGCTGCCGTCGCCGCGGGTGCCCCGCCGGGCGGGCTTGGCCGCTACGGTGGCTGCTGGTGCGGTCGGAGAGTTCGCATGTTGCCAGCTGCAGTCGCCGTCGAGGCGCTGGCGGTGACCCGTTGTGCGATTGTGTCGTCTCTGACGTAAGCTTCCCCCAGGTGGTTGCGCCTGACCTGGTAAAGACCCATTGTGATATTTTGATGTGTGGTGTTTGTTATTTTTACCAGCGGCTTCCTGTGACACACACACGGGCAGCTGCGCCCGCTGTTGGCACTTCGACATGACAAGGAAATCGCGGAAAAGCTGTTGTTCGACGCATACGGCATCAACGCTAGCTGCTCTTTCAGCGACACGAGTGGAAGTTGCTGAACACGTTGCCGGATGTGTCGAGTCATTGTGAACCTTATCCGCTGCCGTTGCCCGAGATGTGGATTCGTCTGGAGTTGGTAATGCCCCGCTGTGTATGGACACATTATCCCAATGGATACCGGCGCTGAGACGGAAGCGATTCGCTGGGCTGGTCTGCGGATGTCGCGGTCACTCAGCTGATTATCACGCCAGGTTCCCCGGGAGATACAAACGTAGCAATGATAAAGACTGGGAACAGAAACGAGCACCCGAATTGGACGGAGAGTGGTCTGACCTGAGAACATGATGAGGCCGACCACCTTGACGAGGGTGCGCTGTGTTGACCCCACGTCGTGGACGCCTCATTGTCGCTAGTCCGGGGCGACTCAGTTCTCCAATCATTCGGTTACCAGCCGGTATATCGTAATACACGTGCAATGGACCCCCATGCTCCTCGGTCGTAGATCACGAGACGAGAGGTTTATGGAGGTCAGTGATGATTTCGTGTTCTTTCGTAAAGGAGAAAGCATGTGGTCGATATCCGGTTTCCCAGTCTGAGCTTATCGAAACGGAGCACATGAACATATGTGTGCGGCCATCTGCGCATTTAGAACATGAGTATCATTAAGTGCCTGTTTTCTCGTAAATTCCTCCACTTGATCGAAGCGTACTTCCGTCGATCCCTCGTTGGACAGCACTATGCTGGTTATATAATGGCGTGATCCGCGCTGCGTCATAATCTTGAAAAGAATGTGGCGCGATGGCTGCCTACCGGCACGTTTTCGAGATTTTAGTCGTGCAGTGCGTCTCGAATTTCATCGAACATGGTCTCATTGTTCTGATCTTTGTCAAACAAAGTAAGATAATTGGAAATAAATTAAGCTCCGGCCTGCTTGTCAGAAGCCGTGCAAAGAATGATCAGCGGTGTATGTGTGCCGGGAACGTTTTCCGAATGTTATGGCCGGAGCCATGTTGAGGAGACGTCTCGTCGGGATTTCTTGTGTGTCGTGCTACATCGTACATCCCGCGTACAGTGGCGTCTTCATTCACAGATGAGCGCACAACATAGAAATGTCTCTCAAAACAAAGGGAGAAGCATACGGAACGACATGCGAGCCGCGAACGTGCGAGCTACCCTTCGAATCGAAACCGCAGCGATAGCGTCGTATTAGCAAAATGCAAGGACTTCCGACACAAGCAGTGAGCAAGGCCAGAATGAATGGGCTTATGCTCCGAGGAGAAAGCACAAGATTCGCGACAACAGACGTCCGTCGGCAGTCAGCTGATTTCGATCGGTCACACGGCCGTTTAGTTTCCTGGTTCACAGCAACAGCGGGCCGTGAATCCGCTGTTTGACGGACGCGGGCTCCGTTTTTACGGACGACGTGCGCAGTCTGAATACCACTTAGGTGAAGGAATAGCTGCATCTTGGGGGGTGGTTGCAGTGTAAATACGTCGTAGTGGTCTCAAGAGCGTTGACGTATCCAAGTGTCAGTGCTTGAAAGTGGGGTAGACCCGTGGTCTCACACTGGACCGCCGAGTGGGCGATATAAGGACAAAGAACGTGAGACGTCAACATGAGCGATTAGTTTGAAACAAGCAGGGTAGCCTTGAGTACCGTCGGGTTGCGTCAGACGAATATGAAGTATTACAGCTCTGTCTTGACTTCCAAAACTGCGAACAAAGCTACGATGAGTAAAAGTAAACAAGTGTTCTTAAGGCACTGCTGTGAGGCATACATGCGTCGTGAAAAATCTGGTGGCACGTGACACCGAAACCATTAAAGTAACCACTCGCAGCAGCCAGCCAGCACGTCCGCGTGCGCGAGTCCGATCAACAGAATAACGGTATGGCCGCCCAAACGCCTCGCCTGGCACGCATGGGCCTGGGCATCTCGCAGCCAGCTATTCGCTCACCGCGCAGCAGACTAGGTCAGTTCCGTTTGTAATGAAGAGAAAATGCGGAGGTTCGGGCGCCTTTTATATTAGCCCACGCCCAACCGTGGATCGGCGGCGATCACGCCCGACTGGGGGACGGGGGGGACGGTTGACCGTCCCGCTCTAACTCACGAGCGGTTGGTCGCACGATAAAAATAGGCACACCGTTGGAAAGCTGGCGAAGAGTAGAGGTTAAAACTGGTTTCAGTTTTAGTTTTAGATAATATGTAAGCCATTTACGCCCTATATATGTTTTCTCATAGCTGACGGCATGAGACCGAGAAACGGCGTGAATCTCAAGGGCTGTGAATAATAACGCATAGGTAAAAGCACCAACGTACAGGAAAAGGTCCGCAGATGCTGATACACGTCTAATTTCTCAGATTTGTTCAATATACACGCCGAAACGTTGCGTTAAAGACACGGCAATTTTCACGCCGGCTGTCAGCGGGCGCTGCATCCGTGCGCAGTAAGAAATTAACGGGAACTAACTTTAGAGTTCCTTTGTTTTCGTGACATCAGCCTATCCATGTACATTTTATTGATCTTGTGCTTAAATTAGTGGATCTGGGTGTTCTTGTGCCCTTGTGATTGGTTTCTAATGCTTAAATTTGGGAAAAATTGTTTTGTTACCAATCTACACAACTGGCGGAACTTTATTTGCGACACCCTGTTTATTTCCAAAATATGCAATTTTTTAAAATGTACTTTTTCAACTTTTTGAGGTTCTTATCTTTGAGACTTTATCGGGCTCTGAAATACAAAGTCTGCAACAACTTGAATGTTGGCATCTGTCCTCACTGAGCGACTTCTGGCACTCAATTTGCCCTTTCGCACGGTACTTTTTTATCTAACCTTGTTGACCAGTTTCTTTATTGAGCTCTTCCCGGTGCTCCTAAGGTCCAAGTGACACTTTTTCAAGTAACGTTTCTGTGCTTCCTCACATAACGTGCTCACAGTGTCCACTTCAACTCAAAATGCCTTCTGCTCACCTGTCCACCTCTTCAGACCTTGGTTTCCGGTCTTCTATCGTGCTGTGTTGTCGTTGGTTCACACGTAAAAGTGGAATATAAAAGCCCCAGCGGTTAAAAAAAAAAACAAGTTTAAAGCCTGAGTGCACTTTATTTGTGGACACCCTGTAGTATTGTCTCTACGAAGAATCACCAGTCACGTCACGCGCGCCGATGATATTGTTCGCTGCCATTACTGAGCGGTCAGAAAACACCAGTGGAACTTGCATCTTAGCGCATTACAGATGAAAATACGCAAAATTCAGAGAAATTAGCGATCTTTTACCAAAAACTTCATCATTCGGTGCCAATGGTGTCGTTTTGTGTAACTTCTTGGTACGCCGGACAACCGACTTTCCCCAAATGTTAATCTCTGGACACATTTAGACAACTCTTCTGGCCGAGAAAAAATTCATATGTTCAAAGTTTTTTTTTTGCTTAAACTCATTAAACTAGAGGCAAACCAGCATGTTGCACGGCTGGTTTGGGGTCAAAAGCGAAACTCTGTATCGCACGCAGACTTGTGCAACCGTTTAGTCCCCGCATTACCTCTGTTCATAAGTAAAAGATGCTTGCGGGTTATATTACGATGCAAGCAACAGCACACATGCACACTAAAAGAAATTTGCATAACAACGATGTAAACCAGACGTGCGCGGATCCCGATGGAATGCAGTTTATCCCCGTTTTGTATGCTACCCCTCGCTGACCTGGGCGGACCACTGCATCATATCGAAAAGTTTGTGTCCCTCCGGAGCAAAGCGATGCACAACATTCATAGATACCACAACACTCACCCTGGTCAGCTTAGAATCCGACTCAACACGAGGATAACCTGCGTGCCATCGGGATCCCGACACATGTCTGGTGCAAGACATGAGCATTTTTCTGCAGCCGGCGTGGTGCGAACCCGCGCTCTCAGATTCATTCCCAGGCATTCGCCCTATCCACTCGGCCACGGCCGCCAACGGACCCAGCCTGTCTGGAATGGGATCACTCAGTGAACTGCATACATTGCCAGGCTAAATGCATCGCCGGGCCTGAATAACAAAAAGGGTAAGCCTCACCACGTGCGTCCCGCTCACACTAGTCCGAAGGTATTCACATGCAAAAGCACTGGATATTTCGACTGCCACGTATCGCGTGCCTCTGCCCGCTGATTTTCAGCAACCCAGCGGTAGCAGTTTTGTATCAGTGAAGGAGGCGTGTTAATTGCTTAAGCCACTTCGCACTTCACGTACCAGGTACACCTTCGTTTCAGCCCCAATTTATCGATATTGCCCGTCCATCTGTCAATCAGCGTTTCCAGGCCTTCATCGCGCCAAACTGCGTCGTTGCTTCCTGGCCATTGACCCATAAGAAACCCAAGGGTGTAAAAGAGGCGCACGTGCGCTGCGCGTGACCCGTTGCATGCCGTCATCATATGTGGTACCGTTGGATAACCCTGGTGCTGGTCTATCTATCCAACAAATTTCAGCCGCCTAGGTCACTGTTGACGGCCTTCGGAGGTCCCTGAGTTCAAATCAAAACACGTGCCTGCAGATCACCACTTGGATGGCACGTGGGTGCCGGCCAAAAAGGCACGCACCCGCAAGTGGAGCCCATGTTGTCACCAAGACTTGTCAACAGCACCCGCCACTACAAAGCGTGACGCCTCCAGCATCAACGGTTCCCAAACTAAAGGCCGGAATAGTAAATTGATGCACCTGAGCACATGCGTCCCGCACACACCGGCTGAAACCATTGACATGCAAAACAGCCACATATACCGACTGCCACGTATGATGTGCCACTGTCCGCCAATTTTCAGAATCCCTGTGGTAGTGCTTTTGCGACAATGAAGGACAATTAATGACTTGGGCGCCTCGTGCTTCACGTGCACACTAATTCCCTGTTTTGGTTCTAAATTCATCGAAACTGGTCTTACAGTTGCCCGCCGGCCTTTCTAAACTATTATCGCACCAAACTGGGCCGTTTGCGTTCCGGCAATCGGCCCATCAGAATCAGAGGGGTGTAAAAGAGACGCGCGCGCATTGCGCTTGACCCATTGCGTCCTGCGAATTACATCGAGTATCGTTGGATAGCCTTAGTACTGTTTAATCTACCCACCAAATTTCAGCCGCTTAGGTCACTGTGTTCGGCACTTAGAGGTTCCCGAGTCCAAATCGAAATACATGTCTGTGGACTGCACTTGGGTGCTGACCCCAAAAACATGAACAAGCAAGTAGGGCCCATGTTGTCGCCAAGTCTTGAGTCAACAGCACCCGACGTTTGATTTGTACGTGTGCATAATTGAGTTCTGCAGAGGTCCAGCTCGCGCCACGTGGCATGTGGCACACGCTATGAATCGCTTCGAAACCTGCACCACAATTTACCCGCCGAGTCGGCGCACCGGTTGGTGCACCTGTGCTGCGATCGGCCGGCGCGTTTGGGTGCAGAGGCTCTGAAGCTTGAGCACACGCATACATTGAAACACAAACACCTCGATCTGAACTTATCCGAGCGATCGCCATGCATGAAATCTCAGTCGCTAAAAGCGTGCAAAGCGCTCTTTCAGCTCCTTCGATTTTGAACTAATGGTCTGCATCATCACGCTGTGGTCCAAAATTCCACATTCCTAGTTCTTTTTTAATGCACTTGCCTCTTATGTCATACGTTTATGATCGAGGACATAAAAAATAACACTGATGGGGCTCAGAGGGACATTGATAGGGCTCAAATCAGCATTTGTAGTGTTTGGGCCAAAACAGGCATATAGCAAGCAACACCCGTGTTCAGCGCCCAGTGGTTGCAGAGTTACAAGCCTCTAGAAACCGTCGTGGCCGGGTCGGGCTGGGTAGGGCCGCTCAATTTTATTTTTTTCTGCTAGTTGAAATAACACTAAGTTAGACTAAATCAGCATTCGGCTTCGTTCCTAACGATGCACTGCCTGCGATGTTTACGTCCGCCTCGTACTCCGAAAACTTCTCAGGCATTTAACTAACCTATGTCAGCCGTTCCATACTGGCATTCCTGGGAACAAATGCAAAAAGTGCGAGTTAAGGCAGGAAAATAAGCTGACCATATCAAGGCTATGGATGAAAGTACCACTAATATAATGAAGACAACATGAATCGCGATTGAGCGAAATGTTGCTATTTACAGTGCGTTGTCGAAGCAGCTCGTTGTTTTCGTAAGGCCCAGCAGTAGCAGTATCAGTTGCCATGTCAGAAAGGGACACGATAGTTACCTTGGGATTGTTCATAGACAGCGATAATTCATGATGAAACGGCTGCGCTTTCCTCTCATCTGATAGTTTTATCATTTCAAGGAAGTTAGCTGTTGAATGATTACACAATGTACACTTTGACTGATTGCACGTTTCCCATGTCCTTGGAGAAAGTCACAATGTGTCATAGTACCTAATAGAGAACATTTCGACCGGTTGAGTTGTCTGTGACGAAAATAAACATTTTTCAAAGTTATTGGGATGCAAATGTCATTTTAAAGTGATTCCTACGTCACAATGGCTTCGTCTTTGCATTATTTTTCGTCTTGCATGCTTTCATGTTTCGCGTTTTTTACGAAATCGAGGCTTTCTTTTGCGTGGTAATGTAATCGAGTAGAACGGATGGCTACATGAGCTCAGCTACATAAGCCCCCATGGCCATGGCCGAGGGGGTCATGTCCATGGGGTCCATAGCCTCCTGAGGCAAGCGGTCTGCACTAAATATATAGAGATTTCTTACGACTACGGAAAAGTAATCATATATATGTTGCAAAAAGAAGCATTATATGTATTCTTATCGGCTAAATACCAGGTCAGTAAAGCAAAATTGCTGCTTTTTTCTATAAACTTCGTCATGTGCCAGTGATGTATGACAAAATTTGATATTTAGCCTCCCCTGAGGAAAATCCTGGCTACGTGCCTGCGTAAGTTTAATGCCTGATTGAAACACCCCGCGGCCGCAGGCTTTCACGTGAAGTGCGTGACGTCTCAAGCGGAGCATGTGTTACAGATCACTACCAAGCGTGGCAGTCCCTCGTGCATTCCAGGTGCACGGGAACCCTGGGCATCATACTCTAGTGCGAGGTCACCGACCGTGATGGCGTCTTCCAAAATATGGTGGTGCCTTTGATTGTCGATGGCCTCCGTAGGTAAGCAGCCAGGTTTTCCCTGGATGGTGGCAGCAAATGTCAAATTTGGTCATAAGCCGATCGTATTCCTAAGAAATGTCTACGAAATCGCTCAATATCAAGCGTAGAGCGCTTCGCTCAGGGGGTCATTGCCCTGGCTACGTCTCTGGGCCAACGGAGGATGGACGAATGGAGCCCGCAGAGCAAGGAAGCGGACCGTTGACGACCAGCCGGCCGGTCTACTTAGAGTTTCAGCAGCCTACTGTTGTGATTACTTCTGCGAAAATTAACTTTTAGAACAAAGAATCCAAAATAGCTTGCGGGCAACATTTACAATGCTTTCGGGTTCGTGAAATTAGAAATTGGATTTCATTTCTTTTGCTGTTTAGGATTAGGCATTGTACTGGAACCTTTTAAAAAGGATTTTGATGATCTCTACCCAGGAGGCGTCGTTGGAGATGGGAGATCAGACACTTCGGCTGGCCACAACTGTCGGAGTTGGTGTCAGTGGATACTCAACGCTCTTTAAGGGAGGGGAATAGAGTGACGTCGGCTGGTCCATCATCACCCTCGGATTCTTCATCCTCAAGGAGACCGAAAGTGTATTTGCCACTCAGCCTGAAAACAAAAACAAAACGTACACACAGGATAAGGAACATGAGCCTTGTGGCGGAACGATAACGATAATATTGGTCACGATAAAGCCAACTGACAAGTATCTTGCCAGTCATATCTACCAAGCCAAAAGGCACGGCAAAATGTCGGAGGCCGGAAATTAGCACGCTACCGCGAACAACGACCAAGTATGTGCCTTAAACTGGTTTAATATTGTTGAACATAATTTTTTCCAGCAACTCGCCATTGATTTCGTCAAGTTATGTTCAGCTTTCTGACCAACCGACTCTGCTGCACTGAGCACTGACGCCATGCTGCGTGTAAAATAATAAAAATGTAGCCGAACTCGGAAGTAAAACGTGAAGAAATCCTACGACAACACCTGAGCACGTGCGTATTCTGTACGTTCCTCGCGGGGCCACCCAGATAGACGGTTCGAGACTGGCATGTAAATTTGCCAGCCCGCTTTATTGGGTTAAGCCGCTAAGAGAAAGACAAAGACCGTTTTTTTAAGGTACGTCACAATTCGCGAGGCCGCATAACAATACATCTGACTGGAAACGCTGCCAGGGACGATTAATATCGGGGTCAAGCTCACTAGTTTGCCAAACCAGCCCTCGAACAGCAGTCAGATGGCTTGTAAGGATCGCTGTTATAGAAAATAGTCATTATTTGTAATCTCTTTTAATGTTCTCGCACTTTACGCACCCTATTACTTGTTTCTTTGGAAGATATACTTGAGATTAGATTCTAACTACATACTGCTTTGTAAAAGCAAATGTTGCTGAAATAAATCTGAAGACATAAGTTAAGTCAAACAACATAGTCATAGCCATGAAGGGGCACAGGTTTTCATGTCATTCGTCCTTGGTCATGTTTATGATTCCTGGGTTGTTTTTGATGACTTACAAATACCCCTTGTAAATGGCTAGAAAAGGCTCATGGCACGGACATATATGCTTGAACATATAATCCAAATTCATTTCAGAATTGGACATTTCTTAATTCCCAGAGAAAAACGACATCCGTAATACTGCATAAAAAAAACGCAAATTTTTATAAACAGGAGCGCAGCCAAGATTTTCTTCAGCGGGCGGGGGAGGGGGGCGGAGCTTAGTGTGAACTGAAATCATACGAAAACCGCCTGCCGGGAAGATGATGTGCAATGGTTTTCGCGCAAACTGTGAGTCTGGGGGAGGGGGCCCCGCCCCAACCCCACCCCTGGCTACGCCTGTGTTTATAAATACAGAATTATATTATTTGATCTTGACCTGAAGCCACAAACGTGTCCTCGATCTTTCCGTCGTGGGTTGCCTTTGAACGATAGGGCTCAGAGAATAAATGATCAGAGAATAAATGGGACGGTCCACAGACACCTCCGTCCTGTTGAAGGGTATCGCTTAGTCTGACTCGTGCAGACCTCTTTGTCCTTCGCTCTCAACGTTACGTCGCCCTCAGTTCGGCGGATACCTCATTTTCCTATTTTCCTCACCTAATTTTCCCTTTTCCTGATTTTAACGGGAAGTTTGCAGGGAGTTGAAGCAAACGTCCATTTGTTCCGATTTTTTTCAGCTTTTCTCTCACTCACTGATCGTTAGCATGGATGCTCGATTGGCTAACAGGTACGAAACCTAGTGGAGCGCATGACGAAAGACACCTGAAACCAGTGGCAGGCGGTCGTGTTTGATCATAGGGGGCAAAGCAAAATATCGAGGCCCCTTGATCTTGAGAGGTCCCCTTTCCTACGAAGGACCCTCATCCCCAAAAAAGCCCCTTTTCATTTAATGGGGTCGTACTTCGCCCGACCGGGCTGGATAAGTCCACGATCCAATCATGCTTTGTGCGAACTCTGGCATTCAACTGCTGAACTCGGCAGGTGTGGTGCGGCACAGCTTCGTCTCACCGTGAACTCCTGACGTCCTTAGCCAGACAACTGGTCCGAAGCCGAGGCAACTGACGCGGTGGTAATGGAGTCCAAGTCTAAGTATCTTACGACTTGACACAAAAATTAAGAAAACCCTTACATTAGCCCAGCACATAACGAAATGTTGTTGCGTTAACATATAATGGCACATTACACAATGATGTATTTTATACGCTAGCATTGTGCTGACTAGGCCCTAAGAGCCATTGTGTGAAGCAACCTTCACCAACCAATACAGGGCCTATTTTAACATGTTAACTGGGGGGGCAAATGCCCCCCCAGTCGGGCACTTTGCCCCCCCCAGTCAAGATCCTTTGCCCATGCAAGGAAAAAAAGCCAGGTGTACTAGCGTACCCAGGAAGGTATTCCATAAAGCGCTGCGCTCGCAAAGCAGCATCTTATCAACGAAGGATGTGTTGAATCACTGAGTAATGTGGGAGCACACTTAGAAGCATCACTTCATAATACGTATTGCAGGCACACCTAGTGACCGCTGGTGAGCGTGTTTCGTAATTAGTACGCCGGCACCCGATGCCGCGATTGTCTGGTGGGCGGCCAAGGCGTTTCATTGCATTGTAAGCACGTTAAAAATGATGATAACCATCTTTGACGTGTTCAAGCGCAAGAAAACTGAACGGCGAGCTGGTGCGCAGGGCGGTTTCGCTATGGTGAGATAAGGTTTATATGAATGTGGTAACAGTCCAGCAGTGCTGTAGTCATCACCAATGATCCTGATCCGAAAACCCTGCTAAAATCCCAGTACCTGATTGGTAGAACTTCATTGAACTAGGCGGCTAAACCTGAGTTTTACGCGAGGAAAACAGAAAATTAATCAGTCATATATTAAAACCGTCAATCTTGCTGCTCCTAGTGCATGGGTTTGAGCATCCCATGAGAATGCTTCATCTGCTTAACGAACATGGCATAGCCCAGACTGCAGATAATGACGAATATTGATGATATCTCACTGAGGCGGGCCTAAGGCGAATATTTCAATCTGAGGTGACTTTTTTATTTTGGGGCCAATAACCTGGAAATGGAGAAGTTTGTTCTGCCTGTGTTGGGACAGCTTTTACACTTCTGCGCAGTGTTGAAAAACATATGGCCAAAATTCGGTGAGAAAATGTATTTTGGGAATAGATTAGATTAACAGAAACTGTCCCGGACAGGCAACCTACTGTCTCATTTAGGGAAGAATCGAAGCTGCCGCAACATCTTGCCAATATTCTGCCCATCGTTTGCAGACTGTGACTTATATATTTGAAGCACCACGCCTTGCCATGCCACGGCAACCCACGGTGCCGGTCTGGCAATTTCCCGCGCGTTTTTAGACGTCAGGATATTTAAGGACCACCTGCGTCAATGCAGAAAGTACCTTTTATAACGGAAGTCTGTGCCACTATGGCTGCACCACGAGAAAAAAGCCGAGTTTTGGTTGACCGGTGCTCAGAACTGCCTTCGCGGGGAGAAGTGCTGCAGCAATATTTTCAGTCCCACCGTGTGGATAAGCTTACGCAGAGGTAGGTCAAAACACAGATCGTCCGCGAAATGATGAAGGTGTGGAACAAAGCCCGTATTCTCACTGCACCGGAGCGGAACGTGATAAAGAAGCTCAACAGGAAGCTTGACCAGTACCAAAGGCAAATTCTGGAGGTTCAGCCCGGAAATTGACAAGAAGAATGGATTTAGGGACAACCTTAACAATGTTTTTGACCTTGCCCTTGTCGACACCATTAAGATCATCAAAACCAAGAGGATAAAGACATTCTCTAGGCCCAAAGGGATCCAGGTCGCCGAGGCGTCATGGTGGTATTCGATAAGCTCCCTTCTGAGAAGGAGGAGCGAGCTCTTCAACGACAACAGTAGGCCGAAGCTTTAAAGGGCCCGCTGTTAGATTAAACAGCAGACCGAGCATGAGGCAACTGCCCAGCTGGAATACTCGCCTACCGATAACACATAATTGACAGATCAGGATGACCCGCAGCCCTTGGCCATGCCTTCGTAGCGGCCCTGCAGGAGAGCCAAGAACATCGCCACTCCTGGTCAGGCAGCAGCCCTCGATCGGACCAAGCTCAATGATCGCTCTGCAATTCATTTCCTATCGGCGACGGCTTCGGTCCTCGGCCACGACTCCTCTGAACTGGCGATCACAGAAGCTCGGGCAGGCGCGCACGTAGATCGCAGAGGAAAGCCGTTGCGGACGAAATCTAGCATTCTTTCTCCGCGTCACCCAACCTGGTGGTCCACTGGGACGGCAAGCTGTTACTGACGATGGAAAGGAAAAGGTGGATCGACTCTGTCATTGTAACCGGTCCAAGAAGTGCCGCCAAGCTCTTCGGTGTTTGGAAGTTGCAAGTAGAGCCGGAGCAACGCCAGCCGACGTTGTCGCGCTTTGTCTGGAAGACTGGGAGGTTTCGGACAACGTCGTCGGCATGAGCTTCGACACCACCTCCAGCAATACTGGACAAGTTGTGGGAGCAAACACGCTTCTTCAGCAGAAGCTTGAGTGACGGCCTTTTCACTTTGCTTGTCGTCATCATATCGTCGAACTGGAGGCAGAGGCGGCTTTCTCCACGCGCTTCGGTCCGTCCTCGGGACCGCGATCTCCTTGTTCAAGAGCTTCAAGAAGAGATGGGGACTCATTGATTGGAACAAGTTTGAACCTATGGTGTATGACGACCTGGAGCCAGCATTGGCCGAGACTATGTTGTATGAGTTTTTCTCTTCCAATGATCGTTTCGTCGCCTTCTGCCGTGAGAAGCTCGCCGAAATCCAGTCTAGCGATGATCATCGTTGGTTCTTTGAGGTCTCGATTATGCCCTTTGGTCAAGAGCCTCCACGGCGAATCAAGTTCCCCAGCCGGGTGCTCTCCAAGAGCCAGATAGATGGTTCCATCGCGCCAGATGGATGGGGCGCATAATCTGCGGGATCAAGATCTTCTGACTTTGCCATCAGTTCTCCGTGACCCTCAGTGAATTGGGAGCACTCAAGCGCTTCGTCTCTTTCATGGTTGTTTTGTACGTCAGTGCATGGTTCTGTTCTTCATCGGTGGTCAGCGCTTCCGTGCGCGACCAGACCGTGGCCGTTCTGCCAAGCCTGATGTGAATGCTGAAATTTCGAAGGGGATCTCCAAGGAGTTTGCCGATCACCTATTATCTATTATGACATTATAGTCGACATATGATTTATTATAACAATCACCTATTATGGTGCCTCTGCGAAGAACTGGCTAGTGTGTCGTTCTTCGACGAGGGCGTGCCGTGTGAGATGAAGACGAGGATGATCGCGGCACTCCAGGAACAGGGATCGGAGAGTCCTCCCAGCAAGCGCAGGTGGATCTCGCAGAAAAGGAGGTTCTCGTCCCAGGAAGATCATCGTCGACTTCATCACCGCTAAGTCGATGGGCAACCTGAAAGCCTACGGCATCAACATGGACTTCCTTGCCGCAGATCCCGCTGATTGGGAGACAGCACCTGGCTTCACGAACGCTAAGGAAGTCCTGTGCGGGATCGCGGTAGTTAGCGACTTCGCCGAACGAGCTGTGGCTCTTATCCAAGTATACAACAAGGTAATGACGAAGGATGAAAGGCAAAAGCAGTACCTGCTGCAAGTCGTCGAATAGCATCGTCGCCAGAACCCCGAGACCACTAAGAGGACTGAAGTATCATTCCCACCTAAGCCACACTACTGCCGACAGGGCCAGTGACCAATGACCTGAGACAGAATGCGAAGTGTCTTTCGATCCAGTGTGTCAAAAGGAGTACTATGATGTGCATTTTATGCATATCGTGCGCTTCTTTTAAAAAACTCAAGCACAAAACACGTTTGGGGGCATTTCAGACATCCCTGAGCGAATCTCCCAGGGATCACAAGTCCAGGGAGAATAAGTTCTTGCTGGGGATAAATGAAATCGTGTCCTTTGAATTTAACCCTATTCCCGGCAGGGGGGAGCGGAATCCGCCCCCCCTCGGGTTTTTTGCTTGCCAATTCCAGGCTTTTTAACGCAGCTTCACGAAACTTGGTCACTTTTCCTAGCTATTCCTTTTACGCTCCGTGACAAAATTTCGAAATTCTATTTTGCACAGGGGCGGAGCCAGGCAACGTTTTAGGGAGGCACCTCAGGTCATTTTTGGCCATGTTGAGGATAAAAGGAAAATGTCTGCCAAAAACAGAGGTTTTAAGATAGAACTTAAAACTTTATATGAATGTATAGCTCAATAGTTGGGCAATGTGCATATGTAATTTTGTTTGTCTGAGGTCACTTTACAAGGCCAGGTCAAGGTCAAAAGTCAAAATTTGTTTTTTCGCAATAATTTCGGCGCCGTTTTTTCAAGTGCCGAACCCGGAATATATATGAAGTAGAGAGGTGCCCTCTACTTGTGTACCAAGTTTCAGCTTGATATCAGGTCGGGTTACGGAGCTATGACCTAAAATGTCAGTGCGCGTACCCTATATCGCAAAAGCCAAAAAATGAATTTTTTGGAATAGAGTGAATTCAATCGATTAAAAACGTTTAAAGATAATATTGAATGCACACGACATCATTCCAGGTAACCCCAAGGTCACTGGAGGTCATTTAAGGTCAAAGGTCACAAGTTGATCTGAAGAACGTTTGACCATGGCAGTTCCCCCTTTTTTATGTCCCTGGCGCCGCCTATGCTAACATTATACAAACATTGTAATGCGATTTGTACTTCTTTAGCATAACATGACTAGCAGAAGCTAAAAAAGTGTTTTGGCCTCTTTTGTTTCTTCCGTTATTAGAAAACTAATTTTTTGATTTTTTTTTTTTGAAACCCCTATTTTTGAAACCCTGTGAACGCCCATGAATTTTCTCAAAATTTCAAATTTGCATACCCATGGTAAAAGCCCTATCCATAATCTCTCGATTCATGCCAGTTTCATTGAAATCGGTCCATAAACAACGGAGTTATAAGAAGTCAAAAAGTACTCCCATTTTGACATTTTTGCCCCCCTGTATCCACAAATTTCAAAATTTTGAAAATTTCTTTTCATAAAAATGTAGTTCACGTCACGGCAAATCGATTGCCGTTTGTTGCGATGAAATCGGATAAGTAGATCTCGAGATCTCAGGGGGGGGCCGAATCCGCCCCCCCCCCTGCCGGGAATTGGCCATACCGTCTAGCCCTCCGGGAATAGGGTTAATGGGCTCGAAATGCACAAAAGCCAGCGCGAATTTCATCGAAATAAAATAAAATCCAGCACAAACGACATACAGTCTTCGGGTGAAAGTGCTTAAGAGTGCTGGACCAAGCCATATTTTGCACACATGGTTTCCCCCAAAAGACATATCAGTTAATGACAGAGCGCTGTGGAAGTGTTCATCGTAATTCGCCTTAGGAAAGCATCTATATATATATATATATATATATATATATATATATATATATATATATATATATATATATATATATGTGTGTGTATATATATATATGTCCTTTCCTTAGGAATATATATATATGAAGTGGACAAAATTCAATAAGGAGAACGCAAATGCGGGGGGTGGTCTCAACCAATGCGTCTCGTTCGCAGAATTGCCCCCGCAGTCATTTTTCCTTAAAATAGGCCCTGAACCAATACAATGTTAAAGACGGAGGATAACTCAAACAAATCAGCTTCCGCTCTCGGATGGAAGCCGGGGCCCCCGAACATGGTCCGAACGCCGAACACGGAAACAAGACGCCAGAGGCTGTCGGGTCCATTCCGTAGGGCCCCTTAAACGCTGTAAGTTCCCAATCTCTGGGTCACTTTTGAGCTAAATTCGCGCAAGGCCCTCTTACGGACGGATGCTGGGGCGCACCCTAAAAATTATGAGTCCTGGTCGCTGGACCACCTTTGAGTGCAATCAACGCGAGGCCCTCTATTTGATGGAAGCCGGGCCCCTAGCAGGGTCCGAACTGTGTGTCCCGGTAGGCCAGCCGGTCCATTCCGCGAGACCCCTTAAAAATCGTAAGTTCGCGGTCTCTGGCCAGTTTTGGGTTCAACCTGTTCGAGGCCCCTACCGGAAGAGAGCTGAGGCCCCTAACAAAGTAAGACTTGAAAGAACACGCACGCCATGTGCCTACTTCCTTGCCTGCAGAGTTGCATTTTCCTTTTGTTGTTTTTTAGTGTGTTTGTTCGTTTTTATCCCCATTTCTTACGATTCTCTATTCAGTTTCTTACGAGGCCCCCAAGGTCATAAAGTGCGGGGGAGGCAGAAACATAGTTTTCCCCAGACCCACCGCAGTTGGGGGGGGGGGCAGCTGTCTCCCTTACCCCCACTTCCGCCGCCCTTGCCTGCGACGTTTTTCTTCAAATTTTGAGGACGTTTTTAAATGCTGTTTGGCACATTCACTTCGCTCCACTTTGGGATCTTTAATGATTTCATTGTTTTATTATTACCTATGCGTAATCTTCTTAATCGCTTGACAAACCGCTTTGGTTTCGTTTGTGAACATTCTTGCTTCCAAAAAGGTGAATTCTTTCTCATTTTTTTATGGTGGCGACGCTGCCGTTTCTTTCTGAATGCTTCCATGGACAGTTGCTGGAGGGAAGGGGCAGTGATATGGGCATATTATGAGAATTAAAGAACACCATTACTGCCCGACACCAATGACAGTAGCGGACCCTAACACGGTTTCACTTGTTTGTTATGCTCAGTACAGGGTTTTGGTTCTTCCTGCATTTTGTTATAAACCATGACATGCCTTTCTTTTCTGAAGTTTTTATCTATTTGTTTTCAGTCGCATTTATTTCAGCTCAAGCTTAATTCGTTTTCACTTTTCGGTCTGTTCCCAGTTTGAACTTTTGCTTTTATACGTTTGGTTTTGGCATACGGCGCTGGGAAGACATGTCTTCAAGAAATGAAAAGACGACGACATGGGTGCTAATAACTTCTGGCCCGAACACGACAGTGCGACCTATCTCTATGAAGCTATGTTTCAAAACACGAGCAGGAGATGAGCGGAGACGTACGCAGAATTTCATGGCGCTTGGTTGAACTGCTACGGAAAAAATGCGGACAACCAGATGCTCGATGCCGCTTGCATGTCTACTGGGAAAGGATGTCAGCAAAGGAACGCCGGATCACCTCCATAACATTTGAAAATACGGTCGCCACACTACCAAAGCGCGTTTAAAATTTCGCGGCACGTCGTCAAGTTGTTGCCGGGGAAGGATGAGCAACAGGACAACATGTATGCATTTCTCACGGAGGATTTCAGTATTTTGTGTCTGAGGAATGACTAGTTAAACCTGACGCGCGTCAGTGATATTGTGCAATGTTATTATTACCAAGTGGTAAAAACATCGTCAAAAGAAAACGTAAAATGGAAGAAACATTGCTTCCTTGCTTGCTTGAAGAAACATTGCTGAGTTCCATGGATCAAGCAACATGCTAACTCGTTTCGTGACTGAAATGCGAAACATTTGGAGAATTTACTTATCGTTTGGTGAAAATAGCATGGATCGCTGCCAGCTTGTTACGAAATTAAATGACTGTAAACAGTGTTATGGCTGGACTTAGCTTGCCACTCAGCTCAATTTTTCTGCTTGTTACAAACAAGGTTGTAACTCGAGTACTTCGACACGCGAAACGGAAAAGTGAACCGCAGGCACAAAAGCAACTGGAGCAGAAAAACGATTTTGAACAAGCCAAAGCAAATTGATTGGACCGGCCAGGCTGTAGCGCATTTTCTGGCTACCAGCTCGGCACCCCCTTGACATTGAACCATGCAGCATGTGTTTAGCAGCCCAACGAACAAGTATGGCTGCAACGAAACCAGCTTAAGATAATCATTCCTACACAGCTGCCATGCAGTTTTCGTCAAAAGATATCTCAGTTTAAATGTACTGCAATTTATAATAAGCTACCTAATGCGCGTTTTTGTACATGAATTGCAACTCCCGAGGGATTAGATGGTTTGGTCATTCAACGTCTCTTTTCAACAACGTTTTACCGGTGAGCAATTTTAGCCAGCATATACCACCAGGGAAAGGTGAAATGTCCAGCAATTTCTCAATTTGAACATTTTGACATCGATCTGAAAGCATGTGTTGTGACATGTGGCAAGGGTGACTTGGTATGAAATGTGACTATATATCAAGTAGTATTTTAAGACGTATTTTTGAATTCGAGGGAAACACATCAGGCCTTGTTCGTTATTCACCCCGTAGAACGTCATGCTGGTTGACTCCCTCGACGCACGACATCCCTTGTTACCGGCAGGGGCGACACCACGGATTTTGAGTTTGGAGGAGGGGCAGAATTTTCCGGGGGGCCTCTTGGACAAAATGGGTCCTGCTCGTTGGGAGGCCTCCTGATTCATATGCGGGGCTTCCCGATCCGGCAAAGGGCCTCCTTATCCCAGAAATAGAACCTCCTGGTTCAGAGTAGGAATTCACTAATTTATAAAAGGAATCCTAATCCTGGATGTAGAAAAGGGTCCCCGGCCTCGATTAAGGACCACCTAGCTGAAGTAACGGGGTCTCCTTGATCTGATTGTGAAAAAATGTGTAACTACAAAACTTTCAGTGTGGATAAAAGGAGCCCCCCAAAATTTGGAGGGGGAGAAGCGAAAACATGCTCTTGCCCCTCCCTGCCTACCGGCAGGAGGGAGCAACTGTCCCCCTGCCAGGTGCGTTGCCAGGATTTTCCTGGGGGGGAGCAAATGTCGGGTTTTGCCATATGCCACTGCCATATGACGAAATGTTTAGGAAAAAGAACACTTCTATGTAACTGACCTCATATTTAACCCATAGGAATACATAAAATGTTTGCTTTTGCGAGATATGTATGATCACCATTCCGTATTCGTGTAAAATCGCTATATATCCAATGCAGACCGTTTGACTCAGGGGCGATGGCATGGCCCTTCCTTGGCTACGTACCTGCTCCCTGCCCTTCCCGCTGTTGCATTGCCCCTGGTGACCAGCGAACGTGGGACGTTTGATTTATGCAGATAACTTTCCGAATGGTTGATGTCTGTTGAGTTTCGTTGGCATGAGCATACGAGTGTTCGACACCAAGGAAACCATAGGCGTCAGCACGAAATACGAAACGTCTCGAAGCATACAATGCAATGCTACAAGGAGATGCGAACGGAACGTAAAAGTCGAGAGGATACGCCGGGAAGACGAGACAACCTCTCCGGGTGTTTACTCTGAGCTGACGAAGCGCACCAGCTTTTTGTGTCGCCTATGCCTGTGCGGTACATAGCATCCTGCCCGGAGCATGAGTGCTTGTCCGTCGCTGGGATCGGCAAGACATGCTGGGCACCATGGGCACGACACCGGTGGACGGACGCCGGCGTACGGGCGCTGCCGCACCCGCCCGTTGCCGGGCGCACCTCGCGCGGCGGCACTATGTTCCTGGTGGACTGTGACGTCAGCCGCGGCTGCGCACCGGCCGCCCGCGGCGAAATTCCGATCACCGGCGCCAGTGTGGGCAGCGGCGCGGCGGCGGCTGGCGCTGGGGCACGCGCGGAGCTGGGACCTGCTGGCGGCCGGCGCACGGGCCACCGCGATGGCGCAGAACCAGGGCGACATGGATTTCCTGGAGCGCAAGGAGGGCAGCCAGGTGCTGCACGTGCGCAGCGACTCGGACTCGCTGATGAACTCGCTGTTCGACCCGGTCCTGAAGAACCCGGAGACGAGCATGCCGCTGACGGTGCCGTACACCATGCGCAACTTGCCCAAGTCGTTCTTCAACCCGCCGGCACACGGCAGCAAGTCGTCGTCCATCTCGCACAGCCGCAACTCGTCGACCGACTCGACGCACGCCGGCGGCGGTGCGGCCGGCTTCTGCGCGGCCGGCGGCCAGGGCACGCACATGCGGGCGCATTCGTCGCCGGCCACGCTGCAGCAGACGTACGCCGCCGCGCAGCAGCACCAGCAGCACGCCCACCTCAAGCAGCAGAGCTACGACTTCACCGACGACCTGGGCCCGCTGCCGGACGGCTGGGAGCGCGCCTGCACCAGCCACGGCCAGCCCTACTTCATCAAGTAAGTGCGCCTGCCGCGGCTTGCGGCCCGGCGGTGGCGGCGTCTCGCCTGTGTGCGGCGGTCCAGAGGTGCGTTCGCGCGACGGTGCTGGGCCCCGGCTTCGTCTGTGTGGCCTCTGTGTGAGAGGTTTGGGTGGTTCGGGTCGGCCGGTCAGACGGCGGTCGGTTTAGACTGCGGCCCGGCGTCTGCCGCCGCCACTGCCCCCCCCCCCCCTTGGCGCGTCTCAGTGGCGCCAGGAGCCGCCGGCTGAGCGCCGAGCGGCCGCTGCTGGCACCAGTACGGTGGCCAGACGTCCCCGCAGACCGGGCGGGGTCAAGGGCACCACGAGCGGCGCCCCACGGCTGCTGGGTCGGGTCGGCTCTGGACACCTTCGGAGACCGTTCGGGACTGGTCAGCGTGCACGGGCGGCCGCGGACGGCCGGCGGGCACGATTCATAGCCAGCTGAGGTGGCCGCCCGGCGGCCCGTTGTTTACTCGCGGCGCCGCGCGTCTGGCCGTTCGCGCCCGCCGTTCGCGCTGGCCGCCGGCCCGTCCGGCGCGCTGCAGCAGCGCTGCACGGCCTGCAGCGGCGCGCCGGCCGGCCGACCGTCACCTGTGGCCGCGCCGACGTTCGAACCAGCGCCACGCGGCGGCGGCGGCGCTGCCGTCGCCCGTCGGCGGCGTGCCGCGCTGGAAATCGGCCGCCGGAGGTTGCCGGCGGCGGCATTTCCGGCGCGCTGGTCTCCGCGCGGCGCTGCATTATTCACCGGTGCCGTGTCCCCGTCGCGCCGCGCCGCTCGTCAATTGTTAACGGCCGCCGCCGGCTTGAATGGAGGGTGCGTAACGCTCGCAGCGGCGGGCCTCTGGCGGCGGGGCCGGTGGGACGGGCGGGCCCGGCGGCGGGCCGCGGGCCCGGCACCCTCTCCGGGCCCCGACCCCGCACACCCCCCGCCGAGCGGCCGCGGTCCCCACGACGGGGCCGTGTAACAGGAGCGCAGTTCTCCTCTGTTCAGTCGGCGGCTTTCCGGGTCGCTTTGGTTCCGTGAAACGTGAATGACACGGCGTTCAGTGAATGTCTGGCGGTGACAAACCAGCCGGTGCCTCCAGCGCCGATGTGTCGGGGCAGTGCGCGAGATGAGCGTCTGTGGCCCAATATGATCGTCCAGATGAGGATGCTGCGGGATCGGGATCGGATCGCTGGTCGTCGTCGTCTTTCGCTCGGCGTTCAGATGACTCGCGGCGCCCGTGACGGATCTCTTCTGTGAAGCGCTGAACGAGAGGCGAGCAGCTGACGACTGGCGCGAGTCGAACGAGGCGGGCCTCGGGCGCCGCTCCGACGAGAGGGCAGCGGGAGGCCGTGAGCTCCGGGCCGTGGTGCGGCCCTGTTGCAGGAAACCGAAACGAGAGGACTGATTCACAGGACGACTGGGAAGGCCGGCCTGAAATTTGGCCGGGCTTACTTCGGACGTGCCGTGACACGGGTGAAAAACGGTTTTGTAGTACTAATTGGCCGTATTTACTCGGCGTATGGACTTCGAATAAGGAAAGTCCGAGTCGGCCTACTGACTGTGCGGAAGGCTGACCCTCGTCCTGATTCGTCACGCTGACGGCGACACTGACTCGGCCGGCTGCTCGGAGGTCTGAGTCGTCCTGAATCGGCCGGGGACTCGGAGGTCTGACTCGTCTTGACGCGGCCGGCTGCTCGGAGGTCTGACTCGTCCTGAATCGGCCGGGGACTCGGAGGTCTGACTCGTCTTGACGCGGCCGGCGGCTCGGAGGTCTGACTCGCCCTGACTCGGGCTGTCGACACCGACCACTGACTCGGCCGACTGTTTGGGGGCCGACCCGGCGCGGGCGGCCTCTGACTGCGGCCCGGGGCCATTCATAGCCGACCCGGCCGGCGGCCAGCTGGCCCGACTCCAGGGTCGGCCGCCGGCCCGGCGCCGGCCCTGCGCGCGCGCGTGAGCGCCAGATGACCTCCGGCGTCCGGGCCTGAGTCAGCCCCGCCTCGGGGCGCTCTCGGACCCCGCCGAGGCCGGCGAACGGGGCCTGACCCAGGGCAGGGGCACCTGCAGGGTGACTGGGACGGACAGGCCTGCGCTGTAGAGAACTGGAACCATGAGACTTCTCAGCGCGATATCAGCGGTCGCCAGTTCCACGCACGGCGGAGACGCCGGCGACGGGGCGGTTGATATCCATGGTTTCGTGGTCTTAACAGGGGCGCGGGTATGTGTTGTCCCGAATAACGTTTCTGGCGGGGAGCGGAAATAAACGACTCGAAAATGGCTTGTACCGCCGCCGCTCTCAACAGTCGCCGTGGGTGGGAGAACGACGAGAGCCGCGTGATCCGTGACGTCACCTGGCCGTGCGGCCGGCAGCTGTGCCGACCACCGTTACGCCTCACACAGCGTTGCGCGCAGAGCTCTCCGCCCCCGGCGCGGCGCGGCGTTCGCGGCGCGCTCGTAAACGGACGCCGGCCGTTGGCGATGACTAACGCCGGCCGCCCAGCGCCGGCGCCAGGTGCCGCCGGCCGGCCGGAGCCGCGAGATGAGACGAACCCGTGACGCCACCTGCGCGCCCGGCCGGGCGTCATTGTCCGCCCCGTGCGGTCCCGTATCGGGCTGAGATACGAGACGCGCCGCCGCCGGGGTAAACACGGCCGTAAGGCGTCCCACGGCGTCCAGAAGACTTGTCCACCGCCCCCGGGTGGACGTCGGGAGGTGTGTGACCACGGCGCGCGGGCGGACCGTGGGACGCGGATGCAGCGCCGCCGGCCGCGGCCGCCCGGGGCCAGCCGCTTTGTTCGCGTCGCCCGCCCGCGGCCGCCGTACCTGACTGACCTTGGGAGTGGACCCGGCCGCGGCGCCGGGCCGCCGCGCCGGTCGGACGCTACCTGGCGCACTCTCTGACACGGCGTCCGCGCCATGAGTACGGCCTCTGCGCGGGATGGCCGCGGGCGGGCGGCGACCGCCCGGCGATCGGCCGGCCGGGATGGAACCACCTGTTGAGCCGGCGGCCGGGCGTGCCGCCGGGCGGGTGGCGGCCGCGCTGACGCCGCCGCCACGTCAACGCCGCGTCAGCGCCACGTCAGTCGACGGCGCCGGCCGCCGCGCCGCGCCGCCGCCGGCGAAACGTGCAGCCCGCCGTCAGCGCGCAACCTGGGCAAGGTCGCCAAATGGCGCCAGACCACCTTGACGGTTATGACCGGCTGTTGCGCTGGCAGCGCGCTGCCGTTCGGCCTGTTTTCGGCGGCCGCAACGGCCATCAGCAGGCCGGCTGCCGCCGCCGGCTGGCGAGGCGCCGGCCGCCAGAGCAGGCGCCGCCAGCGCCCGGCGCCCGGCCCCGGCGTACCGGACTGTAGCGGTTCGATCGCGCAGCGGGCTCAGGTGCTGAAGGACGGCAAACTCGTACGGCCGGGCGGAGTCCAGACAAGTGCTGGGCAGGTCGTCGCACTTGGGTGTTCAGTTAACGGTCGTTTGTTGGGCATTTGCTGGCAGCTCAGGGAGGAGGAGGGGCATCGGGGCCATGACCCCCTGTTTCGTCAGAAATCTCGGGACCAGTGTGCCTTTTGGTCTCGTCTTTTGTTTCGGGTAACACAGTACGCTGTTTTGTACCGCGTCTGTCTAAATTTGCATTTGCAGCTTGCGTTTCCTCCGGCGTTCAGTGATTTGCAAATGTCTCGATATCAGAGTGAAGGCGAGACGGACGGCCTCGGTCGACAGATCGGTCGGTTGGTCGGCAGACCCGAGACGGTCGGTCGGTGGACGCGAGTCCTGCGACTGTGCCAAAGGCGGCTGTAGCAGTCGCCGGCCGTCGGCATAACCGACTGGAGCGTGACGTCCACCGCGAAATCCGCAAGGAATTCCGGAGGAAACTCCCTGGGAGGAAACTGTCTCGCCCCGGTCCGCGTCACCGCGGGGTCCGCTCCGGTCGGTGTCAACCGCCGCCGGACCGCCCGTGTCGGTGTCAGTGTCACGCCGGCCCGGGGCGTGTCAGTCGCGTTGAGAACGCGTCAGGTGGCCGCCTGGGAGAGGGGCGCGACCCGGGCCATCCATAATGGAGCCCGGCTGGGCTCGGCGCGGCCCGGCCGGTCGCGCCGGCGATAATTGATTGTGACGGGCCCGGCGACGGACGCGCTGACAGCTCGCCGCTGCATTATGCAGCGTCGGTGTCGACGGCGGGCGGGATGCGGAAGGCTTCTCCGTCGCCGGGCGCCTGCCGGGCCGACGGACGCGCGGTCGGCCGGCGGTGGGCCGGCGGCCGCGGTCGGCGGCTGCGGCCGCCTGATGCCGGCGGCTGCTGTTTACTCGTGGCGGCGCTGGCGCCAGCAGCCTTACATCAGGCGCCGGCGGAGCGCGCGCTCCCGCCGCCGGCGCCGCCCTCTGCGGACGCCGGGGGCGGTCGGGCCGGCCGACGGCCGAGCGGACCGGACCGGAGCTGGTCCGACCGGAGCCGCTCCGGGCGAACGTGACCGAACCGAAACTGACCTCACCTGACACGATCACACCTATCGCCGCGGACACGGCGGCCGCTGCAGCGGCAGGTCCTGTCCGGCGGTGCGCACCGGCCGACGGCAGCCAGCCTGCAACCTCACACCGGCGGCGGCGGCGGCGACACCCGAGCCGCGGCCGCTGATGTCACGGCGTCAGCGGCAGGCCCGCCGGCCGCGCTCCGGTGGCGACGTGACGGCCGGCCGGCGGCCGAGCGCGCCCGCTAACGTCATGGCCGGCCGGCGCCCGAGCAGGGCCAAACACGATCGCCGGCATCACGTGCGCGCCGTGCTGCGCCGTGCCACGGCCGGCCAGGGTGAAGGGTTCCCCTTGCAGACAGCAGCCGCTCTCCCCCGCTGGCGTTCGAACGGGGTGGAGTCGGCCGCGCGCCGCTCTTCGTGATTCCGTCACCAGCTGCTGATGTTTTCGCGGGGCGGTTGTCGAATCTGGTCATCTGACGGCGTGAACATCCTGCTGTCCGATGTTTCTCGTTGTCTGCTTGCTACGTTGTTAACTTGCTTCTAAATTTGATTGGTAAGCTCGGTCGGGAACGTCGTCGGGTCTCTTTCTCACATGTGCCTTCCAAACTTGGCTGATGACGTCACTCGGTCGGCCGCCGAGCCCAGCCGATGACGTCGCGCCGGCGCTGCCGTGCCTGATGCCGGTTTTACGGAGGCGTTTCGTTTTCCATTTTTCGGCGGTTGGACCGGCGTCAGCCGTTTACACGCTATTACCGCGGCGGCGAGCCCCGGTCCTAATTGGGCTGCACGTGCGCCGTGAGGGGAAGGGAGGTTTGCGCACGGCAACGACCGCCGCTTGCTCCCCCCTCCCCCGCCCGTCCTCGTAAAACTGTAGTTAGGGCTGCGTGCAATCGCAGTGGGTTTGGCTGAGCCACTTGGGGCGGTCATGTCAGGTGCCACACCGGGGTGGGTCCCTCGCTACCTCATGTCGGCTCGCGGTGAAATCACCCGGGCGCACGGAAGCACGGACATGGCTATCAGGTGTCTTCACGGGGTCCCTGCTGCGGCATCTGACCAGAATTCGAGCGCTTTCTGCGGTGGATCTGCCGGCAGGGGTCCAGCAGCTCCTGGGGTAGGTTGGGTCGCTGGCCCACCACCGTTGGATAATTTTTACGTAAGCCGTTCTGTGTCGCGTGCAAATAAATTGCCTTAAATGGCTCCGGTCGTACGAAATTTAAAAACTTTCCTCCACCCGTAATGCAGTGCATGGGGAAGTGTTCGAGTAGTCCTCCACATGTCAGACTCATGGCTATGAATGTTTTATCTCTCCCTTGGTAACAAGAACCCTGACATCGCCACATTGGCGTCATGAACAAATCCACATGTAGCACACATTTAATACATTGCAGCAGTAGCGGCCCAGGCTGGAAATAGTGGCTGTGACGTTCTGACGTTCGCCGCGGGCAGAAGTAAGACCTTTTTGACTTCCGCGGGGGACTGAGGACCACGTATTAGTTTTGATTACCTCGCTCAGGGGGACTGCAGTGTAGGTGTGCAACTGAGCACTCGTATATTGTCACGGTGGGGCGGTCACATCCGTCGGTTACCGACGACGCGCGTATGATAATGAACGGCGCCAAGGCCTGAGCGGCCTCAGAACTGCATTTGACCGCGTCGGGACCGACGGGACCACGGCAGCTGCCTGGCGGCGCGGAGAGGGGCGGCAGCGCCACACCCACCCGGCGCCCGGGCTGCCGCCGCGGCCGGCCGTGCGGCGCCGACCGCTGGCCCATTTACGGCGCAGGCCGCGTGCACCGGCTGCAGTCTGCACGTCGCGCCGTCGCCACGCGGCGCGTCGCGAGCGCGGCCGGCCGCCGCCGACGGCCGGCGCGGTCTCCGGGCCTCCGGCCGGCGGGCGGCGCCGGACCGGGCCCGCTGTTCCGGAGCCAGGTGGTCGGAGCGGGCCGCTCTGAGTCAGGTCGCTTCCGCCGCCGCCGGTCCGCCAGAAGCCTGAGTCAGTTTCTCTGAAGCGGAATTAGCGGGCGCAGGCCGGGCGTGGCGGCGGCGGCCAGGCGCCCTCCCTGGGGACTTGGCGGCGCCGCCCGGCCGGGCGGAGGTCCGGCCCGCCGCCCCTCCCTCTCCCCTCCCTCTCGTCCGCTCCGGACGGCAGCCCGGGCCGGCCCCCTCGCCGTATGCAGCGGCCCGAACGCCGCCGCCGACGCTGCGGCGGAGAGGGGCCGAGAGCAGTCTACGACCTTGGGGCTGACCGTTCACCAGACTGCGGTCTTCAGACTGTACAACCGTCAGCCTGTCAGACTGGCTTCAGATCGCAGTCGTTAGGCCACGGCCATCAGCGCACCAGACCCTCAGACCGCGGCCGGCGGTCAGTCCTCGTCGGACCCTCGGACAGCCAGGAGCGAAGGCCACGGCCATCAGCGCACCAGACCCTCAGACCGCGGCCGGCGGCCAGTCCTCGTCGGACCCTCGGACAGCCAGGAGCGAAGGCCACGGCCATCAGCTCACCAGACCCTCAGACCGCGGCCGGCGGTCTGTCCTCTCGTCGGACCCTAGGACAGCCAGGAGCGAAGGCCACGGCCATCAGCTCACCAGACCCTCAGACCGCGGCCGGCGGTCTGTCCTCTCGTCGGACCCTCGGACAGCCAGGAGCGGATAGGCGCCCGTGGCGAGGTAGCGGGGTCGGCGTGCTCGGGTTGGGACCCAGCCGGCCGCCGCACCGCGCGCACTGCCGCACCGGCCGCGTGGCGGTGATCGAGCCATTGGCGGCGCGGCGCGGCGGCGCCCGACGCGATTGCGAGACAGGAACCCTGCCACTAAACCTCGGCAAGGGGGTCGACGTTCGCGCCTCTCCCTGGTGCCGCAATGCGGGGAGACGAGTCATCTGTCTTCCTGTGTCAGGTCCTGAGCCACGAGCTGCAGCGCGGGAGGGGACTGGGTCGTCGTTTGAGCACGGCGTGGCGCTCGCCTTGAAGCCTCGCGTGATCCGTCGCACTGCGGGTAGCCTTGCCGCCAAGGTAATGCAGGGTTTCGTCAGATGTCCGGCAGGGTGGCATGATCTTTTTCCATTAAGAAATTACCTCAAATTGAAGGCAGAAAAAAGGATCGCGGCTCGGCGGGCTTCCACGGAAGCCGTCCGTTTAACGTAGGATTTCGCCACCTGCCCGCCATTACGCTGCCCGGTTCCCAGAGCTGTGCCGGCTTGCCTAGTGCTCGTCCGTTATCGACAGCATCTTTACCTCAAACCCATATCCTGTTCGTTTGATGCTTCAAAAAAGTGGAAGCGTTCAGGAAAGGATAGTTGGTGTCGCTGGATTTTCATCACTGGTTCTTGGTTCTGGGAAAACGAAGCGGTAACCCGGACTTGTGCGTCGGTTTTTCTGCAGTCGGCGCGATTTGGGATCAATCATTATCGTTCTCCGAAACAGCCTACGTGCTAGTTATCTGTTCAGGCCAATCCGATCATACCTTAAGCCGATGGAAAATCAATCACACGGTGGATCCGCTCAATAGATTGGATAGCTGAGTCTGATGATTTCCTGGTCGTCAAACCAGGACCTAGTTGTGTACGTCGTCTGACCCCCTGGACTTCTAGGACGCAAGCTATTGGTCCTTTGCCGAGCTCTCAGTGGTGCCGGCGTTTTCCTGATGTAGGACCTGAATTTGGAGGAAGCTCCTCTTCCGTGTTTGAAATTAGTGCAGTCCCTGGTCGTCATCACACCGTTTCTTTCCGTCCCACTCTGGCAACTTTGCAGTTCTGAAATACACAGGCAGAGTACAATGCTGTTCTCCATGTGGTTATCGCAGGCTGCGGACAGCGCGGACAGCGAAACCTTGTCCACGGCAGGCCGCTGTGAGAATGACGATGTCATAACGTGACGCCATTTTCCGTGCGTCGCCTAGTCACGCCCCCCCCCTCCACCCCCCTCGCCTGTTCGGCCTTCGTCCGAGCTAACTGTCCACCGTGATGCCTGCTGTGCATGCAGGCTGTAAATAGACCCGGTGACAAGGCGATACGTTTTGCACGGATTTACCTTCATGTTCTGCGGCCAGAAAGCGGGTGTTATCCGCCGGAACACGTATCTTTGCGTGTCTCAGGCATTTTCGGTCGGTGTTGCTTACCTAGTTCGTCATGGATCAAATGCCAACACCGAGTCCTTCATGGAATGAAAAACGATCTCGGAGATATGGGGACAGACCGACAGTGTAAATGGCGTTCAGAGTACGTCAAAATGTAATCCGTCACGGAGTTTTTGTTGGCCGTCGCATCGGGCGGTGCGAGAAGACCTGACACTAATCGGCTGGTATATCTCATGCGTCGAAAACGATGCCAAAAGTTCACGCCCACCGAGTCCCACGAACTGAAAAATCCGAATCTCTATCATTAAAACTCCAGCTTGTGCCAGAAGCTGTCGTAAAGTTAAATAGGTCGTCTCGATGACAAGTGCACGTCTGATATGATTGATGGTTCTTTCTGTACGTCGATTTCATTTTGCGTGTACTGCTGTTCCTGTCGTCACCAGCATTTTTGTCGCAGTGAATTATCTTGTTGCCATGGGCTCTGATAAAGGGACCAGCCCAGCCAACTCAGTAGTCACGACCTTACACACAGATACGGGGCCTTCTTGGTCACGACCCACACAGGTTACCATTGTTTGTTATATAGTTTCTGTTCTGGTATAATGTCGCCATGGCAACCGAACCGACAGGGTGGCGGATGATGTTGGACGAGTCGGGATGGGCAGTGATTTTCAGTCTGTTTGTTTTAAAGCAATACCACGTATTTCTAAATAGATAATTCTTCATTATGATGCCGATATTTTTGTGATGCGCTTGCTATGTCATCGGTAGAATTAATCAGATTTTAAGTTTGATTTGATCTATGATAGTTTTGTTATGAGATGGGGAGGACGTTGGCTCTGTTTGGTCTTCCCTTGATCTCCCTTTTGATCGACACCTGAGCGGTCGCGAATAGAGCTCTCGCTGCGGCGACTGACACGCCGCAGTGACTGACACAGTGCGGTGACGGACACGCCGCGGTGAGTTTTCCGACGGACGGTGCGCGGCGGGCCGTGCGGCACAGTCTGGCCGCAGGCGGAGCCACCGGCCGTCGTGACCGTTCTCACGGGTCGCGCGCCGGTCGGCGACCGTTGTCAGCCTTTCACTGGCGGCCGCCGGCCGGCCAGTGAAAGCCGGCGGCTCGGCGCGCGGGCCGCCGCAGCGGCCTTGTCACACCGCAACCCCTTCCCGGCCGCCTGAGCCCTGCTGGTCTCACCTTGGGCTCTCGTCGGAGACGCGAACAGGGTAAGACGGGGGGGGGGGGATTAATGGCGTCGCTGATTATGCGGTGGAAATATCTCGCAGGTACCCAAGGGAGTGTGGTAGTTGGAGATCTGTTCTCAGTGTATTTCTCGACAGTTCCGCAGAACGAAGAGTTCTTTGCCCGCAAAACCACGCTGACCAACAAATGGAACCGCGCGGATGAGGCTACAGAAACGTATTAGTGTAATTCTCTCTGATTTAATGCCGTGGTGTTAGGCTCCACTTCTGCTTAAGGCTGTAAGTCTGATTTAGGGCCTGTCCGTATTTGCGGCTTGTTAATGGTGACAAATGAGACAAATCGGACCATTTTCGTCTTCCCGATGTGTGCCGACGACACGCGAGCTGAGCCGTCGTTTGTCGCACGCTGCGGTGTCACCACCGTCTGCGATTTAACTATTCACTGGCGCCATTCATTGCACGGTGTCGGGCGGTCGTGAATGAAAGCTTCACATGACCGCATTATGTCCTGCGAAGGTGGCTACTAAATTAATGAAACGCGTGGATGGTTGGACGTGGGTGATTCTCGTGCCGGCTCGGCTCGCGGTAGTGTTATGACCAGTCTAGCAGGGTTCGTCCGGCGTGTGTGGCTCTCAGCGCGCGCCTCTCCAGTGTAACCTGCCACTGGCTGAGCGAGAAAACGAGCTCTCGTGTCGCGTGCCGGCCCTCAGAGCCCGCCCCGGCCGCTCAGTCATGCCTGGTCTCCGCTGCGGCCGCTCTCCACCGCAGTGCCCCCGTTGTGAGCGTCGGTCGCAGCCGTCCGGCGGGCGGCGCTGGCCGCTGCCGGTCCCTCCGGCGGCCCCCGGCCCAGTGGCGGCGGCGGCCGGTCGGGGGCCGGCTCTCTGCGGTCTCTGTTTGCGCCGGCCGGGCGCGAGCGGCGCGGCCGGCGCTGGCGGCCTGCCCGCCGGGCCGACCGCCGCGCAAACACACCGCACCGCCCTGTTTTGCCGGGTCTCGGCCGGCGGCCGGCCGGGTGGGGCGACGTCGGCCACTGGCGCCCTGCGTAGGTCATCGGACCGGCGTCTCCGCGCCCCCCCCCCCCGTCACACAACACGCGCGGCACGTGCTGTCGGCGGGTCGATTAAACGGCCGGCCGTTACAGTCCCCTCGGCGGCGGAGGGGGGAGCCGTTGGTGGCCATCTGCTGGCGGCTGATTCAAACGGCGCGCTCTCCCCTCGTCAATGGGCGGCCGCGCGGTCGTCCCCCGCGGCCGACATCTGCCGTCGGTTCCCCGGCTGGACAGCTGCCGCGGCGTGGCCGTCGACGCCGGCGTCGGGCCGTCGGGCCGCGTCCCCGGCCCGCCGGCCCGCCCGGCCGCGGAGGCGGCGACCGTTGCGCCGGAGCGCCGGCCGTGAAGGCCGTCGCGGCGCGGCGGCCGCCTGTTCCGGCTGTTTGCACTCCCGCGGCCGGACGGGCCGCGACCGGCGGCCGCGCCGAGCGGGAGGTGACGCGCCAGGCCGGGGGCGTCAGAGGCTGCGGCGCACGGCGGCACGTCGGGCCGGGCCGTGCTGTCCGGATCCTGCGGCTGACTCCTGCGTGGAATCCCGTCCGGCGCACAGCCAGGCTGGAGTAAAAAAAATCTCCGATGCTAAGTCGTCTTCATTATTGGCACATACAGTGGCTGGTAACGGCTACCTACTGTGAATGCGTGACCTCGGATTTCAAAAGTAGTATCGTAACCACTAACAGCTGTCGTAACCGTGTTATCCACCGCTTTCTGTGGTAACAAGAGATTCCGTCTTCATCTGGCCCCCCGCGATGTCTTCACAACAACATAAACTGTTGAGGCGTAGGTTTTTCCGTGTTTATTTCTAGCGGTTCCGCCGTCGATTCATAAACGACTCAGCACTTCCAGCCATGTCGTTTCGACCAGCTGATGACACCGCTGCCAAA
Source organism: Capitulum mitella (assembly GCA_030062745.1). Classification (NCBI taxonomy): domain Eukaryota; kingdom Metazoa; phylum Arthropoda; class Thecostraca; order Pollicipedomorpha; family Pollicipedidae; genus Capitulum; species Capitulum mitella. The sequence goes on along the minus strand of CP099849.1, from coordinate 7,751,148 downwards.
TCTGTTGTCGGTTTTTGCGCGGCGTTCTTGGCTTTTTGCCCGCGAGGCAAGGTTACGCCCGCCTCCGCCGCGGAGCGTCACGCGCCGGGCACCCGGACCGGCCGGTCCCACGCCGTTTTGTTTTCGTTCGCGCGGCGCTCGCCGGTCGGCCAGCTGAGCGTCACGTACGCGCGCGACCGGGCCGCCTTTTTGCGCCGGCCTGTTTGTCGGCTGTTTACCTGCGGCCGATGGGCCGGCGCCGGCGCGGCTGGCTTCGCGGTTTTCGGCGCCGCGCTCGCCGCGAAACGCATTCGGTGATCGCCGGAGCCGGACTCGCGACTCTCGTGTTATGCCGTTTGTTGGCGATCGCGCGAACCGTGATGGGGATCGCAGGATGAGGCCGGGCGCTCGCAGGCAACTTGACTCGGAGCCAGGAGGGCGGGCAGCGATCGTGACGGCCTGCGGTCACCGGATGTAAACGTCGCCAGACAGATTTACACTGCGCCAAACAGAGCCTCTGTTCGTGACGTCAGTGGGCCATTTCGGTGGGATTCTTCCCCGCGGTGGCGTAACAGTCCTGAAACACAGGCGCGTGGTTGATTACGGTACGGTGCGGTTGTTTGCACGGTCAGGAGTCAAGTCTACGGTGATGTTTGATTTTAAGCGGATTAAACGCGTCTCAGCTCGGAATGGTCAACACTGAGTTGTTGAAAACACTGCACCGTTGGCAGTCTTCTCGCCAGTCGCTTCTTTCAGTCTTCCTCGCTTATCTAAGCGCTCTTTATTCGTTTCCAATGCCCACCAAACCTTACCATCGCCCCCATTCACGCGATCAGGTGTCGTCGCTGCGATTGTCGCCCGCGCGGCGACAAACCAGTGGCGGCCGGGCTCGGCGCCGGCGGCCGTCGGCCGCAGGCGGAAACCACGGCGCCCGAGCAGCGATCACTGGCGCCCGAGCGGCGATCATTAGCGCGCGAACGACGATCACTGGCGCCGCTGCGCTGCCGAGACCGGCGTCACCAGTCGTCGCCTGTTGTGTGTGTGTGACTGGGGTTTTAGGGCGCTGCGGCTACGTGGTCCTATGGCGCCCGGCCGTCGCCTGTTTATCCGAGCCGTTCGCCGAACGGCTGCGCCGGCCAGATAAGGCGCGGGCTGCGCGGTCGCCGCGGCGATTGTCGCGCGGCGGCCCGCGGGCGGAGCGGGGCGTCGGAGGTCCGCTTCCGCCGGCGGTCGGTTCCGATCCGGCTGAGCCCGGATCAGGGCTGGGCTCGTCTGGCGACGATGTCGCGTGAAACCGGCTGGCGCGGGGGGAGGGGGACGACCTCAACGTTCGGAGCTTTGTAGCCGCCGCTGTGACGTCGTGGGTAACGCTTGGCGAGGGACGATGTCAGCGACCGCGCCGAGAGAGTTCATTGTATTTGATTCGGACGTACTTGTACGTGCCGTCGGGCAGAAAAGGCGGATCCTATGGTCGCGACCATCGTCGGAGGCCGTCCTGAGCCGAGAGTGAACCATAGGGAGTCGACGCTCGTGCCGGACGAAGGCTGGCGTCGCCGATGTTCGGCCTCTGCCGGCAGCGGCTCTCCGGGCACCGCACACCTCCCCGGCGCTGCGCCGTCGTCGGCCAGCGGGACGGACGGGCGCCGGCAGACAGCGGGGCCCGGCGCTCCCGGCCGCATGTCGCGTGATGGACGCTCAGAGCGGCTGATCGGCAGCCGCCGCCGCGTTTGGAGATCACGCCAGCCGCCGCTGCGGCCGGCCGACCGCCGGAGATTTGCGGTCGGTAATCCGCGCCGTGCGGCCCCCGATCTGCGACGTGAGCGGCGCGCCTTTGTCCTCCGTGACGCCGCGGACGGGGCGGCGGGCGGCGCGAGCGGTCGGCGCGTGGCGCCGCGCCGGCCCGGCTCGGACACCTGTAGAGCGAAGCGCGCCGTCCGACCGAGCTCGCGCGACCTTATCGTGCTCCGACCAGCGGCCTTGGGCCGGCCCTGCGCCCGGGGCGCGCCCTCGGCGAGGGGAGAGCGGCGCTGCGGGGCACGCGCAGGAGGGGAGAGCGTGCGGCGCCGCAGGCGGCTCGGAGGGGAAGGGTGCGAGGAGCTGGCTGCGGCCGGCTGAGAGGGCGCCGCGGGGAGACTGTGCCGACTGGGCTGCGATAGGCCGCCTGCCGGGCCGGCCGGCGTCGGCAGGTGCGTGTCCGGTCGGGTTGCGGTGGGGCGGTCGGACGGTCAGGCCCACCGCGCGGCCGCGCCTGGCCGGGGCGGCGGCGCGTCCGGCCGAACCCGCCGACCGAGGCCGGCCCGGCCGCCGGGCCGCTATTTCCGGCCGGCCGGGGACCAGGTCAGCTCCCGCGCCGGAGCCGACCACCCACGCGAGCCCAGTCAGCGGCGGACCTTGGCGACCTGCGCACGGTGGCATGTCCTGCGGACGTCGGCGGACAGCGCCTGTCGGGACTCCGACAACCGGGCACTGCACGGAGGAGCCCGCCGATGCCGAGTCGGAGCCGCTGCGGACGCGGCCGTCTCGGCGTCTGGGAACGAGCTTCCCGGTTTCGGAGAAGACCGGTCTGCGCCCTCAGCGGGCCGCCTCCGGGGCTCCGGGAACAAGAGGCCCTGCTTCGCCCAGCCGCCTTCGTCGAAGTGCGGCCACCGTCGGCGGCCCCTGCCCGGCGACAGGCCGGAGATGGCTGACCGGGGACGCCCCGGCGCCGGCGCCCGCTGCGCCGCGCCCGACGCGCCGACGCCGGCGGCGCCGCTACCGTTACCCAGAACCGCCGGCCGGCGTCCGTGTGGAAAGTCTTCGGGCTGTAATTGGACGTAATCAGCCGCTCTTGCAGTGCCAGTTTGCGGCCGTTTTTCTCGGCGTACAGGTTTTGCAGGCGGCCGGCCACTCCGTGGGGCGCCCCGCTCCGATTAAGCAAGATCTCCTTGTCGGCGCGGCGACTGCAGGCGGCGTTACGCCGGCGGCCGGCCCGCGGGCGGACGGCCCGCCGCCGCCGCCGGCCGCCGCCGGCCCGCTGGAGACGGCAGGCGGCGCCGGAGGCCGCCCGGCGGAGCGCGGGCGCGGATCGCGCGCGGCAGACGGCGGGTCGCGACGCCCGGCGTCGCCGCCATCTGATCAAGGCCGATCTCCGAGGCGGCGGCGGCCGGACTGGCCGGCAGCTGCGGACCTGACGCCGATGAAGCGGTGCGAAGGACGCGAGCCGCTCTGAGAAAGACGAAAACCACGGCGGGGGAGGGATCGTGTTGCCGTGCCGTGCCCCTACCGTGCCCACCTTCCTGGCCGTCAGAAGCCGGCTGCACAACTGGGCAGCGCAGTGGTGGTTGTTTCACCTTCGAACCTATCCTCAGGTGTTGCTTTAGAGGTCTGGCAGACCCCTTTAATTCCGGTAAGCATAGCTGGCACTCTCGTGTTGGCTCTACGTGGACCAGCGCTGTTCACTGGTGTACGGTCATGGGGGAGGTGGGCCCAGGCTCTGCCGAAGCCGAACTTTCCCAGCAGCCGAGTCCGCGGCACGTAGCAGCCATGCATTATGCATTTATTCTGGCAAATCCGGCCATAAAGCCGCGTCTGACTCACGCTGACCACTCTGGCGCATCGAGGAAGTACCGGTGACATGGGGCCAGCCGCCAGGTGCAGTAAACTCTGCGGCCGGGCCTCAGGGCGTGACACAAACCGCGTCCGGGCGAGGCGACCCGCCAGCGTGTCCCGTCATCGAGCGGGGCAGTTCCAGCTGCCGGACACGTGTTATGGTTCCCTTCCCTTTGTCCAATCTCGCTGTGACCTCGCCGGCACGCCCGTCGTTCCAGGGGGACCCCTGCATTACAGTTTCCTCCTTTCCCAGCAGAACCTCGGCGCTCTCTCACCCATCCCCCGGTTTGCCCCTTCAGCCCCTCCTTCCGCGCCCGGCAGTTCCCCTGTGCCATGACCGGCGTGGTGGCGGCGGCGGCGACCGGCCTTGGCCGTCCGCGCGCCGGCGGCCGGCGGCCGGCGGCCGGCAGCCGCTGGCCGGTGGCCGCGGCGGGCGCGCGCCGCCAGCTGACGGCCGGTGCTGCTCCGCCGCGCGCGGCGGCGTCTCCGACCGCCGCCGGCCGGCCGCCGAGCATCAGCCACATTACCTGGCTGCCGGCTGACTCACCTGGGTTCATGCACGCGTGCACCCGGGCGGCGCGGCCGCCGGTCGGCCGCGGCGCCCGCGGCGGCGCCGTTGCCTGAACCGCCGCCGGATGACCGCCTGCAACGTGAGCGGCCGGCAACTTGTTGCACATGATGTGTCGGCGGCGGCGGCGGCGGCAGGGTCCGGCCGCCGCCGGCGGCGCGAGCCGCTCAGGAATCCAACGCCGCGGGCGGCGGCCGCCGTCCCTTTGTGCGGCGCTTTAAACCGGGGCTACCTGTGCCCAGTGAAAGTCGGTGGACGCCGAGACGGGGGCTGGGACGCCGTCCGGCCGCTGGACGGCGCCGGGGGACGGCGTCGGCGACGGACGCCGGCGGTCGACGCTTGGTCGAGTAGCGCGGGAATCTGCCGGATTTCAGCGCTGATTCACGGCGCTGGGTTTCCGTAACACTCCGACAAGACAAGTACATGAGATAGCTGAGAGGCCTTGGTGATTCAGCAACAGCTTGCTGCGCCGTGCACTCCTCAACACACGTTACTGTCCGCGAAAAAAGACAGTTCTCCGCGTTTCTTACGCTACACCCCATGTGTTTTGTGACGACGTAGCGAGATTTCGCTAGTCATGCTCTTCCACAGAATTTACGCTTCAGCCGAGAGATTGCCAACGGTACGACAAGCACCGTGTCGGACATTTTTCAAGGCAGCTGTCGCCGCGCGGCGCCTCGGTTTCCGAGCTGGCAGCGCGTCCGAGGCGGCCGGCGGACGTGCTGCTCGGCCGGCTGTCGTCACGCCTGCGCCCTACTCTGGGCTGCAGCACGTCTCGAGCTCGGCGGCCGACGTCTGCGGGTTTGAGCAGCGCCGGCCCGCCGGCCGCAGCCCGGCAACAGGCGGTCTCGCTGCTGTCGACCGTCCGGTGGGTCTCCCATGGGTTGTTCGGGGGTTGTCGCTGGGCGCGCGGGCGGCCGGCGTTCGTCGCGAGAGCCGGGGACGCGAGGGGAGGGGCAGATAGTGACCCCGGCGGGTCGCTCGGCGTCTGGCGGCTGACCCTGACCCAGATGTCAGCCCGTCGGCGGGTCCGGATGACCCCCCCCCCAGACGACCTTGGCTAGGCTGGCACCAGGCCCTGTCAGGCATTGGAGACGGGAGTTTGCAAATTGTGCGCTCTGCGGATCTGCATGGTTGGATCCGACTAGATATTTAGGACGTGTTACTGAGTGGTCGCGTAGCCGGAACGGCAGTGAAACCCGATGCATCGGTTGTGATCGTCGCGTCTGGGCCACGATACGCTTTACTCCATTGACATATCAGTGGTCAGGCAAGACGTCTCATTTAAAAACATTTGATCTCGTTCGGTGAACGCAAGTCGGGCGCCCATCAGCCATGCACGACCCAATGCTGTCTGCCCTCAACCATTGACCGGCCGGCGACAGCATTCTTCCAACGAGAAATATCATAGCCGTGGCCAAATGGCCATGTCCAGCACGACGAATCTCCATCAGGGGCTGTTACTGACGGCTACGGTCCTCACCATCAGCAGAGATCGAACTCCTTGCACGCACCGACCGCCTCCTCGATTCGCCACTTCTCAAGCCGGCCCCCGTACCGGCGTGATCGGATGCTGTCCCGCGTGCAGTGGGAGGGGTTTTCCTCCGCACTGCGGTGTCAGTACCGGCCGCCGCCCGACGCTACGGAGGCGGTCGTCGCCCCTGACCTGTGGCGGGCTGTGACCCTTTGAAGCGACCGGCCTGGGTAGTCCCCACACGTCCAACGGCGCAGATGAGCGAAGCCAAATCAAGGCATCCGCCGAACGTGACGCGATGGTGACGTGTTCGCGGCGCCCCGTGAACGTGATGGTGACGTGTTCGCGGCGCCCGGCACACCATCTGATGACGAGCTGGTGAAGTCCTCTCAGCCCTCTCGGTCGTCGTGAAACGCCCGGTGGGAGAGGGGTGGACATGAGCGATGAGACGACAACGCTTCTCGACAGCGGGGGAGGCAGGGGCCAAACAGCTGTCGGCGCTGCGCAGCCGCCTGACTCCGACTCGTCTGGCGCCCGAGCCAGGGAGTCAGTGAGTCCGCTCGGGAGTACCGTCACGGCGCCGGGGCAAACCGGGCGTATTTGGCCGCCGGCCAACAACAACGAGAAAAGACTCGGCAAAGAGCGCGCCGAGGAAGTGGGCGGCCCGCCGGACACGCGCCCCGGCGGAGGCGCCGACGCCGCCTGCGGTCGGACGGACCCTCCTCGCTCTGCGGCAAAAACGCGGTCCGCGTTCTTGCTCGGCGTCCCGCGACTCGCCCGGGAGCCGCGGACCGGTCAGGCCTGACGGACCGACCCCTTCCGCCGTCGCGTCTCACCCCTGATAGCCGAGACAATGCCGCCTGCCGACCGGCGGCGGCCCGGGTATCTGTGTATCTCCGCCCGGCCCGGATCGTCGATGTATCTTATCTGGCGGCCGCCGGCGCGCGGCGCCGGCGCCCCGGGCTGCCTGCGACCGCGTTGTGTAAACTTCCGGTGCAGGGGTGACGTCACCGGCGGCGACAGTTGGCAGGTCAGACGGGCCCAGCGGCGGAGGCAGGGGCCGGGGCCGGGGGGCCGGGGTCACGCCTGACGCGCCTGCCCGGGTGCCTCTGGCGCGGGCCAGTCGCGAGCGCGCCGCGAGCTGTAGGGGCGCCGCCGGGGGTGGCCCGTCCTGGCTCGGACTCCATCGGCTGCCGCCAGGGGGCGCGGGGGTCGCAGGTGCGATGTAGCACGGGGTCTGCGACGCGTCTGGCCCGTGTGACCTGGAACCCTCTCGGCCTGACGCGGCAGACGTGGGTGTTGTAACGGCCCGGGCCGGTGCGACCCCGCGCCGCCGACCTCCGCCCGGTGACCTTGTCTGACCCGACCTCGCCCCTGGCGCGGCCGCCGGCGGCTATTTCTGCGGTGCGCCGCTCGCGGCGCCGGCGCGGCAGGCGGCGCAGTTGTCATGGCGACGGCCGGCGGCGGCGTCTGTTTGGCAGCGCGCGGCGGCCGGGCGGCGCCAGAGACGTCAGCGGCGGCGCCGCCCCGCCCCCTGCCGGCGCGGCGGGGGGGGGGGCGGGAACACGCCGCCGGCCGCCTCTTCAGGATCGTCCGCCCGGCTCGGAAGTGAGGATTGCCCTGACCGCTCGCCGCCGGCAGAGGGTTGCGCGCTCACTGAATGATGGTCGAGTTGCGTCGCGCGCTAGTCGGCCTTGCATGACCTCACGCTGTATGGCGTAACGCTCATCCGGGAAGCGTGGCTGGTCGTCTTCCGTGGAAGCCGGCGCTCCGTCCAGCACGAGGCCAAGCAGTGACGAGTCAGACCAGCACGATGCCGATGAGTCACCGAGTCGCAGAGGACGGCCGTTCCGCCCGATACCAAAACTCGCTCGTCGGAACACCTGTTTGCCGTGGGCGTACGAAAACAAAGTCGACTCCGCGGCGGCTGACTCTCTGCCCCCTTTGACGGCGACGCCGGTGTCGCTTGACCTCAGATAACCCCGAGGTCACGGCGAAGGGCACTCGGTCACGCGAGACGGCCGGACATCCGCTTCAACCACCACTCGTCAGCCGTTTCTTTTGGCCCGAGACCCGATACTTCGATCGTTCCATGGTCTGATGCCGTCTAGCTTGCACCCCCATAAAGCAGGTTAAGCTGTAAACAAATCAGGGTGTAGCTTTGGCCGTTTGGATGGTTGTTATCGTTCAATGTCCGTCGCTTGCGCTGCCTGTGCAGCGGCTGGCTGTGGATGTTTAGTGCGCCACATCATCGCCGGGCCGGCCGACCATCACCAGCGACAGGTTCGGTGTTCCAGCCAGCGGCCGCGGCAGCTCTTGCTCCGGCCATATCTCTTGGGCGGTCGCCTATTACGCAGCGGCTGCAGGGGTGCTGCAACTGGGCGGGGCCCGACATCTGCGCCGGCTAATTGCGACTGATCTGTTGCGTTTCAGTCACGCTACGCGCACGACGACGTGGGATGACCCCCGGAAAAAGGTGCAGCAGCAGCAGCAACAGCAGCAACATCAGCAGCAGCAGCAGCAGCAGCAGCAGCAGCAGCAGCAGCAGCAGCAGCATCAACAGCAGCAGCAGCAGCATCAACAGCAGCAACAGCAGCAGCAGCAGCAGCAGCAGCAACAACAACAACAGCAACAGCAGCCCATTTTCCACCAGCAGTCCTCGACTCCCACGTCGCAGCCGCAGCCGGCGGTGGCCTCTCAGCGGGAAGGTGGGTGCCGGCGGGGCGCGGCCCGCCCGGCTAGCTCGGTGCGGCGCTCCCTCTTCAGATCTGGTCGGCGCGGTCGGGCGGGGGCGGGGGCGGGCTCGGCCGGCGTATTAGCGCCGCGGCCGCCCACGGCCGGGCTGATGCGCCTCCTGGATCCGGATGGCGATGCTATCGCCGGCCGCGGCCGCCGGGGAGTGCCGGACCCGCTTCCGTCGGCGCGCCGTGCCGCCCTTTCCCGACTGGCCCGCCGCCCGCTCCGCTCCCAGCAGCGGCGGGCAGGGACCACCAGCACTGGCGGCACTGCCGTGGAGATGTGATACGAGGGACAAGGCTGCTCCCTGCCCTAGAAACTTTAAGCGTTGTTCCGATGGCCATCCACGAGAAGAAAGGTCTGCCTTGTCTGTGCCTCTTCTGATCTGAGTAGGTGACTCCGCTACAGGCCATCATTGGTCACGGCCGAGCGGATCTGGATCCGGACGTTTACGGCTCGTGGTAGGCTCCGAAGTGCTTTGTCCGGAGTATTCTGTAGTCATCTCGCGTCTCTGGCTTTCCAGCGGACCTTTAAATCATGACTCAGAGCGGTTGGCTCGCCGTTGATTATTGTACGGACCACCGCGATGTGATCCGCAATATCTCATCGACCCATGGTTGGGCCTCAACCCCGTCACCAGCCGTCTCCAACCGACCGTTCTCCGTCCCGGCAGGAGGGCAGCTGCTGCCGCCGCCGCCGCCGCAGTCGCTGCAGCTGCAGCAGCAGCTCCAGCAGCTCTCGATGGCGGGCAGCGCCGGCCAGCCGATGGGCCCGCTGCCCGAGGGCTGGGAGCGCGCCGAGACCGTGGAAGGCGAGGAGTACTTCATCAACCACCAGACGCGCACCACCTCCTGGTTCGATCCGCGAATACGTGAGTGCTGGGGCGTCCACCCCAGCGAGGGGCGGCGGTCTGTTTCAGCGCCCTCGGTAGCTGTGGTGAGATCATCCCGTTCTGCGTGCCAACGTTCCTCGCTTGTTCGACCCAGTTTGGGAAAAAAGCTGGCGTGGTAATTCTGTGTGGCGAGGAGAATGGATAGAACCTGTAGCGTTAATCTCTGATGAAGTAATGCTAGAGTAGACGAGACCTTTCAGGTTTCAGACGTGCTCAACAAGGACCATCCCGAGACGTAATGCTTTTGACTTCGGCGGCTATCTGATGAGTTTTGTGTGCAAGTCATGACTCAGCCCTGTGCGAGTGTACTGACAGCTGGCGCGCGTCCTCACTTTGAGTGGGTTCGATAAGTCGTTACCCTGGAGCTTGCTTTGGCGGACGACTGGCCGTCCCGAAATACCCCGTCGTCGGTTTACGACTATGAAAACGTAACAAAGATTTAAATAAGTTATTTATAATTTGCGCCGAACGTCCTGGATGTTACCTGCCGTTCTAAACATGAAACCCGTAATAAGCCACGGGAGCAAGCGAGCCAGCTGGCGCCTTGGCAGCTGCCGCTGACGCCTGCGCCTATGCCCGCAGCTGAGCAGCTGCAGCGGCCTGCCGCGCTGCAGCTGCAGGCGCAGCCGGTGGGTATGTCGCCTCAGGCTCTGCAGCAGCGGCAGCAGACGCTGCGCCTGCAGCGGCTCCAGGTGGAGCGGGAGCGGCTGCGAATACAGGGCCGCCAGATCATAAAGCAGGTGAGAGTCTCGCAGAGTCGGGAGAGAGCCTTCTTCCCTTCGTCCCTCCGTGCCCATCACTGACCGGTTGATCTGTGTAGGTGGCAGTGCGCTTTGCGGTTTATTGGAGTCACAACAGTAGCGAGTAGAACAGTAACAGTGGCGTGCATTTATCCGCGGCTTCTGGGGACATCCTTTCCCTCCAGGTCCACGAATGGATTGTTCTTCCCCATAAACAAACAGACGGTGGACCTTGTCTCATTTCATACGCCAGCAGTGGGAACCCGTCTTACTGACGACACGCCCAGCAGAGACCATTGGTTCAGAACGGTTTTACGGACGCCAGCCCCCGTCCCTGTGGCGCAGTCTGACGCGGACTGTGGTGCAGTCTGCCGCGGACTGTTGTGCAGTCTGCGGCGGACTGTGGCGCAGTCTGTGGCGGACTCTGCCGCTGGCTGACGACAGAGCTATGCCGTTATATCAGGCGACCTGATGGCGGCGCGAAGTCCGGCCGATACGGTGTGGCGCCGTGCTGGGCTTACCCCGCCACTGTCGGCGGCGGCCGCGACCGGCAGAAGCAGACACAGCAGATCAGAGGCAGACACGGCAGATCGGAGGCTTACAGGGCAGAGCAAACATAAATCGGAGGCAGACATAGCAGATCAGGCGGAGATACCGCACAGCAGATCAGAGATATAAACTGTGGATCAGACGCAAATCAGAGGCATCCACTGCAGATCAGAGGCAGACACCGCAAATCAGAGGCACACGGGCCAGATCAGAGGCATAAACGGCAGATCAGTGGCAAACATGTTAGATCAGAGGCAAGCCGTCAGGTCAGAGACGTACACAGAAGATCACAGACATACACGGCAGACCAGGCGCATACGGGCAGACCAGAGAAAAACGGCGGATCAGAGGCAGACACTGCATATCGGGGGTGGGCCCTGTAGATCGGAGATTAACAACGTTTCGACCTCATAGTCGTTACCTGGATTCTCCGTGAACCATCGCCACGCGCCATACCGCGCGCAGTGCACGTAATCCCCGTCCGTCGCACGCGCGCCACGTGACGCTCGCCGCAATGCACGAGCCGGCTGTGGTCCCTGTAGGCCGTCTGCGCTGACCGTGACGGCTGCTCAGCTGGCGCGTGACGTCATCGGTGCCGGGCGCCGAGCGCTCCTTGGGAAGTCTGGCTGAGCTGACCGTGACAGTTCCCCAGCTGGCATGTGACGTCAGAAGGCCCTGTACTCCCCATATCCGAGAAGTTTTCACGTAAACTACGCTCATCAGATTGTGAAAGGATCTGTCGTCATCTTTGTTGTCTCGTCATGGCTGCAACTCATGAACTGTGAAGACGCTTGCTGGTACTCAGAGGTAGAAACTAGGATGGTTGGTTGTATAAAACACGTTTCAGATTGCACTACAACCACCATGTTGTGCGCAATGGTAGTGTTTTGGAGCTCTGTCGCTTGTCGCGGGCCTAACAGACGCGGTCGAATCAGTTGCGGGACACGCTCGCGGAAAGCGATGGTGTCCTGCTGGCAGGCAGCGCTGTTTACATGAGCACGTCGAATCGTCCTCGTCGCGCTGCAGAAGGCCGTCATGGCCGCGATCGCCCGAATTCGTCATTGTGTTTATCGTGCGAGCTCGCGTGCAGGACAGGCGACCTCGCCTTAACCGATTCTCTGCTTCCAGCACTTCCCCAACAACCACAACCACCAGAGCGCCGTGCACAACAGGGTGAGTCGCGCCGCCCGGGCTAGTTCTGCCGCGCTGTGTGCCGTGCAGGTCTCCGTGTTCAGGGGGGGGGGTGCTGCCCGCTGTGGGCAGCGCCGTCGCGGTGGAGCCTGCCGTTTCTGTGCGGCGCCAGCGACCGAAAAGAGCGGCGCGGGGCCGTGTTGTTTGTCGTGCTTTGCGATCCAGCGGAGATGTACGGTCGTGGCCTGCTGCCTCCCCAGCGGCGTCGCCGGTCTCGGTGCAGTGGCGCATTGGGACCGCTGACTGACATCGGCCGCTGGGGTTTGGCACGCCCTGCCGGCGGGGTCATGGCACAGTGATGGTGCCAGGAGCTAGCTTTGCCGGGAACGGCGATTGGGGTCTTGGTCGGGTGCCAAAACCCCACAGTTATCGGCAGGCGTTTACGGTGGTTTCCGAAGCCAACCGAAAGATTCTAGTTATCGATGAAGCTGCAACCCAGCAGCTTTGCTCCGGAGCGCTGTGCCAGTATCCGTATGCATGGGGGCCGGTACTGATTGGGGACAGTCCGTTTCGACAGAGGACGACGCTGACGACCTGGCAGACCCATGCCTTCCCCAGCCTCCCCGAGACCGCTGCCCCCGATCCTCCTGACCCCCCTGACGTTCGCTGTCCCGTGCGCCCGCAGCTGGCCCACGACGCGCAGCAGGGCCGCGGCGAGGACGAGGTGAGCCGGGCGCGCGAGGCGCTGCTGCGCCGCTCACTGCAGGACATCCAGGAGGCGCCCGGCGGCAAGTCGGCGCTGGACCCGTTCCTCTCCAACAACAACGCCGACTACCACAGCCGCCAGGAGTCGGCCGACAGCGGCGTCGGCCTCAACTCCAACTACAGCCTGCCGCCGACGCCCGAGAACCTGCTCTCGCCCATGGACGACAACATGGACGCTACCGACGGTCAGTGGCGCCGCCTGGAGGGGTCGCTGGGTCTGCCCGGTCCCCGCTGCTGCAGCGTTTTGAAGCTGAAACAGACACTGTAGTGAAGAGTCTTACCCGTTTGGTAGTCGCTCTGGGGTGTTGCGATACGGAAAATTTTTGCGTCGTAACGTCAGAAACAGTCGTTGGGAAGGATTTTCCCGCTTATCATTGGCCGGCCTCTGTCCTGCCCCGGCGTGTTGAGGGGTCCGGTTTGGTCTGGTCTGGTCTGGTCTGGTCTGGCTGGCCTGGCCTGACGTGGTCTGGTCTGGTCTGGTCTGGTCTGGTCTAGTCTGGTCTGGTCTGGCCTGGCCTGGCCTGGCCTGGCCTGGTCTGGTCTGGTCTGGTCTGGTCTGGTCTGGTCTAGTCTGGTCGCCGGTGGCCCGTCTCCGTCCCAGTGCGTTGAACGGTCTGGTCCGGCCTGGTCTGGTCGCTTAAGGCCCATCCTTGTCCCAATGTGTTAAGCGGCTTGGTCTGGTCTGGTCGCTGACGGTCCTTCCCAGTGTGTTGAACGGTCTGGTGTGGTCTGATCGCTGACGGCCCGTCCCTGCGCCGGCAGACCCGGCCATGGGCCAGCTGGTGCGGGACGGCACCGGCGGCATGGTGGACACCCCCGACCTGTCCGGCCTGGGCGCCGATAACATGGACTCGGACGACCTGGTGCCGAGCATCCAGCAGGTAAGCCGGTCGCCGGGCCGGCCCCGCGGCGAGGAACGCTGTGTCTCGCACCTGGGGAATGGTCTGGAATCGGTCGTGTCGTGTCTTTGCGCGTAGTTTGATCCAATTTCGACGCATTTATGCGAAACCGTAGAATCGCTTGTAATTAAGAACAGCGTTTCTCATGGCAGAAGTCAGCCGCATGCTTCCTTCGTTTGCAGTGATTTCTGGGTGTAATAATGCCAGCGTACGAATCTCGCCCATGGATTCCATTTCCTTCATTTCATTCATTCATTGTATCTCGTTTAACGTTGTCCATTGAGATTAGAGAGGATCAGATCTTTCTGGAGGCCTGGGACATGCCCCAGGCTGTGTGGACATCTGTGACGACTTCGGCCAAAATTATCCTCCATCTTCGTCATGTGGTTAGGGGGTCCTCGTATCTAGCTACTGTTCCTTCTCTCCGTACCGCTCTGCGGATGTCAAAACAGGCATTGTTGCGTCATTATTTTAACACTCATTTTGTGATGTTTGTTTTTCAGTTGGCTGGTGACGGCCTGATGTCGAACGAATTTCTGAACGACGTCACTTCCATCATCAACGCCAACCGCATGGAGAACAGCCACACCTGGCTTTGAGATTGGAGGACCGACCGCTGGGCGGCGCCAGCTGTGCGACGCGCAGCGGCGCCACTGTCGGCCGCAGTGGACCCGTGGCAGCTCAATGGGCGGGACGGCGCGTGTGCGTAGCTAGACTTGGCTCGCTGCCGACCTGTGCCTTCGTGACTGTGTGTGTGTCTCAGTGTCGACGCGTGTGTGAATAGCGGTCCGGCGCGGCGCGCGAGCCGTGGCCGGGCGCCGTCCGCGGCCGCCCGCTGACGTCAGAGTGACGCCACGGCAGAGACGCGCCGGCCGCGCGTGGGCCGGCCGCGGACGGGCGAGAGGACGCCAGTGCTTCGCAGCGGACTCGCGCGCGTCGGGCCGGCCGCCGGCCGACGGCGCCGGACCACGAACGCGTTTGGCAGCTTCCGCGCGAGGGCGGACGAGCGCGGCGCGCGAGCCGCGCCCGCCGGCGGCCGGCGCGACCGCGACCGACCGTGCTCAAGATGTTGCCTTCTTCGCCAGTCTGACTGTGCGGGCGGCCGGCCTCGGCGGAGCGCGCCGTCGGCCGAGGAGCGAGGCCCGGCGGCGCTCCGCCGGCCCACCGGCCGCGGCCGGCCGCCGTCCTGTACTGTACTTACGGTGCCGCCCTGACGGGTGCACCGCCGGCCGGAGCGGCCGCGCCCAACGCGGTGCCGTGCGAGCGCCCCAGCGAATCAAAAGCTACAATCAACAAGATGCCTTCGTCCTGCCTTCGGCGTGTTGTGCCGTTTTTACATCGGTCACGCGGTCTTATGCCTCGGATAAGCTCGCGGTGACGGCGATGGCACGTGGCACGTGTGAGCTCTCGGCGCCCTCCCCCCTCTTGGCGGCGCGGGCGCGGCGCGAGCGGCGCGGCCAGCACCGCACGGCGCGCCGGCCGGCCGGCCGCGCGCCACTTCCTAGTGTGGCGTCACCCGGCCAGCGCCGCCGCCGCTCGCCGCCGCCGCCGGCCCGGCGCCGGCTTCCGGCCAAGAGGAGGGGCAGGGCCAGCGCACCGGCACAGCACCGCCCCTCTACCGTCCGTCAGACCCCCCCCCCCCGGCCGCCCGCGACCCGGCTCCGTTCGTGGCCCGTCGATTGGCACTGGGCATTCTGCATTCTCTCAGCGGGCCCCGAGCGGGCCGGGCTCGCGGCAGCGGCCGGCACCCCTGCGTCCGCGGCCGTCGGGGCGCCGCACCTGCACCGGAGCAGCGCGCGACGCTGGTGCGACTCCCAAGATGCCATATTTGCTATAGGTTTATGGGTGACGGGCTTAGCGCAGGTAGATAATACGTAGCTAGGTGAAGGGCCGGCCGGGCGCAGCCGCTGCTGGTCTGGCCAGCGAGCTGCGCGCGGTCAGGGTCACGGCCTCCGGCCCCGGGACCGGGGCCGGGTCACGACCCAGCGCCCCGGCACGCCGGGAGACCGGACTGCCCGACTTTGTGTACAGAGATGGAGGCGGTGTACAGCAATAAAGAAAAATCAGAGACGTGGCGGGTTTGTGCGCTGCCGAAGCTGTGTTGTCGCTATGTGTCGCTGTGGACTCCGGTTTTGGAAACGCGGTTTGGCCGCGGCGGGAATGCCTAAATTGACTACTAGAAAGGTTCTCTGCTTAGCCTTTGCATTTACTTGAAAGGGTCTGTTGCGCTATCCTTGACGCAAAGAATGGCTTTCCGACGTCCGCCACACTGATAACATCGCTGTAGTTATGGCGGGGTCAGTGAATTTTCGCTCTCTCTTCTGATTATGACCTCGGAAACTGGGTGTTTTCAGTTCCATCTCCAGTAAAACACTATCGCGATGAAGATTTGGACCCCGTTTGAGAAGTGTGTGGCAAGACCAGATGACCGATCACCGACGACAAACCGGCGGGGCTCATAATCGCCGGCGCAGCCAAAGAGGGGAGGGCCGAGGGCCGCCCCTCCCTTCCGTCCCTTTTTGGTGAAAACCAGGGGTGTCGATTTGCATTCTTTTGAGAGGGTCCTGGCCATCCAATGTTGACTTAGGCATACCAATGTTGGTTTGAGCCCACCCAATGTTTTCTGCCAGTTTTGAAGGCAAATGATTAATAATAACGAAAAGAACGGCCGCAAGAGATAAGAGATAGGTGAAAAGTGAAGAATAAAGTCGAGAGCGATGTATCTGCCGATATTTCTATCTTCTATCCATCTATCTATCTATCTATCTATATATATATATATATATATATATATATATATATATATATACACATATATACATATATGGGATAAATGCAATTTTTTATTCAATAAATAGTAGCAAAAAAGGTTATAGATTTCCGTTGGTCGAACTAAAGTGGGCTAAATCTGTTGAGAAACCCACATTTGGGGGGAGGTTAGGTTGGCAGGCCTTCGGCTTGGCCCCCTCATCATTTACAGAAATCGACGACACTGGTGAAAACCACTGTACACTGTCTTCCCATCAGGCGGTTTTCGTATGTTTTCAGTTCACAATGAGCTCCGCCCTCCCCCTCAAAAGCCCCGCACATCATCCTATGCTCCGTTAACGCACACATCCGTAAGATTAGTTACACTTCAGCCTTTAGTACCTCTCCCATATCCGTAATTTTAATTACTGTCAAAAATGACTAGAAACTTTCACGACTAATAAAGGTACGCTGATTACGAGTACGCTCTTCCTTTCACTATCATACTTCATCTTCAGGATGAAGTTTGAGGTCAAACAATATCTTTGCTTTGATGTAGTGCTGTACCTGCACGTAGGACCAATTTAGGCCTGCTGAATAGATAAATTTCCCAATGTCCCTCAGCAAAGCTGGACAATTATGACGCATCCGTGACAAAACCACAAATGGCGCGCTTTTAGTCCTCGATTTGTGCGTCCAAATTTATCAATAAACAAACTTGGTATGGGCCATATCTTTATCAGTGGGTAAAAACTCAAGGTTTCGTCACTCAGAGTGGTGTGTTTGAATTTTGAGGCTGCCTAGCTCTTGATCGGTGACACTTGTGATTCGGATTGGACATCGGACGCCTGAGCCGAAGTATGTGCGCCCGAACCAACCATCACATCGTGTTCAGGCAGTTCCACCTCAGGGGAAAAGAGCGAGATTATGTGACCATGGTACAGTGGCAGGAAGACGAGTCCGTAGAATCTAAGTTAATTTGTTCTACCACATCATAGATGGCTATGACTAGTTCTGAGTGCAACATTCTGTAAATGTGTTTTGCCATGAACTAGGATGGTTTCAATACAGAATTGTTTTTTGTGCTATTGGACAAAATAGATGAGTGTTGCACTGCATGTAACAAAGCCAAACAAATCCATACTAACACACAGTCCTAACTACCATTCTGCTTTAAATCTGGCAGATGTAAGGACAGTTTTGTAGAATTAGTAATCTGTGGTGCATGGATTAGTGAATTTGTCAGGAATAACTTTTTTTAGTATATTGCTTTGTTAATGCAGTGGATTTGCTCAACACCAGGATGTTTATTTAGGGTCACATGTATAAAGGTTACTCAGCTGGGGGTATGCATTTAGGGATGGATGCAAGGGGGGTGAGTGGGACAGCCACCTGCTTGCTATTTTTGGGCCCTTACCTACTGAAGGTAAATAGGAATAGCAAATGAAAAGCCCTTGATTGCTGGAGGCAGAGATGGCTCATTAGGGCCCTTTTATTTAAAACATGATCCTGTGGCATCAAGAGGACACCTGAGATGGTGTGTTGGGGCCTTTTGTTCAAAGGGCACCCTTGTGATGCCAGGGAGACACTCCTGTGATGGTACATGGGTGCCCTGTTGGCTAAAGAGCAGCCCTTGACACCAAGGAATTGCTCCTGTGACAGACGGGATGCCATGTCATTTAAAAGGTACCCCTTTACACCAAGAATGTGCCCCTGTGATGTGTTAAGAGCTCCCTGTTGGTTAAGTCCATGACATCAAAAGAGCACCCCTATGATGGTGTATGGTCTATATGTCAACCAAAATGCACTCCTGGGAGACTAAGCAGCCATGCCTGCAACAGAGTATGGTTGCACTGTCATTCAAAAGATACCCATGGCACCAAGGACATGCCTCTGTGGTGGAGTATGCATGCCCTGTCATTCAAAAGGTGCCCCTTGACACCAAGTAGGTATCCTTGTGATGGAATATGGATTGCCTGTCATTCAGAAGGCTTTGCTGTGGTACCAAGAATTCTTCTATGATGGAGTAGGTGTGCATCATTCAAAAGGTACCTTGGTGAAGGACCACAATGCCTGATTGTTGAAAAAAGCACCCTTGTAACACTGAAGAGACACCAACATTTTAGGACAAGGGTCCCATGGCTCCCTTGCCACACAGAGACAGAGAGCCAGATCTTACATTCAGAGCAGTGCTTGATTCAGTTTGCTCTTTGACCAAAAAGGTATTTGGTCAAAGCAGCCTTTCAGCATCAAAGAAACAGCCATAATCCAGCATATGCATGATATGATAGGCCCGTATTAACATGGGCATCCTGCTTTCACACTTTCAAGTGTCAATGAGTCAAAATGTCCCCATGAGTCATTTTGACCCACCGATCGAAAGTGTTGCGTGATTTAACCCGTGATGGGCATAGGCTTTTTACTGGCATCTCAAGTGAGGGGGTTGGGTGGGCCCCCAGTGTGGTTTTGCTCCTAATTGAGCTAGAGCCGCGAAACAAAAACAAGGGTTTGCCCACCATGAGAGCAAGCCATTGGTATCCAGTTTAAGATTTTTGGTCAACTGGTGGCCTTGCAGGTTAGATCAGTGACCCTAAATTTGACAAAATGACAAAAGTTTTTAATGGAAAACTGCAGAGTATACAGTGCAACAGTTAGAGATGCTGGATGAGAAGCATAGGACTCTTGGAGCCATACAGATTTAACAGTACGTTTCATCATGACTTCCAATCAATGGAATAGGTCAGCTCAGGTCAAATCCTGTGACTGGCAGGAGTGGTATGAAATCTTTGGTTGGCTTTGGCTTTGGCCTTTGGCTGTCATGAAATGAACAAATCAGAATGGTGCAGATGTATGCAGAATGTGAAATCAGTGTCAAAATGCCCAAATGCCCTCATGTTGATCCAAGACCAAAAAAGGTTATCCGAGGTTATCGGAGGCTAGTGGTTGACTTTGAATGGCATTTATTGACTGCGGGTTGAATGCCAGGTATTTTCGGGCACTTATTTCGACTTTGGCATCGATTTTGTACCGTCCTTGCTTATTTAGTTCATTTTGTCCGAGGTTCAAGGTCATCCAGTCATCCGAATTCAGCATCATTCGGGAATCGAGCCTAGGATACCTTGGTGCAAGGCTTTATGCATTACCAACTGAGCTAATCTGTCCCTACGGCCCAATGCGTTGACATCTGAAGTCGTCCTTACACATATGTGTGCGTCCATAAACATGGGAATAAGCCTACAAAAATACTAAATAAAGTCATCAGCCAAGGCCAGTCAAGGTCACTGATGTGACTTGACCTTCAAATGTGGCTGTTTTTGATCATGCTGCATTGTGTGATTGTGGTGTTAGCTGTTCAGCCCAAGGAAACATCAAATGTGCCAGCAGTACTGGATTACCATGACATTTCTACCATTTTTGCTTAAGACTGGTCTGTAGAGTGCACACTCTTGAAAATGGCATTGTATCTTCTTGACCTGACCTAACCTCAATAGTTCTTTTCAAAAGATGTGCAATGAATGAGAACTTAGACACCTGAAATTTTTCAGCATCCTAGCCCCAACACTTTATGTTATGACTGGAAGGTGGCAACCACCCCTCGCCTGACGAGGGTGGAGGGTTATTACCATCGAGTTCGGCACCTTTCCGGCGCGATTTTGGCGTCCCTAGAAAAGTCCGCGCTCCCCCTCGGCAAAATCCTGGATCCTCCCTGTATGAATATGAACAATGGTTGCGTTCATCCATTTACAATGGGATGACGTCTGCTTGTTAGGGATGACAATGATTGCCTTCTGTCAGCTTTTAAATCAGTGCATTTACACTGTTCCTCTGTTACAGCTCACATGTACTCAAGCTCCCAGTTGAAAACTGAAAAACTCAAAAACCTCGTCAATCATGGGAACAAACAATGGAAGCAGGTTAGATGAGCTGCAGTTCCTCCTTGAAGAGGATAATCGAGTGGTAAGTATGCTGATCTTCCCATATTCATAACATGGTATTTTGCACTAATTGCTTTACCTCCATCAGGCTGGCGTTTGGATCATTCCATGCCAAATCAACCAGTTGCTATCTCAGATTTTGATGAAATGATACGTATGGGAATGCCTCATGTCCCGATCACGATTCTGAGCCTTTTTAGACTTCTCCCATCAACCATTCGCCATTGACAATCACGCCAAGATACGACGTCACGGCATGCAGAGCACCTCAGAATGCACTATATCTCGAGCCAGTGCGAGTTTTACAGATCTGAAAATGGCGTTATTTAGACAAAGCATCGTGTTTTTAGCTATCGGTAAGAAAATTGATTTGAAAAATAGTTCAGCTCTCTTTTGCATGATTAAAATAAACTTTTGTGATTTGTTAAAAAAGCCATTTGGTTTTCTTCAAACTTCGATATTCGTAATTTATGTGTAATTTTACCCTGGGGTCATTAATAAACATGATGGAACATTGCTAGCGGCATGGTGTTAAATAGTCCTGAAGCTGGTCATGTCGAACTTTGCTGGCGCTGGCCTGCGTCTTCGGAGCCCGCTCTGTCGCCGGTTTGATTGCTTATCACGTCCACCAGATGGCTACTGTGAATAGCAGCAAAGAGCCATGGTGAGAACAGTTACACTTCATCTGTGTTGTGTGTATTTGAGAAAAAATCTGATTGTGCCATATTTTACAGATGCAGTGAAAAGGGTTCGCACGTCGTTACCGGTCGTCGTTGGTAGATCCGATTCAGCATGTTTTATACTGTACAGAAATTTCACGAGCAACATGACTTGAGCAGGCTTTGTCCTGCAAAAAACATGTGAGTGTTCCTGGTCAAGGTGATGAAAAACATCACCATCAAAAATGACTAATTCTCTGTAATCTCAGAGAAGCATACCAATAATATAAGGACAGAACAACATCATCCGTGACATTTTCAACATTCTCAGTTTGAGGCCTCCATGGTGTGTATGGGTTGGCGCCGGCAGCACACTGAACCTGCAGAAGCTGACAGTCATTGTGGGGTAAGCGACAGCACTCAACACAATACTGGGTTCCCATATGCATTCCGGACAGAGGTAGTTAATCACTTGAATGAAAAATCAAGATGTTAGGAAAATTCACCATTTCACTAGCAGCCATGCTGCGCAGTGCATACACAGTGCAGCAACAAATATAACATCAGAAACATGGAATTGCACAAGGAAGATTTCGGTCTAACTTCTGAGCATTATTTCTTTGCCACTTGTCGCGGAGAAAGTCCGTATAACGGAGTCGGCGGGACCGTCAGACGTTAGCAAACATGCACGCCTGAGGCCATGTTGGATTTCTGCAAAACCACCGTACATGGTGATCATATACCGAGGACTGTCCTGATGTTTAAGTATCTGTGTTGCTATATTTTGCAGTTAATTTATGACCCCTTTCAGTATATATTTATCTGGAAATATTCAGCCAGCCGTGAAGATGTGTGGTATATAGTCAAATATTTTGTATATCAGTACCAGTACATCCAACCATTTGATTCTCACTGTTGGTTCTATGGTGTTAGAACCATCAGGTGGCCAAAACTTGCCAGCCCTGGTCGTGTCGTTCTCTGCACAGGAATCGATTTCACCTACATGGCACAAGCAAACATCACAGAAACGCAAGCAGGGCAAAGTTTTTCGGCAGCCAGGTCCATCACGGGCACATGGCGTTTCACGCATTCAGACCGAGAGACTCAACCAGAGTAGCTGCGTATGAGATATCATCACTGCATGATACAAGACGTTTAAAACATGCCGAGTTGGTTGTACCAACGACGAACGATGAAGAAGTGCGCACCTGTTGCATGTTTCTGAGAAACATGACACAATCCAATATTTTGTCAAATACATACAACAAAAATGGAGTGCACTGTGCCCGCTATTGATGTTTGGCCCTGTTCACCGGACAGCCATGCAGAGGACGCGATAACTAATCAGCCTGGCATCAGAGCGGGTGCCTACGATGATGGCCAGCGCCCGCAAAACCCAACATGGCCGTCTTCAGGGCTATTTAACACCATGCTGCTACCAATGTTCCCTTATGTTTCCTTATAATTCCAGGGTAGAATTGCATGTAGATTGTGAATGTCGGGGTTTGAAGAAAGTCATGTGATTCCATTTTTCATTAATTGGAATGGTTTATTTTGATTATGCAAACCGCAACTGGATGTTTTCATTTATTTTCTCACAGACGGCTAAAAAGACGGTGTTTTTTTCGACATAACGTTCGTTTCAGATGTGTAAAATTGGTGCTGGTTCCTGAGATACAGTGTATTTTGAGTTGTGCTGCATGCTGTGACGTCATGTTTTGACGTCACTGTCAATGGCCAAATCCTGATTGGAGGAAGCTATAAACATCAGAATCATGATTAGGAGATGAGACAACCACATACATATCATTTTGTCGAAATCTGAGATGGCGGCATGTATGGTTGTACCTTTCACTGGTTGAATTGGCATGGAATGGCCCCTTTGGATCCTCCTTTGTCAGGCCCAGGAAGGTTATGAGGAACCCCCAAGAACTCACGAACCCTAAGTGAAAGTAAAATTATTGCTGAAAAAGCCTTGGAAGAACTAGAAGAAGCTAGAAAAAGTTGCAATCAGGTCATTATCGAGGCCGTCCAGAGGTCGTCTTAGGTCAAAACCTTGGCAGTCCAGCCTTGAATGTGGTTCCGAAAGTGTTGGCAGTAAATAGAAAGTCTGGTTTACTTCATATGTTGCAAAAGAGCACTTGAGGTCAAAGCTGGTTGTGTCAGACAAAGTCGAAAATGAATAAAAATTGATACGTTTTTGCCTGGCCAGGAGTCTTGCTTTCTGAATGTTTAGGGATACTTTTTGTTTGACATGCCTGTGAATATGCGTGTCATGCAGGTAAAACATGAATCCATCACATTAATGTCAAACTGGGTCAACGTAGGTCAAGGTTTTAACAACTAGAAGTCATGAACTTCAGATGTCTGTCATGTTTTCTGCCACATTATCATTGATCAAATGCAAAATGGGGTAAAGTCCTGTAAAATGGATCCATGTAATGCCCCTCCTACCATCGTGACATGCCCCAAACATTTTTGATCTCTGCGTAGGAACGTTGGGCCGGTGGACGATACCCCAACATTTTTGGACATTTAACTTTGTTTGGGCATGACCCCCTGATGAAGAACGCCTTTGGTCTGTTTTTGTTGTGTTCCTATGCTCCTGGCTTTTGCGTCCTCACTTGGTCACCAGGCAGCGGAGTGTAGCCACATTGCAAAGACTTGGTGTGTGGTGGGAGTTCGTTTTCATAATGGAAACATAAGTTTTATTTGGCGACCAAAAATAAGGGTTGAAGCTTTTCAAACTGTAGAGAAGGAGGATGCGGCTGACATTGTTATTCGTTTGTGGAAATTTCATGCCAGTGCACTTGGTTAAAAAAAAGAATATGCAACTTAACTGTTCTTTGACATCCTTTGACCGGTCCCA
Organism: Capitulum mitella; assembly: GCA_030062745.1. NCBI lineage: Eukaryota > Metazoa > Arthropoda > Thecostraca > Pollicipedomorpha > Pollicipedidae > Capitulum > Capitulum mitella. The sequence continues at coordinate 7,727,616 of CP099849.1, read as the reverse complement.
GGTAAGTGACCTGGGATGACCAAGTTGAAAAATTTACCTAAGGTGTAAAATGGTCCAAGAAGAAGTATCGTAAATTTTGTGTTTCTGCGTTTCGTCATGTTTTGGTTGTCATAAAAAAATTGGAGGGAGTTTACCATGAACCGCCGACCTCGAAGATCAGCAGCGAAGATAATTCTGTTAAGATACTACTTATTGATCGTTGCATATGGAATTTATATGTACGTGATTTGCTCCCAACAGAATCTTTGTAGAAGCTGTCGTGATGGCCTTTGAAACAATCATGAACTGGAATCCTTTTCCAGATAACATACAAGTTTGTCAGTGCTAACTTCGGTATCCACGTGAATGAGGCAAAAGAGTGAGTATATTAGCCATCTGGTTGGTCCTCATTGTAACACTTAACAACCAATCGCTTGTTTTGCTGGAATGGTACAGGTTGGCATTGGCTTTAGGCTGGTATCCGTTTCGTTCTACGGGCAGTGAACTTCTGAAACATTAAAACTTTATCTGCATTCCATGTATAAACGAATCATTGCTGTCAATCGTAGTTTACTGCTTTCAGGTAGGGACTTTTAGGCTGCATGTTTGGCAGATGTCTTTTTAGTTCATGAAGTTCGATTTTTAGAACGTTGCAGTTTTATCGCTGACTGTTTTATATGACGATGTGATTTGCAAACGTTTGTGGAAGTGACTCGCTTTTGGCTTTGCCTGTAGACTCCTCAGGTCCCTGTTGAGTAAGTGTCAGGGAAAGGGCGACGAGGACGTCACTGCCACCTACTTTTTGTCCGGCCTTGTTGACGAGAAGGATGGCTTCAAATCCCACAAGGTGAGTTTTGCATGGCCCACGGATAAATTAAGGAACCTTGTAGCTTCATCTTGTGAACCAAACATCTTGGTACCTTCTCGTGAATTGGACATGTAACTGATACATTGAACGACACTGTATTTTGGACGTTAATGAACTTGTGTCCAGTCCTGACGTTAATGCACTTGTGTCCGGTCCGGGCTAAGCCAAATATGGAAAACACTCTGCGGTCGGGACTTTGCGCATTGTACGGAATGATGACATGAAAACGATACATCACTCACATCATTTTATGGCATGGTAGTTTCGAATGTCACAAAGACGAGTTCGCTGGGTTATCCTGAAGGGGAGTTTCCGTATCTGGATGGTAGTCGCAGATTCGTTCAGTTCACCATATTACTCGAATGATGGATAATCAAACAAAAGAATGCGAAACGCGCGGTTTTGTACTTTGCGTACCTATTTTGACATCGCGTCATGGTACCTATTTTTACAGCTGCTTTGGTTATATTTGACTGTTCGGCGACCGCAGAGGCCCATGATCCGCTTTGTATTTGGTTTTTCCGCCTCTAACTTGGTCGGATACAGAGAGCTCAGTCAGAAACACAGCGTTTTCCACACGTCTGGCCACGGCAGCCGTAACCCAGACAGGGACGTCTCACCAGGCGCTGGTCGTCACGGAGGATCGTCTGGCGGCGGCTCGCGGCTCGCTGAGCGCCGTGACCTCCGAGCATCTGTACAGCCTCCAGCGGCACAGGGTGCGCGACACCAACGTGCTGTTCGGGGCCGACCAGCAGGAGCAGAGGGACGACTATGTCGCCTACAACAAGTGAGAGCCGCGCGCCAGACGAAGTGTTCGCGCTTGCTGTTGTGTATCTGGAGTGTTCTACGCCTGGTAGTACACGCACTGGAAGTTTTCTCCTGGATGAAATTTTCCTGTTGATGTTGCGGTGAGAAATGTTATAGAAATCGTCTTAAAATGTTTTGGCGTCTTTGCGCTATTTATTGTTTAGAACGTCGGGTCGCCTCCTTTACATTTTGAATGCAAACTTCTCCCGACTGCCCAGCTCGTTGCTCACAAAACGTTCATTCTCTGATTCTGGTGAATGTCGCTGAGCTTTGCCAGCTTTTTTTGCCCTGATCCCGAGCCTGGCGATCATCGGACGGAGCCAGGCGGCCGTCTGTCGCCCCTCCTGCACCGTGCCTGCTGCTGCGCCGGCCGGGCTGCGGGCGTTGGTCCGGCGGGCGCTGACCTCGGTCGGCGGCGCCGCCCGCAGGCACGGCGCCATCACCAACCCGCAGGCTGAGCTGGTGCCCGAGGCGGAGCGACTGAAGCTGCGGCTGAAGGCGGGTCCGGCGACGGCGGCGGCGGCGCCCCGGCCGCCGGCCGCCGCCAAACTGCCCGCCAGGCCCGCCCCAGCCACGGCGGAGGAGTCGGCGCCGGCGGCCCAGCCCAAGGCTGCCTCGCCGCCGGCGCCGAAGCAGGGCTCTATCGACTTGCTGTTCGCCAAGGCTAGCACTGAGAAGGTTTGTTGGCGGGGGTTCTGATGGCTGGAGGATGGATAGACATCATTGAATGATGGGAGATATGTAGCCCCGCTCTCCCCCGCGTGACTCGATACTATATATGCTATTCTGGCCGCTTGAGAGAAATGTAATCTTATGCAAAACGCGAATATGACGATAACGGCGTCTTTCTTTGCTTCACAGTGTACGTTGCCACTGATCGTTTTTGTGGATATGACTGATAACTAACATGACAACTGTGTTGTCTCTTCAGAAGACCAAGAGCCCGCCGAAGAAGCCGGCCGGCGTCAACGTGATGTCCAACTTCCTGAAGAAGGGCGCCGAGAAGAAGAGCGCGCCGGCCGCCCCGCTGGGTGACGCGGAGTCGGCCGACACCGCGGCGCCGCCGGCAGCCGACGCGAAGGCCCGCGCCGACTCGAAGACCAGCGCTGACTCAAAGGCCCGTGCCGACTCGAAGACCCCCACGGATTCGAAGAGGCCCACCGACTCGAAGTCGGCCGCTGACTCTGACGGGGCCGGCGGGGCGGTGCGCTTCGGCGCGAGGAAGGGCGCCGGTCGGCAGAAGCGGGCCGCGAAGGCCGGCGGCGGCCAGGAGAAAAAGCGCCGCCGCATCCTGGCGCTGGCCTCCGACAGCAGCGACGACTCCGCCGGGGAGGGTGAGGCCGGCGGGGCGGCGCCGCCCGGCGTGGGGGCGGCTCCACGGGCAGATGACGTTTCCTGGTGCGGGGAGGATGCTGCCGCTGCTCGTGCTTGGCCTGCTGTGGGAGGAGAGTGGCTGGGCCCGGGTGGGCTGAAGGGTAGCTTGGATATAAGCACGAGCTCGTGCTCGTGCTTGGGTCGCTGGGGCGGGAGAGTGATGTCACGCGGTCTGAGAACTCGTTTTGAGAGGGGATAACGCAACCACTACGGAAGCGCAGGCTTCAGCTTCGTGATAGTTACACCACTTGTCCGAAGTACTCTTCTGAGAAGTCGGTTGGCGTTGAAATGTAAGCTACTTCATGGCGGGAGCTATGCTTGTAATGAAAGCCTCGTTAGACCACCGCGTAGGACGTTGCGGAGGGGAACACCGGGTTTGCACAAACAGGCGATCTGCCGGGGGCATTCGGTTAGGACACGGGTAAGTTCAGCTATGGTAATACGGTGTGACGGCCAGCCACTGTTCCTTTTTAACTTGTTCAATGTTGTGTGCGCGCTGAGTCATGAGAGATCGTCTTGAACACGGACAGTTCGGAAATCCAGGACTTGGTATTGCCATCGTGTGGTTTAAAAGTCGATCCGATTGGATGAGCAGAAGTCCCAACACAACCCTGTAAACATGCGCCCTCCTTTGCCTGACTGCTGTATCGTGCCTGAATCTGACCTGCTTCTGGCGGGCGGCTGCAGACGAACATGAGGAGCCGGAGCCCGAGCCGGCGCCCGAGCCGGCGCCCGCGAAGAGAGCCGTCGACTCGGACGAGGAGGCGCCGGTCCAGAAGAGACGACGCAGGCGCCGGCTCGTCGACAAGACGTTCGTCGACGAGGAGGGATTCATGGGTGAGGCCGGCTATGTGGAGGGCTGTAGAAAAGATGGTGTTTGTCGATTTTGAACCGGCGAAAAATCGGGGTAGGGGATGACGGGAAGTATCGCTTGGAAACTCGCCACGCCTTTGTGTTAGTGCTAATACTGGAATTCAACCAGGTCCCCTACTTTGTATGCGCTCGTCCAGGTTGTTTTTGGCGTGGGCGTACAATGTGCATGTCAGACTGTTAGCGTTTCACGAAATTGGGAATCAATCTGATTCTTAATCGCAATCAAAGAAGGCGACCTTACTCTGATTCTGAAACAAACACAACACAAACAAAGTCATTGTGTGTGGTTCAAACCTTTTTATTTGCATTGAATCGGTTCATTTTCGGTGATTCACGTATCAGTTGTATGTGCAAGCACAAAAACGTTGCACATGTATTTTGTGTTGTGATAAATGTAACAACAAATGCCTGTGATATCTTTTTTAATTTATAATTTGGTAATTTGATAACGAAGGCCTGCTGTAGATTGTAGAATGGTATTAGGCAACCGTGGCAGCCACAAGACTGAAAAACATACCCGAAATGTGGAATGGTAATTGGGATTTGGGATATGTCACCTTTGATAAAAATATGACCAGAGAAATACAAACACGATTTTTTACGAATTTTACGTTTGTATTGTACAATTTGCATTGTATATATTGCAAAACAAATTGTTTACAAATTGTAATACAAATTCCAAAAAGAAGTTAGCATCAGAGCAGGCTCTTACCACACAACTATGGTCCAAGCATTAATTAAAAGTGTGAAATGTGCAGAGTTATGACAACTGTACAGGAAGTATTTCATTTTCCATTGTATCATAACTGGGACAATCATTTCATATTATTGTTTTTTACTGTGATATCATATTATTGCTGAGTCATACGCATAGTGCTGAAAGATATTGTTGTAAACATTCATTACAAGTGGTCATTTATTTTATAAACAAAACTTGTTTTTACATGAATCAACAAATGGGGAACCTATTCATGGAACCGATTCCTAACAGCTTTGGAAATCGATTCGATTCTGCTAACAGGCTTTAAAATGATTGGGAGAATCAAGGTATACTCTAACAGGCTCAAAAACGATTCGGAGAATCATATTCTTTTGATTCCATTCTGAATTGTATAGAAATCTGGTACATGTAATTTTTTATCATAGTCAGGTCCTTGCAGCATTATTATGGCGTTTCTTTTGATCCCACTGGCTCTTCCCGAGGTCGATTTTCCTTTGTTCTCCAAATCAACACACAGAAACAGAATTATATCCGGTTCCGGTCCTCTGGCAATATCCTGTGTGCTATCGCATTCTTAGCAGCCAGTGGACGGATTATAGGGAAATGCCATTTTGCGAGAGCATGCGGGACGTGGAACGTTGAATCATCGCCATATTGGATATTGCACGGGATATTCCTGTGGAGTTGAATGAACCATAGTTTCTGGTTTGAACAGTCTTGTCTTTTGGTGGTATTATATCGCATTGGTAAGGATGCCAACTCCAGATAGCTATTGTCGAAGGCGTCTTCTCTTGAAGGAAACCAGGAGCTTGCCTTCGTTGGCCACATGACTAAGATATGTACTAAGATATGTTCCATGGCAAATGTTCGTAACGCTAATGAACGTATTGCGGATGTGCGTACGTAGATATACGTACGCAAATGTACGTTAGCGCAAATGCTCTCAGATCGAATATACGTATGGTAAATATACACAAATTCAGATATGCGTAAACGCAAATCTGCTTTCGGCAAATGGTTGATGTACGTATACGCAAATGTGCGGAATGATAAGTGTACTTGGTAGATGCACGTATGGCAAGTATAGTTATGCGCAAATGCACGTAAACTCAAATATACGTAGGAAAATGTGCGTCTGTGGGAATCTACCATACCTAGGTGGGCATCGTTACTAAAAAATGTAACTTCGTTACTCGTTACTCCGTTACTCAAAAAAGCCAGTTCGTTGCTCGTTACTCCGTTACTCTGCCTTAAAAAGTAACGGAAGTTACCGTTACTCCGTTATTCCGTTACTTTTTTAAATGCAGTGAAAACCAAGCGAGCGCGGGTTTTAAGTCTTTTATGCTGCTTTGTGGTTGTAAAACGCATTCCATATACAAAGGGAAGAAACAAAAAGCGCTTACCCAAAACACTCCGCTAGCTGCCCACTGCCCTCACCAGCCGTTGTAGAGTCGGCGGCTCCGGGACAACAGCCGCGGCGGGTATTCTACCACTGTGTTAGCCACAATGTTCAAACCAACGAATTCCTGTTCATTGCCCGCGGCGCCGACGGAGCGGGAACAACCGGCGCTGGAGCGGACGCATGCAAAATGCGACAAACAGCGGACATCTATCGACTGGGTTTGATCAACAATGCCTCTCGAAGTATCCGCCCTGAACATAATGGTCTCCGTTCAGAGCTCGTTTCGGTCTCGCGAACTTCTTGTTTTGTTTTGAAATTATGTGTGTGTGTATTAGTTTGTGTACGAGCGCGTGCGTGGAGGTAAGATTCCTGATACCCCTGACCTTTTTTTTAATACCAAACGACGAAGGACTAAAAAAACATGACATATGGATTTTATTACTGTGAAATAAAAGACTAAAAAAGGTGCTTTAATACCTCTTCAGCACCCTTGAAAAGACAAATTAGCCATAAAAACATGGTCATAAGTAAGATGCAACGGAGGATGTTAGCCGTTCACAAGTGGAACATTTTGGAACAATGACGTGACCTGACCTGACCACTGTGAAAGGCCAAAATTGATATCAATGAATGAACTCGCCATTGTCTTACGGTTCAGTACATGTCGCTTAAGTTCAGCTTTTCAGGGACAAGGTATTGTGTCTTTTTACCTAATTCCAAGGACGTGTTTTGAACTTTCATGGCGTCTGGTGGCCTCAAAATTGACCTGAGGTCAAAACTCTTGAATGTTTTCGTCTCGGTTTGACAAAACCTTTCCGCCGAATTTTTTCCGTGCGATATATGAGAGCCGAGATCCTGGGAGGTGCCGAAATCTGCGTTCCCCCTCCGGCCGGGCAAAGGGCATTCTGAGCCCGGCCGGAGACGGGTTAAAAACACTTCATTTAACCCTATTCCCTGTGGGGGGCAGATTCTGCTACCCGTGTCTTTTTGCTTGTCGCTCCCACACTATTTGCCGCAGCGTCACAAGATTTTCTGGCATTTCATGGAATTGATACACACGTGTTTTGTCAACATTTAAAAAAAAATCGGTCCCGCAGAGGCGGTTCCAAGCCCCCGTTTTCGGCGGTTATGTGCTGTGCGTGAAGCTGCAAAGTTGTGCGGTTCACTATCGCGACATTCTGAGTAGAAATAAAGATCACTGACTCATTTATATAGTCACACACATCCTAAACAATGCGTATGCACACACATTTTCAGGCGAACGCACACCCAGGTACTGAAAAAATGGGGGAGCACACTATTGTGCTTATGGTGCCTTCCCAATTTTGTTTACCTGGATCCACCTCTGCGCTACATATAAACTTAAACTGGCTTGCTAGTTGTACATCTGATGTTTATATCAGCCAAAACGAACAAAAACAAAGGAAATTTCTTATTTCAAAAATCACCCTTCTTGCCCTCCCTGGCACTGCCTATGGTTTTCTATTTTAAATTTCAGCTTTCGGTATATAAAAGACTTGGACATTCCAAGCTGAACCGTGTTATTCCCATGAAAATTGGTTGGTACACACGGCCGCAGTGACCTTTCAAAAATCCCGAAATTTTGGAGTTTGTTTGCCCCCACGCCCTATTTTCGCAATTTTTGAATTTTTGGGTCCGGAATTGGAGATCTCGTTGAAACATATCAAATGGCATTCATCCCATCAACATTGGACGAATGCATCTCGAGATCTCTGGAAGGGTGGGGAGGGGAGGGGGCAGAATTGGTAATTTTCACCTTTCGGCCAATGCATATTTTTCGAAGGTGCAAAAGTGGCAACGGCTCATATCATGTTTGAGTTTGGGTCCTCACTTCTGCGTCTACAAAAAATAATGTGTCAGCCGAAAGGTGTTTCGGCCAGTTGATATTTTTTTCGGGAACGCAGGAGTGGTAACTCGAATCGCATGGACAATGTAGCCTGTCCTCCAAGTTAAAAATGATTTAACCTAACCTAACCTAAAACCTACTGTATGGTTGCAGGGATTGCCCTAGATGGGCATGTAAAACTAATTTTTTGTTAGGTTCAATTTGCCTGTTTTTTGGTTTGGTTAGCTCGTATCGGCTGAAGGCAAACATGTATCAACTGAATCAAAATTCAAGAGTTACCTAACCAAGTCAGTTTACACATCCAGTACGGGCCAGTGCTTAGAAAAATACCTGAATGGGCTAAATTGTTCACACAACTTGTGTTGCCACTTCCGCGTCTCCAAAAATTACGCGTAAGCGTCGGCCGAAAGATAGATTACCGCAGATATGCCCCCCCCAGGCTAAAGTGAATCTCACTGCCTGCAGAGAATATGGTTAAGGCAAATAGTCCAAGTAATAGTCGACAAGCTTCATAATTACGCTTCACTGCTGACAGCTTATTGTGCACATTCTGTTCTCACCTGGAAATACCGTAAATAATGCTTCCTCTCGATATGTGCTTTTAGGTTTGAAAGGCTACTCTTGTGACCCTTGATTATAACCTCTTTCGGTCGGCACAGGACATACGTAAAAATGACGTTTTTCCCCTCCTCCTTAAACTCAAAGTACTTTTCTAGATGTGGCCATGGGTGACCCAGACCGGGCTCGTCCTCTGCCTCCGAAGCTGAGGCACCGTCGGACTCGAAGTCAAGGTTTTCGACCTCCAGTGGCGGCGTAAAGACGCCTTGATGGGACATTTTAGTGTCATGTAGTTAAAATTTCAGGCCAGTCAAGAATCAGTCACCACTACATCACCCCACGGACATCACAGATCCAAGGCCATGGCGGCAGTAATCATGTGCTCAACAGCCTTGAGTGATCTTGGCGGGGAACCGTGTGGCGGTGGTAAGCAATCCGTGACTAACTTGAGCCAACATTGAAAACTGCCGTCAGCTGGCTGTTCCAGTATAAATGACAATAACTTTGATATCTTTTAGCCTGAAAAATGACGACTGGTTAATTTATAATTTTAAGTCATATCAAACTTACGCATAATTCAATACTTTTGTCCCAAAAGAGACCAAAGTCAGCTGGCCTTTATACTGAACCATTGCCGCCAGCTTGCCGTCAACGTTTATCAGCTGACGAATATTGTCAACAAGTCTACTCCGCGATTGTCAGCTGCGTGCGCGCCCAGCCGCGCTTGTATCGCCGCACGCTATTGGGTGTTGGCTATTCAAGTAGCCATTGGCGTGTGCCGATGCAAATAAAGCCGGGCGGTGTCTGTAAGGAGTTTAAAAAGTAACGGAGTAACGGAGAAACGGACCAAAAAGTAACGGAGTAACGGACCACAAAAGTAACTTCCGTTACTCAGTCCGTTACAGTAAAATAAAAGTAACGGGTCCGTTACTCCGTTACTCAAAAAAGTAACTTCGTTAGTAACGGAGTAACGGACCAGTTCCCACCTATGGAATCTACATACAGCAAATGTACGCATGTCACGTAGACGTCTACATATATTTAGATACAGGTGTCTCTGTTTTCATAGTTTGTAACCACAATGTGCATGAAGCTGCCGCTTTCAGTCCGGCCTTACTTTCAGTCAAATTTAGAAAAAAGAAACAAACAAAAAATGAATTTAAACGAACACTGAGAAATTCCGTCACCTTCCGGTTCTTGGAGGACGGGCATGTGCTCCCTCGCTAATCTTGAAAACCAGCGGTCCGATTTCGATGATTTAAACGGCAATCCACAACATGGCATCCATAGGCCTGAAATATGTCCCGTCTGTTGACCTTGAGGTCATCGGTGATGTCTGAGGCCGGGCCAAACTGGTAATCTGAGTGCTTGGCCGATGGCCACTTTTCCGCCTAAATACATTTGTTATGCGTGCATTTGTCATGCGTACATTTGCTCTTCCGTATATTTGCACATACGAACATTTGCCATTTGTGCCACATTTGCACGTTCATATGTCGTTATGTGCAGTTGCACGGACATTCATTTTTCTTATGTACATTCGTCACGCATACTTTTGCGCTTACGTACATTTGCGCACACGTGCTTGTACATATGTACATTTGCGTGTATACATTTGCCATATAGATATTTCCTTTGCCTATATTTGTCCTGTTACCCGAAGATATAGCTGTCTTTATCTCCCATCAGATTGTGTGCTTCTTTCGAATATGGAATAATTGAGGGAAATCGGTAAAAGGATAATCCTGATAAGAGCGGGCATAGGCGTGCCTAGTGACCAAAAAGTAGATGCGTGCCACCATCGCTTACCTGGCGAGGGTGAAACTGGACATAAAAGACTATGGAGATTTCAGATAAGTATCAAGAACGAGCCGGTGATATTTTGCAGGCCACGGCTTTTGTCCACCAAAGTACTGAGCCTTGAAAGTTGCATGTAAATTCTCACAAAGATCAGACTTCGATAGAATGTTAACCCGATGGTGACAGAGTCCACTTTAGTGTATTTGAGTTGGGTGTCTACAGTTTTGACGTGCTATGGAAAAAAATTATTTTTTCTGTCGTGGCTTTTCCAGTTCTCTTGTTTCTTACTCTCTTATTTTTTTCTTATTTGTCCCGCGGCTTTCAGGCAATTCCTTCCTATGACTTCCATTGACATAAATCTGGGGTCCGTGGGCTTTGTGATCACACAAAATTTTCAGTACATCTTGCTCAGTTCTGTTACAGTTCCGAGCAAAAAAATCCGTTCCTGTTGTGCACGTCGGTTTTTTTCGTGGTTTCCGTCTCATGCGAAAAGGATCGTGGCCCATAGTCCGTCATGGCATAGCTGGAAATCGGTCTGAATCACGACACCGGAATATCAGGAATACCCGGAGTTAGCTGCGCTTTCCAGGTAGCTTGCCGTTTTCCAAGAACGCCGGATGCTGCTGTAAATGCAGGAGCCAGGATTCAGAGTAAACGGGCCTGCCTGAAACTTGTGTTTGTTCAGTAGGATGGCTTTGGAATAGAATGCATGCCTTTTACCCTTCCAAGTAGCGCGCATTGAATAAACTTGGTCATTTTATCGTGGTTGGTTCTGCGGATATTAAATTTAAGTCTTTTTAAGTCACCCTGGGCCGCTGAATTTCGAAAACAATCCGTGCATGGCTACCACCAGACTTTGCCAGCTTAACCCTATTCCCGGAGGGCTAGACGGTATGGCCGATTCCCGGCAGGGGGGCGGATTCGGCCCCCCCCCCTGAGATCTCGAGAACTACTTATCCGATTTCATCGCAACAAACGGCAATCGATTTGCCGTGACGTGAACTACATTTTTATAAAAAGAAATTTTCAAAATTTTGAAATTTGTGGATACAGGGGGGCAAAAATGTCAAAATGGGGGGTACTTTTTGACTTCTTATAACTCCGTTGTTTATCGACCGATTTCGGTGAAACTGGCATGAATCGAGAGATTATGGATAGGGCTTTTACCATGGATATGCAAATTTGAAATTTTGAGAAACTTCATGGGCGTTCACAGGGTTTCAAAAATAGGGGATTAGTTTTCTAATAACGGAATGAACAAAAGGGGCCAAAACACTTTTTTAGCTTCTGCTTGTCATGTTATGCTAAAGAAGTACAAATCGCATTACAATGTTTGTATAATGTTAGCATAGGCGGTGCCAGGGACATAAAAAAGGGGGAACTGTCATGGTCACACGTTCTTCAGATCAACTTGTGACCTTTGACCTTAAATAACCTCCAGTGACCTTGGGGTCACCTGGAATGATGTTGTGTGCATTCAATATTATCTGTAAACGTTTTTAATCGATTGAATTCACCCTATTCCAAAAAATTCAATTTTTGGCTTTTGCGATATAGGGTACGCGCACTGACATTTTAGGTCATAGCTCCGTGACCCGACCTGATATCAAGCTGAAACTTGGTACACAAGTAGAGGGTATCTTTCTACGTCATATATATTCCGGGTTTGGCATTTGAAAAAACGGCGCCGAAATTATTGCGAAAAAACAAATTTTGACTTTTGACCTTGACCTGACCTTGTAAAGTGACCTCAGATAAACAAAATTACATATGCACATTGCCCAACTATTTAGCTATACATTCATATAAACTTTTAAGTTCTATCTTAAAAACTCTGTTTTTGGCAGACATTTTGCTTTTACCCTCAACATGGCCAAAAATGACCTGAGGTGCCTTCCAAAAACGTTGCCTGGCTCCGCCCCTGAGCAAAATGGAATTTCGAAATTTTGTCACGGCGCGTAGAAGGAATAGCTAGGAAAAGTCACCAAGTTTCGTGAAGCTGCGTTAAAAATCCTGGAATTGGCAAGCAAAAAACCCGAGGGGGGGCGGATTCCGCCCCCCCCCCCTGCCGGGAATAGGGTTAAAGCTGGCAGCTGTAGGAACACTGTGGTGATAGTGTTCACGTCTAATTACATTTTTACCTCGTTACATCCGCGGTGGTCTGTGTACCATGAGTACATTTGATGTTTGCACATACGTGCATCCGCCTAAATGTTTTTGCGCTAACGCACTTTTGCGCGTGCGTACACCAGCCACACGCATGTTTGTTGTACTTATATTGCCCGTACATACGCGTGCCATACATAATTTGTGTGCGTGCATTTGCCTTACATACATTTGGCGTGGAATGTGTACGTTTTATTCAGACCCTGTGCCGTGCGATTTTCTCCCAGCCAACATCCGGCCGTCGCTCGTTGCTGTGTTGCCCTGGCAACGCAGGCAGGACGGCGGAGCCGCGACTGGCGAAAACTCGCGCTGGAAAAGATTGCCAGGCTGTGAACTGCTGGTGTGTCGGGGTCGAATTAGACTGGAGTGTGGTGTCCGTGCCCGTGGACTCGTCTGGAGTGTGGGCGGCCTGTGTTCGCAGTGGTGGCAGCAGTGGTCCTGACAGACTCGCGTGGGCCTGTCAGGGCGCTGGGTCTAGAAGGGGCGGCATTAGATATAGGCAGGGCTGAGCCGCCCTTTGCTCCTCGGGGACGAAGAAATGCCCTTATGCTCTGCTTGTGGGTTTTTCATTGGCCGTCTTGTGTCGGTCTGTGGTTTTGTGTTCTGCTATGCGGTTTCGGTAGGTCTGTTGGATCCTTTGTCGGTGTGTCCGGTGCCAATGTATTCTGTACCGATGGGCCCAGTGTCTGTGAGTCCGATGACTGTGGGTCCGGTGCCATGTCGTTATGTTCCGTGTCGGTGATCCGGTGTTTGCGGGAACGGTACCAGTGTATTCTGTGCCGGTAGGCCCGGTGTCGTCGGGTCCGGTGTCTGTGTGTTCGTTGCCTGTGGGTCCGGTGTCTATGGGTTCTGTCTGTGGGCCCGGGACTGGTGCATTCTTTGCCGGCGGGCCCGGCGTCGCCGGGTCCGCCACCGCCGCCCGGCCCGCGCCATCACGGGCCGGCCGATTGCGGCCGCCTGTCGCCTGGGCCGCGCCATCGGGCCGATTAGAAAACGGCGCGCCCCGGCCGCAAACACGCGCGCTCTAATTTGATTGGCGGCCGAGTTTCGAGGAGTTGGACGATCGCCGGCCGGACGGCGCCGCGTCGTGCTGATTGGTGCCGTGTTCGGACGCGCCGGATGGAATGTGCACCGGGCCGCCGGCCGTGAGACGGTCTCGTTGCTGAGCGCCCCTCGGAGCGTGGCAGCGTTTCGTTGTTGCTGGTGAGGGTGAGCCCCCCAATGGAAGGACCTGTGGGGTAGGCTGGTAACGCCGTTGGATTTGAGTCGTTAAGAGTTTAGTCTGACGTATTTGAATTTATGCGTTTGGGCGCCGAATGACCCTGCATTCGTATTTAACCACCAACTGCACGGATTGCACGTCTCTGGTTGTATAACGATATTTGAAAGGGAAGAGGGAAGAGTAAGGAAGTGAAATGTTGAAAGGCAGAATGTTTTGTAAGTGTTGATGCTCTGCATATCCTGCGTACTCAGTTGCTTCGCAATACCACAGTACCTGAAGCCTTCCCAAAGCGATGCACAAAGCATTGTTTTGGTATGTTGTGACGCTTCCCCTACACGCTGATCGTGACATCGATCGGCTACATCGTTTCATTTGCTTCGGTTGCTTGGCTATGAAAGTGTCTGGGGCCTTCCCAGAGCTATGCACAATACTTCTTTTGGTATGTTTCGGCGCATTTCCTGAACGTTTGTCGTGACCTCGGGCAGAACGTCACTGGCTGGGACTTCAGATCAAAATCAGTGCTTGTTTACCAGCTTTCGAGCACAGTTGATCACTTCGCCGAACGTGGCGTAATGTTGCAAGGGTTAGCATTTGCCTTCATTGAAATCGTCATGCAACCCGCCTTCGCGGTTCCATTTGCGAGATACGATCGCAAATGGAACCAGAAAGCTCAGGGCCGCCGAGCTGACCAGAAAGCGATGCTCCGTCATGATGTCGTGTCGTCTGACGTGCTCCAGACAACTTGAATGCTGCACGAGGAAGGAGATTGAGGTACAGCGATTGAGATATACAGCATTTTTTTATAGATGCTCCGGTATTCCGTGCTCGGGATTCGCCCGAAACGTTATCGAACGAAACGTTTCAGACATTTCATTTCGAACGAAACGTTTCAAAACACTATCCAATGTTTTGAAAAAGCCTCGCCCAAAAAGTTCCACAGCATTTCAGTCGCATGAAAGTCGTTCGTGTTTAACAGCGTTGATGAGACTGCCCTCGTGCTACCCATTAGCAGGTGAATACCGACAGGCTCGGCGGTGCCCCCTAGAAGCTGTATTCCCGCTACCGGTGCAAAGAATCAGTGGTTTCCTGCCAGGCAGGCGGTGGTGCGTACCGGGGTATTCCCGGTATCCCGGTAATGTCATGGCTAACATGCCACCCTCCGGTCTTCTCCAGTTACCAAAAAGGAGTACCAGAGCTGCAGCGACAGCGACGCAGAACCGCCGGCTGGCGCGGGGGACGCGGCCGCCCCCGCCCAGAAGGCCGCCGCCGCTGCCGCCGCCCTCGCCCCCGCCGAGGCGGCGAAACCGAAAGAAGTGTTGCCGCACAAGACCAAGCAGCCCAACATAATGAGCTTCTTTAAGAAGAAGTAGGCAGAGCCGTCCCAGCGCCGCCCCCGCCAGCCGCCGGCGGACGGCGACGCGGCGAGCGTGGGCGGCAGGACGCTGGACGTCACGCCCCGGCGACGGGACTGTGCTGGACTGGACTGGGCTCGGCGCGGCCTGCCGGCCCGGGGAGTGACGGCCCGCGGACGGGGCCGCCGTGTCGCGCGGTGTTGCGATCGTTTCCCCGCGTCGGGAACGTCGGAACGCGCGGTTACCTCAGTGTCATCTGATGCAGGTGGTTTTGAAGAGACTCTCCAGGGTCCGGTGGAGCTGAGTTAGGTCATGCAGACTTGGCATGGTGTCTGTGCTTGGTGTGCCGCGCGACCGTCCGATATATTTTCGCTGCACGCGGCACATGTCTGTGACAATTTTGACAACGTGGAATTTGTGCCACAAATAGTTGTCAGTGTGGTAATTTCGCCTTTTTATAAATTCTACTGGAACGGCTAGCTGTTGGAGCCCGTGTTAAACACAGCTTGTTGCAGTGTTTGTGACGACGCCTTGATGTGCCGGTTACGGTGCGACAAGACCGTGTGGTAGTCAGCATGGCCTTATATAGGCGTCTGCCAGCTGATTGAGGGGCCGAATGTGAAGCGCCGGTGTGACTGGAGTCCTGCCAAGACGGGGAGACGCTGTACCACGCACCCATCGACCACGGTTTCTGCGATTGACATTCTGAACAGAAAGTGTGCTTGGCAATGCATGAAGAAAAGCGGAAAAATCATCTTGAAAAATGAACGACTGAAATAAGCCAGCTGCCGTGAGGAGCTGTCTATTCAGAGGGACGCATTGTCGAACGACATAAATGTTTCCCATTCGGATTTGGCGTCGGAACAATACCGCCGTCAGAAATCGAGTAATAACGTGATATCCAATAATTCAGTGTTAAGGGCAGCAGCCCGTTCAAGAGACAATGAAACGTCAGTGTTGACCTTGGCCTTGGTAAGGTCGGACGTACCGTGGGCCGCTCCGCTGTTCTGACCGATTGGCTGCTCGTGCCGCGCGGCTGGCTTAGCACGTGGTGTGCGGCTCGTAACCGTGTCGTGAGAAGGCGCATTAGTAACTGCCTGATTCCACATAATCCAATGAAGCAAAACATCAACCATTCTTCCACAGATACAGCTGAAGAATCGAGGGGAAGGCGGGATGCTAGGATGGTCTGGACACGACCCCAACCCACACACACGCACAACGGATTTTAACATTAGACCTATGACAATACCTCGAAAGAAACGGATCGACCACACAACTTTCGAATATCCTCAGCCATGCTTCTACGACAGGAATGTCGGCGTTTGAGTCTGGTGTCGGCGTCGCAGAGGTTGGGGCCCATGCAATGGCCTAGTCCAGGCACGTTGCCAGGATTTTCCTCGGGGGGGGGGGGCAAATGTCAAATTTTGTCATATGCTAAAGGCATATGACGAAAATTACAAAGGAAGGCAGCAATTTTAGACAATTTATCTCATATTTAATGCTCAGGAAAACATATAATGTTTATTTTTGCAACATATATATGATCGCTATTATGTATTCATGCAAAATCGCCACGTATCTAGTGTAGCTTGGTTCAGGGGGGCATTTTTCCCATGGACCCGCCCTTGGCTACGTCCCTGGCCTAGTCCTGCCGAAATAAGCAACGTGCCGTCGGCGAAGCGGTCGGAGAAATTGAAAGCAAAAAGAAAAGGATCCCCTCATCAACTGAAAGACACCCAGTAAGTAGAAGACTGAGGCATACTGGGTAGGACCAAGTCCGTAGTCATTTCCTCTTGGAAAGGCAGTCTCCAGTTTACGGGGAAGACTGAAAGCTAAACTTATGTCATACGAAACGAGATTCGAAAAAGCTGGAGAGCGCAATCTTTGATGTGACCAGCGCATCGAGACTGCAGAAATGCTGGAATGAGTGCGGAAGCCAATTGGAGATTTATCAAAACCAAGGCAGACTCACGACGACACGCCAAATAAGAGTGAAGCAAACAGCAACAAAGCCCCATCTTCATGCGTACCACAAGGCGTCTTAATGGTTTTGGTTTGAACGACTACATCGCTCTGCAAACTGAACGCAACTTTTTCACTTTCGCGTTACAAGAATATGTTTTGCAGCCCGCCAATTTCGTGCGACAATCTCATTATGGGGCTTGGAGGATAGAAGGGCGCTGACTGCACATTAGATAAATTTACGATAAAAATTCAAAATTTATGAAGCATATCAGCACTGGCGGGTCAAGGGAGAATACAACGATGTCATAGCCTCAGTTCGTTAGAACACCCCGGTCAAAAATGTCTAACTCCTCGTTTTATCACGGTGATTATGGGGGTTTTCTTTCTGAATTAATGTGTTTATATAAACGTTTATGTTAGAGAATGGTGAAAAAATGAATGAAATATGAGGAGAAAACAACAGATGGGGTAAGATTAGATCAAACAGATGACCACACATTAGCACATGGTCCGGATCCGCCACCGCCGGTGTCGTCGAGGCTGGTCAGCATTATCCCAATTTGTAAATCAAACTCAAGTGACGTCATATTCACCCATACAGTTTTCTTTCACCAGAGAAATATGGTCAGCATATCTCTGACCTTGTTGGAGGGCGAAAATGGCGGGGCCGTCGGCGAGGTCGGAAGACCAACTGGGTTTAAAATGGGATACTTGCGTGGCTGATACGTTGTTAAAAATGGGTTAGTACTGTAATACGTGTTCGAATGTCTTTCTCATGTGAGATGCTCGGTGGCTGTTGCGTTTCGACCCTAACGCGTGCGCCACGAATGTCGCATTTGTGTGGTTTATCTGGTACGAAGTATTTTTGTTATATTTTGTGTACTTGCCAGTGCCTGTGGTTCAGCTGAAAACAATGGTAAATCTATATGTGATTCCTGGAGCTCAAGATATAGCAGCATTGTGGTGCAGCAGCACTGCATTTCATGGGCTGGCTGCATGTCATGGATTTAAGTTTGTGCTTACATGTACATCCATTAACAGTTGGTGTGTTTCAGGTGGTGGACTGGCAGTTGGTGCAGTGTTCTCACTTATGTTCTTTAAAAGTGAGTATGCTGTCATGGAAAGCTGTGTTAAAAAGTACAGAGGGTCTGTGATGTGTATTTAGAAATTTCCATATATCTTTCAAAATTTAATTTGGAAGGGTCATGCAAGATTGTTTTTGTGAATGACTGTATGGTTATTTAAGCTGGAGTCCTGATGCATTTCTTTGCTGCTGGTTGCCACAACTGTAGATTTTGTGCAAGCCACACCAGTTTGAATTTGCAGGTTAAGCTACACAAGGATGTAAAATGTCTGCAAAATGGTGTGCATGAGTGGAATATCTTCACCTTCTTAGAAGAGCATACCAGGTTTTTTATAGAGAAAATGTGCCTCTGTCAGTGCCTTGGTGAAGATTGGAAGTTTGACTAGGAGAAGTAACATCTCAGCCTTAAGTACTCATAAGTTTCTTTTTGTGGCTTAGTGTGGTTAAGTATTTGCTGATGGATAAAGAAAGCTAATCATTCTGACTTCTCTCAGTTCAAACAGGCTTTTGCAGACCCCAGATGTGCCAGATGCAAATTGGCATTCTTGAATTTTGATGACTGCTCTAATTACTCCAGTTTGTATAATCTTTGTAGGATGAATAATCTGGAAGACATGCATAAATACAAAGGCTCTATCTGAAACAACTGTCCTGCCTAGTGTTGTTCATTTAGTGCTCCCCAGATGTTACCCATTTTTTTACTTTAACTGCATTAATTGAAGGTGTCTAACAAAATGAACAAGATAAATCACCATCCACTGGAAATAGGTATTGTAACTGGAGATTTTGCACATACAACCAAATGCCAAGCATGCACCAAGCATGTGTGGGTATGTGACTGCATACTTGGCATTTTGCACTGCCCTTGATATTGGCCACCAGGTAGTATGAAAAGTCATTTCAGAATGGCATGACTCCCATCCATCATATGTTAGTTTTTCATAGTGCTCCAATATGTTGCAGAGCATTTGGCATCTGCAGACAAATGGAGAAGCTTCACTTGGCTTGGCAGCATCTCTTAGACTACTGGTTCACCTTGTTTAGCTTACATCAGTTTTAGCTGTAAATGAATTCATTCACTCCAGCCACATGCTAGATCTTTGCTTTGTTATAGTTTGGGTTCAGTATATTATATTATTCATTGTATTGTGTTAGCCTTTGCATTCCAGCCATGGTAATCACTCGTCCCAGCCGCGGTAGTCCGACGATCCGGCTCCGTGGCGAACGGTGCACTCCATCCACTGCCCCCCGGTAACGCAGCCCCTTCCCCAGCGGATGACCTCGTGTCCTGCTATTTGAACGCTTGATACGCTGCTATTTGAACAGCAGCGTTCAAATAGCAGGACAGCAGCAGCAGCGTGGTTCCCTTTAATACTCGCCTGGCAGGGTCTTAGAATGACTCCCCCTCTACCAGTTTTTGAACCAGGAGAGATAGAGCAACGCGGTAAAAACCAGAGTGTTTCCTGACACGTCAGAAACTCCACAATGTTCGATTTTTTTTCATTTGATGTCAAAAGATGACCTCCCAGGTCACAGGAATGATCTCGAAGTGGCCATGTCGAAATTTGTCGAAGTTTTTCGTAGTATTATAGTTTCCAAACTTGTGAAAATAAATGGATTTCGTAACTATCTTTGTGTTGGCCATTGTCTTAGCTATCGGAAAATGCATGTTTTTTCTTTGTTCTAGGTCATTAGCTGACCTCCCAGGTCACGTAATTCCATCATAGCTGAACTTTGCAGTGAGTGACATGAAAGTCTCATTATACCTGAGTCGGGTCACAGGTCAAACGAGCGAGGACACACCGTGTCTAACTTGGTACACCGGTGCTCCTTGGGCTGGGAGGGGGTCACGTATTTGGGGTCGCGGTCGCCGTAGTTTCCAAGGCCACCGCCAGGAGTGTTCTTGTCATTTTGCGGAAATCATTCCTTGCTGAAAGTCACTTAAGCTAGAGCCACTTGATTTGGTGTGCAGGTAGGCGGGCACACGTAGTTTCCCAAGATCACAGTCAGGGCCACAATTGAATTTCGAATTTTCGAATTTTTCTGACCCATTGTGACCTGAACCTACAAATGGGTTTTACATTGTACTAAACCATGATTGTCAAAATAATGTTGAGGTGGTGGATCGTAATACGGCATACTTTCAAGTGTAGGTATCACGTATCCCGCACACAAAACTACAGTGGCGTTTGACGTCAATGTTTGAAATGCACGTTTGACCTAGCTTGGTCTCTGATCACCTGGCCCTTTCCAGGTACCAAAATTGGGTCATTGACACCAGCATCTTTAACCCTATTCCCGGCAGGGGGGCTGAATCCACCCCCCTCGGGTTTTTGCTTGCCAATTCCAGGCTTTTTAACGCAGATTCACGAAACCTGATGACTTTTCCTAGCTATTCTTTCTACGCGCTGTGACAAAATTTCAAAATTCTACGTTGCTCAGGAGCGTAGCCAGGCAACGTTTTTGGGAGGCATCTCAGGCCATTTTTGGCCATGTTGAGGGTAAAAGGAAAATGTCTGCCAAAAACAGAGTTTTTAAGATAGAACTTAAAATTTTATATGGATGTATAGCTAAATAGTTGGGCAATGTGTACACAAAATTTTGTTCATCTTTGGTCACTTTACAAGGTCAGGTCAAGGTCATAAGTCAAAATTTGTTTTCTGCAATAATTTTGGCGCCGTTTTTTTCAAATGCCAAACCCGGTATATATATGAGGTACAAAGGTGCCCTCTACTTGTGTACCAAGTTTCAGCTTGATATCAGGTCGGGTCACGGAGCTATGATCTAAAATGTCAATGCGCGTACCCTATATCGCAGTAGCCATAAAATGAAATTTTTGAAATACAGTGAATTCAAATGATTGAAAACGTTTGCAAATAGTATTAAATGCACGCGAGATCATTCCAGGTGACCCCAAGGTCACTGGAGGTCATTTAAGGTGAAAGGTCACAAGTTGATCTAAAGAACTTGTGACCTTAACAGTTCCCCTTTTTCATGTCCCTGGCACCGCCTATGCTAACATTATACAAACATTGTAATGCGATTTTTACTTCTTTAGAATAGCATGACTAGCAGAAGCCAAAAAGTGTTTTTACCTTTTTTGTTCATTCAGTTGTAAGAAAACTAATCCTCCTATTTTTGAAACCCTGTGAACGCCCATGAATCTTCTCAAAATTTCAGATTTGTGGACCTATGGTAAAAGCCCTATCCATAATCTCTCGATTCATGCCAGTTTCATTGAAATCGGTCCATAAACAACGGAGTTATAAGAAGTCCAAAAGTACCCCCCATTTTGACATTTTTGCCCTCCTGCATCCACAGATTTCGAAATTTTGAAAATTTCTTTTTATAAAAGTGTAGTTCACGTCACGGCAAATCGATTGCCGTTTGTTGCGATGAAATCGGACAAGTAGTTCTCGAGATCTCAGGGGGGCCGAATCCGCCCCCTCCCCCTGCTGGGAATCGACCATACCGTCTAGCCCTCCGGGAATAGGGTTAAAAGGGACATGTAACACAGCATTGCAATACTTAATATCCAGCAAAGACTTTGTGTTGTGCGATATGGTTAAAAACACTGACGTGACATTGACAAAAAGGTCGCAAAAAGGTTGAGGTTGACAAAAAGCCTGACAAAAAGGTCACAGGTCACGACTTGTGGCATGGGAAAGTCTGAGAACTTTACTCAGTGTGCATAAATGTTAAAAACTCGCCTACAGCAGAAATCAGCGCTCTGTTTTCCGCCACTACAAAGTTATGGAAGGAAAACCGCAGCTTGGTTCGAAAATGCCCCGCCTAGCAAGGGTTAATGTGCTGTCAAGAAAGGACGCACACAGTTTGGGTCTTTACATGCGCCAACGATTGAAATGGAGACGCATAATGTGAAGACACAGCGGTATGCTTCCTGCCATGTATTATCATCGTCAATCAGCGATTAAAGGATTTTTTCTCACAGTGCATCATGGTGTCGCCTCAATTTGACACTGTCTGCATGTACGCTTGTAAAAGTCTACTACAAAAAAGCGGGACATTTTGTCGTGGTGACGGTTCTCATTGTCCTGTTCTCATTGCATTGACTGTGTCTTGGCTGCATGTTTTTGCAGTGCGTAGCGGGGCAGGCGAACGGGCTGTGGCTTGTTGTCACGCTGTGCATCTGACTAGTTTGATGGTAGAATGGTTTGCCTTCACTTAATTTGAAGAGTTCTTTGTAATTGGCTGGTACGTGATAACGGCCTTTTGTGGCTTCAGAGAGGGAAAAAAATCGTCATAAGAGGGATCATAGCGTGGATGATTTGGTCATGACAGGGGAAAATCACACACGCAAAGTCACTAATGCATGAGCTTCCAGTGACTTTTGTGGTACATATGAACTTTTCGGTGGAGCTCAAAAAATGAGTCTTCGTTTTTAGGCCATATCATGATACCTTGCTCTGTGATAAGTGCTTTCGATTATAGCACTACATAGTTTGTTGCACGTGTCGCGCGAATAGGGTTGTGGCCATATTTCGGATTTGGTGTATGCTTTAAAACATCACTTTCCCTTGAGGTGCTGTTATTGATTTCCTTTCGTCAGCCATGGAAGAGAAATATCTTTTTTTGTCTTTTGGAAGCAACGTTGTCGTTATCCATCATGAGAGTTACAGTTTGATAACGTTCGTAACGAAATAGTTAATGCGATGGGTTTTGCAAAATTTCATGGTGTTTTTCGCGGGCAGGGGTATGAATTGTAAACTGTTAACGCACTAGAATATAGTACACAGTGAAACAGATTTCCTGTGCCGACTGTAATGTGACAGATCATTTTCTGTAATGGCAGGCGCCCATTTGTGCTTTGTCTCATCATCCCATGATGACGCTTAACTCCGGGAAGAGCGTTGTTTTGGCCGTATGTAAACAGTCACGTGACACAGTTCTTTACATGCCTTTGTGTTGTTGATGGTCGACCGTATGACAGGATCAAAGGTGAATGAGTTAACAAAAATGGTGAGAGTTGTCAAGTGGGTGGCCGGGAAAAGGATTAGTGTCTTAACCTGTGTGGTGTTTAGAATACAAAATCTGTCCCTATCTGAGTTTTTGTCACGTATAGCTCCCGAACTCCAAGCAGTGGGTGACTCTCATCGCTCGCTCCCCGTCCTCTGTTGGTAATGTGCAGAGGCCTGCCGCGCGCTGGGAGCTCTTCCCAAAGGCTGGTGGATTATTAATCTCGGGTCCTCCGGAGAGTTAGTGCGCCGTTGATGCCGGTGATAATGCCTTTTCCCGAGCTTCACCCCACATCTCCTGGAGCTTGCATGTGTTTTGTCAAAGACCACTAAAAGTGAACTATTGAGCTCCGTCGATTTCGATCGCCAGTAGGTTGGCAAATTGATTATGGGAGTGTCACGGGCTATTCAAAGGACACCGCTTCCGCTTCATTTGACCTGAGGGCACAAACGGCGTAAGTATATTCCAACCCGCCGAACAGTAGGGTTTTCAGTCGTTCCGCGGTGTCGTCATTGGCATTTGATGCTTTACCGGCAATGGTAATAGCTTTCGTGGCTGTTGACAATAAGCGGAACCTCAGGGCAGGTGCCCGATGGACATCAGCGTGTTGCCGCAGTGTATCTGTGGAACAGTGTGGGGGACGACTAAGACATTGTTTTAGTGGAAACATGGAATACATATACCCGGATCGGGAACTGGCTGCCTTCGTCATTGATATCAGCAAGCGTGCTAGTCACCCAGTGGCAAGAATATGAACTTTCTGTGGAAAGGACCGTTTATCTTTTGTTGGTGGCCTTGCGGTCTTCAGTGATCGTGGAAAAGACATCGGACTTACGGCTTCTGTAAACAGACTTCGAGAGGTATTTTCGAGCTGTCATACGTTCCCGTGACGACATGCAACTTCGCTGGAATTTTTCTGGAGACTTGAGCTCGACCAGGGACCACCATAGGCGAGATGGCAGCGCGAACCGAACGTATTCCAGAGATATTTTGGACACCCATGTCCCAGTGGCCAGTGGATGACAACAATATCGTTTTCGGACATGCTTTATTGGTAATTACAATCTCTGAGAGTGGTCTGATAGTGCCGTGAAGTATAAAATAAGTTTTCTTACGATTCCGCCGTTAATATCACGTCGAACAGTCTGGTTTTCTATGATGTCCTCTTTCATGCAACCAGATCTTCGCAATGGTAGCGACGTCTGTGCACAAGATTCCAGACTATAAGCTGGTTCCCGTCCATTTGGGGGTAGAGTTTGAAATCTGGACTTATCTTCATGCTGTAACATGAAATAGACAATAACGCTTTGACAGAACACGTTTTAGCGCCTTATCGATGAAAAACAACCGCCACGAATTGAAAAGTGCTAGAGACGACTGTCACCGTTTCTTCGTAACCGAGATAATAACACGCGTCCTTGGAGACCAGGCATAATGCAGGTTGCTGATTTGTGCAGCGATATGACCAACACAGGTTGCTAATTTGTGCAGCGATATGACCATGCAGTCGATGCGCCCTACATGCATGTGTGCAAGGGAGAAAAGGGTTAGTTTTAGCGCCTGTCATATACAAATTTCAAGACTGTGTATGCCCTGGACGAGAAAGCAAAATAGAAATGGAATTTATCAATTAATGAACTTATTCTTTATTACCTATAAGACTTCCCACAGTTGTCAAGGCAACCAAAACTTCTGCGTCTCGAACTTTCGTTTAGTGCGATGAGACTTGTAAGTTTGGAATATTTAATTTTATGCGACTACGTCCCTTGCTTCCGTATGCGTTTAACCGTATGCGTTTAAAGGTTGGTGTACGTCCTGGACGAGAAAGCAAAAAAGAAATGGGGGATTTATTCTTCAATACCTATCGCACTTTCCCCGCAACTGTCAAGATAACCAAAACTTGCGTCCCGAACTTTGGTTTAGTGCGATGAGACTTATAAATTTGGAGCATTTAGTTCAAAGAGGCTACGTCTCTTGCTTCCGTATGCGTTTAACGTTTTGTCTTCGATAGCCATGACTTAGACTTGGAATTATTAGCATTCCCGCATCAGTGTTTAGTATTTTTTGAATAATGTTGTGGACCGAGGCTAAGCACTTATTAGTTGGGAGACATTTCCTGGGTACTGGGTTGTTGATCATGGAGGCGCGATTCAAGAGGTACATGTGATTGACCTTGAAGCAGTCAATCAGTTAAACGAGTAAGGTAATATTCATAATTCCGGTATAAATCTGTCGTGTGCTGCGTTCGCTGGCGGCGCTGGCTCATGCCGTCTGAATGATTTTGCCGTTTTTGGACGGAGATCGTATAAAAGAGAACACTCAGCGATCACCTCATGGCTTGCTCACAAAGGCCTCAACTGTTCCGACGGCTGCGATCATCTTGCCGTCGTTTCGGTCGCCGAATGACGGAGTTTCCAATACATGTTTCTATCGTATATGATAGGAGTGTTGATTGTGAAGGAAGCTACACTTCTGCGGCTTGGCAATTTGTGTGCTCCGGTCAAACAAAGTTCGATGCATTGCATATTGCCAAAGGTGTATGTGTGTGAGAGAAAGGCACATTAATAGAAGGGCGTTTCTGATAAAACTGAAAGCGATTCTGCCCGTAGCGTCACGGATTCGAACTGCTCACACTGTGTGAACTGATGACGTCTAGTGTACGTCATGCGTGGTTTTTCGTGCGCCTGGAAAGAAACTACTCATTCGGAGAATGTGCGCTTGCTGAGTGTTGTTTTCTTGGGACGTACTGGCCAGCACCCCCATTTGGTTGCAGAAATGTCGTTCGCGATCAGTCTCATTTCAGTTTTGCAGTCTCCCAGTCGTCAAAAAATTGTCTAAGTGTTCAGATCAGTCTGCTGATACCGTGTTTGGTATGCTGCCCTGCTACATACACTTCATATACATGTTGAAATCAACTGCATTTTTATTAATTGCATCTGCTCCGTGTACCTTTGGGAATTTGTGGTATTTGTACGCATGGTGTCTGCCTGACTGTTGAAATTCATGTACCTCGTAATTGCTGTGTTCCAAAAGTTATGACAGGTCTTCCGATGCCCAACACCGTTAACTCCCAGATTTTGATGAAAATTGGTCCAAGGAGTAATCTTGGGGACCAAACACGGCAGACAAAGTACTTATCCTCACAGATCAATGGTTTGATTGTGAGGAATTTTGCAGTATTTATGTAGTTTAACTCGTGACCTTATGTTGCGTGGCCAAGCTGGCCTTGAGCCAAGCAAAGCATTAACTTTTGTGGGGCAAGCATGAAAGCCCAGACATAACAGAACTGTGAACGTACTGGTTGGGACAGAGGCTGTTTTCGGGTCGTGCAAGCAGAGCCATGCCGGCCTGCTATGTGCGCTGGCCATTTGGAGCCGAGGACGTAGTGTCGTCAGAATTCCCCTGACCAGTCTTCCTGTCCTCGGAGCCAGAAGCGGTGCGAAGATAATATGTTCCCATGTGTTTTGAGCTTGTCATTGTTTGTGGTACCTAGTGTACGCCATTGACTGAGGGGGAAGGGAGAGGGAGGGGGTGGAAATTGTCACCCTCCAGGATATCTTTTGAATCAGTGGACGGATTGGCCATATCGTAGGGTGCGTTATAGCAGTAATGCGACATGTTTGATTATATGTAACCTCATTCAATAGCCTTGTGTTACACGACCTCGAAAAATGTCGGACAATTTTCAAATGGCTTTTTTAAACCATTCCTTCGTATCCATTGGCGTCTCAATGAAAAATGAATTAATCGGCAAAAAATAATGTGCCATGCTATGGTGACTTAATATGCGATTAGGATAACATTAGGACCTCTCATGACATAATAATACGCATGGCAACTTACCAGCATCCTGCAGCTCACATGTGTTAGCAAATAACAAGCAAATTCGAGTCAGTAGGAAAAAGTTAATATGGTCGCCAGGATGACGCCATTTTGATATTAGCTTGAACCACCTTGATGCCAGTTTACCTACAAAAGAGAAAAAAATGGCCGGAAATGATGCAGGAAATGGCGTTAAAAGTCTCATGTCGATGTTTTTCTGCATTTTTTTTTGTCGTGAAAACCTGCCGGGGATGGCGGGAAGATACAGCCTACCCGCCCTTTAGTCACTGACGTGGTACCTTTGCTTAGTTTGAAACGTGTATCCGTACCCGGTTGTCTCACGCATACCTTTAGACCCTGGGGCGACAGCACCACCGTGCACCAGTTGCGTGGGGCATGCTTGGCTGAGGACAACGGCGGCGAGAATATTTGTAACACCAGTCGACTAGGGCAGTAAACACCTCGCCTCCTAGCTGTGCGTGGCCGACCGCAGAAAAACACCACTGTTTCTGGGAGTGTGGTTAGCTGTGGCATCCGCATTGTCTGAAGGTTAACGGGCGCTCGGGACCGGTATTACCTGCCTGTTTCCATTTCGTTCAAGATCTCTCGTTAATGGAGTGCCGTTCGCGCGAAGTTGAATCTAGATTTCGGCGGTTGTTTGGGGACCCCGGAGGCGGATCATCGCCCGTATCGTGACAGTCTGTCATTGCGCCGCATTTCCCATTAGATGAATTACGAAATGTGACGTCACTACAGTCCTTTGTACTTAAGAGCGCCTTAAAAAGACGCCACTCGCGACGTCCTGCAAGAAATGTGGCGTCTGTACAGTTGTTTGTACTTCAGAAGGCGTCGAGAATACGGCGCTCGCGATGCACCACAAATGCATTTTGCTGTTCGGATATCGAGACCAAAAGGATTTGGAAGCTATCTGCCTCGTGCCAAGACGGTGGGCGAACCAGGTCTGGCGGGCGCGGATGAGTAGACCTGACCTGCACGTGTCTTTGTTCGCTCCGCAGGACGGGCGTGGCCCCTGACCTTTGGCCTCGGCTCCGGCCTCGGCATGGGCTATTCCAACTGCCAGCACAGCTTCGACGAGCCTTATCTGGTGCGAGCGGACCGAGTCAAGGTGGGTTCTCGTGGCGTGTGGATCTTGTGTGTCCGTGTCGGATGGCTTGGTCCGCCTTCCTTTCAACACGCCGTTTTCGGAGCTCTTGAAAAACCGTGTTACGTTGGAGGGCCCCAAAGTGGTGTAATAGATAGATAGACACGTAAATATTTGCTTAATAAGACTGAATAAAAGTGAGCACTGGAGATGAGACCGATGCATGCTGGTAGGTAGTCATTGTGCAGTGCAGACGTAGCTGCGTTCGAAAACCGATTTGGCCGAATTGCTCGGTTACCCTTGCTCCCGAACGGTGTTCAACAGTGGTGCCGTTTTCGAGCGACGGTAGCGCGGAGAAAACGGCGCCACTGTCGAGCGCCGTCGGGGCTCATGACGTCACGCGTAAGTCTGGTGAGTCGGCGATCGAACGGGACCCGGTTAGAAGCGAGTACAAATGGACTGCGTGAAAGTCTGAGGCCTCACCCGTGACGAGCACTGTGTGGGGGATTGAAGAGCGTGTGACAGTGGAGTGGCCTGTTTGTAATGATGACAGATATGTTGTTTGACATCGACGGACGTCCTTGGGTGTATGAATTTTCCTCCAGCCTTTGCACGACGGCTTACCTTCAGGATAAAAACCGGTTTAATGCCATAGACTGCCTGCACAGTTGTGAGCCTGTCTAAAAGATTATGAACTCATTTTTCATAACCGCGTTGAGTAGCGGAACTTCAATGGCAAACGGCTTGTCCACTCAGAGGAATCCTAGTGCGCAGTTTTTCGTGCCGAGCGTGGCCGCGCTTGTGCGAGCGCGGTGTCACTTGACGGGGATCCGAGACCGATACTAATGGCATACTGACACGGTCTGCTGTGAGTGCTTTGCGAACGGGGGTGAACGTTGTGAAGCTAGTCTGGGTACATAAATCAGAGTAAGCAAGGTCAGTTACCCAGTCCAGTGAGTTCTCGAGGCTTTTGAGTGGGTAAATGGAAAGCAAAAGGTCATGTCTGTTTTTTTTCGCTTTGGACATGTCATTTCCCAGAAATGCATCGTAACAGCAGTCACATATCACGACGTGTCTTCGTGCTGGGCGGATGGACTACTGATAAGCTGAATGGGCCAATGTGAAGCAGTGGTAGCCTTCTTTTGCCAACGTTTGACGCGTTTTTTTTTCTTTCGAAGTTCCCACTATGTCTGTGGTTTTGGCTGAACGCAAGTAATGAAAGCATTCTCAGTACGACATCCCTGCCCCCCGCCCCCTTGTAGGTACTGTGTCAAACAACTGGTAAGGGGTATTCTGGTCCATGGAGCACTGAATTTCCATGCACAGACAACGAAATCCTTTTCTTTGCTGAGGACACCTCTCTGTATGCCTCTCATCCACAGCACTGGCCCGAACAACAACTGTACAACGCGACCTCAACAGAAAAAGCAGTTCGGTGACGACTGGGCAATGCAGTTCATTGCAGAGAAAACACAGCAGCAAACACTCCACGAACTCTGGATCCGCTTTGCCCTGTAGCACTTTACACAAGCCACCCAACTCACGTTTGGAGGAAGGCCACTCCCAGTCACACTAAAGCTCACGCATATAGGTCTGACGTTTTCTGCTGACTTACGTTTCCACGAACACATCATTATCATAGCGACGAAGGGTCATTGTGCTCTGGGTCCGCTTTGCCCTGTAGCAAGATTTTCACCCAGACAAGTCCGCAACACAATTTACGTGACTTAAACTAGACCACTCCTAGATTACTGTGAGATACTGCATGATGGACACCTGACCGTCTGTTGCTCCTTGAGACTTCAGAAATTGCAGGACAGAGTAGCAAGACTTGTGACTGGCGCCCTTTACCGATCCTGAACTGGCAGTCTACGTAAGGATTTAGGGTGGGAAACCTTTGAGATCAGACGATTGGTCCACAGACTGGCGTTCTTTCATCGGCTTTGCTACTCAGCATTACCCTTGCCAACTTTACAACGAGAACATGACAAACCACTCAGCTCGAATTCCGTAACTTTTCATCCTTTTCTCTTCCAAGAAAAAAAATAATTGTCTAGCCTTCTTGCAGAAGTACCTGAACACACGCGCCATATTCACCCTAGCTTCTCTTTTTCAAAAAAGGCCAGGCAGCACGTCATCTCTAAAGCGTCTCATTTCTTCATATTGCGGTCTAAAATTGGCAACGCTCTTCACAAAACACTCTTCGCCTAAATGTTATTGTCATTTTTAAATGTCAGTGTGTTCCGTACTCATAGTCGGAACACGGCCCAGCCTGACAGTGCGGACACGTATTGGAAGACACGGAGCGCTTTGTCATTTAGTGACCTCTTTACTTAGATTTGCGAGCACGCCTTTTCAGTTCAGTTTCTGTCAAAGTTTGTGGCTTCGACACCCTTACGTACAGAAAACCGTTGTTTGTTTCGAGTCCGACGTTTCAGAGGCTGGCTCAGAGACAGAGGCTGGAAGGCGGCATTTCAGTGTCAGTGTCCACTCTAAACAACCGGCTTCCCGGAGAACTGACAGCAATGAGCCAGCAGGGCCTCGCACGCAGTTTGAAACATGTTCAACTCGATGACGGATTAAGATTCTGGCTGCTTGTATGATTGTACGTACGATGCGTTTGTGTGTTTGTGTCCACGCGCATTTCCACGTTGCGTTTGTTTGACTCGAGAGTCGTAATAGCCACTGCCAACTACAAAACAGCTCAGAATTCTTCTTGAAGGTGACGGCACTGGCGGAGCTCACAGCGGGGAGATGACCAGACTGTATCAGAATCACATAATCAGTACAGGGCGCTTCAAATAGATTGATGCATTCAGATCCGGTTTCGATCCCTTGGTGCTGGGGAAGATCTGGACAGGCCGCGGCGACTCGGTGGCGGGCGGTTCTGGGCGCGGCTGACCAGCTGGGCGGGCGATGGGGCGCCGTCCGTGCCCCGACTTACGAGGTGAAGGGAGAGGCGTCCAGTTGTAAGCGCGCAGCGTTTCTGCGCCGATCCGCGTTTTGTTCAGTTTGTATGTGTCATTATAAATAGAATATCGATCAGTCAATCAATCATTCAGCTGATGAAATTGTCCCAGCCATTGTACTTGGAGACGGTGGTGCCGAACTGAGCCCATATATGCGCACTAGGCGGAATTCGTGGCTTTTGCCGAGCCCACGCACCACTTTTTGAGGAGCTCCGACAAACAAAGATGCAATTATATCACTTCAAGAAGTATGGAGACCCAGTTAGGGCACTCAGAGTTGCGGTCTGAGTTCTGAAATGCTGTTTTGACCAATAGCAGATTTCTCCTTCAACAAAGATTTATTATTCTCAGGTTCAGACCCAGTCTTTTATTGAGCTCATTCACTATGCGCAGTGGCTATTGAAGCCTGGTCGGTATCTAAATCAAAGAAAAAGGTCTTAGCAGGTAAACGCAAAGGGAACAGTAGCACTCTCAGTTTACCCACATCTATCACAGTCTGGCACATGACGCAGGTACGGTATGAGATGGCGGCCGAAACGCGAAATCGGTACACCCAGCCGCTCAGACGGTAACCCGTACAGGGCGGCCGTCCAACGGTAGAAACTTTCCTGCCGTCCCCGGGCGAGACCACGGGGTAGGCAGGAGACGGTCCTGTCGTGTGGACCTGCCGTGGGTCTGTTGCGGGCGAAAACGCGCTGGTCAGCGTCTCAGGTTCGCCCAGATGACATGTTTTGTGTAGCAGGCTCAGAGCACGAGAAGTTATGAAGTTCTCCGCGCTGAGCCAGCGAAGCAGACCCGAGACGTAGTCGTGCTTTTTGCGGCCGAAAAGTGCTTTGGCCGCAGAGTTAATTTTCTATCCGGGCACTTTTTGGAACCCATTTCTGCATACCGAAACAGATTACCGGATCAGGTTACTGCGCTATTGTATTAAGTGCTGCGGAATTTCAGGGGCAGATCTAGGATTTTTAAAGGGCGTCAGGTACAAGTCCTGATATTTGCCCGCGAGCTACTAACGGCAATCCCACGATGGTTTTTCCGAAATAACTCCCGTCAGTCAGTAGCCCCAAACTTTCAGTACCTCATGTGAACAAACATGGCTGACCGTGTCAATATAGCTTAGGTCGTATGACGTCATGAGCCGAATGGGGGCATTCCATAAATCAGATACCGCATTTTTGGTGTTTCAACTCCCCATCCTCTGAACGCTTCGCAACAGTCAGCCTAATCATCAACCCCAGAAGTACGCAAACCCCAGCCAACAAGCTCCCCCTTCTCACGAAAGGAAAACAGTCTGATAAAAATAGTTGAAGTGCTCGAGTTTCAACTTCCCTAATAAACGAATTTCATAAAGAGCGCCGATAAAAATGAGTTCGAGTTGCAAGATTTGTTAGACGTGATTCTTCTTAGTCTTTGGGCTTTTAGCGTCTTTTTGTCGTTGATGTGGCAGTGCTACAGAACGCTCTGCCAAACTCCCGCCCTCCCTGCCGCAACGGCGTATCACTTATTTCCCTCCCTCCCTCTCACCGTCACGTGATATACCGACGACCTCGTCGACGCGGATTTTAGGTACTGTTGGGACTTCGGGACCTTGGTATCTGCCTTTTCCTTTTGACATGGCTTGCAAGAAGTCGCCAGGATTGACATAAAGGCTAAGATCAGGTCGCGCAAGTCATAAGTGACCTCTCTTGAGGTCAGAATTAGTCACTGGACAACTTTGCAGAGAGTCGATTTGGCTTCTTCTGTGGCATAGATTCCCCAAATCATAATTTGTAACGGGTACGATGGGGAATCATGGATGGAACAGAATCATTAAGAAAGTAGATGAGCTCTATTCTGTTGTGCGTATAGATTATGAGTACAGCTAACATGCGTGGTAACATGCTCAGCATGAAGAACGGAATTTACCAACCCCGTCTCGCCACCGCCTTTTTAGTTGTCCGACGCAGAATTCGCTGAAATTTCGAATCGCCGAACGCGTATGCATCCTGTGGGTGTTCCTTATACTCTGCGAGCCCAGTGAACAAGCGGAATTGCACCGATCCCTCAACCACTCGTCAATGAAGTATACATTCCAACGGGACTCCTCATGTAAGGACATGTAACATTCTGACATTGCTGACCCTCCCATCCTCCGTAGCTTGTGAATGTAGTCCAGGCGCGGACCTAAGGGGTAGGGGCGCGAGGAGGGTTCCTTTTCTGAGTTGCGCAGTAAAAAAACAAACGCACTATTTGCTGATGAAAGCGCAGGGCGACGCTGACCCCAGTGGGCTCGTGTGTCCTTTTCCTTAATCTTGGGTGCTACGTAGACTTCATGCAGGTTACTAGTTCAAAGCCTTGCATGTACTGTGTTGAGGATGCTTCTCGAATAATCGTACTCTTAGCATCATATTTATCAGCAATTTCATATTTGTTTGTATACAATTCATCCTTGCATATACACCCATATGCCATGCATTCAAAAGCAGATAGGTTTGTCGGAAGATAAAAACCCATAGAAATGTAAGAAGAAACATAAAAACCGAAAGGAAAACCCCAAACCTACCCAAACCCAAGGAAACCCTGTGGTTTTGGGCAAAATCCTAGGGTTTTTGGGTAAAATACCTAAAAAATGCAAGTACAATACCAGCAAGGTTTTTGCCAACCCGAACACCATTGGGACGAACGCAGACGGTTCGTGGGTACTCGTCATGGCAAAAAGTCGCCTCTTGCAACCGTTTAACATTCACAACATGCTTGAACGGGTGACGTTGAAATCGAATATTCATGGGCTAGCACCGAACGAAGGCTTAGTGAAGTCACATGGGAAAATCGAATGGCAACCTGCTCAGTCCCTGACGATTGTTCGATTGTGTTTGATACGCTTGTGATCAGGTCCCGTGGCGGAGCTAATAGCGAAGTGCCCCTGATCGCACGACTCCATTTAACATGTCATTTGCTTCGGGGTTCAATGAATTCCTTTGGGCCATTAACCTGGTCGGAAAGTCTTCGCATCACGACAGTCGTTCCCCAGTCATCTTCACCTTTTCCGTGAGGGTGGAGAAATCCCATTCCCTTCCACAGAGTCTTCCTCACAATTCATCTGAAAACATGCGCATTTAGCACGTATTTCGACATTTGCAAATACATACAGCAGTCCAATAACCTCAGCAACGTAACTCAGGTAGCTCCCTCCACCTACTCATTGCATGTTGAAGTTGATGTTGAAAGTGTAGTTGTGTAATTCCTTGCCGACTACAGCGCCACGACCGAGGCTTTGCAACGTCGCCGCGCTGGTAAACGTGCACGACACCCCGTTCTGCGTGCTGTCGTCGGCCGTGTCTGGAGCAGCGCTCCCGTCAGAGCTGGAAACGGCGTGGCTAGCTGGCTGGGCGGAGATGGCAGCACTCTGATCTTACGCTGTACGGTGTCGCTTGCTTCAGAGTAGCCAACGAGGTTGTGGAGGGATTTCTGGTCTGCAAACTGGGTGACAGCTCGCAGGACGTCCACCGTCAGTAAGGCGCTGGGCGGTCGTTTTGCGGGTGCTGTGATTTACGATTTTTTCTGTCTTCAATCTAGACGATTGTTGCCGCCGAGCTGAGCATATTTCCGAATGGAATGTTCTGCAGTCGGAGAGCTCTTGTACCAGTTACCACTTTTCACGAAGTTGTAGTCGACTGCCAGGTGGAACTTTGGGCAGGGTCAGGAATTGTTGGTCTTTTAGAAGCATATAGCTTGAAGGCCTCTGGGGGACATTTTATTTTATCTTGCCGTGGAAAAATTCTGGGCTTAAAGCCTCCCAGAGTGTGATCCCGGTGCGTCTTGTTGAGGCGTTCGGTGTGCTCGAGGTACTGGCCGCCTCTTCCTGTTTTTAATTCCACATCTCCCCACAGCATCTGGTGATGCCCATTCCGGACATGGAAACGAAAAAGCAACTCGTGACTCACGTAGCTCGCTTCACCCATTCGTTGCATGTTGAGTCTGATATTGAAAGTGCAGCGACGGAACACCGTGCCGACGACAGCACCACGACCGAGGCTTTGCAAGGTCGCCGCGCTGGTTGCAGTAAACATCCTGAACAAGCCATGGGAAAACGGCACTGGCAAAAAAGAAAGCCTGAAGAGGTTAATGGTTGCAGAATTGTTGTAAAAGTTGTGATATATTGTGTTCCCCAATTGCCAAGTTGGATTTTTTGAAGAGTAGCGTGCTGCAGTCATTGACTAAATCGTTTTGTGGTCTCGCGCTACAAAATTCGCAGTTTGTGGCCTCTACTTCTGGGCCACAAACTGCAATTTTTGTAGCGTTCGGCCACAAAATGACATGGGTGGGCACTCAATAGGGTGACGTCGATCTGGTGCGCGGCCTATTTTCTCCTCCATTCTGTAGAAAAGACGTGAACTTTTTACGTCATTGTCAGTCATTTCTTTTGTCGTCAGTGGCTTTGCTTGAAGTGTAATTGTTAGCTTCTTCATCTGCTTCTATCGTTTTTCCGCTGTTATTGTCCGAAAAACCATCAGCCAAACCAAAGAACGGCCTTTCATTCATGATATCCGAGTAAACATCCTGAATAAGCAAGGGGAAGACGGCACCGGAAAAGCGGAAAGCTGAATCGCCTGAATAGTTAAATAGTTTTAGAATTGTTGTAGGTTATGATGAATTGTGTTTTCAGTGTCCAGGCTAGGTTTTTCAGGTGTCGCGTGTTACAGTCATACACTAAATCATTGTTTGGTCTCGCGCTGCAAAATTCACAGCTTGTGCCTCGATTTCCTCTCGGCCATACTGCGAATTTTGTGGCGATTGACCGCAAAACTATGACAGCACGTATGGTGGGTTGTAAGCTACTAGGATGAAGTTATATCTCCGTAAGTCAGATGAACCACGTAGGTCGTTCAGGTCGTCGAAGCTCATCCAAGGCCAAAAAATGCATCCATATAAACTGTGATTAAAATCACGCGGGAAGATTTGGAGAACAAAAGCAGAATTTTCGTCTTTTTTCGTCTTTATTTATTGAGCTTGAATGGCCTCAGTCGACGTGACGTAGCTTGTTTGTGCTTCTGGACATCTGCATTCATTATGAAATCAGACGTGCGAAAGCTTCGTGCGCCATTTACAAAATGCTGCATTTTCATTGTTGCAGTGTCTTTTCCATTGTCCAGTATTTCTAGTGTTTGTGTTGTGGACCTTGGTCTCTAGTGCTTGGAGGCAATCAGACATCCTGCAGACTTAGTCCTCAGAGTTTCGTTGAGATTGGATGACACATCTCCAGGAAAAAAAACACAAAATGCGCTATGTTCGTCATTTGACTTTGGTCGATCTTGGCTCACCTGGCCCTCTACCCGGCTTGGATTGTAGTTTTGGACTGTCAGCTCCCCGTCAGCAAGTCCAACTCCCGCCATGTTTTGTAGCTGGGTGTCCGGCATTGGTTGTTCCACACGCAACATTGTGCCTGGCCTGTGGCCCGACGTAAGCGGTCATCCGCCGCCGCCGACGACAACGAATCGACCGCGTGACCAGCTCCCCAACGTCTCCAGACTGTATTTGAAAAAGCCACGGGCGGTTGTTAGGATTTCAGACGGCTATTAAATGAGCTAGGTGTACAGCAGTAGATTCACAAAATTTCATTGCTCTTGGATGTTCCCGCGGAATATACGTGCAAACGGTAGGAGATAAACATTTGTTTTATCTATCCTCGCCACTGAGCATGATAAAGAAGTTTAGTCATTATTTATTTGTTGTCTCACATGAGGATTTGAAGCAGCCAGATGCACTTAGTTGTCCGTTGTTATGATTGTAACAAAAGTCGTAGCCTGTCACAAGGTAGCTTTGTGGTCCATTTAAAATGCACGTTTCTTCAAAGTCTCTCCTTCTTGAGAGACACATCTTAGGCCTCTTCGGGGGTTAAGCCAGTCCATTTTCGGAAGGAGGTGGCAAGTGCAGCTGCAGGCTCTGAGCGGCCGACTTGTAACGGTGCAGTATGTAAACGTTCAGCGTGATTTCAAGAGGTTCACGCCTACTTCGCGCTTACTTCTACGGGGAACGGCCGGAGGGCCCGTCCAGGCTTTAAGTGCTCCGTTTCATCAAACATCTTCACGCCCACTTCACGGCACCTCTCGGGCGATGGTGGTGACATGGATTTGAGTGAGGTCTGCGCCTGCGGTTGAAGTGTTGCTCTGCCGCACTGGACGTCGGGTGGCGTCGATGCATTTCTGACAATTGTGACGTCCGCCATATTTTCAAAAATTTCGCTTCGGTGTTTGTTTTCTCCGCAGTATTTGTTATTTCCTGCGCCTTCGGGAACGATGTTAGTGGTTTTATAGCCCGATCCTGACGAGAATGTTGATCTCACGAGATAGAATTGGCCGGCCAGAAGACCCCGAGTGTATTAGGCAAGCTCCTGGCACGGAAAAGGTCCTCCTGAGACTGCCAATGAGAGACCCCTGAAGCGCCAGCAAAGGCCCCTGATACAGCGACAGGGGCCTAAGACTGCCAGATATACCGCCATGTAGCAGAGGAAGACTTCTGATACAGCCATGGGGATCACGGGAGACGTTCAGAAGGCCCATGAAACTTCACAGGGACCCTGAGATATCTCAGATGTCTTTTGTGACTGCCAGAGGGGCTCTGAGACGGGAAAAATGTTCCCCAGAGACGACAAAAGAGGCGTCTGAGACAACAAGGGGTTCACTGATACTGTTAGGGATTTTGAGATGCCAACTAGCAGCGTCTGTCAATAGGGGCCCCTGAAACTACTAAGTCCTGAGATGTCTAGACAGCTCTTGAAACGGCCGAAGGACCCACAGGACTGCCAGAGGCGTGTCTGTCACGGCAGAGTGATTCAAAGAGGGCCTAGTAAGAGCGCCTCTGCACGTGTTTGCGTAACTCGCCCATTGAGAGGAGTGCTTCCGAAAGTGATTGGGTCGCGCAACTTCAAAGGAGGACTCGGAGAACGCATCCACACAGCACCTGATCAGCACTGGCAAGCCCCAGGCGAACAACTAACGCGCCATTCCGAGTTTTTATTTTTTACCTGTTTGTAACAGCCACGCGCCAATGAGGACTGTCACCTTCCGCGTCCCATCTGCGCCTCCGGTCTCCTCTGCCGCTCGGGAGCTCATGTCGCGTCGTTCGGGTGCTCTGATTGCGGGAGGGCGGGGGTCACTGGAATACCGTGAACTGAACCTCGACGTGCGGTCCGCCATCCGCCGTGACATCCGAACCGACATCCAGAGCCGAATCAACGAGCAGGGCCCGAACACAGTCTGGCGGATTTATTTCGTCTCAGGTGGACCGAGGGTCGCGCCGAGGTCGCCGAGCAGGGGCCAGCCCCTGATCTGGCCTGCCGTCTGCCCAGGGTCGGTGCTTGTCTTTTTTTCTGTCGCGCCCCTCGGTCTGCGCACACTGCTACGTAGTTTTGCCTGCATGCGTGATTCGGGCGCTGCTGGCTCTGACGGACTTTGTATCGGCGTGATTAAGGACAGTTTCCCTGCTATTGGTGACGTCATCCTTCACCCTTCACATGATTAACACCCACCTTTCCAATTCCGACTTTCCGATTTCCTGGAAACGCTCCATCATTCACCACATCCACGAAACCGGCGACCCATCCGAACCATCCAACGTCAGGCCTGTATCTATCATACCTTTCTTCACCAAAGGGATAAAACGTTTACAACAGCGCCAGCTCTACCACTTCCTGTTCTCCATTCACCTCCTTTACCCGACCCAGCACGGTTTTCCTTCCCGCCACTTGACGGAAACCGCGCTGGTGACTGTCGCTTACTTCATCCTTTCCGCCACCGATAACGGGTAAATATCTTTTTTGTGTCTGCATGACCTCAGCAAGTGTTTTGATACCGGCAGTTGTTTTAAACCGGCAGAAAATACGGGGAGGGGGCAAACCAAGATTGAGGGGGCCAAATCAACATTGGGTGGGCCAGGGCCGTCTCAAAACCATCCAGATCAACAGCCCTGGGGCAGATAGTCACATCACCATGCCAACAGGATGCGGGTATTTCAGGGTTCGGCTCTCGGACCGCTTCTGTTCACGGTTTTCGCCAGCGACATGGCGTTCTCTGCGGGGGGCAATCCCGTACAGCACGTTGACGACGCCCAGGTGTTAATATCAGGCAACAAGAGCGAACTCCCAGCGCTCATATCCTAACTTGAGCAGTCTCTCGCCTCTTTGAACTTGTGGTTCCGCGCGAACGCGCTCAGGGTATTACGACAGAGACTGAATTCATCGCTCTCGGAAATCGCCGGAAGTCGCGCACCCTTCTTAAAACTGATGTCACTCTCGGTGGCTCTACCCTCGAATCCTGCAGCGAGGTAAAAAAAAATATTAGCGTCGTTTTCGGACAGAACTTTGCCCTGGGACGCCCATGTGTCACTCGTCGTCGTCGTCGTCACTCGTTGTCAGCCGTCGCTGGATGGGAACGTTAGCCGGACTGTCATGCCCGCCAATCGGTGCGTCAGGGCATTACCAAAACGGTAGTCGCAGCTCTGGTACTTTCGTGGGTCTTCGGTTACGGTCTTTTCGTCTTTGGCAGTAATACAAAAATGGCCGTGCACATTTGAACTGCGATTGAACACAGCGGAACACCCATTTGAACTGCGCTGCTCGAACAATTTCTAGCTGCCGAAAATGCGATCTCGTGTCTGACCAACGTGAGAAGCTTGGCTGGCTCCCCTCCCAACAGCTTGCGGACCTGGTCACACTGAGGTTGGCACACAAGGTGATCTTTGCGGCGAACTAGAGTCCCTTGCTGACCGCCTGTCGCGAACGGAGAATAGGCAGTAAGAGAACGGAACACCAGGCAGGACAGCTTGCTGCTTATCTTGCGTTCTAGGACGGAGGCAGGCAAGAGGCGATTTTCCTCAAGAGCACCCTCACTGTACAGCCAGCTCCCCACCGGCCTCACAGCGCTCCAGTGCCAGAGTTTCACCCGTGTCTCTAGACGGTGGTATCTCGACCGTGGCCGGGCACCCGACTAGGCTGGCGCGACGCGTGTGATATCGTGTTAACGTCATTGTGTTGCCTGCATTCAGTGCGCATGTCTCACTTCCTGTTTGCTGTTGTACCCCGGCCGTCATTGACTGGGGGCGTAATAGTCACTAATGACTGGACAATTCTACTAACGTGAATAATGAATAATAAAACATGCGTTTGAACGGTATACCTGCAGCTCGCAGCAGCCATCGATCCACGATACCGAACGGGCCGAGGTCGGCTGGTGCATTGGACCTGAGTCCGATTCTGCGTCGGAGTGTGAAAGGGAGGGGAAGAGTTGTCACGTTCACGGAGTGGGCGTCACGGGGGGAGGAGGATGCCGCGGCAGTACCGCGTAGTTATGGTGTCGCGCAGAGGGGTTGAACCAGTCCCGTCATGCCGTGATTTCCGCCTGCGAACGTCTACTCTGTGGTTTGTGCCGTGGGTCGTAACACACGGACTCGGAACCTGACGACGTCATCGTAATTGTAAATCGGTTGAGGAAAGTTGGAGCATGGCTCATAGGAACAAAAATGTCACACGGAAACTGGGGTGTTTTTTTGCGCATTGGGTGCGCAGTCTTAGCGGCATTCACGGTATCTTCAGGCATGCTCGTGAGAACATTCAGTTTTTACAAATGGTGTATGATAAACGTGTCAGAGATACGTTTGGTTTCCTCGGTCGTGCGCAAGCAAACAGTACTCTAATCGGACCAGTTTTTTGGTGCTCTGCGGTCGGAGATGATTTACGACGGCCTGTCGTGTCTCGTGCCGCCCCGGTTCCGGGCCGGCGTTCCACCGGCACGAGCGTGTCGCGGCCGACAGCCTGGCGTGCTGTCCGGCAAGAGCCCTCTAGTCGTCGCCGACGGCCGCCCTCCAACGCCCGTCCGCCGTCCGGCGGCGCCGCCCCGGCCCGCCGCGGCCGCCGGCGGCGCCGCGTCGAGCGGCCTGCCGCCGCGCGCCGCCCGCGGCGGTTCTGCTCGCCGCCGGGCGGCGCGGCGCGTGTGGGCCGCGTTTTTCGCCTGTGCGGGACCACGCGGTGGCGGCGCACGTTTCGTGGGCCGGGGCCGGAAGCGGTCGCGGTCGGCCGCCGGCTGCGGCGCTCCGATAGGCCCCCGGCGCGGCCACTCCGGCACGTGACGGGCCGCTCGGCCGGATGTTATCGGGTCGGCCGGCGAGCCGGTGCGGCGGCCGCCGGTGTTGGTCGACCCTCGCCTGCCGGGCGACGTGTGGAAATCGGGACGCCGGAAGTCGGGATCCGTCGTTCCCGGGGTGCCAAGAGAAGCTTTTCAGCGTTTTTTTTTCAGAAAAGGTTTTCTGAACGTTATGGGATGGCGTTTGGAATGTAGCGATGCTGTTTTGCCTAGAAAACCCATGCCTCCCCTCAAAACGCTATCCTTCAGGTAAAGCAATGTCGTACGCAGGAATGTGCTCATTGAACGTTGCGGCCGAATGAGGCGGGCGACAGCCGTCGGTGCAACGAATTGCGTGTTGAACTGCACGAAACCAAGTGGTTGAAAGGCTAATTGCGCGGCTTGCTTGACCATAGTACAGGGAGTCAGAATGAGCTGTTTCGACATGCTGGGCATTGCATCTCCGCAAATTTTGAAACTCCCTGTGAACGACAAACCCGTGATGTGTTGGTTTCCTGAACAAGTATTCAGTGTCGGGTGTCGCATTCCAGATCTCAACGTCCAGAACCGGACGTTGAGATCTGCGCAGTGTTGTGGAAGATCTGCGCGGTTGTGGCAAACAGCCTTCAGATCATAGCTCCCCTGTCTGTTGGCTGTTTGGCATTCGGGAAGGAGGGTGCGGGGACTAGGCCAAGGCTGCCAGATCCGTGGCGGCATACTAAGATGATCGCGATACCGCACTCGACTTCTGAAGGTGCCTTTCTCGGGCCGTTGGAGGAATTCGATTGCCCAGGTCTGTTGCAGTTCATTGTTACGGTGGTGCGCAGCTCAGCACTCGCCAGTGGTCCTGTTTTTGCTCTTCGACGGAGCAGGAGAGAGGCAGTGATGTGGGGATGTTGGTGTGCTTGCAAGGCAGCGCTAAAGTTGTTCCATATGCACGACATGTAGACAGTTGTAAAGAAACGCGTGAAGTGCAGGTAGCGTAAGAAACTTTTATGTGACTGAATTTGGAAGGCATGTGTAGCATTTGCGGACTTCGACTCTGGTTTGAAGTCGTGTGTGATTGACAGATATGTTGACGGCTTGACGAATATGTTGATGGCGGCGAGCCGAGCTTCGTTGACGGACAATTCGGCCTGCCTGCAAGCGTGGAATTTAAAATGGCCAAT
Source organism: Capitulum mitella (assembly GCA_030062745.1). Taxonomy (NCBI): domain Eukaryota; kingdom Metazoa; phylum Arthropoda; class Thecostraca; order Pollicipedomorpha; family Pollicipedidae; genus Capitulum; species Capitulum mitella. Next base: position 7,685,442 of record CP099849.1, on the reverse strand, counting down.
CGGTAGCGACCCAGAAAGACAGAATGCTGCGAAAACGACGAGTATGTGAAGCCGAAAAAGATAACGTCATGCTTGCTGTGAGCCCTGAGACGGCCCCGTGCTTGATCCCACCCGTGTCGCGGTGCATTGGATGGCGAAACGTAGCGGGAGCAGTCTGCCAACAGCCGTTACTTCGTTCCGTAGATTCGAACTGTTAAGACAGGTTTCTCGCCATTTGGCCCGACCAGACAGAACGTCCCATCACTGCGTTAGAGCACAAAACGGGACAAGAACACCCTTCATGGATAGGATGAACCCAACTCGTCGACAGCCTTGCCACCACAGGACACTTGGGGCATCATCGTGGGGAGGACAGGCTAAAACCGCCATCGGGTCTTGAGGTCCTGTAGCATTTTGTAAAGAATGCTTGAGACGATCTTTGTCCACTCGGTCCACTCAGTCGCGAAATAAGCACGTGCCTCCTCTGGATGTACGAAATAAAACATTGTTTAAAGTGTTCTTCATCCAGATGCCGTTGTTCTGTGAATGCTTGATCGACGTCCAGTATTGAAAAAGTTGTGAGAAACTGCTTATCACTTGTTGAGAGGTCTTAAGATTTGGGTCCTGTGAAACAGATCCAGTTTCCATGAGTTTGTTACGCCGCTCATGAACCAGAGGTACGCTTGACGATCCCTTTCGGTGTGTTTGATTCCCTACTTTAAACTTTCGGGTGCACTGGTCTCATGAGTTGTTCGTTAGGTACAAGATTGGCAAAAACCCGGCCAAATCTAGTTTTGAGCAGGCCAGTGGCCAAAACTACCAGTTTTGGCCGGCTGAAACTGGCTTTAACCGACCAAAGTTGCAGTTTTCCCAAAAGTCTGAGAGTGACACTTCTTTTCTCTGCTGATCGACTACTTTGTACTCACTTTGCTTCCGCAAAGTCGTCAGTGACGTGATTATTTCCGTGATTGATTGACTGACTGATATTCCATATGTGGTTTTGTCTGCAGCTGGATCAGTATTTGGCTATTAGATTATATGGTTCGGCCTGGAACTGCTTTAATGTTTGTCATGAGGGCAAAGCCGACTGAAGCTTGCTACGGAGAAAACGTTTTGTCTTGAAAAAAAACACCTTGTCCTCAAGGGAGGATCTTATGAACTTTGGTCCTGATGAACTTTGGTCCGAGTGGATCGGCACCTTGTAGGAACAGGAACTTGGCCTTGGATCACCAAATTTAAAGGGATGTGATGAAGGGAGCCTGGTTCTCTGTCAGGCTCCTTTCCGTGACTGGTCATTCATTTTCCAGGGGGCAAGCTAAGCACTTTTTGTACTTTGCGTGGCGTGACCCTGAACCAGGGCTGTTACGGTTCTTGAAACCGTGTCGTGTTTCTGGAAACCATCGGTACACCACATCAGCCAGACAGAATGGAATGTTTTCCTTTCCACTTAAGAAGTGATTGGAGTGCGTAGACGAATGCTGCAAACCACAGTAGGATGTCTTTTTGTTATCTGGTGACGTAAACGCAGACAAAGGCATGTGGTATGTCAGGGTATATGGTGAGTCGCCCATTCTTTGTGGAACGGTGGTTTGAAGTGGAAATAAATATTGCAGCAAATCAAAATTACTGTTTTTTATCTCGGTTTTATGGCAGGGATACCAGAACGCATTTCAGATGGCCTATGCTAATGTCAGATTACATAACGTTTGTTGGATTCAGAGTTTTTGGGGCAGGTAAAACAATTTCCATTAGGTCAGATTACTACAAATTATTATTCCAGGGCTACAGGACAATTGACGTCGGTCCCATGCGTTTCACTGGCCGTAATGAATACGTTATGGAAATCTGGATGTCCTTTTCATTTTTATCCAATAATTTGCAGTACATGAACACATCCTTCACTAACTGAGATGCGTTAGGTTACCTTTTAATCGCCAGTGACGCAGCAGCTGATTTAGATCGCCGGATGGCCGGAAAAGTAAACGGATCGTGCCGATTACATTTCCTCTTAATGCCATGGCTTCCAGTGGATTTGAAAAAGTACAGCATGCCAAAACGACCGCTTTGGCCTCGGGTGACATCGCCATTGGACCCGAAAAGCGATCTTGCCAAGTTTGATGCCACCAGGATTTTCGTCCAATGGTTGGAAGTGGGTGAAAGACTTTTGGTCAAGTTCGGCCCCGTTCAAGTCTCCTCTTTAAATCTGGTCGTGTGACAGTCGCCTGGTCCAAGGCATCTCAGGGGCATTTTAAATGTGTCATTCTGAACCAAATGGCACATGTTTTGTTTTTCCATCCCATGGTTTAAGAAGTTGTTCCGGTTTCAGAACGTGTATTTGCAAGTAAAGGCAAACTAACCCGTAACACGGTTGGTTTGGGGCCCAAATCGAGCCTGTATGTTACACGCAGACCTGTGCACCCTTTTAGTACCTTTATCAAACTAAAGGTACTAAGGTAGGCATCACAAACTTGTCGCAAACAGGATCCCAAGTCCAACAAGTTGCTCACTTGGATGGCATCTCGCCACTGATTACCTACATCTTGCTTCCCCTGGATGGCGTTCGTGACATTGCAGCCCACCACAAAACCGGACGCGTCTAGGCATCCATGGTTCCCAAAACAAAGGCCGCACACACCAGGCTCAAGCTATTGACGTGCGAAACAGCCACAGGTATCGATTGCCACGTATCACATGCTCTTTCCCTCAAATTTTCAGAATCCCGGAGGTAGTAGTTTCGCGTCAGTGAAGGAGAGGTATTAATTTTGGACACCTCGCGCGTCACGCGTAAGCTGCACCCCCGTTACGACCTGAATCCACCGAAATCGATCGTCCAGCTGCCCATCTGCCTTTCCGTGCGATCGCACCAAACTGCGCCGTTTGCGTTCCAGTCCATAAGAAACACGCGTTAATAAAGAGGCACACGCGCTACACGTGACCTGTTGTACTCTGCTCATATGGAGCACCGTTCGGTAGTTTTGGTGCTTGTGTGTCTATCCACCAAATTTCAGCCGCCTTTGTCACTGTTTTCGGCACTTGGAGGTCCCTGAGTCCAAATCGAAGCACGTGCCTGTGGATCGCCACGTGGCTGCGGATCACAAAAGCACGCACGTGCACGTGGGGCCCATGCTGTCACCAGGTCTTGAGTCAACAGTACCCGCCTTTTGACTAGTACCCGTGATTAATGGAATTCTGCAGAGGTCCGGCTCGCGCCACGTGGTACGTGTAACACGCCACGACTCGCTTCGAAACCTACACCACGGCCACTGGTGCCACTTGTGTCGCGATGGAGACTCCGAAGCTTGAACACACACTACGCGCACGCACGCAGGCATGCACGCACCTCGATCTGAATTTTTCCAAGCGACCGCCATGTATGGCACTTCCAGTTCGGTAAAAGCGTGCAAACGAATGGACAGGTGAAAGTGTGCGGAAAGGAGACAAAGAGAAGCGAAAGAGTTTAAAGAGATCACGCTTTTGCCACTTTCGATTTGGAATAACAAAACACTAGGGTCATCATATAACGTACTGTTCTGAGCGTTTAGCGCCCGAACTCGCCGGCCGATCGCGACAGAAGTGGCACTGTCGGATGTGCCGATTCGGCGGACAGATTATGGTGCAGGTTTCGAAGTGATTCGTGGCGTGTGGCACGTGCCACATGGCGCGAGCCGGATCTTTGCAGAATTCAGTTCATCATAGATGTAGATCAAACGGTGGGTTGTTGACCAGCAGCTTGGTTAGGACAGGGATCCCTCTTGTGGGTGCGCGCTTTTTGTGGTCGACAGTCGTGTGCAGTGCACGGCACAATCCGCAGACACTTGCTTCGATTTGGTCTGTCGAACCTGCGAGTGCCGAAAATAGTGACCTAAGCGGCCGAAATTCGTTGGGTTGATAAACCAGCATTACGGATGTCCAACGGTACCCGAAATAATGGGCAGGGTGCAACGGGCTAGGTTCTGCGCACCTGCAACGTTTGATGTATCCTTTGCCGGACGCGAGCGGTGCAGTTTGCTAAGTGATCCTGTCCCAACCCGCATCTGTTCGCCACGATGATGGCGGAGTGGTAAGAGGCTCTGACGTGTGAATCAGAGTGTCTTGGTTCGAGCCCTGCCGGCCGCGAGCTATTTTCATAGCTCATAGTACGCCGTCGATATGCATATTTCTTGCACTGTGCAGATGTGCCGTTGCGTGAATGGGAACATCACTTGCAAGTATTTTTTTGGCTTAGGGGGGGGGAGTAATGCTGTTACTATGCGGGTGCACACATAGGCGGCGGACCGGGCGGGGAGAGGCACGGGAGCACCGTGCCACCCGAACTGGCAAAATGTAGGTTAACTCTATAGCGTTGCATGGAAAGCAATGCCTGGAAAAGTAGCCTGTGCCCCCCCCCCCTTGCCGGAACACCTTTCACCCCTCAGTGGGTGCACAGATCTGCGTGCGATACAAAGGTTCGATATTGACCCCAAGCCGACAGTTAAACGCATTGGCTTGCATCCAGTATCTAATTGATTAGAGATCTGAGTGGGAGAGGGGTAGACCTGTGTGGTCAGACGTACATAAATACCAACGACAGAGAAGTATTTATTTCAACGTGATATATGTATGTGTATATATGGGGCAAATATATATTTATTCATATTTATGCATACGCTCATGCGTGCGTGCATGTGGATATGCGTACCTACATTTACATGGATATATACAATTATTTGATAAACGGTAAAAAAAAACTTAAAAATTGCCGCTGGTCAAAACAGAGTGGGGTAAATCAATGAGAAACTCACATTTCGGGAGGTTGATTCCTCGGGCTCTAGGCTTCCCCTCCCTCCCGAATCATTTGCATAAAACGACTCCTGTGGTGAGTGATGACAAACTTCCGTCTTGTTAGCAACACCTTGTTCAGGTTCTACTAAAGGTTACGCCTTGATGACAGTTTCACAGCTCGTGTCGGCGTTGTCATTTTTACACAGATCGTTTTGTCGAACAGACGGTTATGTGACCGGTCGGAGTGCCTGATAAGATACGATAGAACATGTAACGCTGTATAGCCGATGAGAAGTGCATGTGGCGTGTCAGGGTCTTTGGTGTATAGGGTAGAGTGTGGTATGTGCTCTTGGTCATATTGGATTAAGCGTGGGAACTAGAAGAATACGTTGCGATGTTCCAGGTTATGTGGTGTTTGAGACCGCCACATCGAGACCTGGCGGCCAGTTCCCACCACGTGTCAGGGACTTTAACTGAATCTGATCAGGTGGTGCTGGTGTGTCCGATGTTGGATTTGACGCTTCCAAAACGCGCAGTTCGTTGCTTTGTCCTGAGACATGTGGTTCCATGAGGACCGAGCTAAAACATTTTATCAAGAGCAGTAATCATGTTTTGGATGCTTATAGTGCTGTTAACACGGACCGGAAAGTCCACTGAAGTGATCTTCAAATCCATGAACCCGCAAAATTCCGCCCAACGTGTTAAACATTGTTATTCACGTAAGGACGAGTGGCAGTTGTATCGTTATCGTGACTGTGAGCTTAAAACATAGATGGCGTTTGTGGTTTTAGGAACTATTTTAGGAGCTACATGTGCTCACGTACACAAGCTTGAGATTACAGTCATTTACGGAAATGGGACTTGGAATTTTTCCGTGCAATCCGTGTGTTTTTCGTGTTTTTCCGTGACTGATCTCCCTCGTTAGGTGTGTAATATGGCCTCGTACTTGTCATGTTGACGTTTTTGTATGTCGCCATACCGTTATCTGCGGTCATGGATTTATGCAGAGGTATGTGTTAGTTGTCCGTTATCCATTCTTATCTCGCGTTGTTTGCTTTTCGTAAAAGAAAATCAGATACTGTCAGTGCAAGCCATGCTGTCAAAGACTGATCTTTAAACTTGAAGGTGCAGCGGTTAGCAAAAGCAAACTCGAGATTGTGTCACTTTAGCGTGACGCTGAATTCCATAGCTCTGTGGCCGCAAGTTGTTTGGTGCTGCAGGCTCCGCCAGAAATAAGCGTATTTGGTTTATTGCCGACGTTCCCTAGTTTCTGCTTGTAGCACCTTTCTTTTTTGCGTGCCGATCCAGCTTCGTCCGAGTCGCCCAGCATGTTATAGTGTGTCATGTCCGAACACTTCCCGTTTGAACTTTCGCATTCCAGCACCACGGAATGGCTCCAGGGGCTGCAGCCTGCCGAGAGCCGGGCCGGAAGGCGGACTGGTTGCCGGTGCCACCGACAGATGTCGCGCTGGTCGCGCGTAACGCCGGTGTTCTCTGTCTGCAGGCGCGGAGCGCGGCGCAGCAGGAGACGGTGGCTCCGGAGACGCTGGGCTGAGGCCGCCGCCGCCGCCGCCGCCCCTAGTGTACAGCTGACCATGTGTACCTGTCGACCTCGCCTGGCGGGCGGCGGTCGCGCCGCCCCGGCCGCGACCTGTGTACTTGTGATCTTTTGCGCGACGTCGCGTGGATGCCCAGATCGTGGAGGAAATTACGCCAATACAGTCATGAGTGAAACGTGGGAGCTGTTTTCGTGGACGGTGCGGCGAAGTGCGGACCGGGCGGCGCGCGCGCCCTCAGCGGCGTCCGCGGCCGGCGGAGGGCGCGAGAGCAGCGTCGGCCGGCCGGCCTTGACCGTGCGGCATATGGTCAGGGAGGGGTCGGTGGCGCCGAGCGGCGGCCGGCTGGCCGCGCGCGCCGCCGCCGCCGCCGCCGGCCGGGGCAGTGCCGCCAGGTTGGCGGTCGGTGGCGGACGGTCGACGGCGGGCCGTGGCGGCGGCGTGACTGTGCGGCGCGTGACGGCGGTGACGGGCGAGACGCCGCGCCGCCACTGACTGTTCGGGAGGACGCGCCGCGCAGCCGAGCGGGCAGGTCAGTCGGCGTTACGCGCGCGAGCGCGTTCGCAGTTGCTGTGGTAGACAGTCACGTCGTCATTCACGGCTGCAGTCAGAATCACGGTCAAGGATTGGTTACGTTGGTAAACAAGCACGGCTGCGGTCTGAGTCACTATTTAATGAACAGCCTCGGCAACAGTTAAAATCTAAGTCTAGGCCGCAGCCACAGCCGCTGTTTCCGCGCGTCCGCAGTTACAGTCTCAATCGCCACCTCAGGCACAGCCAGTTAGTCACGGAAAGCGTCAGCCGCAGCCGCAGTAGCAATCTCGGTCCCGGTCACAGTCAGAGATGCAGCCGCAGCCGCAGACAATCATGGTCGCACTGAAGTTCTACAGGCCAAACTGCATACAGTCCGGCAACTTTCAGTGACGGCGTGGATTCATACCGAAGTTGCACCGCGTTCTGGTGAAATCTACCCGCCGTCGCTTGCAAAGTAGTTTGGTGTAGCTCAGTTGTTTTCTGTCAGGTAAGTGACGCTATGAAATTTAAATCGACAGATTTACATAAGTACCGTGGTAGGTATTGACTTCACTCAGCCAGAATCATGGCGCCAATCGTGGCGCTGTATGTTTTGGTACCCGGCATGGGCCTGGTTGCCGGAATATGTTGTTGAAATTGACCATTTAGATTCACCGGGCCGGTTTACTATTTTTGAGACTAAGTCATCTTTCCCTGGTATGCCTCCCAGTCTCATAGAGGATTTATCTTAAAACAAGTGGAACTTCGGAACAAGTTTCATCGGTTCGGGTACTTTGCTGTGGTTGCAAATGAGCCTTGTGGATGCAGTTCTAGGCCAAAGGCTCGTAAATCAAGGGTTCGTAAGGGAAAAGGCTGGTAGCCAAAGATTCGTAAGCCGAACAATCGTACCGTAAAAGGTTCGCATCGGAAAACAGGGGCGTAGGAGCATCCAGAAACTGGGGGAGGCGGCGGCAAAGACGTTTTTCCCAGAGGGCTAATGTTGAATCTCCAAAAGTAGGGGGCAAACCACTCCCTCTGTTCGTAGGGGAAAGGTTCGTAAGGGAAAGGTTGGTACCAGAAAAGGTTCATAAAGGAAAAGGTTCCCACTGCGAAAAGTTCGTATGGAAGATATTCGTACTTAAAGGGTTCGTAATGGAAAAGATCGCAAAGAAAAAGGTTTGAAACCAAAGGCTCGCTACACAAGGTGCGTATTAGAAAAGGTTCGTATCGGGCATGGGGGTAGGACGTAGCTGCAGTGCTTCCCCTCCATCGGTCGCCGCAGCCAAGTGATTTGGTCACGCCAGCACAAACAGAGACGACGTGGGCTTGCAGTCGGGCTGCCCAGTCGCTGTGCTTCGTGGGACGGGCAGGTAGCTGGTGTCTTTTGCTGGATGGTTTCATTCAGCAGCCAAAATAGTCATGACTGGTCGTGCATGGGTTATTCTGTTTTGAAGCAAGTGGAACTAGCATAAAATGAGCGTGAAAGCATAAAATGGCAGCCTGGTTATGCATGCCTTTGGTGGCCTGCTTACGCCTGTGGTCACGGTCCCCTTCCTCCGCGGCCCTCGCGGCCTGCGCGCACGTGGGCTTGCCCGAGCCCCGTCAAAGGGGGTGGGCAGCGCGGATAACCCAACATTGAAAACTGGCTTAGCCGCGTGAAAAGATGCCGTTGATTGGGTGGAGGCCCACGGTGGCCCACGACCAGCGATGTCAGGGCAGTACGTGACGAATCTTCACAAAAATATGGAGAAATAACGAAAAATAGCCAAGAAAGAAAAAGAAAAATCTGTCCACTGATATTGGTTGGACTATTTTGTTTCCCCATCACATACGTTGGCGTCAAGGACGTGGGAAGCGAGAGAGGGGTCAGCTGCCCCCCCCCCCAGCTTTTTGAATCTCAACATTGACCCTACGGGCGTCGACTGGAAAGCGTTGATCCAGTATGCTTCCTACCCTCCCCCCTCCCGCCCCTCCACCTGTGGACGAGTTCCCGCTCCCCTGCGTTACCCGTAGGCGCCGATGACCGTCACCGTACCTCTGTTGTGCAGAAGAAAACAAGCCGCAGTCGCATGTTTCGTTGACGTGAATGTAGCCTCTATGGCTCCGGCCGGAAGAAACATAGGGACGTATCTCTCATACATTTGCAATGCAATTCGGGCTAGGCTTCCTTTATATGGTAGATCCGGCGCATCTCGCTGCCCGCAGCGGTACTCAACCTAAATGGCCCGCTCGGTCATAGGGCGGGCCCAGTGGGACGATACCTATCATAGAGACTGCAGATGTCATACGGATTTGACTGTTGGAGCGATTCTGGGCTACATTATCTCACTTTTCATGCTGCTGACACCGCCCGTGGCCATGTTTGTGTGCTTTTTGATGTACAAATGACCATGGATTCGTTCATGCCTAGGTACTTCAGAGATAACAGGGCGGATAATTTCTGAAAAAAGATCCGGAAAGGGGATTCGAATATGATTTACCTGCAGTTTACCGTACGGAAATAGGGTTCTGCGGAGTATTCAACCTTTTGCAAAAAATGGCCCATTTTTAAGAGGTACCCCGCTCGTTTTATGCTAATCCGCCCACTTCAAAACAAGAAAGCCCATGCTCATCCTAGCCTGACCGTTCCTGGCTGCCGATTCACCCTCAAGTCCTGAGAGAGTGGGCTGAACATCGTCTCTTGAAACTGTCAATGGAGTAGGGTGTTCTCCCAGGTGACTGGAAACTGGCCAACATTTCATCCATTTTTAAGAAGGGAAATTGACATGAAGCAGCAAACTACCGAGAAGTCTCATTAATATCAGATGTCTGAAAGGCGATGGAATATGTGGTTCGAGATAAGCTTATAGACCACCTGATGACAGTTTGCTCAACGACCACTAACATGGCCTTGTTCAAGAACGGTCATGCTCCACGCAGCTTCTGACAGTGATGAACGACTGCACAAAATCCTAGATGGTAGGCAACCACTGGATATTGTGTATTTTGGTTTTGCGAAAGCATTCGACCCCGTTCCCCATGAGCACTTGCTCTGTAAATTGACAGCATACGTGATTCAGGGTAAACCACTGATAAGGATTCGAGCATTCCTGAAAGAAAGACAACAGAGAGTTACAGTGAATGTGCAGTCATCCAAATGAAGCAGAACTGTAAGCGGATTCCCTCAGGGCTGTTCACTAGGGCCAGTATTGTTCCTCGTATGTATCAGCGTTTTGCCAGATGTCATCAGATCCTCCGCGAAAATCCTTGCTGATGACAAAAGTCCTCAAACGGTGGCGGACTTAAAGGATACTCAATAACTCCAAGGTGTTGTCTAAAATCTGCAAAGATAGTCGGAGCATTAGCAGCTGCCTTTCAGCGCCGAGAAATATAAAGTAATAAACACGGGAATCCAAAACATGATGTAGAAGTACGAAATGGATGGGAATGTGGTGTACACCACGACCCGTGAAAAGGACCTGAGGGAAATCATCGATAGTAAACTAAAGTTCCACGTTCAAACAGCACAAGTTGTAACAAGAGCCTTCAGGGTGCTTGGCATGGTGACGTCTTTCGAGAACCTTGACAAGCTGATAAGAAGACAACCCTCTCCTATTCAAGTCAGTTATCAGGCCTGTTTTAGACAATGGAAATTGCGTATGGGGACCATTATTCAGAGATGAGCAGGGCTCAGCAGAGAGAGTCTTGCGTCGCACTACAAAGCTAGTTAGTACTATTCGAGAACCCCCATATGAAGAAAGGTTTAAGAGTTCGTACATTGCTTCGATGCTGTAACGGAGACAGCATCGAAGCAATGATTGTGGCAACATGATTGTGGTCTTTCAGCCTCTAAAGGGAAGATGGGATCCAGTGTGAACAGCTAATTTACTCTTGCAGAGGTTCGTGAAACACGTGATCATGGGCTAAAACTGATAAAATCGCCTGAAAAGGTTCTGTGAAGGTTCTGGAATCACCTGTGAAGAAGGTGGTAAGGCAGCCCAGTCAAGATCCGTTCCCAAGGAGAATAAAAACAACGAGCTTTAGAGAGTGGAAGTCCTCAGGCTATTTTTGCGGGCGACTTTTCCCGAATCCACTAAGTCCTAAGATCCTAAGATTTTCGCTACCCAGCAAGAAAACACCACCTGCGATGCCCGTCCCACGGGGAAGACAGTGGATGGTGGCGGCCTGCGGTGGAGAAGCACTGCGGCCGCGTCGTTACGAACTTTTTACAGTACGAGCCTTTTCCGTTACGAACCTTTGGCGATACGAACCTCATGATTGTTAACATTTGGTTACGAACCGTTTCCCCTCACGGACCGTTGGCTTACGAGCCTCGGTCCGACCACCCGCGGTGGATGTGGATGGGGATCAGTCGCTGCCTTATGAAGGGGTTTGTCTGTGCAGTTGCGACCTTCCAGACGGACTTGGTCGGACCGGCGTTAATCAGATCGGATGTTCATTTACGGCAGCTGTCTCATCTTCCACAGTGTCTTGGAAAGGTAATTTTCTGGCCAGTCATATGCCGGCGTTATACCCGTCTCTGTCTGTATGTAGGATGTCGAAGCAATACACGGGAAGCGGGGAGGGGGGGCACGGGGCCCCCTTAGCTGCCCTGGAATTTAGCATCAATCCCGTGCTGTTGACTGGAAAGAACTGACTCAAAATGCTTGTGTGACCCCCCCCCCCCAACCGCAGCTATGGAGGAGTTCCGGCACCCCTGTGCCGAAGAACGTGCAATACTTTTTCAGATGTTCTGTCGTTTTCCTAAACAGGCTCAACTGTGTATCAACACCCTTAAGCTCAGTAATGATTCATCACGTTGATTAAATCGAGTTATTCGGTACGTTTTGCCTGCGATCCGGTGACCGTGCTACGGAAGTCCTTTGATCACCGCAGCTCGACATCCGACAATGCCCCTTCATTCTGTCTTATCCTCTGCAGTCTCGCTCGTCTCGGATTGGATGGACATCTCGGGGTTCGTTGGTCCGCCGTGAACCGGTGCAGGACTTTGACGTCAGCAGTTACGTAATGATTCTCCCATTTCGAGCTGTCCAGAGTGGAGAAATGTCACGAGATGAGTTCCTAGGCATTCGTATGAGGAACTGTGTAAGGGACGTCACACTGGAGTCGCAAAAGTTGCAGGCGACGTAAGCTAAACTGGCCACGTGCTGACTATTGCTCGCAAAATGCCCCGCTCCATTAGCTTCCAATGGGTAAAACGGCGCTTTCGAGGCTTACGGCGAGACTGCACGCGGCGGAATATGCGCGCCTGGCACGACACGAGGCGCGGGCGTTCCGGTGAGGGCAGCCCGCTGTTGACCAGTCTTCACTCGGGGCCGGGCCGGGCCGGGCCGGGCCGGGCTGGGCCGGCCAGCAGGCACGCCCTGGCCGCAGCGCCGCTAATGGTCTCACCTGCCCGGGAGGGCCAAGAGCCGGCGCCGCTCTCACCGGCCGGCCATGACGCCGGCGCCGGACAGCGCCCTCGGCTCGGGCTGGGTCCCCACCCTCTGCCCGGCGGAGGCTCAGCTGGGCCTTCGCCATGGACGTGCGGGGGACTTGGCGCTGAATTCTGAGGACCTGGCGCTGTGGGTCGGGTGCTGGTCCGGATGAAGGTCTGGCCTGCCGGGTGGAGGTTTCGGTGGAGCTATCCCCGCCATGCGAGCGGTGGTGGCATGGCCCGTCGAGCCCCTCTCGCTCTCGTCTGGGCGGAGAACTGCGTGGACACAATGTCGTTCTCCGGGCCAAGGTCCGGTCGAAGTCGTGCCCCTCCTGCGCAGACTGCAAATGTCTGGACAGGGCTCCGCCTGTGTCAGCGGATCTAGGTCAGAGGAGGCACGCCTTCGCCGGGAAAAGCAGACTGGGCGCGGGCAGTCGCCCTCCGAGAGGCCGGCGACTCGGCTCCGGTGCAGAACACCGGCGTCGGCGGAGACGTCGTGCTCTCAGCCTTGTTGCTGTCTGGCGGGCACGGATACCGGAGGCCAGCGTGGTCGGCGATGCGACGGCCATTGTCATGAGAGGTTCACACTCTCTGAAAGACAGCTTTCGGTCAGAGTCAGGCCGACAGAGGGGTCAGAATGGAAGAAATGGCCGTCTGGGCATATCAGGTAGGCTCGACTGATGGGTTACTCGACCTGTCGTTGGGGCCTGGCCCACTGGGGTGGAGCACTAGGAGTGGTAGGTACCAACAGAAGGCGATGATGTTGGGTAATGACTCACGTGAAGTTTTTGCTTGGCGTTTGTCTACTTTGTACATAAGGCAGTCGGATCGTGTCAATGACTGGCGACTGGTGCATCATGTCATTGACAACTTGTGCCGGGTGGGTTTATTGTTGTAGCCTGGCTTTCGCCAAGGAGGGGACCAGGACGAACTAACCCCCTGAAAAGTAAAACGCCCGGGATTTCGGCCACTTTTCGAGTCCGGGAAATTTTTCGTCCGTTTTCATTTTGGTTCGTAAAGGGACGTTACAATTTTTAACCCCAAGGAGGTCATGGCCCTTTTGGCCTCTTCCCTTGGCTGAGCCCCTGGAGCGGATCATATCTGACTGGCTTCTTTCTAATGAGTAGGACCCATTATTGGTTGGTGAATGGAAGCTTCACTAAACGTATCTGGCATGTCATCGCTCTGTTCGGTGGTGTTTAAAAAAAAAACTGGAATTGGTTTCCTGCTTTTTGCGGCATCACTTTCGTGGAATGTTCTTATACGACCTGAATTAGGAATTCCTGCGTTCCATTTTCCTCAAATACCGTAACTTGTTGAAGCTGGTAGCGTTGGGATTAGAGTCTACGTTAAGCAGAGCTTCTCGCTGAACTCTGTTCCCGCCAGTCAGTGGTCCCCAGATATGGAGTATTTTTGCCCTTGGTGCCGAACTGGATGGTGCTGGAGAATCTGTGTCGTGCCGTGTAACTCCACGACAACGTTTGTGAACAAATGCTCGACATGGTGAGATGTCCAACCGCCAGCGCCGCTGTCGGTGCACGTGGACCTGCGCACTGATATCAACGCGTCTTTGCGGCAATGTCAAAAGGTCGCCTTAGATTGTTTTTTATTAATTTTCGTCTGTCTGGTTTGATGGAGGAACGACTCATCAAATCTCGTCGAAATTTCGGGCAATCGTGCCTTTGAAAAGTAGCAACGTGAAGGCATAAAGTCACAAGGGTTTGGCACGTTTGACGCGGTCCTTTTACCGTGCATCGAGACGATGGAGCCCGGCGCTCATCTCAACATCCTCCCGGATCCGGTCGTGGATCGTCGCGTCAGATTGTCCGCTCTGGAATGCCGGTGCCAGAACGAGGAAGCCATCGGACCGTCAGCAGTGGATGCTCTCAGGCACTGAACAGATCAGTTTGGACATCTTGCAATCTGGTGACTGGGAGCCAGAAAAATCCTGATCCCACTGTGGGCGAGATACGTGGCGCTCGGGCGGCAACGTCAGATAAGAACTTATGTAATGTCTCCGGAGACCTGGGGGTCCGATAGCAGCGTTCGAACGCGAGTTCGATTCCTGTCATGGATCTTTATCGTCAGCTGTAACTTGAAGCATATGCACGGGCATCCGCTAGCGTAACGGTTTCGCCGCGGGCTATGGACTGGGATGGCGTCTTCGTAAGTATCAGAACGTTTCTGTCATGTCCGCGCGTTCGTTCGCATTGGCTTATGCTGTCATCCAGGGACGTCGATTTCTATAAATGATTCGGGGGACGAGCCGGGAGCCCGACGACCCAACCTGCCCTCCAATGTGGGTTTCTCGACGGATTTAGTCCACTTTATTTTGATTAACGGGAATCTATAAGTTTCTTGTTGCTATCTATTAAACAAAAAATTGCATTTATCCCCATGTATACTGGTACATATGTATTAATGGAAGACAAAAAGATCGATAGATGTTTTGCTGTGTTCTTTATTCTTCACTTTCTGTCTATCTCTTATTTATTCCAGCCGTTCTTTTCGTTATTATTACTCATTTCCCTTTAAAACTGGCAGAAAATATTGGATAGTCCCAAACCAGCATTGGGTGGGCCCAGGTCAACATTGGGTGGGCCATGGCTTCTCAAAAGAATACAAACTGACACCCCTGCTGTCGTCCTTGAGTATCCGTCTCCGTTCAAGTCGCGTGACAAATGAACGTGTCGTGAAAAGCCATCAGTGGAAACCACTCAGCTGCTACAGTGCGTGGAAAATGCAAGGTGATGTCAGCTGGAAAATAAGGTTGCTCTCTTTTCACTTGCGCATTTACGGGCAAAGGTAAAATCAAGCCAACCAGAGGGATAATGCACACAGTATGTTGTATCTGGCAAACGTAGCGTTGTTTTTAGTTGCCATTGTTAAGGCCTTGTTGATGTCGTATATGATTCAGGTAAGGTACTGACTCGATGGAATCGTTTTTGCTATTCGCCGGCTATTGTTGTAATGCTCCGGACGAGGAAAATCTTGGAAACACATGCGGGGCATAGCTCTGCAACCTTTTTCACGGTGTCACCGCAGTGTAGGCACTCAGTGCCAGAAGTGAGTGGCAACGTCACTGATCTGAGCGTTATTTTTCGCATCATTTACCACATTGCCCGATCAGCGTTTTTATTTCTTCAGAACTCTTCCGGCCTCTTGACCACCGTCGGGAAATCGTGGGCATATATCTGGTGAGCATCCCTCCAGACTAGTGTTCGTGAGCCGGGTTGCGTTTACTGTCTGTCGGATTTGGAGCTTTTGCCGGCCCGGAAGGTATTCCCGGTGCCCCCGACCCCAGCCGAGGGATCTGAGGGTTCTGGGAGCCCAGATGTCTGGTGTCGTAGTGTTCCATTCTTGCTCGGACTGCCCACTCATATCAGCCGACAGATCCGACTGCCTGGCGTGATAGACCTGTGGACAACAGGCGCTGGCCGGGTTTGCTGACGGTTATGTGCAGCACTTGTCCGCAGAGCTGCCACATTTTTTCCCGGATTCGTCGTCCGTCACAAGACGCTTGTGCTCTTACGACCTCTGCAGTCTTGCGGCAGGATGTGCGCTGTAAATTAAGAAGCCATTTCTATTCAGACGCCGCATCCACCTGGCGTCTTTTGATCCGTCGTGCAAATGCGTCAAAGGCAGCCTTCGGCAGTCGTCGTAGCTCTCGATCTTCGCTCGCTGAAAAGGGGTCGAGCGTGTGCAGCCAATGCGGCCCTACGTCAGATGTTTTTGCAGGGCCGCGGTGCGAGAGTTCGTGCAGCATATGATCCCTCTCTCCCCGAGAACGTCCACTGAAACTCCGCCTTGCTCCGGTCCGCAATGCATTCAGCACGAAAGTCTTACGCCGACCGTCACGATCTTTTCCCAGTGTAAACCTGGTGTAAACATGCTCCTCACTTGGGCCCAGGACTGAAGATCTAAGGCTCATCTGGGTGCCCGGTCGGCGGACACAAGACAATGTTATATTATTCAGGAAGCACCGTACCAATGGTCAGGCAGAGTCCGTTAGATTATACCGCCTTTTCTCGCGTGTGGCGAAAGTGTTAGCTTTTAACAGAGTGTTGACGAGCTGTCTGGCAAAACGTAAGCTAATAAACGCTTATGCCTTGTGTTATGATAATTGTTCTGTTTGGAAACGAAATGGCTGTTTTATAGAAAAGGGTATGTGGGAGGAAAAGAGAAAATTGGAAGGAATAGTGAATCGCATTCGAACACGAAACCGCCTTGGTATCAAAAGAGGGGAGGAAAAGCACAGAAGGGAAGGAGGGAACGAGAATTAGCAGAAGCTTTCTACTATTTCTTCACGACGGCTGCCGCAGCGGCGTAGCCAGAGGGATAGGAGGGTAGTTGGGCGTTACGCACCCCTGGCATTGGTGGCCCATGTTCACAGGCATATGTTAGAGAAGAGCAAAAGCAAATTAATGGCGAGTTGAGGTACGAACATGATTATATCATTTTCTTTCAGAGTTCACAACCGTTTATATTATTTACGCGTTGGTATAACCATTACTACGATAGCCCACGGAATTCCGCCACGGTTTATCTGCTTGGCGACTGCATGGTGGGCATTATCTGAGACGCGCTCCAATGAGCACCTGGTGGCTTGCTGACGACAGGCACAAACCGTGAAACATCTCTTTAAATTGGGGATGCAGCTCATGACCATAGCGCCCCGGCGAAAACGAGAAGTTGTCTGTAAAATCGAATTTGGATCGAATCAGCGGCTTAGCTTGGATTTGGTTCCGGAGGGCCGAACTCAAATTTAGGGGCACCACCGAACACGGATTTAATTACTGGAAGGATTAGGAGACATGAGGAGACACCCCATTTTTGGCCCGTGGTTCCGGCAGCCTCTTTTTTCGATTTTCGAAAAACAAATCCACATAAAAATATTGGCTTCGAAGGGAAATAAAAACATCGAAACCACACACACCGAAGTATCACTGAGACATACCTAAATCCGTCTTTTTTTACATTTCACTGTTTTTCCCATTTTTTTCTAGAGGAGGGCCTCTTGACCCCAGCATCATCATCCCAGCATCACCATCATCTTCCAGCCGCCCCCCTTCCCATGTATTAATCAACCACTCCTCTTTGACACGGCGCCCCCTACAGGGAGGCGCTCCCGTGCAGGTCGGGTGACCCTCACAAGCTCAGCACCTCATGCAGACCAGGCGATTCCCGTTCTCGTACAGATGAGACGTCGGCAAAGAATTTTGCTCCCCTCATAGACCAGAGACGTCTGCGATGTAAGTTCCCCGTGTAGGTCAGGCGCCCCCTGTACAGGCAGGTCAGGCACCCCCGTATCAGGCGCCCCTCAGGGGTGGCTGATATGGGAGTGCGAGCTTAGTTAGCGAAGTTAATGTACTCCATCACGCTTGACGAACGAGATGATGATGGACTTGATGATGGGCTTGATGACGCTAGAATCAAGCACGCCTCATATTTGGCGCAACGTCTAGGTGCCCATACGGGACTTGGTGGCCCATAGGAAACATGCACGTCTTACAGGGTAAGCGCTCCGTACAAACCAGGCTGGTTGTGTATATGTTTGTGTCGATTTCATGCGTTCGTTTTTTGCATTTCATCAGACCAACCCCTAGCTGGAACTGCATGCATTTATCTTCCCAAAGATGCGAGGAACACGGGCACAGCCAGAGGGGGCCTCCTTCCCCCGTGAGACCCCAGCATTTTTTCTTGTTTAATAGCACGGACGCAGCGAGCGAGGTGTCTCACCATGCTCTATTTAAAGGAACACGTACCGGTGATCAACAGGAGTCTTCTTACTGAAGCACACTGTACATCGCCTTCCCAGAAGGTGTAAACTGAAAGACCTCCAATGACGGCTATCTTCGCCGTCATTATTCTCAACATACCGACGCACCTGAAAACCATTTACCCCGGATAACTGCTTTTACCAGTACTGGCCAGATGAGGCAGACTTTATGGGGGAAAAAACAGATGAGACGCAGCTGTTTTGAGCCAGTATCAGCAACCAAAATAATAGATAAATGACTACAACAGTTTGAAATCGAACGTCACATTGTCACAGGAACACAAGCAAAAAAGGTGTTTCACCTCATCTGGTCCCTTGGCACCGCTCATGTCTGCGTAGATACATCTAAAGATAAAAATGCATTGGTATATGCGCATAATATGTAATGCGTGCATGTATCTATCCGTAAATATCTAAGTAAACTGCCAGATCCATTCCAAAAAGAGGCGTCCCGCTTGAGAATGGAGCCATTCTTTGAAGTTGGTGCACCTCCTTGCAGAGCGGCTCCCCATTTTTCGTCGCGTTCCTACATCCTTGCGACCCATCCCCAAATAAGGAAAACTCCTCACATTTTGCTCACTTTATTTCCAGGGCTTCTAAAGTGAAGTTGGCCCGCATTCTTGACTGACCTAGAAATACAACAAAGCATCCAAGTGAAACGGTCTGCACACTATCAATTTCCCGCGGTTTTACCCATGTTCTCGCGCGCGGAAAGATACTGCAGTGGTTAGATGTTCGCATGGCATGTTAGCAAACCTGGCTTGACTCTTGGCCCGTTTGCGTTGGACATTATTAGTTCTTCGCGTTTTCGACTCTCTCCCTTTTCCCTATCATTCATTGGCCGGCCAACCATTCGTCCTGTCGCTCCAAACTGAGATCAGTGGCAGATCAGCAAGCGGTTGGCAGTCGACCTACCGATTCGCTCCCATGGTTATCTGCTTAGACACTTTTCCTGACGCGCTCTCCTGTTGTTTATCTATTGTTAGCGAACCGTTCGAGCTCATGGCTGTTCTCCGAGGCGCACTCTTTTCCTTCCTGTCGTCCCTGTGCGTAGCCCAAAGGTATTCTCTGAGACACACTTTTGTCCTTTCCCTGTGTTTGTTCTGCGGCAAGGCGGAAACCGTCGTTATGTATCTGGTAATATTATTACTGCACCGTGTATCATCGGTTGCGTTTCAGTCACGTTTATGTTGGCTGTCGCGTTGGACGGGGAATTAGTAACAGAAGTTTCGGTTCCGAGTCCAGGCGTCGTTTAAGGTGAGATAGTTTGAGGCGAGGGCTGGCTTCTGAAACGGACTGCCATAGGGGAGCGTTACAATATCTTCGCCCCTCATCGGACCAAAAGCAGTGAAAAGCGTTGCGAATCATGTGACGAACGAGACTCCTCGTCTTCTCGCCTTCAGTCGTCGGTGTAGTTCGCATACCGTGACATTTTGTATGTCACAAATTGTACGCTTTGTTCGGCGTCCCATGAGCATAGCATTTAACCTGTTTGCCTTAGTCCCTTACAGCGCACCACATTACTGTATGATCGCTCCTGACCGTCCCAGGGCCGAGCCTCTGGGCTTCTAACCGGCCCACGGCGGCAACATGTTGTCTTGTCTCAGGAATCATACATAACTGTCCCAAGGCCCCAACCTTCTGAAGGTCCCTGGCCGTCCCAGAACCCATGACCATTCAGGCCCACTGACTGTCTCAAGGAACCTGACCATCCCAGGGCCCCTGACTGTTTCAGACTTATGACTGGCCTGTGGCCCCGACTGTTCCAAGGCCCTTGGCCTTCGTAGGCTTTAGACTGTCTCCGGACTGGTGACTCTCCCGAGACCCCTGACCATCCCTAGGCCCCTGACTGCCCCAGGGCCCTGGCCATTTCCGGCCCTTGCTGTCCCAGTTCCAGGGCTCTTGAATGTCCTGGGGCTTCTGACCGTCGCAGAGTCCACTGACGTCTCAGGGCCCCGATCGTTCCAGGACCCTGATCATACGAGAGCCGCTTACCGCTTTATGCTCATGACAGTATTGGGGTCTCTGACCGTCCCATGATCCATGACAGTCCCAAGGCCCTTGAAAATCCCAAGACTTTTGTTCACATCAGGACCATCTCACGACCCCTGGTTGTTTCAGGAACTCTGATTGTCCCAGGGCCCCTGATCGTCTCGGCGCGTCTGGCGGCCTCAGGGCCCCTGGTCGACGTCCAGAAGGGGTGGCCGCCCCCGTCGCTCTCCCCTGGGAACACCACGGGATCCAGTTCTATTCATTTCGCTAGATGACATTGCGGCTTAGCGCCATCCAATAAGGTGGGTTTCCAGAAGCTGATCAGTTCATACAGATACAGCACACGCTATCCAAGCATTTCCTCTGGCCCGCTGCAGTACGATCCTTTGCGCCAGGGTTGCAGATCCGATATTGGAGCCCTCTTAGGCGGGCGCAACGAGCCACCATTGACTTTGAATGAGGCGTCAGCGAGGGTGATGAGACCGCTCAAGACAAGACCCATCTTCGTACAAGGAGTGCCGTCGCTATGTAAGGAAAGTTTGGCAATCTAGATTTCTAGCCGGTAGCAATCCTTTTTTTGCGATGCTTTTGCGGTGTTTTATGAAAAAAAAAACAGAAAATGTTCCATATAAGACCATGTTCACGAGGCAAAGTATGTGTCCAGCCATCCTGTATCGTTATGTATTGACCGATTTTGGCAAGTTGTCAAACAGACTATCAGCCGCAACGCCAATAAATAGCAGTTGTCATTTTCCACGGTGAAAAGCTTGATTCTAAGAAATGAACCACGTTCCCTTACCAATGATTCCATCTTATTCATGCAGCCTCCTCATTTTCAATAAAAACAAATTATTTTCCGTAACTCCACTTTCTTACTCTTTTTTATTTTCCCTCTTGCAGCTCCTGACTTGAATTCCTACCTACGCCACTGCGCTGCAGTAACGTATCACGGTCGTTACCTGGAAGACCGTGCTCGGCTTTACTGACTGTTGACTGTTGACCGTGAAGACTGTTCTCAGAAGACCGCTCTTTTATCTGCTCTAGGCGTCTGATGTCTGGGATTAAGTTCATGCTAAGTAAGGTGTCCTTCGTGGTGTCTGACTCATATACATCCGACCGTGCAGCTCCTGGTTGATGGACTGTTTTGTGACGAAAGCCTGACGTGCCCACGTGAAAGACACGGCTGTGAAGTGGTCGGCATGGTCCCTCCTGGCCAGTTTCCAGCTGGCCATTTGGCCGGCTACCGGGCGCCCAGACGACTGAAACCCTCTGGGCCGTGGCAGAGGGATCAGCACCATGCCAAATGAACTACGACAACGACACCTGTCGCTTCTTTCCGTGAGTCTGGCACGTAGCCAGGATTGTTCCGGGTGGGGACAAATGTCAGACTTTGTCATATGTCGCTGGCATATGACGACATTTACAGGAAAAAGCAACAATTCTATGTAAATGACCTCATGCTTAACCACAGGAAGACATATAATGTTTGCCTTTGCAATGGACATATGAGCACTATTCCGTATTCGTGCGAAGTCGCTATGCATCTAATGTAGATCGCTTGGCTCAAGGGGAGGCATGGCCCCCATAGCCCCCCCCCCCCTTGGCTACGTCCCTGCCGTGAGCTGAATCTCCCGATGCAAAAGTTTCTGCCGGCAAGATCAGAGGTGTTCCACCAAGGCTCTTGAGTTGATGCTTGCCACTTCCGCCAAGGTATGCTGATGAGGTATCTCTAAGGATGAAGCGTCCACAAGGAATGCAGGTAATTCATCCTCCACGCTGGCGGGAACAGCCTCGTTCAAGACGCTAATGGAAGCCCTTGGTCCGTATGATGTACCATAAGAGTCAAATATCCGGTTTCGTCCACCGTGCAAAACACATCACAGGATAACGAAATGCAAATTTGGACAAACAACGACACGAAATGTGCTGTACTTTCCGCGGGGAGTCAGCCTGCTGAAACGTCTAATATAACTGAGGCAGCACGCCCAAATTTTCATCTTTCGGATAAAGGAAAAGAAAAGTCGATGAACACGATGGACATGCAAATGATTAATCTTGTGGGATCTCACCCAACGAATCAGTTACTTGTTTTTAGCACTGTAGTCGTCTTTAATTTCGGTTAAATCCATTCCTTATCGTCACGGCTGACGTTAAATAAAAAAAATGCTTCGGACGGACATTTGAATCCCCTACTAGTTTTCGGAAAGTTTCGCCCTCTATACATGTTACGCAGTGAAGGCTGTGTGAGGCCGGAAACAAACCGGAAACACAACATATCTGCAGCAAAGATGGGTGGAACTATAATGTAAAATGGGGATGCAAGTGCATCTCTATCTTAACGACGAAATTAACGTAACGTCGATCGTGCCGCACGGAACCCGAAGCAAAGAGTTCAAAATGTCATTTGCATCCACTTTAATTTTGGGAAAGTTTCCTACCGGCAGTAAAAAGGCTGGCTGCACGGAGCCGAAGTGGTTCCATCTGATGTTTGTATGAACTCGGAGGATGGCGGGGCGCCAAAGGTGGGGGGGAGGGGGCAGTGCCCTGTCAGTGCCCTGGCAGTGCCCTGCTGCTGCTGCCGCTACTCCCCACAGCGCTGTCTTGTCGGCCGGCGCCGAGTACAAAAAGGCATGGCGCGTCTAGGCATTGGCCGGTCGCCGTGACGGCATAGGGTCTGACCAGCAATCAAGGAAATGTCACTAGATTTGCTCCTCTTGGAAGCGTTTCAAATGTGCACTGGCTCTTCAGCAGCATTGCGCTTCTAACCAGTCCTTTAATCATACGTAAGTTGAAGGAGTTTTTCTCCGGCTATTTGACTTTTTATCGTCAGCAAAATTGCTTTGCTGTACTAAGAATGTCCTTGGGATAAAACGCAAAACCAAAAAGAACCTGCGTGGTCGAGAAAGATGTCGAATGGTAACAAAAAATGACACATTTACGCGGTTAGAAAGGTAAAAGACACCTGCTCTTTCACACGTCTCGTGTACAAGTTTGTTTGGAAACGCCATTCTTTTCAGAATGGGTCTCCTCGGCCGCACGACTCGAGGCCGGTTTGTGAAGTTTGGCTCGGACGTTCGGAAGAGCAAATAGCAGTGACGTGCTCTGACTGGTGCGTGGCTGTCTGATGGCAGGTGTCGTTGAAAAATGGCCGCGGAATCTTACATTTGTGCCCTTAGAACTACTGTGCGATTAGAAGAAATCGGATTATGCATGCTGCTTGTGGTTCGCCTTGATAGCGGCCGGCCTTTCAATAAGATTATGACGCTTCTCGTCTAAAATTCCATGTTGACCTCTGGCTTACTTCTGTCTAACTTTGGTTATTGGGGAGATTCGTCGGAATCCCGGGGGATCAAACTTGACTTCAGCAGCCCCTCATGCGTTAAAATTCGCAGATGAAAGGAAGCGACTCTTACAGTGCCTCCCACTTGCAGACCTGATGTCCTAGCCTACATGTGCTAAAATCAAAACGACATGATTGCACAGGTCCTTGAACATAGGTAGGTTTCCTGCATAGGTATCCTGCCAGGTGCCAAGAACGTCGAGTATTGGAAGGAAGTAACGTACCTAGAAGTAGGAGGTAATGTTACCTAGGATTTTAAAGGAATCTGCCACATTGCGTGCAATCCATGTCTCTTGAGTGTCGTTGCACTGAGGACACTGACACCAGGTGATAAACGTTGATGAAGGTTGTCACATGGCTTGAGAGATATGCCAGTTCAGCTGAAGTGACTACTGACATCTTGCCCTGGGATTCATAATGCCTATGGATTGGTTGATGGACTACAGTGTTTGTTACATGTGAAATATATCCATGCGCAGCAGCAGGGACACCTCAAATTAAGAGCGAGGTTAACAGGAATAATTTTTTATTGATAAAGAACACTGTTAACGATAGTTTTGAATCACGCTAAGGCCATCTTTGCCTAGTTTATTTCAACACTCCGATTTTTAAGCGTTCATGATGATTGTTTTCACATACCAGACAATTGTGCTAGCATGTGTATCAATTGCGCTCAGTTGCTAAGTCTGAAAATGGCTCGGTTAGGTTCGATGTGTTTTATCATGGTTTTGTCTTGTGTCGATTGCACCGTATTGTACCTCATCACTTCATTTTGACTGAAAAGGACACCGTGAAGATGCTTCGTAAATTACACATCTGAATGTAGCCCCATCATCTCATATTTTCTTCTGTAACTTCGAGGAAACGAATGGAGCCCTTGGTGCATTTCATCGGGAGATTTGCCCACGAACAAAACCTACGCAACCTGCACCGCAGAGTGAAATGGAACCAAGAGCACACACGGGCCGGACGTCGACAATAGGAGCGAAATCACATTTTCCGTCCTGACGGGCCGCTGCATTTCGCGCAGCAACCGCCCCGAATCAGCGGCCCCGGCTTGTTTGGCTGTTGCGCACTAGCGGCGACCCGACGTCACGTGGAAGCGACGTGCGACGCCCGCGTCGACGGGCCGCCGCGTCATCGGCCGGCGGAATTCAGTCGGCGCGATGCAGACCGGTCGACCTTCACAGACGACATCTGCCCGATCGGCTGTGGTGTACGGAAGCGCAGCCACCGGCCCGCCGCTGGGCCTGCACATCTGCGGCGGAAGTAATCTGGAGCCCAGGAAGGAGTCTGTCGGGCGGATGAACAATGCTTACGCTGCCTGCTCCGGAACTCGACCTCCTGCGTTTCGGGGGTTTGCCGTTTATCATTTCGAAGCGACGGTGTCGCCAGATCGTTCGTGGTGCCGAAGAGACTTTATTCTTACGCGCTGCCAGAGATCCATGTACCTTCCCGTGTCGTGGTCTCGTATCACGTCATAGGATTTCCATTATGACGGAGTTTTTCCACGCCAAGTGCCTAATGGGATCGTCAGAGGAGTGTGTTTCGAGGGTTATCACCAGTATCGTAACCTGCATGTCACGCTGCTAGGTGCACAGCGGTTCCCCTTGTTTGGCAAGAACCCCTCCCAGACATGCCCCGGACGAGGCAGCATGTCATCGCCCCAAATCACCAGTTCCTAGAGCAGAGATGCAGGCTGACGACGAGAGAAAAGACTGGACCGTAGACAGCACCCTGAGGACCCTTTTGTAAGGTGTGGAAGAATCATCGGCGCCTGGCGAATTTCGCCAGAAAGATAGTGTGCTGTGGCGCGTGGTAATAGCGCCACCACGACTGTTCCGGCACGATGGCGAAACTTGCGGACCCCGTCTCCCGTCCTCTGTAGCCGATCCGTGACGTCGACAAGGCTGGGAGCGGGCTGTTCAGCGTGTCGGTTGCGTCCAGCTCTCTCCTGGTGACGCTCTCCAGTCATTATCCTCTGGTGAGCCGGCGCGGGACTTTTCCTTCCTACAGTGGATGTAGACGCACAGCTTATCGCTGCGTCGCGTTTGCATCAGCTACTCGGAATCTCCACTGCGGATGCATTCTTTCCGGTGACTGTTGTCCCCTACGTTTACGGAGTTCAAAGCGATTTTCCGCGGTTTTGGATACCCGTTTTTACCCGTGTTTTCCATGGACCAAAAATGAAGTGAGTGTCTTTTTTCGGAAACCGTTCACCAGTTGTTTGCTGTAGTGTATTGTGCAATCGACGCTGCAGTTTTTATTTATATCGACCATTCTTGTCGCCTATGTTCACCAGCGTGAACAAGTGTATCCTGTCCCCGGTTTAATAAAACAAAAGACCCAATGTCAGAGGTCAGCAAATACCGATCGATGGCGGCATTCGTTCATATTGCATTCATGGCCGCCGTGCATCGGATATTGGATCCCGAACTGCTGAAATTGGATTTCGAAGGAACCAAAAGCCCGATTCAGCTCGTGGGCTATTGACGATGTACTCCGGACGCAAAACACCATACTAGGCACTGAAGCCTTTTCTGTCAAGGTAAGCATGAACCTCGTACTGTGTCGGTTGCTCCTGGGCGTCAGGTAAGATACAAATCTGTTTTTATGGTCAATTTTCATGGCAAAATACTTCGCACATATGTCAGTCTCAGTAATGGGTGTATGCATAATTCTCATCTTTAATAGGAACCTGTCCGCCATTCGTGACACAAGTAAACTGTAGGCATTGGCCGCCACGCAGCCACCGCTCTGACCTGTATTCACGTGCAACTGTACAAAGTCTGTCAAGGGTCCACCGTGCGCTCATGGAAACTGCGCATGTCAAGCCAGGATGAATTTGTCGTCGTTTTGAACGGAGTCCTGGGCCTGATGCTGATTTTTAGCCAACTGACGTCATTCAGGACGTGCCTCCAATGTACGCATGCTTTGTTCAGCCTGCGACCGTTCATGGTTTCACGCAACAGCTGTAAATGGAACATCGCCGAATAGGACGCACGGGAAAAGCCGCGGGAAATCGCTTTGAACTCCGTAAACGTAGGGTTTTGAGACAACGTTTACTACAGACTTGCTATTAAAACCACGAATTACGACTTGGCCATCTCAGTTAAAAATACGTGTTAAGGTGGAACATTCCCTTTAATCCTATGGTCTGTGAGGACGGTGACGAGTTCCTGCATTGGCGCCGATTCTTTTCTGGCTTGTGCGCAATGCAATCGACCATTTTTATACTCTTCTGGCTGGACTTACTCAGGATTTATTGATATGCATATGACATCTTCTGAAAACCGTTTAATTTCCAATCCATGTCAGACATAAACCTTTCTATCAGTCCTTTATTTTTTCCCCATGTTTCTTGAGCCATGGCCGTTAAGTTTGAAACAATATAAATTTCCCGTCTTTCCATTGCGACCTAACGATGGCGTTTAACTTGCTTCTAAACTTCCACCGGACGTGAGTACTGAGGCAGGATCAGCGAGACAGCAGAGATAGCAGACTCGCCAGTGAAGTGCTCGTTTCATCAACTGCCGTTGGTAGCTGATACAAGAAAACTTAATATGTATGACAGGTATAGGCTGCCGTTTTTGGGATATGCGTCATTAGACGTATTTGTTTCGAGACAATTCCGGCGAAGGGACGTCCGAATGTCAGCGTATCCATGAGGACTTCTATTCTGCCAGGACGCATGCATGGCGGACTGTAGTGTGACTAGCCTTGCAAATAGTGATATGCGTTAACCACTGTTGTTTCTTGTGAGTTGAATCTTTTGCGGTATTTTCCATCCAACAGCTACAATCGATGCCTATCACGAGGCCTGGTTTTCCTCTTTTTCCACACGTCTAGTGTGGGAAATTTGGAAATGCATCAGGCATTTCTGAGGCCTGTGTCTTACCTAATGCGTATATTGTTTTTATAATCAAATACCTTCTTCGAATTTTTAATATTCTAACATGCACAAAAAAGCGCAAAAAGCAAACCAAAGCAATTTCGGACGAGCAGAGGGGTGCAAAGGGCAAAGGGGTGCCTGGCAATCGTTCGATCAAAAAATTGTTTTCGCCTCGTGAAAAGCCAGACGTCGTTTATCCGGTCCTTGTCCCTAGATCGGGTTCTGATGTGCACAGGAGGCAACCAACGCCATGACTTGAGGATAATGACAAATGAAAAGGTATCCGTGTATTGTCATTGCTCGGCGATCTCACCTCAGTGATGGTATCTGAAGGTCATTTGTGGAGATGGCAGAATGCCGGTGAAGCTCCAGTCATGCACCTCGAGCTTCCCCCCCCCTCCCCAGAGGTCCCTGCCCCACTGTGACATTGCTTGGAGGGCCCATCACCTGTCAACAGGCAGCCGTTTACCTTTATGTTGATTAGTGCTGCACCTATTTGTCCCGGCTAAATACCGCATCCAGCAATTAGGCGGTCATTGGCCAGCTCCTGGCACCCACGCGCCGGCCGCCGCCATCTGGGCTCTGCGCCATGTCTGCCGGACCCTCACGGGCAGGAGCATGCTGCGTCGTCTCCTCTGAAACAGCTCTACTGCGTTTCTAGACCCCAGCCGCAGACTGCAAAGACGCATCCCGCATTTCAGTTTGTTAGCGCACACGCTCGCGCACCTTTAAAAGACGGTGAGGGCAGAGCCTATGCATGGGAGCATTTCTTTGGCAATCTGTCACGCGTTCAGTTCATTCAGTTCATCCATCCAGTTCAAATCGAGACCCTTCCAGTCCACGCGAATCGAATCCACGATCCGAGGACCTCTTCGCCCCCCCCCCCTCTCCCTCCGCAGACGACCCTGGCCGAGTTTCAGACGCCTCCCGGCCTCGGTGCGAGGGGACTCGTTCGACTGAGGACGCCTCGACGACCGACGGCTCCGCCAGGCGCTCTTTTTGTTCGTTATTTTATTTAAACACACCTCGCAGGAGCAGGTGATCATGACTGCGCCCTCTCCGATCCGCAGCGACACAGAACCTCACATTAGATCTCAAATCGGTAAGAAAGCAAGGTAAAAACAAACATCGGTAGGGAAGCGGCCTTCTAAAAGGCGTCCGACTCGCGCTTTACTCCACGTCAGCAATACGTTAGTGGTGGTTCAGACATGTAGAAGAAGGTGGGAAGAAGTGAGACGCCAGTTCGTTGCTTTATTCAGAGGCACGTGGTGCATGAAATGTGCTGTGGTTTTGTCCTTAACCCTATTCGCGGAGGGCTAGACGGTATGGT
This sequence comes from Capitulum mitella, assembly GCA_030062745.1. NCBI lineage: Eukaryota > Metazoa > Arthropoda > Thecostraca > Pollicipedomorpha > Pollicipedidae > Capitulum > Capitulum mitella. Next base: position 7,656,884 of record CP099849.1, on the reverse strand, counting down.
CGATTCCCGGCAGGGGGGCGGATTCGGCCCCCCCTGAGATCTCGAGAACTACTTGTCCGATTTCATCGCAACAAACGGCAATCGATTTGCCGTGACGTGAACTACATTTTTATGAAAATAAATTTTCAAAATTTTTAAATTTGTGGATACAGGGGGGCAAAAATGCCAAAATGGGAGGTACTTTTGGACTTCTTATAACTCCGTTGCTTATTGACCGATTTCGATGAAACTAGCATAAATCGAGAGATTATGAATAGGGCTTTTACCATGGGTCCGCAAATCTCAAATTTTGAGAAAATTCATGGGCGTTCACAGGGTTTCAAAAATAGGAGGATTACTTTTCTAACAGCTGGATGAACAAAAGAGGCAAACACCCTTTTCTGGCTTCTGCTAGTCATGTTATACTAAAGAAGTACAAATCGCATTGCAATGTTTGTATAATGTTAGCATAGGCGGTGCCAGGGGCATGAAAAAGGGGGAACTGTCATGGTCACACGTTTCTCAGATCAACTTGTGACCTTTGGCCTTACATGACCTCCAGTGACCTTGGGGTTGCTTGGAATGATCTCCTATGCATTTAATATTATCTTTAAACGTTTTCAATCGTTTGAATTTACTCTATTTCAAAAATTTCATTTTATGGCTATTGCGATATAGGTTACGCGCACTGACATTTTAGATCATAGCTCCGTGACCCGACCTGATATCAAGCTGAAACTTGGTACACAAGTAGAAGGTACTCTTCTGCGTCATATATATTCCGGGTTTGGCATTTGAAAAAACGGCGCCGAAATTATAGCGAAAAACCAAATTTTGACTTTTGACCTTGACCTGACCTTGTAAAATGACTTCAGGTGAACAAAATTAGATCTGCACATGGCCCAACTATTTAGCTATATATCCATATAAATTTTTAAGTTCTATCTTAAAAACTCTGTTTTTGGCAGACATTTTCATTTTACCCTTAACATTCCCAAAAATGGCATGAGGTGCCTCCCAAAAACGTTGCCTGACTCCGCCCCTGAGCAAAGTAGAACTTTGAAATTTTGTCACAGCACGTAGAAAGAATAGCTAGGAAAAGTCACCAAGTTTCGTGAAGCTGCGTCAAAAAGCCTGGAATTGGCAAGCAAAAAATCCGAGGGGGGAATTCCGCCCCCCCCCTGCCGGGAATAGGGTTAAAGGAAACCTTTGTCGCTTTACTTATGCGACTAACGGGGTGCATTTGGCAGGGCCGGGAGTTGCGGGACAGCTTATGAGGAGATAAAGGACATGTGGTGAGATGATGGACAGCATATAACACGAGAATGAACTTAATTCCATTGACGGCTTAAATGTTTTAATAAGGCCTGCATGATATGGGACTGTCCATCAAACGTTCACAAATAACTTATTTGGTTTTCGTATTCTGGTGGTTCCAGCGCGGTGACGCCACCAAACCTGCCTTCAGCATGTAACTATCAGGAATGCATCATCCATCTCTCAGCTACTGTTGTTAGAATTCAACAAGCGCGAGAGAAACTGGGTACGTTCAGAAGTTTCACTCGAAACGATTACAAAAACTACGTGTGGACACGCCGTCGGATCAGCTGGGTCCGAACCTGGGACGGAACCTGTTCCGGCAAGGGGTATCTGCGTCTTTTCTGGCCATTTCTTTCCATGCAACGCCATAGGGGTAATGTTAAATTTTGCCAGTTAGAGGGGCGACGGTGCCTTGGCCTTCCCCCGTTCTGCCGCCTAAGCTGGGCCCTGCTGAGGCCCGGGCCCGCCTCTGTCGGCGGAAGGACGGCTGCACCTCTAAGACATGATGGCTGACCCGAACCCGCCTCCGCCAGCGGGAGGCGCCCCAGGGACGCTCTGGAGAGACAGTCTGAAGCTTAGTCTGTGCACAGGTCGCACAGATACCACACCCGATGGGGCTCCACGTCTGTGCAAAGTATGCCGTCCCAGTGATGGCACTGGACGCACTGTGTCCACTCCTCGGCCGGCCTGCAGTTGTATCTCATTCTGCATATGAAACGCCTTTTCCGTGCTCTATCCGGTGTCTGGTTCATAAAAAATATTTCTTATTACTTCCTTAGCACTTTTCTGCTCTCCAGTTCGAGCTAAATCATCAAATTTCGGCTTTCTCTCCCGTTGAACACTCTTTCTCGTCCTCCTTTCTTTCGCCTTGTTTTTTCTTTGCTCCTTAGTTTCCTTACTTCGGGTGTAGGATCTTCCTGGCTGCAGAAGATTATTTCAGCGATCTCTTTGTTTCTCCCATGATCTTATTCTTTGACCATGCACACAGCCGTTCGGGTGATATTTTGAAAGCGACGGTGGTGGCTGTTGGTAACCTGGCCTTATTTGCAATCATTGCAATCATTGCAATGGCCGTTGCGAACGCTGCGCCGGAGTCAAAGGCTGACTTGCTCAGGCCGCGACTTTGTCGACGGAAGAACGGCTGAGGCCCACAGCGTCTTTTCAGCGCCTTTCACTTGAGACGGGAGGTCCGGATATATGTCCAAACGTATGTCCGAGGACGGGCGTTGCTGCCTTCATCTACGCGCTCGCCTTTGGCGATGTCTGATAGACCGTGATTCTTTTCGCTGTATTTCTCAGAAATCACGCGCTCGCGTCAGCAATGAAGGTCTTCATCGGCCCGAGCACTGTTCTCATCAGCGCCTGTTTTTTTTTTTTGTAAAGTGTAACCATAAACATGCCGTTCTGTCTGGCACATTCTAACGAGGCTCATATAGCTGCTCTGGTTGGTCGTCATCAGGACTGTGAGGTTTTCCGACGATGGTCTGCTGAAGCTGACGAACTGAGCGAGGTGAGAGTGGTGATAGGGAGGCTGCATGACGGTGTTTGGGTTTTCCATGCATCCGTTTACACATCGTCCTAGCGTAGACTCTTATATCTTATATCCTATGGCCTATATCTTATATCTTGCATGCAAGAATAAAACTGGGGAATACAAGGAGAACTGAGACAGAACGGGGAGAACTGGGACAAAGTGTCCCAGTTCCGGGGGCTTCCCAGTTCTTCCCAGTTCTTGACGACAACTAGGACAAGGTGTCCTGGATAGAACCAGGTGTCCTGGTTCTCTTCAAGCGGCCACTTTTTCGCCGGAAACCGGCAACCATCGTGATTCTAAGAGGCACATTAACGACATATTCGCAAAACGTTGAAGTAACTGATCGTAAAACGACACGTGGGCTTGCAAGCGAGATTATACGGTACATTTAACCTCAAGCAAGTTACAAACGAATAAAAAGAAACATTTCCTGGATACCACCGGCACTTGAGAGGCGCTTTATTGTTTGGTGGCTGAACCTAGCGGCGGCTAGGTTGGACCTGGCACCTAGCAGTCCCTTGTTCAGGGCATGAGCGGGACTTTTACTGTTACATGACGGTGCCGTTCGCCAGTCGGAGCGCCCTCGTCGCGGGGCTCGCCCCCAGTGACCGCTCCAGGGCGGCCGGCGGCGGCCGACGACTCGCGTGCCGCGTGCTGAGAGGTGCTACGCTCCGGTAAACAGCGGCTGTGTCCGCCTGAGCGATGGATGGCTCCCCGGGCGGCCAGTTAGGCCGCCGCTCGGAGCCGGCGCCCCCGGACAGCGGCTGAGCGACAGCGCCCAGGACGCCGGCGCACGAGCTCAGGAAATCGAGCACAGCGTGGGCTGTGCGAAACGTCTCGTTCGATTTAATTCATATGATAAAAATAGGTATTATATTACATCTGCATATAACAACATATTTATAGTTATACAGCTGTAACTAATAAACTAGTATAATATATGTCCTATATATATAGTGTAAAGCAATATGCTAGTAAACTATATATATATATATATATATATATATATATATATATAATCGAAAACTCACCAACATTCCGGTAGAAAGTACGTACTAAAATCCCTTCATACCAACGTACCAATATCTCCTCACCAACGTCCCGCTCGAACGTACGTACCATAATCTCTTCGCACCAACGTACCAAGGCCTCTTACCAATGTCCCGGTCAAACGTACGTACTAAAGTCTTTTCGTACCAGCGTACCGAAGTCTCTTTACCAACGACCCGGTAAAAAGAATTATCGACATTCTTGCAGACTGCGTACCGCCACCCGACAGCGACGCCTACTGACTTTCCGGAGCACATATTATATGCAATTCTGTGATTTTGCACACAGCAAGCCTCATTTAGGTGTCCTAAGGGCAAGCTGTACCGGCAAATCGATGGCATGGCTATGGGATCTCCGCTAGGCGTGCTTTTCGCTCAGGCCTTCGTGACCTCGACTGAGGCTTAAGTGATCATTTCAGTTGAAACCAAGACACTTCTACACCGTAGGTGCAAAGTGGTTTGGTTCACTTCGACTTCGTCCACGTCCTTCGGCACTGGTCCACTTCGGCATTGTGGTTGAAGCCAACAACATTTATGATCTCTCAACTCTCCAAACTAGCCACCAGAATGAGTTAGATCTGCAGTTTACCATTAAGAACATCATTAACAACATTAACTTCTGAGGCGTATCCATTGTAATGGATTCTATCCATCTATGCTATCTGTCTCTATCCATCGACTCTTCTGGCGACAAGTTCACCATCAGTGTGTACCGTAGACCAGGTGGCGCTGGTTTGTGCTTGAATTGTGACAGCAACTGCACAGCGCGCCACGGAGAAGTGCGATAAAAGTGTAGGAACACTGTGACCTGAAGCGCTCTTCCGTTTGACGGCTAGGACACCAGGAGTCGAACAGAATCCGCCAGGTAATGATTAACAACGGCAACGCCGTGTCGACCGAGGATAATGAGATCTCCAAAGCCACAGCGAGACTACACAAGCCATCTGGTGTTCACATCACCGGGCCACACACCATCTGTTCTACAAGAACGCAATGTCCCCAGCTTACAAAATGGACCAAAAGTGCCTGCTAAACATTGTGTACCGTAACTGCACCGTGCGATCAGATGAGGATGAGCTCAAGCCTACCATCTACTGCGAAAATCCAAAGACATCTAGTATCGTCGTCCGCAGCAACATATCTGCTGACCATGACCGTTTGAAGCAGACCGATGTAATTATCACTAGAGCTATCAGTTACAAGACTGCGCGCTCCTCCCTAATATTGGCTAGATGC